>CM070780.1:912500-2112500 GCA_036346955.1 Dipus sagitta | reverse complement strand
ACGAGACCCTTGGGAAAACGCTACAGGTTGTCCCTGGCTCTCTCTTTTAGCTCATTAATATTGATGTGCTTGCTGGATTAATAACCTTTCATTTTAGGGGTGTAAAGAAGCAGGCCTTGGGAGTATGTGGTCTTTGGAAAGTCAAAATCCTGGGTCCTGAGACCTTCCCCACACGCACTGATTATTAATGACGAGTTATCAACCCATGTCCGGGTGAGCCGTAAGCTCACAGTGGTTAGAAGCCAGGGTAGAGGGGACAGGGTCTGTCAAGGTTACAGAGGCAAAAAGGCCAAGACCAGGAAACAAGGGTGGGGGGAAAGTCCGTTGGCAGAGTGGCAGAGCATCCGAGGAGGGGCAAGATGAGCAGACAGAAGGCTGTCAGAGCAGGGCAGACAGCACAGAAGTGGCCTGGAGGGAAGCATGGCCCCATGGCCAAGGCAGGGCCTGCTGCATCAAATATCTAACAAAGGTCCACATCCCAACTTTCTATGTCCATCCTCTCTAGAACTAAAATCCTCACCATAAATAGAATGTGTGTGTGTGTGTGTGTGTGTGTGTGTGTGTGTCTGTGTAGGTATGTATGTATGTGAATGAGTGTGTGTGTCTATGTAAGCACATGTGTGAGTGGGTACACACTCATATGTTGCATTCACTTGAAAGCTAGATATGGAAATTAAGTATCTTTTTCAACTTCTCTCCAGCTTATTATTGTTGTTTTTGTTTGACTTTTTCTTCCAAGGCATGGACTCACTCAAGCCCAGGCTGACCTGGAACTTGGTAGTGCCAGGCTGGCCTCGAACAGTGATCCGCCTACCTCAGCTCCCCGACTGCTGGGATTAAAGGCATACACCACCATGCCCGGCTCTCTCCATCTTCTGTTTTTGCTTCGGTAGACTAGCAAGCCCCAGGGATCCTCCTGTCTCCACCTCCTGAGCACTGGGATTACAGGCAAGCAGCAACCATGCCTAGCTTTTCTGTGGATACCGGGGATCTAAACTCAGGCCCTCAAGCTTGTGAGACAAGCACTCTACTGACAGCCATATTCTCAGCCCCTTAGTTTGATTTTTGTTTTAGAAAAATAAAGAAATCAGGCTGGAGAGATGGCTTAGCAGTTAAGGCACTTGCCTGTGAAGTCTAAGGACCCATATTCAACTCTCCAGATCCCACATAATCCAGACGCACAGTGAGGCAAGTGCCAGGTCACACATATCCACTGGGTGGCACAAGCATCTGGAGTGTAATTTCAGCCACTGAGGCCCTGGTGTACCAATTCTCTCTCTCTCTCTCTCTCTCTCTCTCAAGAAAATAAAATGAAATAAAAGTTAAAAAAGAAATTGCAAGCAAAGACACAGGGAAAAGGATGGCAGGTTGTGGAGAAAACCGTCCCCACTACCGTATCTATCTATACACACTGGACCCCATATAACTTCAACCCTTACCTGGCCAAAGACAGAGCATAGGGGAGGTTGGAGGGCGTGGGGGGGGGGGACAGGCTGCAGAAACAGCCGAGCCTATGACGTCACAGAGTCAGGGGAGATGGGACCTGAGGGAGAAGTCAAGTCCCCAGTCCCATGGGAAGCTGAGATGTGCACAGTAAGGAAGGAGGAGACGGGGAGAACGCAAGTTATATATTAGTTATCTTCTCACTGCTCTGACAACAGCCTGAGAAGAAGGGTTTCTTTTGGCTCACAGTTGGAAGTTACAACCCGGCATGGCGGGGAAGGCGTGGCGATGGCACCATGAAGCAGTTGGCCACACGGCACCCACAGTCAGAAAACAGAGTGATGAATGCTGACACCCATCTCCTTTCCTGTTCACTCCAGGCTGGGTAGGTCTTCAATTAGCCTAATCTAGAAACCTCCTCATAGACAATCCCGGACATTTGTTTCTATAGTGATCCTAAATTCCCTTCAAATTGACAAGACTAACCATCACAAGGTAAGTCCTAGACATATTTCCCCTTGAGTTAGTGTGAGAAAAAACAAACAAACAAACACACATAAAAACAAGGGATCTGTGTATGGCCAGTACACTTCACTCCTCTTTCCCATTCTGAGAAAACATTGTCTGATACGTGTCCTTGGGGACCGACTCTCGGAGAGAGGCTGGGGATACATCACTGGATCTCGTGAGCTGATGGGTCTCTCATGAAAGGGAAGGTGTGCTTAAAACACGTGGAGTTTCATGTCATGGTCACCTGTCCGCAGCCACGGGGGGGGGGGGGGTGTCTCTGCAAAAGTAATCATGCTGGATGGGGGAGTACTCCTGAGACCCCAACACCAGCAGCAGGGGGCCTGAGCCAGGTGTTGCACAATAGTGTCAATGAACATCCACAGACCGCAGCTGGGCTGAGTGAAGGGTCACAGCAGGACCCGGGACAGAGGGGAAGGGGGCCAAAATGGCTGCCAGACAGCTCCCAGTAAGCTTTCCGCAGAGGGGAAAGGAACGGGCTCTTCTGGACTGAGCTCCAGGTCAGGCTCTTTTGACTTCCACGCTGCTCGGATGAAAGACAAGGGCTCCCCGAGGAATTCGGAGCCAGTCCCCTGCCAAGGAGCACATTCCAGCAAAGTGAAATTGATATTTGCCGGCTCAAGAAGACTGTTGAGAATGTATGTTTCTCAAGATGGCTTCTGGTCCCCAGGGCCACTCGTGTACGAGTGTCTTAAGTAGCTAAGCCAGTTCTTAACCTCTTATGTCTGATGGCACCACTAGCCATGCTGCAAGCACCTTTGGAAGGGAGCCCCGGGGGGGGGGGCTATTTTCATTTTATTCCAGAAGGCGCCTAGTCTCTGGTCTCCTGAGGGGAGGGGCCTCAGGCCCAACCTGGGCAGCACAGAGGATCTTTAGTGCTTATTATGGTTGGATTATAAAATGTCCCCCACAGGCACGTGGGTTTGAATGGCTGGCCCCAGCTGGTAACACTAGTAAGGCTATGGAACCATTAGGAGGAAGAGATCACTGGGGGAGGACCTTGTGGTTTTAGAACAAAGTCCAGCCTCACTTCTTCACTGTGGATGCAGTGGGATCAGCCAGCCTCCTGCTGCCAGGCCTTCTCCGCCTCGGTGGACTGTGTCCCCTGAAGCAAGCCCTCCTTCCCCCTTCCCGAAGATGCTTCTTGTCAGTTAACATATCACAGCAACTGGATAGCACAAGCCGGGCGTGGTGATGCACGCCTTTAATCCCAGCACACGGGAGGCAGAGGTAGGAGGATCGCCGTGAGTTCCAGGCCACCCTGAGAATACAGAGTGAATTCCAGGTCAGCCTGGGCTAAGAGTGAGACCCTACCTCGAAAAAAACAAAACAAAGTAAATAAATAAATAACCGATAGCACCACGAGAGCAACGAGACGCTGATGGTGCCCGAGCCCGGCCTGCAGGGACTCGAACGTCTTTTCTCCGGTTGTCCAGGTGCTTCTGTAGAGCCTTTTCCACTTAGGACCAGAGATGAGGAGGATATACTGAGACCTGATTTGTGTCCCCTGACTTTTGAAGGATTTCAAAAGAAAGACTGCTTCTCTCACTCTCTACTCTGATTTTTTTTTTTCTCCCCCCTGACGAGGAAAACAACAGGGCTGGGTTTCTGCAAGCAGAAAGGAATAAAACACACTCAGATCATAGGAGCGCCTCTGAAGAGCTTATCTTCTCGGAAGGGTGGATGGAACATCTCAGTGGAGTGTCTCTCACCTCATTCTTTTTTTATTTTTTAATATTTATTTATTTATTTATTTGTCAGAGAGAAAGAGGGAGGGAGGGAGGGAGGGAGGGAGGGAGGAGGGAGAGAGAGAGGAGAGAGAGAGAGAGAGAGAGAGAGAGGGAGAGAGAAAGAGAATGGGCACACCAGCCTCCAGCCACTGCAAACAAACTCCAGACACATACGCCACCTTGTACATCTGGCCTATGTGGGGAGCCAATCCTGGGTCCTTTGGCTTTGCAGGCAAATGCCTTAACTGCTAAGCCATCCCTCCAGCCCTCACCTCATTCTTCTAAAAACAAATCTGGACTACAGAGTAATTTCCAGGTCAGCCTGGGCTAGAGTGAGACCCTATCTTAAAAAAAAAAAAGTCACAATGAGGGTATTGAGAATAAGCCAAATAAATAAATACATAAGATCAAGAGACAATGTGAGGCCCCCATGTCTTTTCCCAAAGCAGAATTATTCTAAGCAAGGTTCCTGTTCCCACAGAGAATAAATGAGCCCAATTCCAACTTCTCAGAAGGCAACAGTGGTTCTGCTGATTGTTTAACTAGTATTAGATGTGACTGGATAACAGCACACACCCTTCAAAGCCGCTGACATCCTCCCAGTCGAGCCTCAGTGCTCAGGGACACACGCACCAAGATATGTCTCCCACACAGCCCCAGCTCCTTCCCCTTACGTCCTACTGAAACGTCAGAAATGCCAACGATCCAGTAAGCATCAGTCCATGCCGCTGGTTACATTCTCGGCAGGTCTACACCATCAATCCCCACCCAGCAGCCTGTGGCAGCTTGTTTTTTTGATTATCCAATTTCTCTTAGCCCAGTGGTCACTTTAGTCCAGGAAATGTGAGCCAAACCCCGTGCTCTGGTTTCCTGTTTCCAGGTAGCCAGAATTGAGACACACCCGCGGCTCGTCAAGGCAGTGGAGGCGAGGGAAGGATGACTGGGACCTCTGCAGCAGCGTGTCTGTCCGCTGGGAAGACCCACAGGGGAGGCAGACCGGACCTCTGCCCCTCAGTCACCCCAACCCGCCGGGAGTTTGGGAGCACCCTGGATGCACCAGTCAGCCTGGTTCTGATGAGGCTATTCCACTGGGACCTCCTGCCGGCGTGTTACAGTTTGCAGAATTCCGTAAGTTACGGAGTAAAGGAGACTCACACATCAATTCTAGTGGGACCCACCTGGCACCCTTGACCGCTACTGGTGAGGGTAGGAAGCCCCAAAGGAGGGTCTAAAGAGGGTCTGGCAAAAAGGGGAGAGTTTGTCTACTTAAGATTCAGTTCAAGTTTAGGCCACTCCTGTATGGTGAGACCCAGTAAAACACAGAATAATTTTTCACCACCACATCACCTTCCACTTGCATTTTTCATTATGTAGACAAATCTCTCTGTCCATGAATCTTTCCTTCCGTGTGTGTGTGTGTGTGTGTGTGTGTGTGTGTGTGTGTGTGTGCCCTCTCCCAGCCCTGCCTTTCACTTTCAGAAGGTCACCACTGAAGACAACCTCTCTGCCTCACAGGGCCCTCTTCTGGGGCCAGACCCAACCTGCTGGCATTGGGCGTTTGCAGACACCGTGGAGAGTTCTCATGCCACACTTTCCTCTTGCCGTCATCAGAAGCAGTTGCATGTTTCTGATGAGGAGAACTACTGTCGTGAAAAACTACTGTCGCAGCAGCCACAGAGACAGACGTGTTCAGACACGTGGCTGCGAACAACTCGCGCTTGGGTCGGAACTCCACGCAAAGATGAGCGCAGGGACAGAACCCCCACCATCTCCCCACTCCTGTGTGGTGTGTGCGGCCCATTCCGACGAGGTATTGAGCGCTTTCCAAGGCCACACAGGAAACTGCAGAACAGGCACCTTAAAGTCCATGTTCTCAAATAACAATTTCATAAGTGCAACACTCTGGCATTAAAAACAAGACAGGTTCAGGCTGGAGAGATGGCTCAGGGGTTAAGGTGCTTGCCTGCAAAGCCTAACAACACAGGTTCGATTCCACAGTGCCCTTGTAAAGCCAGATGCACAAAATGGTCCATGTATCTAGAGATCATCTGTCATAGCTAGAGGTCCTGGCACACCCAATCTGTCTTTCTTCTCTCTCTGCTTGCAAATAAATAAATAAAAATATTTGTAATTTTTTTTAAGTATGGTAGGTTTGATCTTAGTGAGACTACCCTCCCAAATCCAGCATTTCTCTCTTTCTTTTTTGAAGGTATGTATCTTTTTTTTAAATATTTTTTTTATTTATTTGTTGGTGGGGGGGAGAGCCAGAGAGAAAGAGAGAATGGGTGTGCCAGGGCCTCGGGCCACTGCAAACGAACTCCAGATGCATGTGCTCCCTTGTGCATCTGGCTTACATGGGTCCTGGGGAATCAAACCAGGGTCCTTAGGCTTCACAGGCAAACCCCTTAACCACTAAGTCATTTCCCCAGTCCCAAGGTGTATATCTTTGATATGTCCATATTCCATTTACGCACGCATGTGTGTGTGCATGTGTGTGTGTGTTCCATTCAGGAACCGTACTCTCTGCCATCCCATATAGCAGGGGTCAAATACCACTGCCCACAGCGTCTAAGGTAGCTCCTGCCTTTTTTGTTGTTATTGTTTTTTTTTTTTGTTTTGTTTTGTTTTTTTGGTTTTTTCGAGGTAGGGTCTCACTGTAGCCCAGGCTGACCTGAAATTCACTTTGTAGTCTCAGGGTAGCCTCAAACTCACGGCAATCCTCATACCTCTGCCTCCCCATACTGCCTATTTTTATAAATTAAGTTTCATGGGCACACAGCCAAGCATGCTTATAGACGTATGCATGGCTGCCACCTAAGAAAAGTACTCTCTGGTCCTCTACAGAAAACATAGGAAATGCTACGTCCTCCCAGAACATAATTTGGGGGCCACCTTCATTCCCGTGTTGGTATTTCCACTAAGAGGCTGAAAGCAGAGCTCATAGGGCAGACTGATTACAATTTCTAAACCTAAGTTCCACTGGGTGGCAGCCCAGGCAGGAAGGATTGTGGTGGGTAGGTGCTTACGGTGGCAGACAAGAGTATATTGCCTCTCTGAGTCAGTCCAAGGTCCTGTCTGTTGAGTCTCCTCCCCTTGACCAGGACAGCCTGCGGGGACACCTTCTCCCTCGGGGTTCTTTCTGGTACATCATCAAAGCCTCCCCCAGCACTTCCAAGTGTGGCCCTGGGAGAGTAATACACCAGGCCAGTTATGCCACCTAGTGCTGCCGGAGTGTACTGTCCTTACCCCAGTGACAGTGGCAAAGCAATTTTCAGGGAGGCCCGGCATTCACTGCTCCTGGGTACCACGTCCATGAGCAGGGGTCTTAGAGTCTCCATCTTGACTCTGAATCATTTTATTCCTGTGGTTGTCTTGGGCATTTCCATGAGCCTTGGAGGACAGGGATGACTTCAAACTAGGAAGGAAGAATCCAGGCGTGTAGTATGAATTCCCAGACAGTCCCTCCCCGCGCCATGTCTTCCAGCTCAGATGGGCTTTGCGCCCCTCCACCCTGTCTCACTCTTGTGTTATACAGCCTGGGGTTTTGGGCCGTCATCACCCACTACTGCACTCCCCACCAAGCCGACATCTGCCCTCAGACCCCAGGCGCTTGGCGACGGCCTGTCTTCCATCTCAGAGGGGCTACACTTAGAGGTGAATTCATCACTTTTCCCGTGCCTGTGACAAAACACTTGGCAACAGCAACTTAAGGAAGGAAGGAAAGGTTAATTTCGGGTCCCGGTTCAAAGACATATTCCGTCATGGTGGCGAGTCTGAGGCAGCTGGCCACAGCGCATCCGCGGTCGGGAAGCGGAGAGCCCAACGCTGGTGCCCACCTCGTGTTCTTCTCTGTATACACTCCAGGAGCGCAGCCCGTGGGGTGGTGCCGCCACAGTTAGGATAGGTCTTCTCACCTCAATTAACCTAATCTAAAAACTCCACCAGAGACAAGCCCAGGGGTTTGTTTCCATGTGATGCTAAATCCTGTCAAGCTGACGAGGCGACCCATCACAGAGCGGTTAACCACTGGCTCCAATGCCTTGACACACAGGATGTATATTTTCAAAAGATGGTACTCAGAGATGGAGGTAAAGGGTTTTTTTTTTTTTTTTTTTTTTTTTTGCCTGATGAAGGTTGAGGAGACTTTATGATCAAATTGCACTGAATGCTTTTGGGTCTCTGTTTTGCTCTTTCTTCATTTCAGATTTCTTGGGAAGGTGTATTGAGGAGCTGGCATTCCAGATGTCTGCATGGCCAAGCTTCAGGCACAATGCCCTCACTCTTGACTTCCAGGAACTGCAGTGGTCCTGTGAACCCTGGGGGACCTGGTCCCCAACCATGCTCATCAAATGAGCCGCGACCGGGTCTTTCCAAGGCAGGAAAACCTTGGTCCAGGAGTGGAGGGGAAAGAGAATGACATTTATCAGGGTGAGTCGGGCACTGCCAGGCACAGGCTGGAGCCTTCAGGAGATGGGCCTGGGCCGCCAGGCACAGCTAAGGACCCCTGGGGCTACAGGAGGCCACTCCCTCTCCAAGCCCCGCACACCTGTAGTTAGGCTTTGCCTATAGCCCTGTGACCTTTGGTCGGTTGCCTAGGGAACTCCTTATCAGCCAGCAGCCTTCACACAGCCCATCCTACCATGACCCTCTTCAGCCACCATGTAGATCACCTGACTCTCTCCCTACGTGCTGGAATGAACATCCCTAGGCATCGGCTGGCAAACTTTGAACCCACCAATCCCCTTAGGACCCTCTTCCCGCTCTCAACTGCTTATAAACCCATTTCCCTGACAAATGTACTGTTCACTGAGACTGCCTCCCAAAAGTGGCTCTTCTGTCACCCTCACAGCCACTCAAGACCCTGCTCTCCACGGTTGCCTGGGAACCGCGGCCCCGGGGATCCAGGGACCCACAAGAGTGTAGTTTCTGAGAATGGATGGTTTCGCCAGATCAATGAGCCTGTGTTTCTTTCCTCATCACCGATTCTGTGGGCAGCGTTCCAGGTGCTCTGAGTGTGTGTTTTGGGTTGTTGCTGTCTGGTTCTGTTTTTAGACTGGCTGTTGGTTCCCTTGTTGATTGTGTTTGCCAGAGATCACAATGCACTTCCATGCTTTCTTGACTGGCTTTATATAATTCACCCATAGGACAAAAACAAAACAAAACAAAACAAAGAAGCCCACATGACAAGAGAGACTAAGAGAAGAGCTGCAGGCGGAATGCCATTTACAGTTGATTGGGTCATTTCTGCATAAAGGTGTCCAGCCCATACCTCACTGTGATATGAAACTTTTGCCCTGGAGGGACTCACAGATATCTATTCACCCCAGATGGGGACACGGACACCAGACCAAAAGTACGATTACATAAAACCAGTTTTGGTGAACCAATGAGTTGAATGGGATTACCCACGGAAGAGAGTGACAGGTTACTCACAGGAATGTGGAACCCCCAAAGCGGCCGTGCCACCAGGGAGTCTCATCCCAGTAAGTATTTCAACCTCCCGATGACCACTTCAAGAAGCTTCCTGTGGGATTACCCCCAGCGATGCTCTCCCTTCAGCCTGGGGGTGAGGGATTACTTACAGAGCACAGACGCCCCAAGGCAGCCGGCTCAGTGGGACTCATTGGCTCTAAGCTTTGATCCTTTGTGTACTCTCCCTCCTGAAGCCATGAGACCTCATGTGCCACGCATACAGCTGGGCACAGGGGTGCCTGAGATCCCAGGTGGGGGACCTGACCGACCCTCCTCACACCCCTCCTTCCACAGGGGAATGTCAACAGGCTCCCTGATCTCTGAAGATTTGTCCCAGCTGCTTGAGATAAAGCTGTCAACTGTTGCTTACTGCTTCCAATACAGAAAAACTTGCCACAGGACTCTCACTTGCCTGTGGACCTGGTTTAGGACTGTGGGAGAACAACTCCCTACCACCCTTCCTCTAATTCATTAAAAGTGCCTCCAGGCAAAATTAAAGCAGGATATAAAGTCTCCTAAGGGTTTGCAAAGAATCTCCATTTCACAATCCTTAATTTCTTTTAATGATCAAAGTTCCAGCCAAACACAGCCCTCTTGTTCTTGTCCTCGTAACAACCAATCACTTGGCCCCCACATCACTTGGTTTTTGCCCGAAGCCAATAATCTCATTCCCATATTTTAAGATGCTCATCGCCAAGTACTGTTTGCATACAGCTGTCAGCTGTGAAAACATTTTTTTTATAATAAAAAAATACAAAAATCTGGCTTTGGGCCCCCTTCCTTACGAGGCTGGATGGCGGCCTAAATGCTGACAGAAGGGAGGGAGGCCCTTCGCTCACTATCTAGATGTGGCTCCTCCTTGCCCAGGTAACCCAGTCTCTCTGGTGCCCAGAGCCAGGGGAGAGGCCACACTACACGACTGGATCGAGCCTGCATATATGGATTCTGTGCTGGCATTCCAGATTCCCTGGTCACTACTGGTCCTGGGTCTGGTGTCCAGGGAAAAGCAGAGGCCTAGAGAGAGAGGAGAGAGAGAGAGAGAGAGAGAGAGAGAGAGAGAGAGAGAGAGAGGCAGATCGCCAGGGATACACATTCTTCCAGAATGCCTCTTGAAAACAAAATTCTCCTATTCAAGGAACTGCAGACAGACAACACAGCTGATGGTTTATTTTTGTAGCCAAAACGAAGAGGGCTCAGACTCCATTTGTTCCCTGGGGAATTGTTCCTCCAGCATAATATACATGCAACCACCACATTCCTTGGGGAAGGCTTCCTTCGGAAAAAAAGAATCTAATAATTTAAGGAAAAGAGGGAATAAGAGACATTTTATTCTGGCTAAGCTGAATGCTCTCCGTTCTTTAAAAGGAATCTTTTCAAGATATAATAGACCCCACTGCATTTTTATCCCAGAGCTGCCAGGTGGTAAGTGGGTCTTGGAAAACTGTCTTTTTGTCTCGAGCCTTTAAGCGGAGGAGGAAGCGGACAGAAACAGGAAGCTCAGTGACGAATCCATGGGGAGGGCTAGGGGTGGCTCTGGTCATAGGCGAAGGGGCTATCTCTATACGCAGGCAGTTCTTCCTGGAGACACGTGGGGAAGTCTTGGGATGGAAGAGAGGGAGCAAGGCAGGAAGTAAACATTTTTTTGCTAAGAAGTTCTATTTCCCAAACATATGTCCTTACACAGATGCAAAAGGGCAGGTCAGCCTAGCCGGGCCTTAGTGCTACAACGTCAACTGAGATCCGAGGTCTTCCCTGCATGAGGTGGAAATGAGAGGCGTCACCCGGAGCCATGGGGACAGTGATGGCCAGCATTAGAACCCACACGCAGCGTCGCCGGGCCCAGTGGAGCATGCATGCAACCTCAGCGTCTCAGTAGAAGGATCGCAAGTTCAAGGCCAACCTGGCTAACTTAGTGACATCCTGTCTCAAAGTAAAAAGAAAGCTAGGGAGATAGCTCAGTGGCAGAGCATTTGCCGAGCATGCACAAGGCCATCAGTTCAATCCCCAGTTCCGATGCAACAACAGACGCTCCCATTCCTCGTTTGACAGCCTCAGTGAGGCATGCCTTCCCCTTCAGGCTCTGAGGACAATAATCGTTATCTAATAAAGTCCCTTCATAGTTCCCCTCTGATACATTAAGTATATTTCCTGAACACCCTAATGCCTTTGTAAAAATATTTTACTTATTCATTTATGAGAGAACGAGAGAGAGAGAGAGAGAATGGGTGTTCCAGGGCCTCTAGCCACTGCCAACAAACTCCAGAGGCATGTGCCCCTTTGTGCATATGGCTTCACATGGGTACCGGGGAGTTGAACGGGAGTCCTTAGGCTTTGCAGACAAGCGCCTTGACTGCTAAGCCATCTCTCTAGCCCACTCATGCCTTTTGAGGAGCTGGGGGAGATGAGCAGCGTAAGCAAGTGGCTCCACCGGACAAGACAGTGTTCATGACAAAGGTCAACTTCCCTGAGTTGGCTCTACCGTCATCTCTCATGCACGCAAAGCATTCTCTGCACTTTTCTGAGTTTGCATCCAGTGGGTGACCCAGGGTGCTACCTCCCCATCTTCCCTCACCTCCAGCTGCTGCTCTCCTTTGAGCAGGAATCTGAGTTCTTTCCATCGGGAAGCTTGACATCAACGCGTCTCACTGGCTGGTGTCTGTGAGGTTTCTTTCCCGCCCTCTGTCACAGCAGTTTGTGGAGGAAGCGTGACTTCACTAAGCGACCAGGGCTAGCACGAGGGCGGATGTTTATTCAGGGCTAATGTTTACAGAGCACCTTGTGCGGTTTGGCAGGAAATCACTTCTTCCAGGGCAAACATACCTGCTTTGTGTGCGTGTGCGTGTGGTGTGTGTTCATACATGTTGTGGGCACATGTGTGTAGGTGGATACATGTGGCGACCAGAGGTAGACACTGGTGTCTTCCTCAGTCACTCTCCACCTTACAATTTTATTTAAATGTTTTGTTTTGTTGTTTTTAAATTTTTTTATTATTTTTATGTATTTGAGAGCAGCAGACAGAGAGAGAGAAAGAGGCAGATAGATAGAAAGAGAATGGGAGCTCCAGGGCCTCCAGCCACTGCCAACAAATTCCAGATTCATGCGCCCCCTTGTGCATCTGGGCTACGTGGGTGCTGGGGAATCGAGCCTCGAACCAAGGTCCTTAGGCTTTACAGGCAAGCGCTTAACTGCTACGCCATCTCTACAGACCAGAGTCTTTGGCTTTACCAAGAGCGCACGGATTTGGCTACACTAGCCAGCCAGCAAGCCCTAAGGATCCTCCTTTCTCTGCTTCTCCAGCACTGGGATTATGGGACACGCGCCACTGTGCCTGGATTTTATGCAGGTACTGGGGATTTGAACTCAGGTCCTTAACTTGTGTGACAAGTACCTTATCCACGGAGTCATCTCCTCTGTCCCTTGCCTTGCTTCTCAAATTACCTGTTGGTGTCCGACTTCTTCAGGTGTTTTAAGTGTCCAGCTCATGCTTTAATCCCACCCTAGGAAGTTATATTAGAAGGGAACATTTGCTTCCAAAATTTCATCTGAATTTTGCAAGCAATATTTAATCCAAGAATTTAGGGACAAAAAGAATGTGGTGGCCTGAACTTGGATCACACATGGAAGTTTCCTGCCTGTTTTTTTCTTTTTTTTAGAACTGTTTCCAGAAGCCCCAGAAAGTCACGGCTAATGTCGACCACCGGGCAATGTGCAAAGTCACTACGACTACAGAAATGTTTGCAGGAAAAGTGTCTTTAAATAATTAACGGCCTCGCACTTGTCTTCCCTTCTGCACTCGGCGGAGCAAATGTCTCTTGACAGGTGAAAGTCCTTGGAGGGAAGCTACAACTCCGGTCTGATCCGGACTGGACGGTCATTAAGCACCATCATTAAGTTTCCCGACCCCCCCCCCCCATTGCTCTTTAATAGCTGTGCCTCACTTCAAGATCCAATTAATCAGGTTTCAGCAAACACGCAGAACAATCCACACATGTGGGCTGAGGAGACAGCTTAGTGAGTGTAGTGGCAACCAGCCTCAGGTCGCTGGCATGAACGTCCAACCCAGGCACAGTTTCTGGGCATTTATTTGAAGCTAACGGATGCAGGGAAAGTTCCGCAATGGAGAAAAGAGAGAAAAGCCGCCACCAAGAGCCAGAGCAGCAAACAACTGACAGCCAAGCTCCAGGGAGCGCGGTCACTTTGAGGATCTTAGGTTGGAATTCAGCTCTGCCCCCCCCCCCCCGTGACACCTCCTCCAGGCAGGCAGCTGGGAACTCAGAAGTTTTAGTAAAACTCCTGAACGGGGCTGGAGAGATGGCTTAGTGGTTAAGGCGCTTGACTGCAAAGCCTAAGAACTCATGTTCGAATCTCCAGGTCCCCTCATAGCCAGACTCCGTGACACAAGAGCACAGTGCCGCCCATGCCCACACAAGGGGGGCACACGTGTCTGAAGTTTGTTCACAGCAACTGAAGACCCTGGTGCACAAATTCTTCCCCCTCTCTCTCTGCCTCTTTCTCTCTCTCAAAAATAAATAATTAAAAATTAAAAAAAAAAACCACTCCTGAATCTATTGGGAGCCTTCCATTCAAATGACCACAGTGGGTAAGCACGCTTCCATGCAAGCATGATGTCCTGAGGGGTATGACATTGCTCAAGTTCAATTTCCCACGTAAACAGCTGGTTGTGGCCACGTTCCTCAGTCACCCCAGTCCTGTGGAAGCAGAAACTTGTGAATCACTGAAGCTCACAAAAATGACAAGATCCAGAATGAGTGAGAGAGAGACTCCACCTCAGGGAAGCATGGACATGAGATGAAGAGAGACAAAACCCACGTTATCCTCTGGCTCCCATGTGTGCACACGGACCCACACATGCACACGCCACACGCGCGACACTGCCCACAAAGTAAATGGACGCAGCAAGTACACACTTAAACGTCCACAGATGTTGTGCCGAGAGAATCAAGAAAGTAAGAGACTGGAAAGCAACTGTGCCAGCAGTGGCCTCTGGTTCTGGCGTGAACTATTGTCACTGGCTAGCCCCACATTAAATGCTCTTAGATGGCTTCACTAAATCTCACACAGCAGGT
Source organism: Dipus sagitta (assembly GCA_036346955.1). NCBI lineage: Eukaryota > Metazoa > Chordata > Mammalia > Rodentia > Dipodidae > Dipus > Dipus sagitta. The sequence goes on along the minus strand of CM070780.1, from coordinate 2,098,240 downwards.
ATCAGCATCCTTATATCACAGGAAGAAACTGAGCTGCATGGGGCAGGAGAGATGGCTCAGTGGTTAAGACGCTTGCCTGCGAAGCCAAAGAACCCAGGTTTGATTCCCCAGGACCCACATGCACAAGGTGGCACATGTGTCTGTTCATTTGCAGTGGCTAGAGGCCCTGGCGTGCCCATTCTCTCTCTCTCCCCCTATCTCTCTCTCAAATAAATAAATAAACATGGTTTTAAAAGAGAAAGTGAGCTTCAGATAGGTTAAGTATTCTATTCAAAAGGAAATAAAAAAAAATACCTCTTCCGTAGAGAACCATAATTCCTATTGAGATGCTCTGAATCCCAGCTTCCAGCCACGGTTCACAGAATCTCTTGAATTGAGGGAACAAAATAGACAATCTCTGAAAATGTCTAACCCACCAAGATTACATAACCCAGGATTATTCGGGAGCATGGAATATGGTTAATTCCATATTGGATCAACCATGATATGATTCAAACTGACTTTTCTCAAAGCCAAAGATGCCAGATGGACCATCTTTCAATCTGGTGTTTTGTCATCTAAACACAGTCCCTAGGAATCAAAACAAATAGAAACACAAAAGCCATTTTTTTTTTTTAAAAAAAAGGGCATTCTGTACCCTGGAATAAAAGCAAAGAATGAAAAATAGATAGCAAAACCAGTCCCAAGGTAGATGGTCTAGTTTTAATGATAAAAAAGGGCAGATATCCACCCTGTTCCCTTTGGCAGATAAGATTCTAATCACGACTCCCTCCTTCCCAGGAATAGAGGTGGAAGGACCCTGACGAGGGGCTTGGGAGACGGCTTGGTGGGTAATGCCTTTGCCACATAAGTGTGAGGCCTGAGTTCGGATCCCAGCTCTCACATAAGTGTGAGGCCTGAGTTTGGATCTCCAGCTCCCACATAAGTGTGAGGCTCTGAGTTTGGATCCCCAGCTCCCGCATAAGCATGAGGCCCTGAGTTCATATCCCCAGATCTCGCATAAGTGTGAGGCCCTGAGTTCGGATCCCCAACTCTCGCATAAGTGTGAGGCCCTGAGTTCGGATCCCCAGCTCTCGCATAAATGCTGAACAGGCCTGGTGGGCCTCCTAGAATCATAGTCCTCAGGTGGAAGAGACATGGGATCCCCAGGACAAGGGGCCTCACTAACCTAGACGAATTAGTGATCTCTATGTTCAAGTGAGAGATCCTGCCTCAGTAAATGAAGTGGAGAGTGGTGACGCAGGGACGTCTGAAGCCAACCTCCGGCATCACATGTATGTGCGCACACATGTATATCCATCCATGCATGTGCCCACACGCATATAAACACATGTGCACAGACCCATGCAAAACATAAAAAGAAAAAGAAGGAAAATGTGGTTCCTTCTTACGAATAGCTTCTAAACACTACTACAGAGTGGAGATCAAAATGCCCCGGTGTGATTTTTCCAAAGGTCTTCTGACAGCATTTGTCCTGCTCAACCTTTGCGTAGGTTGGCCCTCCTGGCCTCTGGCCGTTTTTAAGGTATGTCATGAAAAGGCGACACCATTAATGATCCCTGTGTGACAAGACTTAAATTAACCTTCCAGGGAACCTTTCACGTTCAGTGTGAAGCCACACGCCCAGTGGTGACGTGACATCTTGGGGAGGCGCTGGCCTCCTCCACGGCTCTGCCGCCAACACCCAAGGCTGCCTCAGGCGGCCGGGCCTCCTCAGAGCCCACACAGCCCGGGAGGCGGGCAGGGGCTGAGGTTCAAACTCCCCCATCCCACACGAGCGAAACTAGTCCAGCTCACCTCTAACGCGATCCTGCACACTTCATTACACCTGGCTTGTCAACAGGGCAGGAGACAGGGGAGAGGCGGGAGGAGGAGACAGCACGCAGCCTCCGAGGCGGCCGCCCACAGCCTCCGCCGCGCCCCGCGCCAGCGCAGCGCTCAGAGGACTCACCGCCAGGACCTCCGTGGCGAAGGCAAGCGCCTAGGGCCCGGCGTCCGATGTCACGAGGAATTTTTCAACTGACAGCACAGGAGACTTGAAGTCAGCGGGTAATGCTGTCATGGGATGAAAGTCAAGGACGGACCAGCGCTTGGCTGGCACTCACTCCAACACACCCGACTTCTGACATTGCCCTACTCACAGTCACCTTCGAAGACCGGATACCTTTTCTTTTCTTTCTTGTTTATTTTATTTTATTTTATTTTATTTATTTATTTATTTATTTATTTATTTTGGTTTTTCGAGGTAGGGTCTCACTCTAGCCCAGGCTGACCTGGAATTCACTCTGCAGTCTCAGGGTGGCCTTGAACTCATGGCGATCCTCCTACCTCTGCATCCCGAGAGCTGGGATTAAAGGCATGTGCTAGCACACCCAGCTCTTTTTCCTTTCTTTTTTTTCCTTCTTTTCTTTTTATTTATTTATTTGAGAGAGGGAAAGAAGGAGAGAGAGAGAAAAAGAGAGAGAGAGAGGATGGGCGCACCAGGGCTTCCAGCCACTGCAAACAAACTCCAGATGCATGTGGCACCTTGTGCATCGGGCTTATGTGGGTACTGGGGAATCAAACCAAGGTCCTTTGGCTTTGCAGGCAAGCACCTTAACCACTAAGGCATTTCTCTAGCCCTCTTTTCTTTTCTTTTTTTAATAATATTCCTCAGTATATAAAACTGAGAAGTACAGTTTTCTTTTCTTTTTATTTATTTATTTGAAAGAGATAGAAAAAGAAGCAGAGAGATTGAGAGAGAGAGAGAGAGAGAGAAAATGGACACACCAAGACCTTCGGCCACTGCAAATGAACTCCAGACACAATGTGCCACTTTATGGATCTGGCTTATGTGGGTCCTGGGGAATAGAACCAGGGCTTCTTTGGCTTTTCAGGCAAGCACCTTAACCGCTAAGCCCTCCAGCCCTCGTTTTCTTTTTTGGCCTCTTTCACTTCTCCCTAAATGGAGGAACTGCGGGGAGGAGAAACCATGCCAAAATACCAACGCTGGTCCAGGGTCACCATTACGCTCTGTCACTTCACTTCTCCTGCAGGCTTACTAAACACGAGCCATCACGCGGAGGGTGCCTGTGATGTGCAGATCCTGAGGAGCATCCGTTCCTTCAGGAGCCCATCCTTCGGGACACCGTGAGCACAGAGGCTTGGAGGACAGGGAGTAAGGCCCGCAGCGTTTGAGAAGAGATTCGAAGCTGGGCATGGTGGTGCGTAACTTCAGTCTAAAATCCCTGAACTTGGGAGGTGGAGGTAGGAGGAGCAGGAGTTCAAGATCATTCACAATTTTTTTTTTTTTTTTTTTTTGGTGTGTGTGGGGGAAGCAGCCCAAGCTACAGGGACAAATCTGTTTCAAAGAAAGAAGAAATCAATAACAAGTTCCATGTCTAGGGGTCTCCCATGTCATCACATTAGAGGCTGCATAAATGACTGAGACTTCAAGCAGACTTGTGAGGAGGCCTTCAAGGCCAGGGGCAGAGGAGTTAATGGGAACATTCAAGGTCTGTTGTGAGAGGGGGCGGTCCAGTCTGGATCAGAAAGGAATAGTGCCCATTGAGTTAGGCATGTCATCCTGATCCCACTCCTCAAGGGGCAGAAGGAGGAAGAGGCCTGAGCTATGGAGCAGGTCTCTATCTGCAAACAACAACCAAAACACAAACTAGAGAGACCTCCCATGGTAACTATCCCCAAGGGCATCCATCCCCAGCACCACGAAAATAAATACATAAATAAATAAAATGCACAAACAAAAGGACAACCATTTTAATAGCTGGAGATATGCTTTGGTCATGTATGAAGCCAACTGTTCTTTTTTAGAAAGTCCTTTTTTATTAATTAATTATTTTTTTCAAGGAGAGAGAGAGAGACAGAATGGCTCCACCAGGGCCTGTAGCCACTGCAAACGAAAACCAGATGCAAGTGCCACCTTGTGCATCTGGTCTTATGGAGATACTGGGGGATCGAACCTGGGTCATTAGGCTCTGTGGGCAAGTTCCTTGACCACTGAACCATCTTTCCAGCCCCAGCCTGCGATTTTAATTCTTCCTTATCTCACAGTGGGAGGGTTTGCTCCTTGAATTTTTATGTTTATTGCTTGCACCACTCATTTCATATTAATTACATGTTGTCAGTGATAATTTCATGTAAACACGTCCCATTTCCCAAAGCAGATTTTGCACTGCCAAAGAATGAGACCTACATTTAAAATCACTTTTTAAAATGTTTTTTTAGAGAGGTTTTTTAAAAAATATATTTTTTATTTATTTGAGAGAAAGAGGCAGAGAGAGAGAGAAAGAGAAAGAGAAAATGGATGTGCCAGGGCCTCCAGCCACTGCAAACGAACTCCAGATGCATGTGCCAACTTGTGCATCTGGCTTACATGGGTCCTGGGGAATTGAGCCTGGGTCCTTTGGCTTTGTAGGCAAACGCCTTAACCAGTAAACCATCTCTGCAGGCCAGGCCAACATTTTGTAGTTGTACCCTCCACATCTCCCTCTCTAGCACTTCCTGTCACTCTGTGCTGACTAAGCACACACTATTGATACCTAGAGTTCAGGTATCCATTGAGAAATAGAAAGGCGGCATCAAAAATTATAACCAAGCCAAGTGTCAGTGACATGCAACTGAAATCGTAGTACTCAGGAGGCTGAGGCAGGAGGATGCATAGCTTGAAGTCATTGTGGGCTATTCCTAGTAAGGTCCTATTCCACAATGAAAGGATGAAGGAAGAAAATAAGAAAGGAAAGGAAGGGAGGAAGGAGAAAGGAAGGAGCCATCACCAGACTGGAATGGCTCTAGGTTTGGGGTTTGTTTCTGAAGCTTTGGAGGCTGTGGGTGGCTTTGAGTACTCTTAAGCCCCCGCTGAGGGAGGAGACATGCAGGGCAGCAGATTCAGGAGGAAGGATTGCTTTATGTAACTTTCATTTTGCAGGAGGCCTGGGATGGGTTTTAAGGAAGTCATTTCAGAAGTTTATGAAAGCAAGGGAAATAATACTTCGAGGAGGGAGGAAGGCACTGAGTTTAGGTCTGGTGGAAGCAAGGAAGGGAAGTAATTTGAAGACTGTCAGGAAAAATTTAGACTAATTAGGTGTTACAGGGTGAACTGGGGAAGAGGACAAACTTGTGCTGAATCGATCGGAACAAGGGTTGCATTCACCGAGGCGGAATTTATATGGGTGCTATGTCCCAACTTCTAGGGTTGATCACTTTGTATTCTAACACATGGTGTTACACATTGCATTGCAAAGAAGGCTCGGACAAATGAGATGGGAAGCGGGAAGAGAAGGTATAATTGTATGTATGTATGGAGGCTGTCAACAAAAAGGTTTCAAAAATATTTATTTATTTATTTGAGAAAGAGAGAGAGGGGCAGATAGAGAATGGGCACACCGGAACTTCTAGCCATCACAAACTCCAGATGCATGCACCACCTTTGCATCTAGATTTATGTGGGTACTGGGGAATTGAACCTCAATCCTTAGGCTTTTCAGGCAAGCATCTTAAGCACTGAACCATCTCTCCAGTCCAGAAAGATTTTAACAAATATTTTAATGATTTATTTGAGAGAGAGAGAGCGAAATATGCAGCGCGGGGGGGTGGGGGTTGGATGGGCACACCAGGGCCTCTAGCCACTGCAAAGGAACTCCAGATACATGTACCACCTTGAGCATGTGGTTTACATGGGTCCTGGGAAATCGAACCTGGGTCCTTTGGCTTTGCAGGCAAGTGCCTTAACAGCTAAGCCATCTCTCCAGCCCCAGAAAGATATTTTTTTAATGATAAAATTATGGTGATATGACATTTTCTTTTTTAGGAATTCACTATAGTTCAGGCTGGCTTTGTACTCACAGTCATCTTTCTACTTCAGCTGTCTGAGTGCTGGGGTCAAAGGAGTGCACCACCACGGCCCGCTCTGTACCCGTGACATGGCATTTTCATGGTCATGATTCCTGCCACAATTTGGGGAAAACATGGTCATTTCTTTCCTAAAGACCAGCCGCCACAACTGCCCTTTCAATAATACACAACGATTCCTGCATCTTCCTTCTAACATCTCAGTAACTCTTTTTTTTTCATTCCGATGAACTGGAGATCACTGCAGCTATGAGGACACATGGATTTCCTGAGAAGATAACAAGGCCGGTGGGCGAGTGTCAGGACTCCCTCCGCAGGGCGGTGGGAAGAGGAGGGCGCTCATACTCTAGCAGAGCCAGAACGACGAGGAATGCTGGCTAGCTGCGGCACAGAGCCCTGCAGAGGCAGGCCAGCCGAGCCGTCTACAGACATCCTCCTTGGGAAATGCTCTCTGCACACCTTCGCTGACGCTTGCTCAGTGAAGGGAGAATGTGCTTTAACTGTCACGCTCACTTTCTGCTCCCTGCGTGCCAGAGTCACCAGAGTGCGCGCGTTTATTATACAACCATGGTCTAAGCAACGGAGGCATACTGGTCCTCGGTCACTCTCCTGATGCCATACATAACCTGCTTTAAGATACACCATTGCGACATGTATCAACAGTATCTTTCTCCCCCCACCACCCCACGCAGGGAACTTTGAGACCGGGATGGCCTGCTATTTTTTAACTAGAATAAAAGATTCTTCTCTGTTTTCTTTTCCAGCCCTGTCACTAAAAAGGGGTTAGCCTGAAGTTAGAGTGTGGTGGTTAAATTTCTGGTTGTCAACACAACAGCATTTAGAGTCACCACTGAGAAACATCTCTCATCACGTCTGCTGGGGATTTTCTAGCTTAACTTGAGGTGGGAAGACCCATCCTGACTGTGGGCTATGTCATTCAATGGTCTGGGGCTCCTGGAATGTACAAAAAGGTGAAGGTCAGCTGAGCCGCTGTATTCCTTGATCTCTCTACCTCCTCCCTGCTGAGATGAAGATAAGACACAAGCTGTCTGCTCCCACCACGCTTTCCCTGCCATGAGAGACTTCCCCTTGAAATGGTAGGCTGAAAATTCACTTTTCCTTCCCTAAGTTCTTTTGGTCAGGTATTTTGTCCCTGCAGTGAGAAAGTAACTGATATACCTAGGTAAGGAGAGATGATATCAAGAAGAAAAATGAAAGTGCATGGTAGTACTGGAGAGATCCTCAGTGGTTAAGGCACTCGTCTGCAAACCCTAAGGACCAGCCCCATGTAAACCCAGATGCACAAGGTGGCACATGCATCTGGAGTTGGTTTGCAATGGCTAGAGGCCCTGGTGTGTGTGTGTGTGTGTGTGTGATAAATAAATAAATAAATAAAAATATTTAGAAAAAGGGATTTGGTGATTTTTAGGTCACAAAATAATTCAGAAGAGGTAACAGATGGATAAAAATACATTTTTGGAGAAAAACAAAAAAGCCCTTTATGACAAGTACCACCCAAGTCTTGGCTCCCCAGAGGTAGAGAGGAGTGTGCACTACCTGATTCAGCCCCATCCCCTAGGGAAGGGCATGGCTCCGGCTCGCAGTAAGCACTTGGTGAGTGAAACTGTAAGCGAAGTCCTTGCAGGTAGTGACAGATTTCTACCATGCCTGGCCCCTGCCCTGCAAAAGTGAGCATCTGATAAACATGTCCAGGACGCCCTGGTATCCAGGTTCCCATGTCACATGTCCCTCTTGGCTCGCCTCCCTTCCCCTGGCCTGGTCCCCAGTGGTTGTCATGACAACACCCCCTTCTAGCAGACACCGGGATGCAGGTCTTTCCTTAGTACACTTCAGGGCAGGAGGGAGGACGCGTAGCCCTTCGGCCCACTGCAGGGGATGGAGGAAGAGATCCCACCCACACTTGAGGAAGGCTCTCCCAGCTCTTGCCCAGAGCTCAGGGATGCTGTGGTCTCCTCGTTGGACTTTCTTCTTTCTTTTCTTTTCTTTTTTTTTTTTTTTTTTTTACCTCAAGGAGCACATGGGGATGCTTCCAGTGGTCAGAACACCTCACTCTTTGTATTGGAAGGAAACAAATGGCTGAAATCCAGTAATTAATGACAACAACAACAAAAAAGTCACGCCTGGTTCCAAACGCAGGTAGCCTTAGAATCACTGAGGAGTGGAGTTCTGCTCCTGCCCCTTGGAACCTGCCATCACAGATTAGGTGGGCAGGGCTGACATGCAGATAAGACATGCAACTATCACGTGTTAGCGTCCTGCAGGGATGACGTGAATGGGGAATAGTACGAGAGGGCAGACTGGTTTCTTTTCTTTTTTTTTAACTTTATTTATTTGACAGAGAAAGAGGGGGGGGAGAGAGAGAGAATGAGAATGGGTGCACCAGGGCCTCCAGCCACTGCAAACAAACTCCAGACGTGTGCGCCCCCCCTTGTGCATCTGGCTAACGTGGGTCCTGGGGACTGGAACCTGGGTCCTTTGGCTTTGCAGGCAAACGCCTTAACTGCTAAGCCATCTCTCCAGCCCCAGACTGGTTTCTTGCTTTATCCTCTTTGTAAAGTATAGTTCTCAGATACCAAGTATTCTTAGACACCAGCCCCAAAAGCTTTTCTAGTTTATCCATCCCTAGGTTCATTAAAAATAATTCACATCGACATCTCTCTCCTCTCTCTCTCTCTAATTATAAGAGTTTAAAGCAAATCCAAACTAGTGCACGCATAGCCCAGCACAGAAGGCCTTGGAAGGGAAGGGGTACGAGGCTTCATTCGAGAAGCACCTGGCATCGAGTAAGTCCTCAGTAAATGCTAATGAGCTGAGAGGAAACACTACAGATGAAGCCAGACGCTCACCCAAGGGCCACTGCCACCTCTTTACCAAGTGCTCTTGGACCCAAGGGCTGGGAGACTCCCACAGGGACTTCTGCCATTGTGCTTGGCCCGCTCCCGGCACTGGATGAAGGTCTGGAAAGAGATCCCGGAGCCCAGCCCTGCTGGGGGCCGTTGAACGACGGGAGGAATGAAGCCAGCGGGGAAGGGCAGCGAGGGCACTTCAGGCAGCGGCGGAACAGCTTGGATGTGGGCCGGCCATGTCTGAGTCCGCTGCGTCTCAGGTGAGCAGCTTCCAGAAGTCTCTGGCAGCTTTTGCATACTGTGTGCATATTAATGCGGACACTCCTTGTACAGGGCACTCTTAGATGCGGTGACTGACGCCAGGTGACACGCTGTCCTCTCCCAGCTGTGCAGGGGCACAACGGGAGCTCTGTGTCCACGTTGGAAAAGTCATGCCCATCCTGGAGCGGGAGTGTGTATATATACAGGCTCACATCTGATGCCTGGGAGATAACCCCCACCAGGAGGCTGAGATGAGTCACGTGGTAGAACAAGGCAGCCCACTGAATGTCAGGTTTTTTCCCCTAATTTATTATGCAAATTTGAAAATGAGAGAATTTACAGTTTGAGCGTATTACCTGAGACAAAGATCCACAGTGCCAAAAGAATGTTCAGTTTTAAAAAGATTAAGGTAAAGTGTAAGGAGTGAGGGCTCAGAGATCATGTGTGCACCCCAGTGTGTGTGCCAACCTACGGGACACAGAGGCGAATGCTGGACTCACCTGCCAACCGTCAGTGATCAACAATGCACTTCCTCGCGGCACCCACAGGCCCAAGCGGGTCTCACCTTAGAGTCTCTGCAACATCTCATCTCCTTGCACTGTGGGGTTTTGATGGGCCTCACTAGCATCCAGACTCCACCAAAAAAAAAAAAAAAAAAAAAAGATTCTCTTCCAGCAAGATTAATCTACTTTAAAAAAAAAAAACAAAAAACAAAAAAAAAAACAAGCTTGTGTAAAAGAAGGTGTTTGCAGATACAGTGGCAGGGCTCAGGAGAACATACCAGAGAGTTAAAAGGTAACTTGGTTAAGCAGAAAGTTACCCACAACTTGGTGTGAATGTTTAGTATGCATTATCTCAGTTCTCGGAATGTTATCGGACTGGTCCAGGGCTCCCTGAACTTTGTACTTGTACCACAGGATTTTGTCTCTCCACATGGCCAACCATCAGTACAAAAAAGTATGAAGTAAAATCCTGGACTCCCATTAGCGTGTGAGGGATCCTGGATCTCCCTTTCATTAGCTGTGTACTCTTGGGAACATCCTTGAACTTGGCCGCTTAGTCTCTCCGATGGGGTGTTTAATGGGGACCACTGAGAGAGAGCGGGGTGACTGAACTACATGGTGTTTAGTACACTGTATGTGATCAATAAATGTTAACTATTGGTGGCTGGGCAGCTGGCTCAGTGGGTAAAAGCATCGGTTGTGACAGCACAATGACCAGATCTCAGAGCCCCAAACCCACGTGAGGCCAGATGCAGTAACACTTGCATCTGAAATCCCAGTGCGCCTGCAGCACCGGGGCCCTCTTTCTGTGCCGCAAGAAGTGCAAGCTCAGCACGTCCTAGCCGACCTCTAAAACCGCTCGCAGGGGCTGGGGAGACAGCTCAGTGGTTGAAGGCACTTGCTTGCAAAGCCTGATGGCTGGGTTCAATTCCCCAGTACCCACAAGCCAAATGCACCAAGTCGTGCATGAATCTGGACTTCATTTGCAGCAGCAAGAGGCTCTGGTGCACTGATTCCAGCCATCTATTTCTCTCTCTCTCTCTCTGCTTGCAAGTAAATAAATAAAATATTAAAAAAATATATAAAGCCCCTTCCAGCTATGACATTCCAGAGTCAATCTCAGGGGTAGCTGTGGTGGCAAAAGTCAACACTAAACATTTTATAAACCAAAATTAGAGGCTAGAGTGTCAGGGCCTGTTGTCCATGTTCTGTCATTAGCCCTCTGCCTCAGGCAGGGAGTATCGGGGGAGAGGGTACTTAATGCAATCTCATTTTGAAGGGAAAGATAACCAATTCCCATCACATCACTGAGGAAACAGACACACGCATGCCGGGGTGCACATGGTATAGCCACAGCCTGCCCAAATGTGCAGCCAAGAATTATAGTCTGAGCCTTCTTAAGTGCCACACATTTTACTATTTTTATTTTTATTTATGTGTTTATTTATTTATTTATTTGACAGAGAAACAGGGAGAGAGAGAGAGAGAGAGAGAGAGAGAGAATGGGTACACCAGAGCTTCCAGCCACTGCAAAGGAACTCCAGATATGTGAGCCCCCTTGTGCATCTGGCTAACTAACATGAGTCCTGGGGAATCGAACCTGGGTCCTTTGGCTTTGCAGGCAAATGCCTTAACCACTAAGCCATCCCTCCAGCCCTTCAGTAGATTTTATAAAAAAATTTAAATATTTTATTTATTTATTTGATAGAGAGAGGGGCAGAGAGAGAGAGAGGAAGAGGCAGATACTGAGAATGGGTGTGCCAAGGCCTCCAACTACTGCAAACAGACTCCAGACGCGTGTGCCACCTTGTGCACCTGGGTTTACGTGGGTACTGGGGAATCGAACCTGCGTCCTTAGGCTTTGCAGGCAAGCACCTTAACAGCTAAGTCATGTCTCCAGCCCTCACTAGTTCTTTGCTGCTGCACCGATGCATGTGCGTCGCCCATTCTCATTGCCTTGAGAGGACACTAGTGAGCTGCATCTCACGATGCTTGGGCTGTAACTCAGGTGTGCTGTGAGCATACTTGGAGAGCCAGTGAGTAAGGCAGACCTGGGCTGGGAAGACAGCTCAGTGGATAAAGCACCAGCTACTCACGCCTGATACCTGAGTTCAGATCCCCAGACCTGATGTATAAAGCTGCGGACATGTAGGCTCACATGCCAGCTACCTTAAGAACACAGCAGTGAGTCATATGAACAGTGCTGCCTTAAACAAGGTGGAAGGCGCAGACCGAGACCTGAAGCTGTGCTCTGACCTCCACACACGCACACACACGCACACACACGCATACACATACAGGTGCACTCTCCCTGTCTCTGTTGAGTCTATGGGTCTACCCGTGAGCCCAGGGATGTGGCATTTTGCAGTCTCTTCAAATTCCTCTAATGTCCATGATGTCCATGATCCATGCTGAGAGAGAGAGAGCGCGCGCGAGAGCACGAGCGAGCTCTCTGAGATTCAACATGGAGGCCATGCAGCTGGCTAAGAGAATATTGCTCCCCAAGTTCAGGCTCCTGAACCTTCCCCTAGTTGTTAGGTATCAAGAGTAGCTATTACCCCCCAACCTTCCCGAACCCAGTTCCAGCATGTCCACGAAGTGAGGGAGCTGAGTGGGAAGTGACAGCGTTCCCCAAGCTCCTCTCCTCACCGTCCCCCTGCATAACACCGCTCATCGCTCTCCCCAACTCTGCCCCAACAGAGCCACCGGGCACGGGCCACTCAGCGCTCCCAGAACCTCAGACATGGCTGTACAAGAGTCCAGTTGAGGAAAAAAGAAGTTAAGGATTCAAGACGTGCTGCAAACTAGTAATAATGTCACCATCCAAAAGGCCCTCCAAATGTCAGTTCCATCATCCAGCAGCCTTAGCTGAGGATGATTCCTCCCCCGCAGAATCTGCTTTAAGGTTTCCTGCTGGGCTGGTCACATCGTGGCCCATCGAAATCTTCAAGGCAGGCCGTTAGGATCTCAATGCACCATTACTGCTTCATGAGTACTGCGTGCTCCGCATAAGTCTCTAGCAACCTTACACCCTCAGCTTCCCCCTGCCTAGTCTGGCTGAGTCATACAGATCTGGGTCTCACTGCCACTTCCCCAGGAGAGCCTTGACAAATCTCCGCTCCTTAGGAGAGATGCCCATGGCATGGCCAAATGATCCTTCCACCTTCCATATATTTCAGTGGCTATCTGATCAATGTCTGCTCTTCTCCTACCCATTCCAAGAGGGCAACAGAAGGGATTATCACATAGAAAGTCCTCAAATAGGGCTGGAGAGATGGCATAGCGGTGAAGACTCTTGGCTGCGAAGCCTAAGGACCCAGATTCGATTCTCCAGGTCCCACGTAAGCCAGATGCACATGGTGGCACATGCATCTGGAGTTCGTTCGCAGTGACTAGAGGCCCTGGTGCGCCCATTCTCACTCTTTCTGTCTCTAATAAGTAAATGAAAATAAACCTTGAAAATAATATTCAACAAAAAGAAAGTCCTCAAATAATATCTCCTGAACAAGGGAGTGGAGGCAGAGGACCGTAAGGTCAGTCTTGGGGAGGCTGAGAGAATGGGGGTGCAGTTGGAGATGTGAATAGGCTGGTGAGAGAATAGGAGTGGACTGGGATATGTGTATAAGCTGATGAAAGGCGGTGGGTGACGTGTGGATAGGCTGCTGAGGAGAATATGGGTGGGATTAGCTGTATGTATTGGTACACTAAGTAGCCAATAGCTAAGAAGCTCCTCGATCTTGCTTGCTTTCTGCTCTTGCATTCAAGGAACCCAGCATTGAGCTCATGGGTTTCCTAGTTTGAGCAAAACTAGGAAAGACAGAGCACCTCAGAGTGAACAAATGCTATGCCAAGACCTGGTTTCCAAAACCACAGGCTTCATGCAAAACTTGGTCTGACTACATTCCTTGTCTCCAGTAACCTTACTCTCTCTCTCTCTCTCTCTTTAAAATTTTTTGTTTTATTTTAAATTATTTATTTGAGAGCAACAGTGAGAGAAAGAGAGAGAATGGACACACCAGGGCCTCCAGCCACTGCAAACAAACTCCAGATGCATGTGCCACCTTGTGCATCTGGCTTACGTGGGTCTTGGGGAATCGAGCCTCCAACTGGGATCCTTAGGCTTCACAGGCAATTGCTTAACTGCTAAGCCATCTCTCCAGCCCTCCAGTGACTTCTGTATTCTCTCCATAATGCAGGTGCTTCTCTGCTCTAGGTGGGGGTACTGGTGGTCCCTTCAGATCTGATTGTTGTCAGGGTGGAAGTACCCCAGTGGATAGCCAGAGACTGAACCCCAGGCTCAGTATTCTCTAATAAAGTCAGGTGGGGTCTTTGATGGAGACCTCTTTGCCTGAGAGATTGGCTACTGTCTCATGTGTTTTGGGTTACGAGGGCCTGATCTGCAGAGTTCCATTGCATTCATCTACACTGCAAATCCAGCATGTGTCCAATTTCTCACCCACCACCCATCCACTTTCATATCAACGTTAAAAGTTTTTATTATTTGTACATCTGCATGTGTGTGTGTGTGCATGTATGGGTATGCCAGAGTCCCTTGCCACTGCAAATGAATGTCTGACCTTATGTGGGTGGCTGTGGAACTGAACCCGGCCAGCAGGCTTGGCAAGCAAATGCCTCTACCTGCTGAGCCGTCTCCCCAACCCCTGCCCCAACTCATCCACTTTTAACAGACAGAGGTTAACAGTTCTGTGTAAGAGATCGGCACCGTGAAAGGAAGGAATGCACCTTGTAACATTTTTATTACCCCCTGTAACACTGGAGAAAATAAAGAAAAACACTTGAGAATTTAAGTATTAACTAGAAGAAAATAAATTTAGGAGTAACTGATCAAAATATTAATAGTATCGTATTTCTTCAGCAGTGAGACAAGAAGAATATATGTACGTTAAAATTACAACCAGAACATTTAGGAAGTCTCTGGACACTGTATGAAAATGATGTCATAAGTCCAAAAAAGCTGAACTTTTCTTTTTCTGGATCTACATGCTATGAAAGGGAAGGGTTACTAAGCCCAATCCATCCATCCATCCATTCATATATCCATACGCAGTGAGCAGGCTAGTATACCGAGGCTCTGTCAGCTCTGTCATTTTTGGCATCCGTATTAAAGGAAGGTTTGTGGGTGTAAGTGACACACCCTGAGTTCTATGTCTAGAGCGAAAGAGTTAACCCCATACTCCAATTCCAACAGTGATTGACATTCGACCTTTGTGTTCATCTACACATATAAACACCCTTTAATTTTTAACCTGTATGATTTTATTTAAATGAGAATTTCATCAAGATTATCATTAGTTATAAGACAACGAAATTCTGACAATGAGGGCAATGGTGGCCACCTATTAAGGACTTTTCCAAGTTTGGTGTTCTATACTGACATTTTACTTAACAATTTTATTTTATTTTATTTGAAGTAGGGTTTCACTCTAGTCCAGGCTGACCTGAAATTCATTATGTAGTCTCAGGATGGCTTTGAACTCTGGCGATCCTCCTACCTCTGCCTCTAGGCATGTACCACCATGCCCGGCTTAATGATTAAAAAATATATATTTATTTACTTGCATGTCTCTATTCCCTATTCTCCCCCCCCCCTCTCTCTCTCTCTCTCTCCTGACTGTGGATGTAGTGTGACTAGCTGACTTGACCTCTTGCGACAATGCCTTTCCCTGGAACTGTGAGCCAAGATGAACCAGCCTTTTCTTCAGTTGCTGGTGTCGGAAATTTTGTCATAGCCAAGAGAAAAGTCACTAAATGGCACCTGATAAAATAGCCAAGCTTGTACTGGGCATGCAAGTAATTAAAACCATTCCTCCACTGGGAAAAAGTGGAAGCAAGAACTCTTGAGAAACAGAGAGGCTGGGGAGATGGAATAGCAGCATAGCCTGCTGGCCCGGGGTTCAGTTCCCTAGCATCCATGCAAAGCCAGATGCACAAAGTGGCACATGCATCTGGAGTTTGTTTGCTGTGTGGCAGGAGGCCCTGGAATGCCTGCCCTCCCTTCTCTCTCTCTCTCTCTCTCTCTCTCTCTCTGAAAGTGATTTTATGAGCCATCCCTTGACAGTGTATAAACTGAATATCCCATACATGATTCAAGATGCATCATTTTCTTTTCCTATCTAGTAATCACACAGTTTGGCAACAGCAATACTGACACCCCAGCCTCCTCTCCATTGCACAGGGATATTCAACAGCAAAATCAGCGGAGCACTGACAGAGCCCACAGCAGGTTCTGCGTGTTCAATGACGTGCCACTGATCACTCAAGAAAAGGGCTCATCATCATCTAGTTGTGAAACCAAATATACACAGGTTCCAAACACTCGTGCAAAAGCTAAATTTGTAGCTGCATGCCCTTAAAAACAGACTCGATTATTGTCACACAAGAACAAACTTAAATTGGAAAACTGTCAATTCCCTTAGCCAAGAAAATTAAAAAAAGTTTTGCAACATAAAATCGGATGGAGGATAAAAGCATCAGGGAGTCACAGCATCCCAGAGAAGAGAAAAGCCAGGAGAAATTTCAGAAGGGCTAACAAATCAGTTTAGCAAAGTCACAATGAGAGAGGGCACACGAGAACCAAGGGGAAGGCTGTGGCGTCCCGGGAAAGAGGAAGGGGCGAGGGGAAACAGCTGCCGCCGCTCAGCTGTGTCAACACTCCGCTGCCTGGCAGATTGACTAGCAAAGTGTCATCTGAAACCAATTACAGCCCCAAAACCCCACGGACCCAGTTCATAACATTGATTAATCCACATTGTGAAAAGTCCCCAAGCAAAACTGGAGCAGCTGTCAGTCCTTGGAGCTAAAAAAAAAAAAAAAAAAAAACAGCAATTGCTTAAGGAAAAAAAAGAAAGAAGGGAAAAGAACGATGAGGAAAATAGGAAAATTTTAGGGATTTTTCAGAAGGTGGGTTCTGAAATAGAAGATGGGTTTAAAAAGATTCCACCCTGTGTCTTTTTTGTGCACAGCTGACTATAATTAGAAAATCAGGGGTCATGTTAAAATAAACTCAAAGTCTACTCCCAAAGTCAGAGCCCCATGGCTCCAAGTTGGTAATAACTTTCTATCTTTTCACTCCTTTCTGGGAATAATACAAGAGCTTGTCTTTTAAAGTGTTTTTTTTTTCTTTTTTTTCTTGTTATTTTAAACGCATCCATCTATTTCCATTGAGCTAGTAGATGTATAATTATATTTCATACATTTATGAGTGTATGTATACACAGGCGCACATATGTGTGTGGAGGCCAGGGGATAACCTCAGGTGTCATAGACTTTTTTTTTTGGTGAGGCAAGCCCAACAGACTGGCCTTTTTATAATGAGAGAGAGAGAGAGAGAGAGAACTGGCACACCAGAGCCTCCACCCACTGTAATCGAACTCCAGATGCATGAACCACCTTGTGTGCATGTGCGACCTTGTGCGTCTGGCTTATGTGGGATCTGGGGAGTCAAACATGGGTCCTTAGGAGACATCTCTCCAGCCCTGTTGTTTATTTTTTAAAGCAGGGTGTCTCACTGGCCTGGAACTCACCAATTAGGCTAGACCGGCCCGCTAGTGAACTCCAGGGATCCTCTTGTTTCTACCTCGCTGGATCGGAAACTACAAGTAAATATCCCCGAGCCCACAGATTCTGCGAACTCAAGTACTCATGCTTATGAGTCAAAGAGTTTCTCCCCAGCCCCTGAAATTCATACATTTTCTGTAAAAAATATATTTTGATACCTTTTGTTGTATTTCCCAGAGACAGAAGTACCAACTGTGTTCTGGATTTACAAACATCTCACTTGTGACTGACTCAAGCAAATGGGTAAAACACACTGGAGACGTGTGAAAGTCCATGTGAGTGAGGGTGGAGAGATGGCTCGGTGGTTAAGGCACTTGCCTGCTAAGCCTAAAGACCCAGGTTCGATTCCCTAGTACCCATGTAAAGCCAGATGCACAAGGTGGTGCATGCAGCTGCAGTATGTTTGCAGTGGCTAGAGGTCTTGGCATGTCCATTCTCTCTCTCTCTGTCTCTGCTAGAAAATAAATAAATAATTTTTTTTTTTTTAAAAAAAGAACCTATGAGGAGCTCACACACACCACTGTTCCTCCATGGCATTCTATATTCCTCCTGCAAAACATCTGATAAGACTGCAAGATTCACACCAAGGCCTTGATCTTGCCTGTGCAGAACAGGCAACTAGGAATGCATCCACCAGTACTGCAGGGGAAACACCACGTCTATAGACAATGCCACAGAAACCTCTGTGAGCAGAAGTCTCCATTTCGGTAGAGTCGGGTGTGAAGTCACTGCTGTGGGGCGGCAGGGGTCGTGAGCCTCTGGTTAGCTGGATGGCTTTTCCCACAGAAGTGAAACATACTTAATCCATTCCTTCATTCATTCAGCAAACATTCCTTGAGCTTTGACTGAGTATCAAGCGCGGGGCTAGGCTGCATTTGAGAAAAGCAATTGAATGCATAGTTCATAAAACATTTTTATTTTTCAGGGGAGGGCTTGAGACAAGGTTTTGCCCAATAGCCTATGCTGGGCTTAAACACAATCCTCCTGCCGCAGCCTTCCTATGGCTGACATTACAGGCATGTACCACCATGCCTGGTTTAGGAAATCTTTTCACATGCTAAATTTTGTAGATAAGTAAACTGAAGCTCAAAAAGGTTTGAGGGATTTACCCAGGGCCATGTAAGTAGTGGGTTTTATAGTTGGCACTCAAACCCACTTTTTGAGTGTCATGATTCTGTAGTCTTTACAAAATTTTACTCATGGGCTGGACAGATGGCTCAGCACTTATAGGCGCTTGCCTGTGAAGCCTGATAGTCTGGGTTCAATTCCCCAATATCCACATAAAGCCAGATAGATGCACAAGGTGGTGCATGTGTCTAGAGTTCCTTTGCAGTGGCAGGAAGCCCTAGCAAGCCCATTCTCATTCTCTCTCTCTCTCTTTCTCTCTGCTTGCAAATAAATAAATAGAATATTTTTTAAATCCATTGATATTATGCTGGATATGGACTTTCAAAAGCTCTCTGGAGAGTTCCAAAGCATGCAAAAATACAGTTCTTACTGGGAAATGCATCTGAGTTACAAAAACCTGGGCAAAATTGGACTTTAAGAATATAAATGGTTTCTGTATTCGGATTTCCTTCTGTTTGCTTCCTCTGCTATTAATCCTCCATAAGTGATCTGACAGGCTCCTCTGTTGACATATCATACTGCTCTTGCAGATTTTAGTCACTGAAGTACGGCTTTGGCAAATTCATCTTTTCCTCTTATACGTTTATATGCAGGTCTCATGGCACAAACTAATATGACCAGTATGAGATGATAACTTAACCCAAAGCAACCAGAGCAGTGCAAGCCCTGACTGCCCTGATATATCCTTGAATTTGAAAAAGGGAGAGAGATGAAACACAAGCTATAGCTTGCTGTCCCTTGCAAAGAAACACGGGCTTATGTTCTGATTTCGGAACTGAAAGCTCAGAGTTAGCAGTAGCCACAAGTTATCTCAGGGGCAGAGACAAGGTCCTTCGAAGAGCCGCAATGTTTTCAGAATGTTACAGAGACATATAGCCACGCTGACTTTTGAAAGATGGATGGGGGGGGGGAGAAACAAGGAGGAGGGCTGGGAATATAGCTCAGTAGTTAAGACACTTCCCTCCAGAGCCTAAAGACCCCAGTACCCACATGATCCAGATGCACAAGGTGGCCCATGCATCTGGAGTTCATTTACAGTGGCTAGAGGTCCTAGTGCGCCCATTCTCTCTGCTTACAAATAAATAAAATATTTTTTTTTAAATGAGGAGAGAAGTGGAGAGGGGGAGACAGAGAAGGGACTCTGAAGATATGTGAAGATGGGGACAGGGAAGGACACGGGCAGACTGATCAGAAAAAGGAACAAATCGCTCTAGACAGATTCTCTGATTCTTCTATTTTTTTTCACCCTGGAGGATATTTATAATTATTGTTTTTTAAATGCTCATGATGTCACAGATAAAGAACACCAATTGCTCCCAACAGAACTCTAACTACAGTATGTGCTTAGAAGAGCAAATTACTGTTTATACATGGGCAGGATTGTAAATGAGGGGAGGAAATGTTACAAATTACACAGTACGGCAGAATGCCATGGCATCTCCATTTCTCGCTATTCAGGAAGATTCGTTACCTGGAGCAATGGCCCTTCTGCCAGTCCCTAGATGGGTGTGGTGCTGATGAGCCTGTCAGGAATACAAAAGTGAGTTTACATCTGGAGTTGTGACCTTAGAACATGTGACAGTCAGAACAGCGGAGGTGTATGTTCCCATGGTTTAAGCCACTCCCAGAGCCTGTGGGGTGCAGAGGCTGTTAACTGTAGGTCCTGAGTGGACAGCTACGTGGACATGTCTACAACTTTCAAATCAATCTAACCTAAAAGGCCTACATTTGATCAAAGAGAAAGAGAGAGAGAGAGATAATGAACTTTAAGAGAATCCATTGAAGTTCTACACAAGTTGGAGTCTTTCTCTGGATACTTTAACAAGATTGCTATAAGCCATATTGCCTTTCAATTGTCAATACTTCTTACTTTATATCATCAAACCCTGTTCCCAGGGGCTGAAACACACACGTACATGTGCCAGTTATAGCCCTGTGGAGGACCACATAAACGTGATGTTAGGTCTTCCTAATAGACTGTCAGGTTGTTTACATCGTTAATTAAGAGCAGAGTCTACTTAAAACACTCAAGACAGGGCCGGGTCCATAATGAAGGCTCAGGAATGAAGACCTGTGAGTGTCTAAGATTCATGTTTCCATTCCTCTGGAGCTCTAAAGGAGAACATTCTGGAAATGCAGGTCTGGCCAGATGGAGGGTGGTTTTGGAACCTTGGGCAGGCAGAGTTTCCTATCCCCTCTTCAATATGATCACGTGCATCCATCCTTAATTTCACATAGAACTGGTTATTCATGTCTGTCCCGAAGAATAATTAGCCAAGGTCTCTCCTCTCTTGCTTCTATGATATATATGGTTCCTCTGATCTATTTGCTTACTTCCTTCCCTCTCTGCATCCCTCCTTGCATCCTCTCCTTTCTCGTGTGTATGCATGTGTGCATGCCACGGTTCATGTAGGGAAGTAGGAGAATAACTCTCGGGATGGAGGCTGCCTGCTACGGTGTCCAGCTTTCAGGTGGGCTCACTCTTACCCAGTAAGCACTTTGTACACCAAGCCACCATCCCAGCCCCTCAGCAGTTTCTTTGAGCGTCACATCCTAACAGCTTTTGTTGGTGAGATGGGCAGGGAGGCGGGGAGAGAGCGCATGCATTGGTTGTCACCACAAGCTGCTTCCTCACTGCTCTTGTTTTACTTAAAACCACAGCATAGGATGACCACGTGGGATCATTTAAGGGGACACATCTCCAAAGCACGGAAGGTGGGGATAGCCGTGGAGGCTTGCTCGCAGCACCATCTGTCACGGCTCTGTGGCTGGAATTCTCAGATGGCAGGAGCCTAGGAAGAATGCTGCTCTTTATACTGTAAAGCTGGGAGTGACTTCAACCCAAGGGATTTTCAATGATGCGGTGCCCAGGGGTTATAGGAAAATGGACTCTGATGCAAAGCTACGAAGACACCACAATGGAAGCTCTCGTCTCACCCAATCACGTGTCTGACTTAAGGTAAACATTACAACAGGGCGCATGCTCACTGCTGTGTTAAGCTAATTACTCATCCTCAGGTTGGGGCAGACTGTTAACACCAGAGTAGAACTGCTTCAGAAGAAAGAAATGTTGGGTTCTTTGTTGTTATTAAGCTGACGTTCAATTTTCCCACCACAAATGCTGAGTTCACGGCTCCGTTTCAAAATTCATTCCATGGGAGTTTTCCAAGCTGTCAATATCCCATCGTCAACACTAAGGCGGAAAGTGATTAAGGGAGATCCCCAACGGTTGAGCTCTGGTCTTCCCATCTACATGCATGTGCACATGCATTCTTGCACACACACACACACACACACACACACACATAAACTTACATTTGCATACGCATGCACACTACATACACATGCCTCCCCCCCAAAAAAACCCTGATCTTAAGCATAGAACATGGAATATCTATTGCAAAATTGTTTCTTTGGTACCAATCCACATGGGAGTGCAGGCCATTACCGCTGAGGAACACACACCCCAAAACTCTCTCCTCCCATCATCTCAGCACATTTTGATCTCACTCCTTAAGGATTCTTGGCAGGATACACCTGCATCTATAAACGTAGTCCAAGCTGCAGTTCTCAGATATCTATGTTTCTTTGTAAGCCTAAAGAATAAGAGCAAAGGGCGGGCTGGAGAGATGGCTTGGTGGTAAAGGCACATGCCTGGGAAGCCCGAGGAGCCAGGTTCAATTCCCCAGTACTCACGTAAACCAGATGCACATGGTAGTGCATGGTTCTGGAGTTTGGTTGCAGCCCAATGGGCACGCCCATTCTCTCTCTCTCTCTTTCTCTCTACCTGCCTCTTTCTCTCTGAAATAAATAAATTAATTAATTAAAAAAAATAAAAACAAAGAATGACAGAGGCAGGGTCATTAGAGAAGTCATATGAGGCATTGAAACTATTCACACATCATCCATACAAGAGTTATGCAATTCAAACACATGGTGGGCATCTACCTTGCCTGAGATCTTACTCTGAAGTAGTCCGAGACCTACCAAGTGATAAAAGACAGAGCAAGAGATAACCCAAGGGCAACTATGCTGTTCCTTCAGCAAAAAAAAACCATTGCTTCTTACCTGAATCCAGGCAGGTATATATTTGCAAATAAGCTTGAAGGAAGCTTGGCCAGAAGCTCTGAAATTGGTCCTGATGTTGAAATGCTGATAAAGAAGACCATAGCTTCCAATCCCTTACAATTCATCAAAAGTGGCTTAAAAAAATCTTATTGAGCTGGGTGTGGTGGCACATGCCTTTAATCCCAGCACTTGGAAGGCAGAAGTAGGAGGATCGCTTTGAGTTCAAGGCCACTCTGAGAATATGTAGTGAATCCCAGGTCAGCCTGGACCAAAGTGAGACCCTACCTCAAAAAAAAAAAAAAAAAAAGAAAAAAATCTTCTTGTTTTACTGTACTACTGCAGAGGAAAGAGGGCATGTGGCTCATAGAAATATCCATCAATGTTCTAGTTCATTTTTAAAAAGATTATTTAAACTGGGCATGGTGGCACATGCCTTTAATCCCAGCACTATGAAGGCAGAGGTAGGAGGAGCATCATGAGACTGCATAGGGAATTCCAGGTCAGCTTGGGCTAGAAGAAGATCTTACCTCAAAAAAGCAAAACAAAACAGAAAAAAAAATCCACATTATTTAGGCTGGAGAGATGGCTTAGCAGTTAAGGCACTTGCTTGCAAAGCCCAAGGACCCAGGTTCAATTCCCCAGGACCCCACGTAAGCCAGATATACATGATGGCCCATGCATCTGGAGTTCATTTGCAGCAGATGGAGGCCCTGGCACACCCATTATCTCTCTCTCACTTGCTTGCTCATTATCCCTCTTTCTTTCTCTTTCAAATAAATAAATGTCTAAAGTTTTAAAAAGATTATTTATTTATTCATACATGCAGGTATGGGTCTGCCAGGGTATCTTGCCACTGCCTGTATTTGGCAGGTCCTTTTCAGATTTTTGTCTCTAAGAGGTCCTCACACTCTGGCTTTGGTCATAATTTGCGTACCAATTGCTCATGCAAAGGCTGGTTGTGTAACTGGATGGGGAGCCTGCTCCCAGGTTGGCAAAGGGAGAGCAGTATCATGTTGACATGACTTAACTGGTGTTCTGCTCCTCACTAGAGCAGTCTCTCTCTCTCTCCCCTCTCTCTCTCTCTCTCTCTCTCTGTGTGTGTGTGTGTGTGTGTGTGTGTGTGTGTGTGCCTGTGTCCACATGCACGGACATTAGCTTCATAAATGAATCATGTACTTTTCTCCCCCTAACCTTGGACTCTTGTTGACTGAGCATCTGCAGTCACTTCAATGGAGAAGTGAGAGAGTTTGGGCAAAACTCCATGTTAACCCCCATCTCAGTGGAGCAGAATGTCCTTTGAAGCGGGCAAGGCAGGTATAATTATCTTTGTCTCTGAAATGGGAAAGCTCAGGTCTAATGAGGTTAATGGGTTTTCCCAGAGTCTCAAGGCAACTGGAGCAGAGCAGTGCCTTGACCTGTGTCTTCCGAGTCTGAACCTTCTGCAGTACCGTAGCCGAGCCGAAGCGGAGTGAGACCCCGGCTCCTCTCCTGCCTCGGCACGCACGCTCGGTGCGGAAGCGAGGAAAGGTTCGGGCCAGGCAAGGACCAACTCACGTCACACCTGCCCCATGCAGATGAACGACTTGGCTCCTGGAGCTGCCGGGCCGTTCTACTTTAAAACAAGAAGACAAGGGATGCCACCATGCCATTGCTTTGCCCAAGATACAGGAGGCAGGCTGCTCTGGAGCATGCCAACGTCCCCAGAAAGCTCCGTCCCCGTTCTGTCTGTGTGCCACCTCCAAAGGTCTCGTTTCTCTTCACAGAGGTGAATCTGAGGAGGTGACAGTTCTAACAGAGACTGAGACCAGTGACTCTCTCACAGAAGCATCATGGTGGTTTGAATGCAGAAGGTCCCCAGTAGAACCAAGGGTTTGCGATTAAGCCTCACACTTAGGCCCCAGGTGCTGGAGCACTTGGGACATGGCACCTTGCCGGAGGGGCTGTGTCACACGGGTAGACCTTGGCATTGTATAATCCAGCCCCACATGCCAGTGCTGGGGAGCTCGCTCTGTGGCTTCTTCCCTACTGAGGTGATCAGACACGACACCCAGCTGTCTACTTGTGCCATGCTTCCCCTCCATGACAAAGCTCTCCATTGAAGCTGTCAGCCACAATGGACCCTCTCTTTCTCTAAGGTACTTCTAGCCGGGTGTTTTCTCAGCAATGGGAAGGTAACTGCTAGAGCATGTGCCAGAATTATCTGGAAGGTCTGAACCTCAGAGCTGCTTGAGTGTCAGGTCAAAGGGTATGCATTAAAAAAATATATTTTTATTTATTTGACAGAGAAAGAGGGCTAATGTGGGCCCTGGGGAATGGAACCTGGGTCCTTTGGCTTTGCAGGCAAACGCCTTCACCGCTAAGCCAACCCTCCAGCCCTGGATATGCATTTTTAACACCTTCTCAGGTCATGTTGCTGCTTCCTTTATTGCTTCGCACCCAGCAGAGGTACGTACTGAGCAAACGGGAGGGAAGGCATCCATCCCTTGATCATCTCAACAAAAATATTTAAGCAGCTTCTATCATTAGCTCGGTTAGAGACCCTGGTCGTATCCGTGAGATGAAAGCTCCTGCCCTGTAGGAACGGAGGAGCTAAAGATAGACACCATTCATGCGGACATGCACGGGAACATAAAGCCGCCGTTTTCAGATTAGAATAAATCCCACAGAATAAAACAAAAGGCTTGCCATAGAGGCTGCCAAGCTTCCTTGGGAGGTCTCTGAAGTTTGCACATTTTAATTTGATGTGATACCATCATCACGCAGTGGATCACTGCGCAGATGTCACAACTGTATTTAATCATCATTCTAGAGTCAGCTTGCAGCCCTCCAACCTAATGACCTGTGTGAGTCCTTGACCTGCCAGTCAGTAGCTCCGAGGAGCAGGCGTGGCTTGCAGAAGGCGGTTCCTGAAACGGCTTTGGAGGCGGGTGAGTCATGATATCAAAGGTCTGTGGACTGTTCAGCTAGGCAGAGGGATCACTGGGGGGACGGTTACTTTTCATTGCCCCCCCCCAACCCCACCACACTGCTTGTTCAAAGCCAAAAGCCATCCACTGCTTCTTGAACCACACACAAGTGGGCCACTGACCGCGGCTGTAACTCAGCACGGGGAAGCAAGGAAAACACGAAGCCAACTTCTGTTGCGGCAACATCCTCCTCGGAGGGAGCGCCACCATGGAACCTGCGGGCATGGGGCACTGTCAAGTGGGTCATGCTTCTCTTGAAGCACAGCTGAAGTCGTCACTAATTGTGGATGCCAGCAGGTATGACCAAGGGGGAATCTACTATCGGGGGCACAGGGGATGGGGCAGGGGGCAATGAGACAGAGAAAGAAATTGAGGGAGAAAGAATAGAAGTCATTTAAATATTTTTATTTTTATTTATTTATTTGAAAGAAAGAGAGAGAGAGAATGGGTTTGCCTCTATCTATTGCAAATGAACTCCAGACGCATGCACCACTTTGTGTATCTGCCTTACATGGGTCCTAGGGAATCAAACCTGGGTTACTAGGTTTCACAGGCAAGCGCCTTAACTGCTAAGCCATCTCTGCAGTGCCAGACATCATTTCCGAAGCATACTTCAGCATGGGTGCCCTAGCAGGTGCCAGTCTCTAATAAAGAAGACATTGAATCAGGTACGATGGCTGCTGCCTATAATCCCAGCACTTGGGAGGCTGAGGTAAGAGGCTCACCCTCAGTTTGAGATCACCCTGGGCTACAGACTGAGTTCCAGGTGAACCAGGGCTCCAAAAACAACAAAGATGACACTAATGTTTAGGGAAAACCAATGGTTCTGCAATTAGTCTTGGGCCTTATAACAGCTTGCTCTATTCATGTTAAAAAATATATACATACATCACTGGAAATATGGCTTAATGGCTGAGGTGCTTGCCTGCAAAACCAAAGGACTAAGATTCAATTCCCATTCCCTAGTACCCACATAAAGCCAGATGCACAAGGTGGTGCATACATCTGGAGTTCCTTTTCAGTGGCTAGAGGACCTGGTGCACCTATTTTCTCTCTCTCTCTCTCTCATCTGGTTCTTTCTCTTTCGCTCATAAATAAATGAATAAATCATTTTCTAAAAAAAAAAAACCCATATGCAATTACATTTTTTCTTACACTGCCAGATTTTATTGGATGTCTAATGGATAGAAAGGAGGTTTTCCACATGGCCCAGCTCTCTCTTCTCTTCCCTTTGCCCTGGGACCTGGCCAGATCTGAGCTATAGTTCTACATGGTCAATCTAGTTTATGAATTTTTTTTTTTTTCTGTGACGAGAGCCCAGTTTTCTCTCTATGGTGGCGGCATATGCTGTCTCTTTCTTGAGTGATTAGAGTGGCGGCTGTGTAAGGCTGGAATACACAAGGATTCCCGGGGTATCTTGATGGTAGCTTCTAGGTCATCTCATCTACCGGTGGACGTACCTGGTTTCAGAATTATGTCACAAAAATGCAGAAGGTTGGCTGTTAGTTGGAATTTCTTCTAGACCCTTCTGAGAAGCACAGAAAAAGGAAGCAGGGGTAGAGAAGGGCTGCCATTAGTGACTCTTGTTAGGAAGGTGTAAGGCGCCCTGCTGTGTCTTAGGGGAACAGATCCTCTGGGCTCATCCTCAGAGACGTGGCTGAGGACGTGGCAGGGAAGAAAGACACTCTCACAGTGCGTGGGATCGCAGGGCCTGTGAGCTTTGCTTAGTCGGCCGAGCACTTCTCAGTGACGCTGGTGAAAGCTCATATCTGAATTTGACCAATTTGGAAGTTGGGTTTTTTGTTGTTGTTATTGTTTTTAAAATGTTCATTTATTTATCTAAGACACAGAGAGAGAGAGAGAGAGAGAGACAGAGAGAGAAGGAAAGAGTATGAGAGCGCCCGGGCCTCTTGCAACTGAATTCCTGATGCACGCTCCACTTTGTGCATCTGGCTTTGCGTGAGTACCGGGGAATCGGATCTGGGCTGTCAGGTTTTGCAAGCAAGCACCTTTTAACAGCAGGGTCTTCTCTCCAGAAACTAGGTTTTCAGTTGCTTTCTTTACTATCGAAACACAAGCATGGCATTAAAGTCTTCAGGGCAGGCATGGATTGGGTGTTTGTAAGCAGACAGTACCGTTGACAGTGGGCGGGGAGGAGGGAGCACCTTGCATATATAAAGAAGCCGACACAAGCCCAGTAGAGTGCACTGACCACTAGAGCCCAGGGCCTTGCGTGGAGCTGAACAGAAGGGAGCTGATTGTCTGGCAGAGGCCACTTCCGGGCAGCCCAGGAAGCCAGGAGTCACCAGAGCTTGTCTTTTCCATCACACTGCACTCTTTCCTGTTAGTTGAGGCTCTCACTTTTCTATTCCCAAGCCCACCGCCAGCTCCACCTGTGACAGCTTTACCCATCCTTCGGCCCCACCTGAACTTCCACTCCCGTTCCTCCGTGCAGCTCTCCTCCGACCGCAGGAGCCCTTGCCCAGCACCTTCCGCTTCCCTTGGGCAGTCCGTATTTTCTTGCATATACCTTACCAGGGTGAGAATCCATGCCAGGACCTTTGGTCACTGCTATGTCCCATGTGCTGAGAGCTCTGTGATGGGCAGGAGCAGCTGTTCAACAGCCACTTGTTTAGAAGATGAGTGGATGAATACAGATCCCATGTGTCAACCTGTATAAATCTGCCATTAGTAAAATGGGCATGGCTCAAATACAGCATCAAATTCTGCTGGTCAACCTGGGTCTGGTGTCATGAAATCCCTGGATAAGAAGCAGGGATGGTTACAGTGTCTCTCCAAGTCCCTTTAAAACACTGGCTGCCGATCCTCAACACAGTGGGCGCAGCGTACATTGTGCGCTGTTGTTGGTACGGGTGTGTGAATACGTGAACAATTCTAATGTTTGTACCAGTGTCGAGCCTAAGCAAATGTGGAAAGAATTCAGGTCAGTCCCGCCATTAGTAACAATATCTTCCTGCTCTTCCCGGGAGCTGTTTCCGAGTTGGGTTTCACCCCTACCTCTACATATGGAGACAGAGATGGGATGGCAGGTTCTAGAATTACAGTCAGTTTGTCAACTTGTCATTTGACCCACTGTTTGGCCAGGGCCTCTCCCTCTGGGTCTGCAGACATTTGGTACAGGAAGAAAGCAATAAAGTGAAGAGTCCTGGGGCCAACGAATTTCCTCCATCTTCAAAGCCCCTTGTTCTGTCTTGCCGTCCATACGTATTTCTGGTAAGCCCCGTGGAGAGCCTTGGACCTGTCACCTCTGGCACTGCAGGGAATCAAAGTGCTGATCCCCAAGAGATGTTTTCTAAAGGTGCAAAGGCACGGTCCATTTTATCCATACTCCCTTGGAGAGCTTCCCTGAGGACACACAGATACCTGAAAAGGCTAACTTCGTGTGTTCCTTACTGCCTTAAATATAGGAGTGCTTATAACCTTTAAGCGTTTATATTTGGAAGAGGAAATGAACTAGATATAGCTCATAAAGTGGAAAGAGAGTGAGTCATTTTTAACATTGTTTATAAGCTTAGAACTAAATACATATTATATATACATATATCTTCAAATTATTAATACAACTCATCTTATTAAGGTTATCAGTTCTCAGTATATGTTATATATTTCCTGGATTATCTATAACCTGTTTCAATTTTTGTTTTGTAATAGTTATGTGTGTGTGTCATATAAGTGTTTGCATGATATCATACATGAGTGGGTATACGTGTGTGTGTGTGTGTGTGTACATGTATGAGGAGGCCAGAAGTTAAAGTTGGATGTATTCCTCAAATATTCCCAATCCTTTTTTTTTTTTTTTTTTTAATTTGAGACAGGGTCTTTCATTGAATCTAGAGCTCACCAATTTGGTTAGACTACCTAAATCACAAGCAATTGTTTCTGCCTCCCCAGCACAGGAATTACAGACATGGGCCATCATGCCTAGCTTTTTAAATTTAAAATATTTACTTTATTTATTTGAGAGAGAGAAAAAGAGGCAGATAGAGACAGGATCTCTAGCCACTGCAAATGAACTCTAGATGCACGTGTCACCCTGTGCATCTGGCTTTACCTGGCTACTGAGGAATCAAACCCTAGTCCTTAGGCTTTGCAGTCAAGTGCCCTAACTGCTAAGCCATCTCTCCTGCCCTTAGCTTTAAAAAATGCAATTTATTTATTGATTGATTTAAGAGAGAGACTGGGCACACCAGAGCAATTGCCATTGTAAACAAACTCCAGACATATGCACCACTTTGTGTGTCTGGCTTTACGTGGGTACTAAGGAATCAAACCCAGGCCAGCAGACTTCACAAGCAAGTGCAGTTAACAGCTGAACCATCTCCCCAGCCCCCACTTCCTAGCTTTTTTGTGGGTGTACTCAGGTCCTCATGCTTGCATGACAAGCACTTAACAACTGAGTCATATCCTTAACCCTACCTGTTACTTTTCTAATCAAACCATAGCAGGTGTTAAAACACTTGATTGGGTTTACTGGAATGCGCAATCATTTATCAGTAAGAATCAGTCCAGGCAACGGTCACGGGCATTCTAGAAAACAGGCAGACAGCACAGCCTAGTTAAGGTTTCAGTCTGACTGCTTCCTGATCATTTTCAAACATGGGGGGGGGATTCACAGTCACTCCACAGGTTTGCTGGGCCCATCATGTGTGGTCACTGAGCTCTTCCCAGCTCCTGAGGGAGACTGCAAGCAGATGTCAAGACAGTTGGTCCTTTCGGGAAGAGTTCTATCAACTCCTTAAATTCTGCGTCAGAGCTGGAGCGATGGCTTAGAGGTTAAGGTGTTTGTCTGAAAAGCCTAAGGACCCAGGTTTGATACCCCAGGACCCACATAAGCCAGATGTACAATGTGGCACATATGTCTAGAGTTCATTTGCAATGGATGAAGGCCCTGGCATGCCCATTCTCTCTCTCTCTCTCCCTCTCTCTGTCTGTCTCTTTCTCTCTGTTCCACAAATAACTAACTGAATAATTCTTTTAAAAAGTTACATCACATTTATTCCAGGCATGGTGGTTCACACCTTTAATCCCAGCACTCTGGAGGCAGAAGTAGGGGGATCACTGTGAATTCAAGGCCACTAAGACTACATAATGAATTCCAGGTCAGCCTGGGCCAGAGCGAGACCCTACCTCGAATAAAAAAAAAAAATGTTACATAATATGTATAAACAAATCCCCACCAATTGTTTCTTTAGGATTCTTTTGGCTTAAGACATTTTAGGATTCCCAGAGAAGTAAAAAGTCTAATACAGACAAAATCCTTTGCCACACAGTGAGTCAAATCATCAGAAAGTGTCGTCATGGGATGACGTTGACCAAAGCCAAGCCAACCCTTGATAAGGAAGGAGCAGTGCAGAGACAGGGGCGGGGTGAATTCCCCACACAACATAAGCAGAGAGGACAGGGCTGGGATGGAAGGGGTCCCGGGTGTTCTATGCTAGACAGAATCTTCATTTCTTTTGGCACTTGATGGTTTCCTATAGGACTTTTCTCTCAACCTCCACAATAGGCAGGCAGGATGGTCCATCCCTGAGGCCAACATGACTTCCCCTTCAAACTCCTGGACCGTCTGGATGAGTCCTATCAGCCTCACTCACAGTGACCACGTTAGTAAAATCCCAGGCAGAATCCAGAGCAAGAAATCCAGATTATGAAATGGTGAGTCCTCTGTTCCAGTGGGTACCAGTGCAAAGGGGAGACTTGTTCCTTTAGGGGTTTTTGGCACAAAGGAATAGTTCCCTAATGCAGAGCCCTGCAATATTTCACAAAACCCTTTGGTGTGGGGGGAAAAAGAGCCCAATTTAAACAGATCCAAATAAACCCAATGCACACTGTTGGCACCACCACATCTGATGCAGTGTTTGCTCATCTGAAAGGAATTCTGTGGTCCTCTGGCACTACAGGGAAAAGTCAGGGAGAGGGAAAAACTAACCCCTCAGTGCACACTTCCACCCAGACGCCTTCTCCCTGATGGGGAACGTTCTACCCCAGGAAAATAAAACAGACAGCCACGTTAGTGAGATGACGAGAAGACAATGAACTATGAGATTTCTCTGCAGGCTCGTGTTATGAATGCTGATTCTCCAGCTGGTGGAGCTAATTTTTTTTTAGGGGGGTGGGTGGAACCTACCAGGAGGAATTAGGTCATAAGGGGAGGAGCCTTGAGAGCATATTATCCAAGACTACTTCCTGGCTGGCTCTCTCCTTCCTGGTCAGTCATGAAGTGAATCGTGTTTTTCTCTGCCACATGCTGCTGCCCCCATGATGTTCTTCCCAAGCCCATGGGGTCAAGTGATGATGGAATGAATTCTCTGAAACTGTCCACCAGAATGAATCTTTCTCCCCTGAAGGCGCTTTGCGTCTTAACCGATGTGCACAAGGTTACTAGGGCCCGCTGGGGACATTTCTTTTTGGAATGAGATCAGGAAGAAAAACATAAACCTGGAGCTTACCCATGCATGGATACCTAAGGGCTCCAATTCTACCCTTTCCCTCTTCAAACAGCATGGAGGCCGGGATGTAACCAGGGCAGGAGTGGGCAAGAGGTTCCCCGCTGTGGGGGAACGCCCTTCCAGCCAAGCTGACGTGAAGGGCATAGAAGAGTGTTGGACGCTTTCTCATAGCACCCAGGTCGTCGGCCTCACTCTTCTCACCAGGATTTTCTGCTGAGCCCCTTGGCGAAAGCAGACAAATCATTTCCCCTCTGCTTTGGAGCTCTCTGGTCGATTTAGCCCTTGCCCGGTTCACTGGAAAAGCACAAGCTTCTGCCAGACTCCATTAAACCACATTTGGACCGTCACCCAACATGGCAGGGGGAAAAAAAAGAAGACACCATCAAGACACTGACTGCACACACTACAAGTCAAAATGAGGAAAGGGAATTTCCTCCTCGTTCTGGAAGAAACCAGCTACTAACTGGCTGAGGTGTCTAGCTTTAGCCCAAGGATAATCAAAGAGCATGAGGCTAAATTATTTGACCTTTACCAGGGGTGTCTAAATACAGAGAAATATCCCTACGTTCCTATGGGACCTGCTGCATCTTCTCAGGAGCTAAGGAAAATCTCTCTCTCTCTCTCTCTCTCTCTCTCTGTGCCTCTCTCCTTTTCTAAATTTCAAGCCTCCCATTGCCAGTTTGAGTTCTCTTGGCAGAACCTTCGCGCGTTCTCGGGAACAGATGCCTGGAGGAGAGGAGGCTCGGATTCTGAAACGGAGCAATGCACAGCGTTGGAGAAGCAGCAGCTGCCCCGTTCCATCGCTGTGTGCACAACTTCACCAGAAGTGTTTAGGAAACAGATCATTCTGGAACCTGTACCACCTATTCAAAATGCAGGCCTGTTCCATCCCACCCATCCTCTTCCCTCCCACTCTTTTGTGCTGTTTGTTCTCTACCACAGGATCTAGCAATCTGTTTGTGTGTGTGTGTGTCTTTCTTTCTCAAAGCCTGGCTGACTTAGCCCCAAATGAATCTTAACCCTTACCCGTAATCCCTGTGACATGGGAAAAGAAAGTCCAGTCTCTCCTGCCTTTGGTCCTCCTCCTGTTTTTAAGTTCTGCCAAGGGTGTTCTGGGAAGAAATTTCATTTCAAAGACAAAGTGCCACAGTGGGGTTGGGGGGGGTACTTATAAATGGACAAAGACTGTCGGGAGGAGGGAGGAGAATTCAGAGTCACAAGCCTTTCCATTTCTCTTCTGACCCCAGCGTGTGCTGACCATGGTCCCACCCCTTTGACCTCCCTCACAGCCTACCCAGATGGGCACTGCGGCCTGCGGAGTTCAAGTTTGAGAATCAAAAAGCCAGATACCTAAACCCTTACACCCTGCCCCTGCCAGCTGTTGGAAGGCTCGGAAGTCACCTGCCCCACAGGCATAGAAAACGGACTAGACGTCTCTGCCTCAGTGATGAATCTAGTAGCACTTTGTAAACTTGACTGGTCATAAATGTGGAAAAGACAGATTCCTAGGCCCACATGACAGGATTCTGAAACTTCAGTAGAGGTCTTGAGTGTTCGTGTTTTTAAAACATGTGTGTGTGTGTGTTTGTGTTTGAATGTGTGCAGACTAATATGTGTTTGCACACATTTAAGTGTATGTGCATGCGTAGAGGTCAGAGGACAAACAAAGGGATGCTATCTACCTTTTGTTGAGATAGGGCCTCTCACTGGTTGGGAGATCACCAGTTAGGTTAGACTAGCAGGCCAGTGAGTCCCAGGGACCCTCTGGTCTCAGGTTCCCCAGTGCTGAGTACTCCACCAAGCCTGGCATTTTTATGCGGGTATGGAGATGGAACTCATGTCCCCTTGGCTGTGAGGCAAACACTACCCATTGAGCCACCTCCCTGGCCTCAAGAATTTGGATTTCTAACTTGCTTTCTGGTGCTGCTGATGTTGTGGGGATGAACACCACACTTCAAGGACCACTGATCCAAAGTAACTTTCACCCTGAAAGCTCCTCAGCCCCGTCCCCGTGTGACCATGAACAGTCAAAACTATCTGGCCGCCAGGACCCACGTTAGACAGATACAAGGGGGCGCACGCGTCTGGAGTTCGTAAGCAGTGGCTGGAGGCCCTGGTGCACCCATTCTCTCTCTCTCTCTCTTTCTCTCTGCCTCTTTCTCTGTCTGTCACTCTCAAATAAATAAATAAAAATAAACAAAAATTTAAAAAAACTATCTGGCTCCGATCATATGGAAAATTCTACCAAGAGCCACAGGGTTTCCCCCACTCACAGTGTCTCTCGTGCTCCCATCTTCTGATTGCTTAGGTACAAAGATAAGCGGCCACGCCGCAGGTGAGAAGAGCCCCTGGCTTCCCTTCCGAGGGCACTTGAAATTACCAGACAGACACGTCTCAACGTAGCGGGGCAGGAATCCCAGAGGCTTCACCTGCCTAGGCCGCTGCCCTGGGTCCTCATTCTCCGATGGCGTGAGCCACTCAGAGCGGCACAATGTG
This sequence comes from Dipus sagitta, assembly GCA_036346955.1. NCBI lineage: Eukaryota > Metazoa > Chordata > Mammalia > Rodentia > Dipodidae > Dipus > Dipus sagitta. The sequence continues at coordinate 2,064,056 of CM070780.1, read as the reverse complement.
GATCCGGCAGTTCCGTGCACACTGGCAGAGCGCAAGGGCTAACTCCAGCACGGAGAAGCCACTCCGTCACGAACGCCCGTGGGGTATTCATCTTGCTCCTAACTCTATAACCCTTTCCAGACTGCAAAACCAGAAACCGTTCTGCCGCTGGGCAATCGCACTAGCATTCACCAAGTATCTGCACATTCCTACATAGGTCCATCCTCACAGATGCCCAGCTTGGTGCAGAACAGAGAAAGTACCGGCCTAAGGCGGGTACAGAATCCTGTCCAAGAAGGAATCGTGAACCTAAGCTCCTGATTTTCCGAGGTCTCAGTATTTCTGCCCATCTGAAATTCTACGTATTTGAAGGCAAAAGTTCATACCAAGACATGGGGTTTAAGAGAAACTTAAAGAAAGGGAATGGAGGCATATGGCTGAGCCACGGTTTCTCGGCTTCCTTCTCAGTGAACACATGCCCTGCCGAAAGCCATTGCTAGGAGCGTGCCATGCCCATTAGATGAACTAAAAGCAAACAAGTGACAAGCCATGTGCTAGGGTAAAGAGGAGATTTTGTTTTGTTTTGTTTTTCGAGGTAGGGTCTCACTGTGGCCCAGGCTGTCCTGGAATTTACTATGTAGTCTCAGGGTGGCCATGAACCACGGTGATCCTCCTACCTCTGCCTCCCAAGTGCTGGGGTTAAAGACGTGCGCCACCACCCCTGGCTAAAAAGGAAAATTTTAATTAACTTAAAGTTTGAGTTGGCCACTGTAGACACTGCCAAAATGGAACAGGACTCAGATATAAGTCCAAACCCAAAAGTTCTAAAATATATTTTCTTCCTAAATTTCCCACTGGCTTGAAATATCTGCACTTGTTTGAGTCAGGTTTATTATTTATGAGTTTATTTTTATTTGTTTATTTGAGAATGACAGACAGAGAGAAAGTGGCACAGAGAGGGAGAGAGCGAGAGAGAAAGAGAGAGAAAGGGAGAGAGAGAATGGGTGCATCAGGCTCTCCAGCCACTGCAAACAAAGTCCTGACGCATCCCTTCCTTGTGCATCTGGCTAGTGTGGGTCCTGGGGAATCGCGCCTCCAACTGGGATCCTTAGGCTTCACAGGCAAGTGCTTAACCACTAATCCATCTCTCCAGCCCCCTGTGGTCTGGTTTTGTAACTAAAGTTTTATTTCAACACAGACATGCTTGTCTGTTTACTTACTGTCTGTGACACTTCTACCACGTAATGGCGGAGCTGATAGCTGTTATGGGAAGTGTAAAAGCTGGACTGGTGATGTGGCTTAATTGGCAGAGCACGTGCCTAGTATGCAGGAAGCCCTCGCTTCCATCCTCAGCACTGCCTAAAATTAGGTGTGGCGGTGCGTGCCTCTCAGCGCAGCACTTGAGAGACAGAGACAGAAGGGTCAGGAGTTCAAGGCCAACCTTCACTACACGGTGACTCTGAGGCCAGATCCTGCCTGAATAAATGAATGAGTAAATAAAATTTAAAATTTGGGAAAAGAGGGCTGGGGGAGATGGCTCAGTGGTTAAGGTGCTTGCCTGTGAAGCCTTACAACCTGGGGTTCGATTCCTCAGTACCCACGTAAAGCTGGATGCACAAGGTGCTGCATGTGTCTGGAGTTCATTCATTTGCAGCAGCTAGAGGCCCCGGCATGCTCTCATGTGCTCCCCCCCCCCTCTGTCTCTCACTCTCCTTGCTTGCAAATAAATAAAGGTATTTTTAACCAGCAGGGCATGGTGGCGCACGCCTTTAGTCTCAGCACTCGGGAGGCAGAAGTAGGAGGATCGCCGTGAGTTCGAGGCCACCCTGAGACTACATAGTGAATTCTAGGTCAGCCTGGGCTAGAGTGAGACCCTACCTCGAAAAACAAAAAACAAAACAAAACATTTTTTTTTTCAGTTAGGAAAAGAAAGTACAGAAGTTGTAAAGCCTAAAATATCTGTTATTTAGCTCCTTACAGAAAAACTGTGTTAAACGCTAGTTTAAATAATCGAAAAGAAATAATATCAGTAATTTAATCCTAAATATGCCATATATTACATACATATGGCAAGCAATTAACATATAAATTAATCACAAATGTGTTGGCCCCAAACCCTATGAGTCAATGTTAGAATCCATTCCCCCACCCCCCGGCTCTCAGCAGGGACCCCAAGCAGAAAGTAATAACACTTTGCAATTTGCTTAGCTGTTTCACAAACTTTTGAGGGCCTTTTCCATCCAAGAGACTAAAATCAATTTAAGCGCTGAAAATTTATACCTACCCCATATCTGCCACAAAATAAAATCAGAGCCACATTAATCACGAATTCCTGCATGTGATTTGAGTCATAGGAAAACAACATATGAGAAAAGGGGAAATCGGGGTCTTTGGAAGCCGTAAGTCTGCCGTTGGCAGATGAAATGCCGTCCCCGATAATCACATTCAATTGTCACTAATGTTAATATATGTTGGTAAGAGTCGAGCGCCGCACACCAGAGGTTGGCTTTACGGCTCCTAGGCAGATGTTTGCGATGCTACATCAGGGCCGTAACCCTGTGGGAATGGGAGGTTTTATGTGCTCTGCAGTGAATTTATGGCCAGGGAGCCATAAATGTTATCGTTCTTCAAACCTTTTGCTGGTGGAAATTGTCACAGCACTTGAAAAGTAGAGAGACACAGATGTCTTGGGTTAGCAAGCCATTTCTAGACTGGCTCAGGGGTGCCACCTCTGCCAGCCTTAGAAGTGCTAGCTGTCTGTGTTGTGAGATCCACACAGGGCTGACGATCCACCCCTGACCGGGTTCCCTTCAGATCTGCAGTTATCCAAGCCCCAGTACCACAGGGTTTGGGACAGGCTCTGAGGCCTTAACCTTTAGGCACTGGCAGGTGGGCCAGAGACACAGGCCACATTCACAGCATGACACGATAAGTGAGAAACAGAGCTAGTGACGAGAAGCTTTAAGGCACAGGCGAGCTCTTGGAGAAATCAGCTTGCAGACACTTATGTCTGAACCATGTCTTAAAAGTCTGGAATCAGGAAAGCTGTGTGTGTGCATACATACCCATCTGTGTGTTTGTCTGTCTGCATACGCACGTGTTGCTCACACAAGAAAAAGTGCATGCACAAAGCCACCAGGAACAGACCAGCTTGTTCCAGAAGGTGTGTGAAGTTTAGGGTTGGCAGAGCCGGAAGTGGAGGGGCTGGGGGCCCACACACCTGAAAAGCTTGGAAAGAAAGCACTGAACCTCTGGAGAGAATCGGAATTGTGCCTCTAGTGACGACCAGTAGTGTGCCGTTGAGTAGTTCTCTGTCCCGACTAGGTCCTCATTAGTAACCTGTGCTTCAGAGGGTCGGCATGAGGTTAAGGGGGGCATAGCCCGATCCTGAGAACACAACGGGCAGGTAAACTTGGCGAGCTGACAGCAAAGCCAGCAGGAGGAAAGATACCCGTGTTGTACAGCAAAAGGCACGCTTATCTTTTCTAAGACTTCTACCTATTGCTCCTTCCGTCAGCATGGAACGAGGGTGGAAGGAGTCGTTTATGGACGAGACCTGGAGCCACAGCCAAGGCTCTCTGACCTATGTCGTCACCAGGACGGCAAAGGTGTCGCTGCCAGGGCCCGGTTCACCCGAGAGCCCTCTGAGCAGGCTTCCTGGCTCCAAAGCTCACACCAGCTCAGTTCTCCTCCCGTGTCCCCAGGACTGTTGGCGGGGCATGGCAAGGCTCCCGTGAAATGGGCACAAAACCCACTTCTGTCATGCCAGGGGCTGTGCAACACATGCAAAGCTTCCTTGGGAAGACGTGAGTCAGCACTGTGAGCCCGGCGGAAAGACGGGAGCTACAATCTTCTGCCAGCAGCTCCGATGACAATACGAAATCGCAGTGCAGGTCAAGTCAGAGTGGCCACTCTTCTCGAGGGGCCAGCTTCGTTGCAAGGGAAAGAATTGCACAGAGGCACACTGACCTCGCTGACCCGAGACAGCAGCCTGTGCCTTTGTTTACCCTTTTCCTCCCATGAACAACACAAGGCAACATGCATGTATGTTCACACACAAGAAGCATCACATCTACACAGTTGAAAAACTGGATCGAAGGTAAAAAAGAGGTGCACTACTGTCTGATTATGTTTGGTCTCCCTGACGACCTACCTCTTCTATAGGATTGCCAGGCACAAGCTCCGGGGTCCCCTGAAGCCCCCAAAGAGGATCATCCATCCTGGACAAGAAATTCTCATTTAAATGTTCAGAACCACCCTCTTTAAAAATGTGTGTGTTTGCTGTGTGTGCTGGCGCACGCCTTTAATCCCAGCACTCAAGATTTCCTCAAGCATCATTCCCTAGGAACACTGGCCACTTCTTTTTGAAATAGGGTCTCTCATTGACTCTCATGAACTAGGCTAGACTGGCTGGCCAGCAAACCCCAAGGGTTCTCCTGTCTCCACCTCCCCGGTGCTGCGATCACACGCCCACACCCAGCATTTGTGCATTCTGGGAGATGAGCTCAGGTCCTCAGGCTTGTGAGGCAAGCGCTTTGCCCTCTGAGCCATCTTCCCAGCCTAGAGTCGCCCATTTCTGAGGTGGAGGGAAGGGAAGACCCACCTAGCTATGGTGGGGGGGGGGGCAGGGGGATGACGGCTACAGGCTCTGGGCCCCTCGGATCAGTTGTGGAGTCTCCCACTGGGGAAATCTGTGCTGCTGCCAAACACAGCTTCCAAAGATGGGTGGGGAAACGTTCTCCATCACAAATCCAGTGGTCTTTCAGAGGGCAGACATGATTTGGCACACACCAAGCGAGGGCAATCTTTAGTTCTAATGCCTGACAGCTGGGGTTCACTTGACCTCCAGACCCCACTTTCTTACTTCCAAAGCATCAGGTAGTCCAGGCCCAGAATCTCCTCCAACTGACTTCTCTCCTTGATAGGCCCATGCATTCTTGACCCTTGAAAAGTCAACAGAAGGAAGAAAGAGCCTTTACCCTCTAAGGGAGGAAGTAGGGGTGCAGCTTGTGTAGGAGCCCTGCAGGGGTGGGCTCTGTGACTGACCCTTTCATAGGTGCCTAGCGTGCTAACCGACTCATTCTTAGGACTTCTTGTCTTTCAATTCACTAGAGTTTGGATCAACTAGGTGTGCCCAGAGCTTTGATTTCTCTGATAAGCCTAAAGGCGTATCTTCTGATGGCTCCTACAAAATACACCCCAACCTCTATTAGACAGGCCTAAAAGTCCTGACACTTCATAGTTTTGGGGGTGAAAGACTGAAGGCCAGACTGACTGACTGTGCCATCTGGGAGTGTGTGGCTCTTAACAGTCATCTGCAACAAGTCACATGTCCAAAGAGGTGCGAGTTTTGTTGGGGCAAAATGGGTCCTCATTCTCTCACCTGAAAATTTACAGCTGCCACAGCCCTGAAGTGACTCCAGAGCTCAGATGAGACGAGACAAGCTAGTCAGTTTTATGAGACTCCCAGAAGCAAAACTCACGACTCTAGCTGCCGTGGATGCCGTTCTACCCACCTGGCGTGACCTGCCGCGGCTGCCCACCCCGCCTGACGGCTTTACCGCTCCAGAACTCTCCCCTTCATTCACCACACGCCATCATCTCAAGTCTCAGAGGAGCAAAACCAGCAGAAGAAAGTCACAAATATCTTTCTATCCCCGCTATTATCACCTAAAACCGTCCACTGGCCCATTTCCGCAGGCTTGTCTTCAGCAGATTTTCAAGGTAACATCTGCTTCAGAAACAGATGTTTTGATGCCAGCCCTCGCTTCTGCTCGTGAATGCTGTTCCGGTTAACATCTAACTATCTCACTCATTAGTTCTTAATAATGCTTTTTGTATCTGAGCCATGCCAAAGACGCGCTCTTCAGAGCGTCGCCTTGCCGTTCGCTATTGTCGCCTCTGCTGCTGTTGAATGACGTTGCTGAATAAAGGGAAAGTAAAAATAAGCCCCTCGAAGGAGGCGGCTGGGTGTCAGAGCTCTATCTTTGTATGCTGAACAAGCTGAAGTCAATTAAAAGTGTGTGTTTAGAGAATGCATCTCAGCTGCTTAATTGTACCACCTCTCGGCGTTAGGGCCAAAGTTTGACTCCCTGCCAAGCTGCCAGCGAAAATGGGCGGCCGTCAGAGCTGCTCCACTGAGCCCTGATTCAAGCTCTTTGGTAAGGAAGGAAGCCCAGGGCGCTCTGAGGCCTGGCACAAAAGGCTCTCACTACCCAGGGATGGTTCTCAGCAATCCACAGCACACTCCAGAGCCCTCTGGGATAAGGGTCCTAGGGCAGCAGAATGTATTTCACCTGGAATCTTTAGGCTGACAATCTCGGTAGATAGCAAGAGGCTATATGCTCACCCAACATCAGATTCATATAACAAGAATTAATTCAGGAAAAGTGGAACCAACATACTTCTGCTGAGCTTTCTGCAGTGCCCAAGACTGCTAGGTATTTTTATATCCAATCTATCATTAGAAACTGGTATTGTTTCTATGTAGCCGCAGCCAACAGAAAAGAGAAAATAAGGTTCAATCTTTCCTGATTGGTTCTACAATGCCCTGTATTATGTCTTTGAAACACTTTTGAAAACTATTTTTAAACACTTTCTAGTGGCCCCAGACCTGACTTTTGTGGTCTCTCTCTCTCTCTCTCTCTCTGTGTGTGTGTGTGTGTGTGTGTGTGTGTGTGTGTTATATACACGTGTATGTGGAGGGGAGAAAGTGCCCCTCCATCTCCCGTCTGTGTGAGCGTCCTCGAGATAAAACTCCCCCTTCTCTGAGCATGGAGCTGCAGTTCCCATGAGTCCCAGCAACCATCTGGTCTCCGCTTCACACAAGTCTGCTATTACAGGTAGGCATGGCCATGTCCAGCTCTTTAGATGGTGCTGAAGATCAAACTCGGGCTTCTTGCTTGTAGAAAGCACCCTTTTTTATTTATTACGTTGAGTGAAAGAAGCAGAGAGAGACAGATAGAAAGAGAATGGGCGCGCCAGGGCCTCCAGCCACTGCAATGAACTCCAGACGCGTGCGCCACCTTGTGCATCTGGCTAACGTGGGTCCTGGGAATCGAACCTAGGTTCTTTGGCTTTGCAAGCAAGTGCCTTAACTGCCAAGCTATCTCTCCAGCCCCAAGTGCTCTTACCCTCTGAGCTATGTCCCCAGCCCCTGACTTTTATGCTTTGAGAAGCCAACATCATTATCAAAGCAAAGGAAGAAACTAGTATGTAATGCTAAAGTAGGGGGGCTGGAGAGATGGCTTAGCCATGAAGGTACTTGCTGAGAAGCCTAAGGACCCAGGTTTGATTCCCCAGGACCCATGTAAACTAGATGCATAAGGTGACACATGTGTTTGGAGTTCATTTGTAGTGGCTAGAGGCTGTGGCATACCCATTTTCTCTATTATCTGCCTCTTTCTTTCTTCCTTCCTTCCTGCCTTTCTTTCTTTCTTTCTCTCCCTCTCTCTCTGCTTCCTCAATAAATAAGTAAGTAAGTAAATAAATATTTTTTAAAATAACTAGAATTGGTCAATATAATAAGCAAAAACTTTTGGGGAACTGGGCCAACATAGTGTACCATCCGAAATCAGGATTAAAAGTGCTTACTAAATCATCAGTAGTTTCCATGGTTACAATGGATGCATAGTTGTCTATGTTGTTCAGCCTTTCCTACATTCCTACAGGGAATGGATGACCAAGGGTCTTAGGGATAAGTAAATATAAGGTGCATTTAACTTAAAGAGAAGAAGATGGTAAAATGTGAAATAAAATTAAAATGTAAGTCAAATCAAGCAAACTTTCCCTATCTGGACCTCTCAGGAACCAACATCTCTCAGTCCCAATAAACGACATGTGGCTTTATAATGTGCTTTGTGCTTTGTATAATATGTCCTGCCTTCCTGTCTAAGCAGCGACTTTTGAGCAAAATTACTCGGCAAACATGGCTTTATCAAGGATAAATCAGATATGATGCTCTGGAATCTAAACTCTCAGAGAATATGCCCTGTAACATGACTTAAAAATGAAACCCTGACATTCTACGTTATTGCTGCCAAAAGAAATGAAAGTAAACAGAAAAACCTGAATGACAATGATCTCGGGGTGTGCCTTCTATGAGAAGATTCTATTTAAATGACGTTACCCTTTAGTTGAATGTCTACGATCTGATGGGCTGACACATTGCAAAATGAAATAGAAGTGCAGGTTGTGAGGAAATTGAAACGTTATGCACTGCCTTGGGTGACGCTGGCAGTAGACAGAGGATACCCGGGCACCAAATGTACCCAGAGCCTTGTTCTCCTGCAGCCCCCGGGCACCATCGCGGGTTTCAGAGGGAAGTCACGTTGGGAATGTAAGGACTCTCCACTGCTCCTCCCTTCACATGAGTTCCAGGGTCCAGGAGCCAGTGTGGGCAACGAATAAAACAGGAGCAAACCAAGTAGCACGGTCACCTCCTGCCCCTCTCATTTCCATCTCCACACCTACTCCCAGGCCCACGCTCCTGCCTGCAAGATCAATACTGTGCCTCGCTCCCTTGGATTTCTCTTCTGGAGTTTTCTGAGGCTGTCTTGATTGGCTTTAAAAAGGTCACAATGTTTAGTTATCTCACAGAGATAAGGGAACAGTAAAAACAAATTGCATCTTTAGCATTTTCCAAGATCCCAAGAAGAAAGCATTGCTTTTCCTATGACTTGGGCCTTACATGTGAATGTTTCAGGGGTCAGACACCATCCCAGACTGAAAGCTTCTCCAGTACCAAGTCCAGGACACTGCATGGCCTTCAGATACAGATACGGCCAGAGAACCCACTAAACAAAAGTCGCAGCCAAGTTCAAAACAACAGAGCCAATTCTCCAGGCAAAGTCATGGCTATGGGGCTGTTGAGGTTTCTTTTTGTTTTGTTTTTGGTCTTAACCTCAAACAGTTACCTGTGACAGCAGGGACAGGCAGAAATATTTTGGTACTATTTATTACTAGTTATTATCATTATTATTATTATTAGATGGAAATATTTGTATGTAAACGTCACTTGGTGGTACCATCCTTTCCCTCCTCCATGCCCTTTTCTGAAGAGGCCTTCCTCACTGGGGATGCAGGTCTACGCTGTGGGGATTGTGGGTCACGCATTATGGGGGCAGCAGTCAGTGTTGGAGAGAGGCAATGTCTCTGTGCAAAATGTCCCAACTTGTGTCTCTAACAATCTTTCTGCCCCCCTCTTCCACAAAATCCCCTGAGCCATGCTGGGGCTACTAATTTAAAAACATTTTGATTGATTTATTTGATAGCAGAAAGAGATTATGAAAGGGAAAAGACACACACACAGAGAGAGAGAGAGAGGGGGGCACACATGTGCCCCTGGTTTTAAGTGCATACTGGGGAATCAAATCCTGGACCAGCAGGCTTTGCAAGCAAGCACCTTGACCCCACTGAGTCATCTCCCCAGCCCTATTTTAGTACTTCTAGTGGTGATTTGCTTACTAAAAATATATGTGTAAAACAGTTAAACACCCTTATAATCAACTTTATTTAGTGAAAAGGAAGAACGTTCAAGATCATTCACAAATAACTTCAAAGGAAGCCACACACAAAACCAGTAATAAAATGACTGCATGCAACTAAACAAGGTCAGTGGGGACCTTACAAGGCTACTTTGAAGGCATCAGCCCAGTCTGGGGGCTGGATCATGGTGACAAATACACTTTCCAATTTCACAAAGAATGAGATAAGACAGCACCAAGGTTATGCAAGGATACAAAACCTAAGGCTCAGAAACTAGAGATTTCAAACACTTAAAAAAAAAAAAAAAAAGCAAGAGAATTCTTTCCTTTTGCACAACTGCAAACTCCTAAGGGCAAATCAGATGAGAGGGCTTGTTGGAGATGGAGTGTTGAGTCTGGGGGCCTCCTCACAGGGCCACTAGACGCAGCCCTTACAGGCCCAGAACCAGAACCCAGGAACTCCCTGGGGCACAGACTGCTTTTCTGAAAGAAAAGTCCGGAAAATCTCTAATCTGGCCCATCTTTTCCATTCAAGACCTGAGCTCAGAAGGGTGACCACGCCCCCTCGGAGCTAGACTGTTTATATTATAGTCACCGGGAGGAGGCTCAAATGATGCATCACAGACCACAAGGGAAAACGCCACATTCTTCCACAAGTAGAAGGGAAACTGGTGAATGCTTAAGTGGAGACATCACAGATGGGGCCAGTGAAACCCTGTGGGGATCCCACCCTGCCCAGGGCCCCCACGACCCTGTACCGCAGCCATAGGGATTGTTTCCTTTGGGGAGTGACTGTGTATGTCCATGTCCCTTCTAGAACTGCAGTGTGCTTAGGCGACATCAGAATTGGGTATATTCCATATCCGGTGCTCCATTTTAAGTATGCAAAGTAATGTGGCATGGGATAAATCCAAGGACATTTTGTTCCTTACCAGAGACTGACTGACAGGCTCATTTAGTGGCAAAAAAAACTCACAGTCCACAAGAAAATGCTGAGTTTTGCTTAGAGCATAGTGAAATTCCGGCAAAGAGAACCAAAGTATGCTGGAAGCTATTTCAGACCTGCATATTTTAATACCGTACATCTTTATTTTTCTTAACAAAATAGTCCCGTGGAATCATCTGTCCCAACACAGTCCCTGTGAGAGAGGCTAGCATCCCCATTTCAGAAATGGGGTACGTGACATACCCATGATCCCAGGCCTGAGGGGAGAGCCATTCTCTTCACACCAGGCTGCTGGGGGAGGGGGCTCCCCCCCCAAAGAGCATCCATGGTCAGTAAAATGCAGCCTTGGAGGTCTAGGGGAGGTGGTTTAGTCACTGCAGACCAGGCTGGCCCCATCCCACGAGGACAGTGGATAAATACGCCTCCGAGGGACATGAAGGGCAGGCTCACCTGAAGGCGCTCACCCAGGGCTGGCTCAGTATTTACACCCTTGTCTGCAGTTTTCCTTCCTAACGGGATGTCTACTCTGTAAGCATTTCACAGGACAATTCACCCGACATGTGCTCAGACAAACCTTCATCACAAAATAAAAATTAGAGCCATTGACTGCATAAAACACCCCACCTCAATGATCTTTCTCATTCTCTCTCTTTCTTAAGAAAAAGAAAAAGAAAAAAAAAATCTCTTTTCCCTTTGAAACTGGATTTTACACTATAAAGGTTGCCGGGCTGACATCCCTGGGGACAAGTCCTATCTGTTAATGTGCAGATGCTGGGAAAGTCCCACCCAGGGCAGAGGTGAGAGGGCAGCAAGAACGGTGCTCGCCTGGGTACCTGGCGATTGGAACACACAGTGCCGAGAAGCCCTGCATCTCTCCGCTGAGGCTGGCCTCTGGGCAAGGCCTCTCTGGGCTCTCAAGGTATTATCTTCTGAAGCAGCTAGCTCATTATGCCGCGTACTTGAATGTGAACGGGCAGCAGCCTCCTGTGTTTGCATGGAATCCAGCGGCGGAAGCAGGTCCCAAGGAACCCCAAGCTCTTTCTTACAGACCCCTGAAGACATCACAGTCTTCTGTGATTTTCTTCTAGCCTGCTGCTCTCATTGCACCTTCCCAGCCATTCCCTACCCTTTGTCTTTGTCTTTTGCCTTTGTCCCAGAATGCCCTTCTCTTCCTTCCTTCCTTCCTTCCTTCCTTCCTTCCTTCTTCTTTCTTTCTTTCTTTCTTTCTTTCTTTCTTTCTTTTTCTTTCAGAGAGGGGAAGCAACAGAGTGAGAGAGAGAGAGAAAGAGAGAATGGGTGCACCAGGGCTTCCAGCTACTGCAAATGAACTGCAGACACATAAACCACCTTGTGCATCTGGCTTACGTGGGTCCTGGGGAATCGAACCAAGGTCCTTTGGCTTTGCAGGCAAGTGCCTTAACTGCTAAGCCATCTCTCCAGCCCGAGAATGCCCTTCTCTTGATGTCTCCTTGTCTTGAAAGCCCAGCCCTGCCTTGCCCGAGCCCTGCCCAGCACCCAGCCTGACTAACTGGTCTCTCTCTAGGGAATCAAGACGCCTCGCAGATTCTGCCAGTCCAGCTCCCATCCACTGCACAGGATGACTCATGACTCATGTGCAGCCAGATAGCTCCGCTCAGGTGACGAGCTCCCAGACAACAGAGGCAATACCTCCTCGCTGATCTTTGATCTACAATGCTAAGGAAGGGAGGTACCAGGTAGGCAGCTGTCAGATATGCATGTTAAAGGCCCAGGAAAAAGCTGTGGAAAGCACGTAAGAGCCACAGAGTGGGAAGGTGCATTCAGAGGCACTGCCCCCGCCCCCAGCCAGCCCTCCACAGAGACTGACTGGCGCACTCATGACCCCATAGTGTACACAGGAAAACCCACTGACGAGGGGCCTTGGTGGAGTGAGCAGGCAACAGAGAACGCGAGTATAACTCAATGGGAATGTGACCAGTAAGTAAGTAATATGTTCCTACAATAAAGTTCTCAATTAACTGAAAAAAGTAAAAACAGAGAATGAGCCTGGGGAAAATGGCTCCCTGGGTAAGAATGCTTGCTGCACAGGCATGAGAGTTCTAGAAGGCCTGAGTTGCGCTAAACCCACTTAAAAAACAGCTGAGTGTGCCCACACATGCCTGTAACCCTGGCCCCATGGGGAGCAGAGGCTGGAGAATCGCTGCGGCTCCCTGGTCAGCCTGACTGAGAGTAGCAGCTTCAGGTTCAGTGAGAGACTCCGTCTCAAGGACACAGATGAGTGAGCAAAAGGAGGACGTAGAGCAAAGTTTTACGTCCTCCTCTGTCACCTGAATGCAGGCAAGGCACACACATCTGTACACACACATGTGTACCCCCCCACACACACAAACACACACCCAGGAGAAATGGGGACTCTGGAGATGGCTCAGTTGGTAAAATGCTGGCCACACAGGCGTGAGGACCCCAGTTCAGATCCCCAGCACTCACAGAGACTGCGACACAGGTGTGCCAGGCAGCCTGCCTGTGATCCCAGAGCTCAGGAGTCAGAGACAAGGGGAAAGCTAGCTAGACTGATGAGGTAGTGAGCTCTGGGTTCAAGTGAGAGACCCTGTCTGTGTAAATAAAGTGGAAAGAGACCGAGGAAGACTTGTGAGGTTGACCTCTGGCCCCCCACATGCCTGCACATGAACCTGCACGTGTATGCCCACCCACATGAGAAGACACACACACACACACCCCAAAAAAGAGACTGCACTATTAATTTGATCCAGGAAAACATAGCATTCAATGGTCCATGATGCGGGCAAAGCTGTAAAGCCTATAACGAGAAGTAGTCAGAAACCAGAAAAGCCCAAAACAGAAATGTGTGAGTAACGCATCCATATCCCATGCTGACAGCAGAAGATGCGGCAGACCTATGTGTCCAGACTCGGACAGATGAAGCAAGTATCACATGGAAAAGTGACAGAACAGCGACGGACAAGGACGCTTTAGAACCCGTTTCTTGCACGTGGAGGGTGACGCTGGGATTACAATCTATGACTTTGATGTTTTTGTTTTTACTTCATTAATTTTGTTAAACACTTGAGATTTTGAGAGAAGTTATGGTGCTTGTGATTCCAAACCCGATATGCCCACTCTGCACTGGAATTCAGCTCTAAAAGTTACAGGTTAGTAATCCTCACACCAAATCTATCACAAAGCAATGATTTGCAATGGATATAGTTCGCCGAGTAGTAAAAACAAACAAACAATAACAAAGATTTTGTGAGTCCTCATGACATTCCCCACGTGCTCTCAGACCAGCTTCTCTCAGGCGCGATACTTTGGGAAAGGCCTCTCTTGCTAACCTGAACTTGAGTTATTCCAACTCAATAACAATTTACTGGGCACTGCCCCTGTAGGAGGCACAAGTGTACACCCATGCATACAGGAATCGTGGGCATCCCAGAGGCTCTTCTGCTACCGCTGGAGATCCACAGGAAGAACTTTCAAACAATGTGAGAAGTACCATTAAGAGGGAAAATGGCCAAAAAAAGAGGGAGGAAGGGTTAAAACAAGACAGGAAGTGAGAGATCAGCATGAGGTGCAGAGAGGTAAGACTGACAAGCAAAGATGGCATCAAAGAGGGGGAGTTGGTTTTCTGTCCCACTGAGGCAATGGTTAAATGCCTCCGTTTTCTTTCAGTGGTGGCGATTTCCCAGGAAGGGCCTCACTCTGGTCCAGGCTGACCTGGGACTCACCATGTGATCTCAGCCTGGATTAGAACTCAGGGGATCCTCCTACTTCTGCCTCCCATGTGCTGGGATTAAAGGCGTGTGCCACCCACACCCGGCAAATGCCTCAGTTTTTAACTTTCCAAATGCAAACAGATAAAAGAAATCGCTACATACCTGGAATGAAAACCTCAGTCTTTTCCCCAAAGCTAAACCGATGGCCCCGCACGTTCCGCAGCCGGTACTGCGTGTGCCCTCAGTCCTGTCCACTCTCCCTTGTCCTCCCAGAGCCCGTGTCTGCTGCACTTGCCACGTCCTGCTGCCTGCAGGGACTCGAACTCAACTTCACTGGCCACCACACCGCCTGGGCTCCACGGGTAGAACTTGGCATAAGTGAACAGATAACATGAAATCCTCAACCAGAGGACAAGATAACTGTTGACTGGCCCTTGGATAATGTTTCTGAAGGTTTTTACACTTTAAAAGTCCACTTATTTGTGCTCTGTATGACTTTAACCACCCTGAACCACAAAGACCGTGTGTCGCACTGTCTGGTATACCTTGAGCTTTTCTTCACAAGGTACCACAGGGCAGCTTGAGAAGACAGGATCATCTACATCTGAACACAGAGCCTTGGCATGTTATTTCTACCCAGAGTTGCGGAAACAGAAACTGGAAGCAAAGAACCTTCTAGTAGTCACACTTAAAACCTGCAGGGCCGGGGATGGAAACCCTACTTTCCACCTGGGCCTACAGCATCGCCTGCCTGCCTATTCTTGAGACCAAATTTTAAAAGGCTTCGAAGAATCCACCAGGGAATGTGGCAGGCCTAAGGGGGGGGGGGGAGCCTCTCCCAATAAACAGGAAATGCTAAGCAAGTTTTGATAATCACTCTTGCCCTGCTGCTCTGCAGCCCAGTTTAACCCCTCTCCGTCACTGTTACCCGAATGTCTAAGCCGATAAAAGTAATAATTACTCCCGAGGAGCGAATTGTTATTGTAACTGTGAATTAAGATCATTAAGTCTTTTGTTTAAAACGCAATTGCGTGTTCAGCTGAACACTTCCAAAGGTTCAGGCCTTAATTCCCTTGCAGGCTACAGTATGCTTCAGTGAAATTTTTCATTTGCAAATTAGGTTCATTTATGACAGAAAATGGAAAAGTCATCATCAGACAGACCAAGAAACGGGACCATTCTTCACTAGAAGGAGCAATTAGCACAAAATATCTGTGGGGAGATTGTCTCACTCACGTATGGTCGAGTTTACGACGCAGCAAATAATCTCTCTGAAAGTCTCAAGAAAACACTTCCTTAGGGTTCAGCCCAGTGCCTGTTGGCATCCTGGGTGGTTACTCACAGTGACATGCAGGTCCAGGTCCTCACTGTCGTGGCATCTCGGGAGGGTGACAGCTGGCAGGCCTAGTGGCTGTGCCAGGCCAGGCCAGGACGATGGCAAAGTATTTCCAACAGTGTGTCCCCACATTCCCGGGAGTAAACGTTCCCGTCTCTGGAATCAGTGAATCCCGGAACAAACACATCTTGACTGAAGACACAGCTCACAGGCAGGTGATGCTTGGCCTGGAACTCCTGTTCTATGGTCTGTGATCAAGGGCACCTGCCACCTGCTGCACGGAGCCATGTTTGCCCCAGCACAGTTCACGCGGTGAACACACCTGGCTACTCCCGAGGACTCTCGATTGTTAGACTCGGATCAGCTGGGCTGGAGTGTCAATCAGCGGCCGGGCGGATGAGTAAAGGAACCACGAGATTATCGCGGCTGGACCCACATCCACCTGCCCGTGTGCCTCCCTGGGCATCTTGGGCATCTCAGAGATGCCCAAGAATTTGGTCTCACCCTGGCTCAAAAGCAACGTGACCTAGACTATGAAGGGCTTGTTGGCTAAGCTACAACACGAGCTCCCTTCCGAAACACTTCACATGGCCTTGGCAGCTACTGGAAGGGCCGAGGGCCTAGTCAGCAGAAAAGGCACTAGAGGCAGCATGGATGGTGATGGTTCATTGTCTGCCTGGGTCTCCACACCCCCTTTCCACATGGCAGACAGCAGGCTGGGCTCCCTCCGCCCTCTCCTGGTGGTACAGGCAAACCTTGGCCTGCTAATTCCCCACTGGCCAGCTGGTGAGAGATACCAACCTCCCTGGACGCGGTGACTTATGTAAGGTCACAGGCATGGTGGGAAGATAGTTGAGAGTGTAAGCCCCCCATGGGGAGTTCTCTTTACGGTATCCCCAAATGCTTGAGTGATATCTAGTACAGAGCAGGCACTCACTAAATACTTATGGATTTTTATTTTTGGTGGGGGGGTTTTGAGGTAGGGTCTCAGTCTAGCCCAGGCTGACCTGGAATTCACTCTCCCCAGTGCTGGGATTAAAGGTGTGCACCACCATGCCCGGCTTCAGATTTTTTTTTTTAATTGAAGTAGGAATTTTTTACATTTCGGGCACTTTATGGAAAAGAACCCAGGCCACAGCAGAGAGCTCAGTGACTGTGGTTCTGGTTCACAACTTCTAGGGTACAGTTAGGACAAATTTCTTTTGAATAAATCTCCCTAGAGATTTAGATGTCCCCATAGTGGTGGCTTCAAGTTAGCTCCTGAAGGGCAACCTATATTGACACCCCTCCCCACACACACACACTAAGAAACTAGCAGGGCATAGGCGTGGTGGCACTTGCCTTTAATCTCAGCACTTGGGAGGCAGAGGTAGGAGGATCACTGTGAGTTTGAAGCCACTCTGGGATTACAGAGTGAATGTTAGGTCAGTCTGGGCTAGAGTGAGATCCTTCCTACCTCAAAAAAAAGGAAAAAAACTAGCAGGGTAATGAGAAAGCTTTATAGAAATATTGACTGCTCCCATATATTTCATTCTCTATATAAAATGCGAAAGATACAAGGAGAATAAGAAGACAGGAGGTCACTCATCCCTTAAGATGTAAAGGACAAAGCCGGGCATGGTGGCGCACGTCTTTAATCTCAGCACTTGGGAGGCAGAGGTAGGAGGATCGCCATGAGTTCGAGGCCACCCTGAGACTCCATAGTGAATTCCAGGTCAGCCTGGGCTAGAGTGAGACCCTACCTTGAAAAAACAAACAAACAAAAAAAAAAAAGAAGATGTAAAGGACAGGGCTGGAGGGATGGCTTAGCGGTTAAGGTGTTTACCTGCAAAGCCAAAGGACCCAGGTTCAACTCCCCAGGACCCATGTTAGCCAGATGCACTAGGGGGAGCATGTGTCTGAATTTGCTTGCAGTGGCTGGTGGCCCTGGCGTGCCCATTTTCTCTCTCTGTCTCCCTCTTTCTCTGTCAAATAAATAAATAAAAATAAAATATTAAAAAAGATGTAAAAACATTAGGCAGCTGATCAGACACACTTAGAAAATATCTTATGTGCTGGGGAGATAGCTTAGCGGATAAAGCACTTTGTACACAAACATGAGGATGAGTTCCAATCCTTAGAGCCCGTGTAAATGGCAGGTGACCGTGGCTGCCCACTTGTAATTCCAGTGCTCTGCAGGCGGGGGCAGAGAACGGGCAGGCAAGCTGGACAGTCAGGACTAGCTGAATCGGCAAGCCCTGTGTTCAAGTCAGAGATGCTGCCCCAGTAAGTGAGGCTGAAAGTACTCAAGGAAGACGTGTCCTATCCACCACTAGTCTCCGTACACACGTGCACGTGTGCCTGCACACGTGTGCTCCTCCCACCCACCCACCCACACACACACATTCTAGCACACATACACATGCAAACACTACTGACTATGTCATGTGCAAACACGAATCCCTACCGCAGTAACCAAACCCCAAATATTTCCAACAGTGAGCACCACGCTCAGCTCTGTCCACTCTCATTTGCAGTGCGTTGGACCCTTCCATTTGTCAGTGGGAACTTCCTAGGAAACATTCTTTTAAAATCCCGGGCTTTGAGAAATGAGGTTAATGGACCAGAACGGGTTTATCATGAAGTCCTCATCAACACAGGAAATCAAGTTCAAGCCCTTCTACCCTTAGGTGAGTACAACTCGATTGCTAGATGCTCTCAGAGTAGCTCTGTAAGGTCATCTTTCTAAGACTGAAGACAGTTCCTGAAATAGTAAACTTGGCTTCACACCATTATCTCTTCTTGCCATACATAATTTAACAAGAAGGAAACACGTTAGATACTAAACCCAATAAAATTGTCCAGGGAATTATAGGAACAGAATTCAAAAGAAATTCAGACAGCAGCTTCTGTCCTCTCCCCACCAACTCCAGTTAAATAAGTGCACATTTTTTAAATCATTTATTTTAATTTAAAGCAGAAACTTTGTATGGATGCATCATATGCTGGTACCATCATTTCCTTCCTCCC
The DNA here is from genome assembly GCA_036346955.1 of Dipus sagitta. Classification (NCBI taxonomy): domain Eukaryota; kingdom Metazoa; phylum Chordata; class Mammalia; order Rodentia; family Dipodidae; genus Dipus; species Dipus sagitta. Next base: position 2,045,591 of record CM070780.1, on the reverse strand, counting down.
TGCACCCACTCCACTGAGGGCTCCCGCCTTGGTGGGATTACTGATAATCACCATGGGGTTTTGCCAAAGCAGAAATCCAGAGCGCTGAGAGCTCAGCGCTAAAGTGGACTTACAGCACGCCCACCAAGGCTCGGGAGATTTTTTGCGGAAGAGAGGGGTGGAAAGAATGTAAGAGCCACAGGGTGGGAGGGAGACATGCGAGCCCCCCCTCCCGCCCCAGCTGCCCACAATGGCTGTGAACAGCTTTTAAACTAGTCCCTCAGTTGAGCACAGCATTGTGAAAAGCCAGAAGAGGGTGCTGTGTGAAGGAAGGCCCCTTTGTCTCCTGCCCAAGGCTACCTATAGCTAGAGCATGGGATCTTCGAGGACGAGTCCGTACTCCCCTGGACAGTGCGGAGTAATAATGTCCCTGCGGTCCTGGGCTCTGGATCTTGCTGATTCTTATCAGCCACCACATTTCTCCTTAGAGTGGAGGCTGATGTCTTTCGGGGGAGATCTGGGAATGGTCAATGGCATCCCTTCTCTGTGGATTCTGATCTGCATCCCTGTTGGAAAAATTTATACTAAATTATCTACCCGGGAGAGAAGCACCCTAGAGTGTCAGCCCAGCCACCCGTGTGTCTCCACAGTGCTTCATCTACTGTGTGGAATGTCGCTGTATAAAACTGTCTCTGCACGTGGTGGCGCACACCTTTGATCCCAGCACTGGGGAGGCAGAGGTAGGAGGATCGCCGTGAGTTCGAGGTCTCCCTGAGACTCCATAGTGAATTCCAGGCCAGCCTGGGCTTGAGTGAGACCCTACCTCCAAAAGAAAAACAAAAGACCTGTTTCTGTGGCTGGCGATCAGTCAGTAGAATGCTGGCTGTTGCAAGCATGTGGATTTGAGTTCAATCCCCAGAACCCACATACAATAAACTGGGCATGGTGGAGTGCCGGTCATCCCCAGCGGTAGGGAGGCAGCGACAGGAGATTTCCTAGAGCTTACTGGAAAAATAAAAAATGTGGATTATACCTGAAGAATGATACCCAAGGTTGTCCTTTGGCCCCCACAAGATGCACACACATGTGAACATGCATACACACACACACATACACACACACACACACACACACACACAAAACTGTCTGTCACCCAGGTCCAATGGCTCACACCTGCAAGCCTAGTACTGGGGAAGCTAAGGCAGGAGAACTAGCACAAGTTCAAGGCCAGCGTGGGCTGGAAAGTGACTTCCAGGCCAGATGAGGCTAATGGTATGAGACCCTACCTCAAACAACAACAAAAGTAAATTAAAACGAAGCAAAACACAGCCATCGCTTTCAACAGACTCTCCTGGGATCAAGGAAAGTGTCTTATCCCTGCTTTGCACTTACTACCACTCATCACATGTCTCTAGAACTTACTCGTTCAGTAAATAATGAGCAGCCGCTTAATTCTTCTAAGGCGGCACAAATAAGATGGTTGCAACCTGCTAAGGGTTAGTCATTGCCTTTGCTTTGTTTAATCAAAAGTACACTGAGACATTAAGATGAAATAATGGCCTTGGTCCCAGCTATTAGGATGTTTATAATTAATGCAGAAAACAGACATTGATCAAGCAGTCATACAAATGAATATCCAAACATTTGTAAATTTCAGCATAGTAAATGGAAGAAAAGAAATAGTGTAAAAGAAAAACAGGGTGGATAATTGTAATGAAAACACAATAAGAGGGCTGGAGATATGGCTTAGTGGTTAAGGGACTTGCCTGCAAAGCCAGAGGACCCAGGTTCAGTTGCCCAGTACCCACGTAAAGCCAGATATATAAGAGGCGCATGTGTCTGGAATTCATTTTCAGTGGCTAGAGGGCCTGGCACTATTTCTCTCTCTTTTTTTTTTTTTTTCTGTCTCTCTCTCCTCTTTTTCTCTCTCAAATAAATAAATAAATAAAAATATTAAAAAAGAAAACATCATGAGAGACTGGAGAAAGGAGTCTTTATTCCAAGACTGGAAGAGCCATTGGGGATTAGCTAGAGGCAGAAACAAATAGGCTCTGAAGCGCTGGGGTATCAGGTATGAACCATCCCCCCGGCTGAGAGATAGGGGGGTGTGTGTGTGTTCATGTGTGTGCATGTACTACAACAAGCATTAGAAATTGCATGTGCAACAGCCCTGAGTTAGGAAAGACCTTGAGAAATTAAAGAAACTTCTAGGTCAGAGTGTGTCTAATTCAACAGTAGGAAAATAAAACAGTGTGTTTGGTTCAACAATAAGAAAACAGTAGTGAATGCAGATGCCTAATCTCTCTGAAGCCTAATGTCTTCATCTTGTCCCTCAGTGACCTCCAAACACCTTTACAGTAAAAATAAAATCTTGCAAGAAAGGCTTGCATGCAGGGGAGGGATTTGTTTGTGCCAAAAGAACCTCTGTTCTGCGGGGCCCTGAAAGCCACAGAAGGGAATGTACCGCAGGCAGATGGCAGTGCCTGGGCAGGGGCTGGGTTAGGTCTAAATGCTGGAGGCAGCGCCCATGGTCTCTATGATTCCCAGGTGGGGATGAGAGAGAGGCGCAGGGTGGGTCTGTGGGTTGGCTCGTGTCCCCAGGGCAAGGGAGTGGGACCATGTACCAGGTTCACATCTGAAGTGAACTTTGAGCGTGCTTCAGCCACAGCCCAGGGGGACCCTGGTAACTCGCTCTAGCCCAGACCGCACACCCATGCCCCCCATCCCTTAGCGTCAGGACCTGCACCTTGGGCCACTTCCCATGCCCTCTGTGAGGTGCGGCAGATCTGTGTCCTCCTGGTGCATGGTTGTGAGCAGGTATAGATGGTCATGTTCCCTTCTGGGATCTTTCTAGAGACACCTCCACTCCCCCTAGCCCTACCAATGTCACATACTCAGACTGCCTAGGACTGCACCAAGAACTGTCACACAGACAGGGAAACCTAACCACTCCCCTCTCCCTCCAGTGGCCTATAAGCATCCTTCCTTTAGAATGACACAATAAAAGCCTGTCTTAGGCTGTGCATTCTGGACTTGATTGCCTCTGAGGTGTCAGATCTGTAGCCTCCCAAATTTTTAGGTTTTGCTTGGGTCCCCTGACTTCCTTCCACAGAGTTTCTTCAGATATCTTTTTTTTTTAATTTTGTTTATTTTTATTTATTTAATTATTTGAGAGCAACAGACAGAGAGAGAAAGAGGCAGAGAGAGAGAATGGGCGCGCCAGGGCCTCCAGCCACTGCAAACGAACTCCAGACGCGTGCGCCCCCTTGTGCATCTGGCTAACATGGGTCCTGGGGAACGAAGCCTCGAACTGGGGTCCTTAGGCTTCACAGGCAAGCGTTTAACCGCTAAGCCATCTCTCCGGCTCTCTTCAGACATCTTTTGAGATCTAATCTCCCCTTTGCAGGCCTCCTGCTTTCCAAAGCAGGGTTTCGTTTTCCTGCCGAAGAAAGGGTGCAAATTCTCCCTCTGTGCACCCAGAACGAACGTCCTGGTTTGGCGCACACAGGCCCAGGCCAGTGAAAGGACTCCTGATGGAACCTTACCTGTGCTTTTCCCAGACGGCCCCACCCTGCACGCGTACCTGCTTGGTCTCCTTTCATTATACTCTTCCCCCACCTTCCCCTGCTTGGTCCTTCTTCTCTCCTCTTGGCAGCATTTAACAGAATCACATTCCTCCCAGGGAAGGGACGGCAGGCTCTTCCATGAGCACCACAAGGCTTTTGAAGCCCCAGCAAGAGACCCCGGCCCCCTCCTTCCATTTAAAAGCCCTTCTCTACTCTGAATATGAATGTCTCTTACTTTTGAATGCTCCTTCAGGGTTAAAGCTAGACAAAAAAAAAAAAAAAAATTATTGAGTCCCTACTATGTGCATGGCAGGAAGATGTCTGTGTAAAGGATGACTTTTATGTCAACACTTTGTGTTTCTCTGGTTCCCTAAATCCTTCCACTGATAGGTGGGGAACTCCAACACACGAGCTCTGGGGTAGGAAGGAGTCAAAGCAGTCCATGGCAAGTAGGCAACAACCATGTGTGGTGGTTTGAATGTAAAATTTCCCCATGCTTTTTATTTTATTGTTATTTTATTTTATTTTAATCATGCTTTTAACTACCAGATCACCAGCTGGTGGCACTGTTCTGGAAGGTTGTAGAACCTTTTGGAGGTAGAGTGTTACTGGGGGAAATGGGTCCCTAGGGGTGGGCCTTGAGGATGTGCTTTAGCTAGGCTGTGCTTGCTATTTCTCTCTCTCTATCCTGTCCACTTTCTTTCTCGCTCTCCTACTTCCCCACTGATGTGATGGTGTGCTCCAGCTTCCTTCTCCTGCCATGTTCCTCCTGCCATGGTGGACTCTACCCTGTGTCACTGTAAGGAACTATAGGCCAACTGAAACCCTTTCCCTTCCATAAGCTGATTCTGCTTGTGTTGTTCTGTTCTACCAATGAGGAAGTAACTATACACCATGGGCAGGTGACGAGGACCATGACTATGTGTATGATCTTGATGACCCCACAGGGAGTTCAAGAGTTAACCGGAAAGGATGATGACCCAGACCATCTTGGCTCCTTCCCTTCTCACTCCCTGGGCCCTGGTAAACTGAGGGCTGAAAACGAAACGGTCTCTACTTTCCAAAGGTAAAACATCCATACTTAGGCTGATGTGGTTTGAGTGTGGACTGTCCCCCATAGGTTCGTGTAGGTGAACACTCCATGCCCAGCTGGTGACATTGTCTGGGAAGATTGTGGGATCATTAGGAGGAAGAGCCTTGCTGCAGGAAATGGGTCATGGTGTGTGTTGGAGGTGGGTGGCTTGGGGTTTTATAGCCGGCTTCATTTCCTGTTCCCTCCTTGCTTCCTGACTGTGGGGCTGAGGTGATGGCCGGCTTCCTGCTCCTGCTGCCATATGTCCCCCACCATGACGGACTGCACTTCCTGGAGCTGTAAGAGGAAAGCCAGCCTTTGTTTCTTCGCTACTTCTCGTCAGGTACACGGTCACCTCAGTGAGAAAAGTAACTAGTACAGAGGCTTTCCAGAGGATGACTCCAGAGCAAAGCCCACCCAGAACCATGATGGCTTTGCAGCCCAAATGCCACAGCACCATGTGAGCACTCACACTGTCCCCATGTTTGGTAATGTGGACATTGGAGACTACAGGTTGATGTGGAGGTACGACAGAACCCCAAAGGCAATGTGTGTGCAGGTTTAGGGACTCTATTTTTACAAAAAAATGTTTTATTTTTACTTATTTATTTGAGAGAAAGAGGCAGATGGGTAGGTAGATAGATAGCTAGATGATAGATAGATAGATAGATAGATAGATAGATAGATATTAGATAGATAGATAGATAGATATTAGATAGATAGATAGATAGATAGATAGATAGATAGATAGATAGATATTAGATAGATAGACAGAAAATGGGCATGCCAGGGCCTCCATCCACTGTAAAAGAACTCCAGATGCATGTGCCACCTTGTGCATCTGGCTTACATGGGTCCTCCAGGGGCGTCAAACCTGGGTCCTTTGGCTTTGCAGACAAGTGCCTTAACTGCTAAGCCATCTCTCAAGCCCAGGGGGTTCTATTTTTATTCACAGGACATCCACACCGCCCTGGAAGCCACCAGACAAAGGGCTCACAAGGGGCAGCACCAGTGTCATTCGCATGCAAGAGTGAGGCCTTTCCTCTTGATCCATCTCACAGCAGAATGTGCCCTGTGGCTCGGACTTCAAAAGCCCTCTGCAAGTATCTAAAGTGTTGTGACCACCAAAGTGGAAGACAACAAACTCAATAGGTTTCAGGGAGTGTGTGTGTGGCGGGGGGGCTGTCTCTTCTCTCATATTTACACTACGCCAACCACAAAATTATTCATCGATGTGTGTAATTTCCTGGAGACACAGGAACACTGTGGGTTCACAAAAGTTAATTTCGCTGATAGGAGGGAGAGAAGTATCTGAGATTAAACAGGCTGCATCTGGGGAGGTGGGAAAAGCCCCCGCTACATGCTGTCATCTCCCTCTTTTCCATGACTCACCTGCCATCTTCCTGGGCCTCCTTATCACAAAACCAGCATCCCCCTCACGGTCGGCTATGCACAAAATGTCCTTCTGTTCTCCCAGTCACATCGAAGCCCCTTCACGCTATGCAGACAGGTCATCGAGGGAAGGAAGAAATAAACCCCTCCCCCAGGGATTCCTATTAAAATCAGCCCCTTCACCGATAGGTGCTATCAGCCTACGCAGGACACAAACTCTGGCATCTGTTGTGAACTCCTGACCTTTCTGGGTGATGCCCCCCCACCCTTTGCGAACACAGCAGTAAAACAGTGTCCTCTGGATCTCTACCCTTCATCTTCACATAGAGGAGGGATCAGGGCTGGCGACAAACAGCGTTCCCACTTATCCCCATGCCGTTCTTCATTCTCTGCTGTCACATAAGGCCCGTGCAACCACCCCACCGGATATAGCCCATGATGATCGGGCAGGAGCAGCAGGCCTGCCCATGCCAAGGCAGCTAGAGTCAGGAGACAGAAGATGAACAGTGAGGACATCCTATAAGTCCTTGAGGCCCTCTCACTGACTCCTAAAAGTTTCAGAACCTTCCCAAACAGCACGAACAGCTGGAGACCAAGTGTTCAAATGCATGAGCCTGTGGGAGTACATTCAAACCACAAAATTAAGTAATTATATGTAGTACTTAGCAGACTGATAAGCCCAGCTCTGTTTTGTCATTAGAATAGAAGTGTCATGAGAACACAAACATGTGACTTCTTCCGTGACGTTACTTGACACATAATATATGCTCAATAAGTGTGTTTGCTTAACTATTTAATCATTTTATCATGTTTCCAATGACTCCTGTGATACAGCATCTAAAGTCTTCTGGGACCCTCTGCTATGCTACCCAAGCATAGGAATTTAAGATTATTTCTTCTCAATATCTTCAGCCCAACCCCAAGGTACTCTCCTCTTCCACCAGGGGTCACTGCCCAAGCCTGAGCCTTGATTGTCAGGCCTGGCCTGAAGGGGCTCTTCTCTCCTCTCTGCTAGGAAAGCCCCGCCAGCTGGGAAGGTGTAGCGTAGCGTCCTGTCCTGCGAGGCCTTCCAACACACAGCCCAGGACCAGACTCCCAGGCTCACACCTCGCCCTCACGCTCACTCTTTGCTTGACCTTGGCCAAGCCACTTAAATGCTCGGAATTTTTCTCTTAAAATGGAACAAGTGGGGCTGGGGAAATGGCTCAGTGGGGAAGCAAACATGAGGGCCTGAGTTAGCCTGAGTTAGAACTTCAGCACCCAGGTTAAAAAAAACATGGTGTGGCCACCCATGCCTGTTGGGGGTGAGGATCAAAGGATGACTGGGGCTTGCTGGTCAGCAAGACTGAAATAGCAGGAGCTCTCGGTCCAGTGAAAGACTGGTTCAGGGAAAAAAGCAGAAGAGCAATTGAAAAGAACACCTGATGCTCTCCTTGAGCCTCCCCACATGTGCATGGACATGCACATCTCCACACAGACCTATGTGCACATACCACACCTGACCCCCACCTAAACACCAAAAAATTTTTTAAAAAGGGAAAAAGGTGTATCTACAAGGCCATTATGAAAGTCAAGTACTAAGCACATTGCCTGGCACGTGATAGAAACTGGGTAACCTATTTATTACCTCTGTTTTTTAAAAATACATTTTATGTATTTATTTATTTGAGACAAAGAAAGAGGGAGGGAGGGAGGGAGAGAGAGATTGAGAGAGAGAGAGAGAATGGGCACACCAGGGCCTCCAGCCACTGCAAAGGAACTCCAGACGTGTGCGCCCCCTTGTGCACCTGGCTTACGTGGGTCCTGGAGAATCTAACCGGGATCCTTTGGCTTTGCAGGCAAAGGCCTTAACAACTACGCCACCTCTCCAGCCACCTCCGGTTCCGCCCCCCCTCCCATCGGATCAGAGCACCATACACCAATGTCTTAATGTCTAAAGTTGGCATCCTGTCAAAGTGTCCTAGGCCAAGTTCATATGTCCACCGAAAACTTGCAGGAACATCATGGCTAATTTTCCTTACGTGGCAGGGATTCCCTGGTAGTAATAGGTCCATGGCTTCATTCCCCCAGGGATCATGAAGACCCTGGAGATGGGACTGCTCTCCATGGCAGTGGTAGCCAAGCAAACCTCCTTGTCAACATGCCCAGCAAAACAGTATTTCTGGGACTGGGAAGATGGCTCAGCAGGTAAGAGCTCTTGCCACAAGAGCATGAGGTTTCTGAGTTCAATCTTTGGCAACCATATAAAAGGCTGGGCATGGCCACATGCATCTGTGACCCCTGTTGGTGCGGGGACAGAGACAGGAGAATGGGGAGGGTTCCCTGGTCAGCTAGTCTGACTGCAAACGGCAGCTCGGGATTCAGAGACTGTCTCAACAAAACAGCAGAAGAGAACAGGACCCCACATTTATGTGCATATGGTGCATCTGCGTACAATATGCATAACACACCATACCCCATATACTACATAGTACACACACCCCCACACACACGCTTTTTGCCATCTTGTCCAATGAGGAAGAGTGTTGGGCAGCATGAGCTACATGCTCAACTTTCCAGTGACCACACAGAGGGTGCAGACATGCTAACCATTAAATGTATGTACTATGCTCACCAAACTGCCCAGTAAGCACTTCTCTTATTGTTCATACCCATATATTAATGCTACTCTCACTTTTGGTTAGAGAAGCATCTCTTTTCAGATGGCAGTGACCTTGGGATGACTCAGAAGGCACCATGGTGCTGGGAAGAAGTGACAGGAGTGCTCAGCACTGCAATATCTCTATCACACCTTCCAAGGCTCAGGATCCATTGCAGAAGAGGGGGTGGAAAGAATGTAAGAGCCAAAGGAAGGGTAGGACTCCTTACAACGTGCTCCCCAGACACAAAATGGCCTGGATATCCATGACCTCACAGTGTCTGACACTACCTACACAAGACCATCATAATAGGAGGAAAAGATGATGACATCAAGATAAAAGAGAGACTGATGGAGAGGGGGGAGGGGATATGATGGAGAATGGAGTTTCAAAGGGGAAAATGGGGGGAGGGCATTACCATGGGATATTGTTTACAATTATGGAAGTTGTCAATAAAAAATTAAAAAATAAATAAATAAGAGAAAAAGAAATGCTAACTAGCCATGGGCCTCTCCCATAGGCACCAGCACAGTAGCCAGAGAGGACAGCAGGTCTAACAAAATACGTCAGACCTCCGTGCTCAATGGGGACGCTAGAGACAACTTCGAAAGAGAGAAAAATCAAGAGTCAGTCACTTATTTAATTAGCTTCTATTGAATATCTACTGAACACGGGACAATGCATTCACCAAACAAAACATGCCTGCTTTTCAGGGCTTGCAACGCTTGCCACTTGGGATCTCTGTCCCCAAATGGGGTGAGATCGCGAGAAGCCTTCTATAACCCTCAATGGCAGGGCCACCCTCCCTCAGCCCCACTTTACACATTTTTCCTATTTTCCACTATTTTTTTTTTACTAGTCATGTCATATTTCCATGGTCGTACTGTCAAACACATCAACCTTAATTGCACAATGCCTATTTCACGTTTTTCTCAGTAGACAGAGCTCTCTGCGTCCATGCAGGAGTGCTATAAAACCAGCATCGTTTTATTTGACATAAAGCAGATTTTCCTATGGACAACTTGAGCAGAAAGAGGAGGCACAACTCGAAATAATCGTGGTAGAATAAGCACTGTGTGCCTGGTCCTCCCTGCAGGTTCACTGAAATCCTCCGAAACCTCCTAAGAAGATTACTGAATCTCCTTGGGACACTTCCTCTCCTCCTTCAAACGTCTTCCCAAGCTTGCTCACGAGCAGCCATCAGCAGCCCACTGTGGCTTTTGTGACACTCATTTGCTTACGTGGGTGGACACAACCTTTTTCTGAAATCAAGGAAGTAATGACTTGTGTGTCGTGAACCAGGATTACCTCTGCTCCTGGGTCCTAAGATTAACCAAAACCTAAACACACAGGAAACCACTGATAACAAACACGCGTTCTTTTGTGCATGACCGCCTACTTGAACAGGTCCGCAAAGACATCACGATGCAAGTCAGACCAGCTACAAGTGTAAACGTTTAAAAATGATGGCTGGCAGTACCCCCACGGGATCCAAAAAAAAAAAAACCGGCTGTATCTTTTTTTTTATTTTTAAATGAAGTCCACTATTTTTTTCCCCCGTTTCTCCAAAATGCCTTTGTTCTTTTGCTCAAGTGAAGTAAATTATTCCTCACCTTGGGCAAGTTGGAAGAAAACGTGAGAAAATTATATTAAATCAGACATCCTTGAGATCAAAATAGATTGGAACAGGGGTTCTCTTTGCTGAAAATAGTTCTTCAAAGAGGAAGCAAAAGAGCTCCAGGGAAGAAAAAGTTGTCAAACACCCCCTGGCACTTTAGAAGCACCCTAAGGTCTGCCAACTCTTGATATGTTAATAAATCTTTACTTTTATCTGGGAAAGGTGTTTGCTGGTCAGACAGGCCTTGGCTCTGTGGCACTTTGGGCTTCTTGAGAAAATTTTTATTTCTTAAAAGACATTAAGAGGGGCTGGAGAGATGGCTTAGCGGTTAAGGCTTTTGCCTGCGAAGCCTGAGGATCCATGTTCAACTCTCCAGATTCCACGTCAGCCAGACGCACAAGGTGACACACGTGCACAAGGTTGCACGTGTGCACAAAGTAGCACACACATCTGGAGTTCGAATGCAGTGGTTGGAGGCCCTGGTGTGCCAATTCTCTCTCTCCCATAAAAAATAAATTACACAAAAAAGACAGTAGAAAATGCTTCCTTGGTCACTATTTCAGATTAACTTTCTCTCCTGGTAGAGCATCAGTGACAGAGATGCAGTCTGGCTTGATAATATCACCAAGTTGGTCACCAAATCTTCCGGAGGGAATACACAATCTGTAGAGTCCATCCAGTAAACTTCCAGGCATAGGATGTATGCTACTTAGACATGATAAAACAGATTTTCAATCTGTGGATGATGAATAATTGCATGTTGATCAGCAGCAAGAGTGTGAACCTATCTAAATTTAAGATTTTTTAATTTAATACTATTAAGAACTTTAATATATGAATAAATAGTAATTTGATCATGGTCCTGCCCCTTTTTTCCTCCCCCCCCCCTTTACTTCACCCCACCCTTTCCCCCGAGGACCCTTTCCTTTTAATGTAGTCCTTCTTGTGTTTTGTCTTCTCCTTCTCTGCCCCCCCCCCATTCCTAGATGTCAACATGCTGACGAGCTCTGAACCATGCTGGTCTTGTGGAAGTATTGGTAATTACTGTAGAGTCATGAATGCACCAGTCAGTTCATGTCAGGAGAACAGCATGCCTAAACACCCTGTGGCTCCCACATTCCTTCTGCCCCTTCTTCTGCAAAGTTCACCCAGCCTTGGAGGACATGTTGTAAGTGTCCTTTGGTGTTGAGCACATGGCAGCTTCTGATTTTCTACTTCGGTGAGTTTTGAGTCTCCTCAGTGTTGACCACCATCTCCATTAACATGGTTCTCTGGCTGGGAGTGAGAGCAGCAGTCTCCGAATTTAAAGTTTCTAGGGGAGAAAATCCGTGTCACTAACAACCCCGTCTGTCACCCATCCCAACATCTCAGAGTCCTCACCGATGGAACGTCCGTCCTGTGCTGCACAAATCCCCGTGGGACACTTTCTTTCCTCTGATTCTGCTCCAGGAAAGATGTCCTATCTAGGTTCTAGAAACTTCTTCTTTAAATAAGCCCTTACTGTCCTTGGCCTACAACAATAAGGAAAGGTCATGTAAAATGATTTTCAAAGCATCTAAAGAATGTATTGTGAGTTTCAACCAACTTAATGCATTTCATGGACCAGGTTATCAGGTTATCATTCGCAGATTTTTTTTTTTCTTCTGGAAGAGGGATTGGCTAACTGTAATGTGTGGGCTGAATCCATGATTTTTATAAATAAATCTTTATTCAGACACAGCCATTTGCTGGCATATTACGTATAACTGTTCTCTGCCTACAGCAGCAGGCAGGGTTGAACAGTTGAGTGATTAATGAAGGCTGTCTTGCTCACAAAGTTAAAAATACTACCTAGCTACGCAATAACGATTCACAAGAAAATGCTTATAGGACTTTTGTTACCACCAAAACAATAACACCAAATGTACACACTATCAACAGTGCTCATCTAAGGCCCAAAGGGAGCACTTTGGCTATTGTACAAACTCAAGTCAATTTTTACAGGAGTCATTCCACAGTTGCGATTAGAAGGATTCCCAAAGAGCCCTGATGAGCTTGTCGTGTGACCTAATACGCCAGCGCCGTCTATCTGCATCTATGTTGGGCATCTCATTGGCTCACTCAGCACGCGTCAACACTGCTTACAAAATTAAGATACAGCGACACCTATCCTATCATAATGAAGCCACAGCTCTCACCGGCACAAAATCACGCTACACATAGGATTATGGAAGGAAGACGTCAAATAGACGTGAGAAGGACTTGTCTGTTTGGTTCACTGCCGAGGCCTTGGAGTTCAGAACAGGAGCAGGCATGCTGAAATACATATCTGACGAATAAATGAAAGTTAGTTTTCATAAAAGCACCAGCGGGGGAGGGGTGCAACTCAGTGGTACAGCGCATGCGTAGTTAGGATACTTCAGGCGTGGGGTTCCATCCCCAGCTCCAAAAAGCTCAAAAGCCCTGGTAGTAAGCAAAACGGCAAGTGGATATTTGAAGTGAGATAGTTTTGACCTCTTCATACCCCTGTGAACACACAGTTCAGCCAGGAAGCACTCTTCCAGGTCATCTCGTTTTCAACTAAGTAAGGACCCACTGGCAAGGAGATAACTAAATCTAACCTGATTAAACAGCGAACACTTACTGGGCAAGGGTGATTGACTTAGCACTGTGTTAGAAACTGCAGGCCTCAGAAGAAACACAGAATGTGTTCTTCCCGGCACACATGCGGGACAGGGTGCTTGGTGAAAGCACGAAAGCAAAGGTCAGTGCTCTTGTCCAACCCCAGAGGTGGGTTGAACATCAAGGGTCTTCCACAGCCTCACGCGTCTGTCGCTAAGTTTCAGTCTCAATCCCCGGCTGGTGGCAACTTGGGAGGTGGAGCCTTGCTGGAGGAGGCTGTGTCACTTGGGGTGGGCCTTAGGGTGTTACTGCCCAAGTCCTTCTTGCCAGGGCTGGCTGACTCTTGCTACTGCCTCCCTGATGCTGTGACAACATGCGATGCGCAGCCTCTGCTCGGCCGTGCTTCCCCCGCCACGGTGAAGCTTCCCCTCGTAACTCTGAGCCAAAATTAACCCTGTCCTTCCAGCAGCTGCTTTTTTCCAGAGGTATTTTGGCCTTGTTATGTGACCGTAGGTGAGTTATTTAACCTCCCAGTGCCTCTGTTTCCAATCTGAAAATGGAAGGCGATTATCATATCTAAACAAGTGCCTTGTTACACTGTACCAGTGCATGTCACACAGGAGGTACTTACACCCGTGAATAATTTATAATTTCATCCACTCAGGTCTATGATTAGTAGACAAATGCTTCGAACAGCTGAGGGCTAATGGTAGATTTATAGGATCTTCAAGTCCTAGAACGCTCTTTCCTCCAATTCTTCCCTGGGTTAACTTCTACTCATCCTGCACGTCTGATCATCAATAGCCCAGAGGAACCCTTCCCTGACCTGTCTACCATGCAATCCCATATTCCTGGCACATGCTATTGCTAACCCCTTCCAAAGTGGCCTTCTCCTGCACAGATTGCTCACTACCTGCGCCTACGTGTCTTGTCTCCATCTACGTCTACCTAGGAACCTCCACAAGGGTTTGGGGACTGAATGGCCATGCCACGGGTGACCCAAGAGGAAGGAAAGCATCCTATGGGCAAGTAGGCTGAAGGTGGCTGAGGTCAGAGAAGGCTGAGTGGGTACAGGTCTTACTCTCTGTCAAAGGCCAAGGGACAACGGCCTGGGTGTTCAGGGGAACAAAGAGCACAGCTTGTTCTCGGGGGTCATGAGCTGGGCTTGCTCTTCTGCTGAGGTGGAATTAGAGACTTAAGGAAAGCCACCACCATGCTCGCCGAGACACTGGGTCCGTTCCCAGCTGATGAGAATGGCCACAGGACATCGCCAAGGAGGGTGAAGACCTCGGTGAAGAGATCTCTTCCTCATACGACATTCACTGAGGATGAACTTCCTCTTCATTCAAATACGGCTCCTGAGTTTCTGTAGTTATTCTTTTAAGTCCCTATGCATGTAAGTATAGAATATCTCCCTTTGGTTTTCTAATTAGCAACGTGTGTGATTGTGTGTGTGGTGTAATACGTGTGGCATATGTGCACATATGTGCAGATGCACACCATGCATGAGGAGGCCATCGGGGATCCTGCAGTACCTACTCTTTTGTGGTAATTCCTTTGACCCAGTGTCCCTCTCTGAACTTGGAGCTAACCAGTTCTCACGCCCAGTCCCGCTCAGCTCTGGCACTATGGGCATGTGAGGCCACACCTGGCCTTTAATAGGGACGTTATGACTAGAGCTCAGGTCCCCATGCTTGCCCAGCAAGTGCTCTTATCCACTGACCCACCTCCAAGGCCCCTAATTAACAACTGGTATTTTCAGAAATTCTCATTCTTGCTAAAACATAAGGTATGTGTTCTCTTAAGATTCTCATCTGTGTCTTGCTTCTCAGGCTATAATCAAATGTGGCCATATTCTGTTGACAACATATACCTTATCTCTGTCTACCAATCAGAGATGGGAAAATTTTTTAAAAATAATAAGAGAAAGGATTGGTCTTAATATGCAATGCAAATGAGCAAGTGTTATTAAAGGCAAAGATTTTTTAAAAAGTATAATCCTGCTGCCATGCCATTCATTATGAAATTCACAGGGAGAATTTAGTTTTAAATATGCTCTACATGATCAGTCGTTAATTCACTTATTTGACCCAACTGAGATTTTCCTGTGCATTCATACATTCATTCATTCAGTCGATTCAATTAGTTTATCAAGCACCACTTCTTATGTAAGGCTCCCAGCAGGTCACAAGGATGCCCTGAAGAAATCAGAAGACCTGTGCTGATGCAGACAGAGGGACAAGATTCTACTATGTGCCCACACACAAGGCTGGTCTGGGGCAAGAGTAAATTTGCAAAGCCATGAAAAGACTTTGGCGAGTCTATTTTTTGCCGCTTGCAATCAAAAGAGCAAAGCTTGTTTTATTTATTTATTTATTTTTTTTGTTTGGGGGTGGTGGTGAGATAGGGTCTCACTCTAGCTCAAACTGACCTGGAATTCACTCTGTAGTCTCAGAGTGGCCTCAAACTCACAGAGATCCTCCTACCTGTGCCTCCCAAGTGCTGGGATTAAAAGCCTGAAGCTTGTGTTTCTAAATCATCTTGCCATGGTGGTTTGAGGAGCCGGGAACTGCCTCTTGCCCACAGGAGGTCTCAAGGGAACTCACAAGCAGCATAGTGTGAAGAGAGCCAGCTAGTCAGCAGGAGGAAGCAGCAGGGCCAGCCAGAAGGGAAGCAGAGGATGATGGGAAAGAGACTCCCCAGAGGGGGGTGGCATTTGAGCAGAGCCTAACAGGATAAGGAAGGGTTCTGAGGCAGACAGGAAAGAGCCAAAGAGAAAGGCCGAGGGCAGGAGGTGCAGGGTTTATACAGGGAACGATGTGTATTTAAGTCTTGGGAAAGCAAAGGGCAGGTGAATAATCCTAGTAATAATAGTAGCTAACATTTATTGAGCCCTCACCCTGAGCACAGCACGTGGTGGGAATGATCTCATTTGTTCCTTCAACCTATCTGTGAAGAAATGATTGCCAGAGAGAGCAAGGGTATGAAATCAGAGGTGGGCAGAAAGGGGAGAGGGGCTTCAGGTGCATAGGAAGATAGGAGACAGATGCCACTCAACTACTTGTCTCTGCTTAATATTACCTTTAAATATTAGGTAGCACATGGTCCTGTAAATTCTTTCAGGATGGTGAGGTAAGTCCAAGGATGACGGCGCAGGCAGACAGACAGCTTTGGCTTTCCCTGTCCGGCGAGACCCTGTGGCCTGCGGCGTCCTCTTAGGAACTCCGGGGAAAGCAGCGAACTGCACTGCCTCTGGCTCAGGCCACCGGCTAAGTAAATAGAGACCCTGTGCTCTCCTCCTACCAGTTGGTATGGAAACGCTGCACTTGCTTTGCTGAGTGTCATGTGACTTGGGTAGATAGTGCCCACTCAGGCCCAGCTGACCCCGGAGCAATGGGAAGTGAGGCCAGAACAGGAGGTAAGGGCCTGGAGAGGTTCCGAGGCCCTGACTCCCCAGCCTAGGGATGTGGAATTGGTTCTGAACAGCGGGGAGTTGCTGCAGATGGATGAAACATAAAAATTGTCAGAGGTCTTTGCCTTCATAAAGAACACGCTTTGGCTCAGGGAGACAATATTGAAGGAAATGGCAAAGTTACTCATGTGTCCCCAGGTCACAATCTTTCTAAGAAAAGGAAAAAAAAAAAATAAAAAAGAAGAAGAACAAAAGGCTGAAATAACAATCAGCTCTTCCTCATCCACATGTCTCCAAGACCTGCAGTCATTCCCAAGTCCATATTTTTTAATATATTTGATTTATTTGAGAGACAGAGAAAGAGGCAGAGAGAGAGAGAGAGAGAGAGAGAGAATGGGCAGGCCAGGGCCTCCAGCCACTGCAACCGAATTCCAGATGCCCTTTGTGCATCTGGCTTATGTGGGTCCTGGAGAATCGAACCAGGATCCTTCAGCTTTTCAGGCAAATGCCTTAACTGCTAAGCCAGCTCTCCAGCCCCCAAGTCCACATTTTGTAGGCCTGGCCTTATATAGTTTCATGAGTGAGTTCCTGAACCTACTTTATTAAATTACACACACACACACACACACACACAGAGCGAGCGAGCGAGAGAGAGAGAGATAATCACCCAAGAAGGCACTGTGGGGCCTGGGAGATGGCCCTGTTGGTGAAATGCTTGCCTTGCTATCTGCGAACCTGAGTTTAATCCCCAGCACCCACATAAATGCCTGCATGGTGGTGATTCCTTGCCATCCCAGCTATGGGGAGATGGAGGCAAGTGGATCCCTGTGACTTGCTGGTCAACCAATCATGTCTACCTCATTAGCTCTAGGACAATAGGAACCCTGTCTCATCAAAAGGTAGATGGTACCTGAGTGACAACCCTTGAGGTGTCCTCTGGCCTTCAAAAAGCACACACATACAGGTATATGAGCACATGTGCACACACACACACACACACACACACACACACACACACACACGCATACAGGCAGGTCTGGTCTGTCCTCCCCACCAATTTGTGAAATTCTTCAGCGACTTTCAGGATGTCAAGGGCCATAAAATCGAAGTCCCTGTTATTGTGGTAAATTGGCCATCATTGCCAAGTCAAAACTAGAGGCAGCATTCATCACAGCAGCCATGAATAGCTGTTCTTTGAGGGCCAAAAATCACGATTTTCAGTGTTTTTCCATCTGAAATTGGGCACATTATTCACTAGAGCCCCAAACCGTTTCCTGAGCCACAAAGCTGAATTTCTACACCAGCAATACGGTCTCCACAGATGCCCTTAAGACTGAAATGTCACTCCGCAGAGTTCCTATTTCAGCCAACAAAGCCCGACGTTCAGACTTAACCGTGAAACTGAAAATGTGGCTCACCGCAGAGGCGACTGGAGAGACATTTTTTTAAACACCAGGAGACTGATGTCACTGCCTTGCCTATCCAATGTCATCTCATCTCATCTCCCCAAAACCCAAGTGAACTCTGGGTAAAGTGACAGGGGACTGAAATTTCAACTTTATCCCACGGCATAGACAGACATAGACTTCCAAAGGCATTTAGTGCCCAAGTAAGTTTCAGGTTTAAAATGCATGACAAGGAAAGAAGGCAGGTAATTTGCTCTCACTGGTATCTGTCCCACGAAGAGAAGGGAAGGGAGACCCATGGGAGGCAGAGCTAGGAGAATCGCTGTGAGTTCCAGGTCAGCCTGAGAGTACAGAGTGAATTCCAGGTCAGCCTGGGCTAGAGCAAGATCCTACTTCAAAAAAGCAAAAAAAAAAAAAAAAAAAAAATGCTGGAGAGATAGCTTAGCAGTTAAGTGCTTGCCTGCGAAGCCTAAGGACCCCGGTTCCATTCTCCAAGTCCCACGTAAGCCAGATACACATGGTGGCACACACATCTGGAGTCGTTTGCAGTGGCTGGAGGCCCTGGTACACCCATTCTCACTCTCTCTCTCCCACTCTCTCTGTCTCTAATAAATAAATAAATAAGAATAAAAATAAAAGGTCATTAGCACAGAAGTGCACTGTTTGGACTGACTTCTCAAAGTTTTTACTGTATCTGCATTTACCGAAATGTTTATCACTGTGACTAAAAGTCAGTGAGCCTCAACATGCAGCCCTGTTGCAGGAAAGTGCTTACCACTCCTGTGCATCAGAAACAAGCAGTCAAGTACTCCCACTGACGAAGTTACTAGAAACGAGTGTCCCACCTGCAGACAGTCTAGCAAGATACTGGGCTGTGGCACCCTGGGACGAAACTGGTTATACTATCCACTGGCTTTTCAGCTTGGGCAGTTAGACACGTCACTGTCCTATTCTCCCAATATCCATTACCCCAAGCAAGTTCACCCTTTTGATCTGGAGTCCTAGGCAACGTTTGCCGGCATGGACATGGGAAGCACGCACTCGAGGTCTTTTTATATTGGTTCTCTGACCAGGTGATGTGAAAAATGTTATAAAACCCAACAGCGCTAAAAATCATGGTTTTACTCGCTAATGAACCACTCTGACAATCTATTCATCCATGCTTTAAGGCAAGGATTTCGGGTAGGGGGTGTAGACTAGCTGGTAGAGAGCTTGCATAGCATGCATGAAACTCTGGCTTCTAACCTGGGTGTGGGGACTCATACCTTTAACTCTACCACTCAGAAGTTGGAGGCAGGAGAATCAGAAGTTCAAAGCCATGTTCAGGTATACAGTGAGTTCAAGGCCAGTCTGGACTACAAGAGATCCTGTCTACAACACAACACGACACAACATAACACAACACAACAAATTTATTAATCCCCACAGCATCTATAATTTATTAGTAAGTTGACTGGTCATACAGGATTCTAGCACATGCGCAGTACCGAGCGCTGTTTAGTTGTGAGCCATGTACGGATTGCTGCCCTTAGTGAGGATTCACAGGGTTTCCAGTATCCAAGGGTTTGGAATTCGGGGTCTGGCCCAATGAGGACACTGTGCATTTCATATCTACAGACCTTGTGAGGATGCTGCTCTGCCTTGGAGGCACCCCACTCCTAAGGCTGTGTGTGACGGACAGCCCGGCAGAAGGCAGACACGGACCACATTCAAGGGTGCAATTTAAAACAAAAACCCACATGAGCTCTCTCACAAACCACTGCCTTTAAAGGGAGCCTGGCTGACTTTCAAGACAAGACATTCGATACCAGATGGGCCACACCACATAGCCAGCTCGCCTCGGCCCCGCTGCTTCTGACCATGGAATTTCCAAACTCCCTCCAAGAGAGCCGAAAGCACATTGCTGTGGCTTCAAAGTGAAGGGTGGTGGTGGTGGGGGGGGGGTCTCTGTATTACAGAATGGCATGCTAAATGAGCCCCTTTGCATCCTATGGTACCAATCTCAGAGAGCCCAAACTCCCACAGAAGAGCTAGGGGGTGGGCCTTGGTTAAGGGGCACAGGGTTTGAGAAACACTAACTCTCTCCAAAGAGGTTTGGGAAGGACCACGGCTTTCTGCAGCCAAAAGACCCTGGATAACATAGACTCTAGAACCCAACAGTCCAGTGATTATCCTATAAGGAGGACCCAAGGAGACAAAAGCCATGCAGTTATCTATCCTATAAGGAGGACCCAAGAGACAAAAGCCATGCAGTTATCAGTGAGAGGAGAATCATGAGTCAGCTTGGGAGTGGAGAGAGGAATGCTTTGTGCAAAAAGAAACAATTATGAACCTTGTGAAGGGAACAGGACAAGTGAGCTGGTGGTTCCACATCAAAGACCCACCTACAGTGAGTCAGGCTTTGCAGGCTAAGTGAGTCAAACGTGAGGTGAGTTATAAGAACGCAATCTCGGTCCTTCAACACTTTCTCTCTCCTTTTTATGTGTGGGTATGGCATGCATGTGTGTGTGTTCAGGTGTATGAGTGCACACACATGACACACAGCATGTTTGCAGAGGTCAGAGGATGACTTTGGGGGAGGGGGTTCTCATCTTCCATCTTGTTTTGAGACATGGTCTCTTGTTTCATCATAGTTTACTGGGGATGTCTGCCAGGCTAGCTGACCTGCAAGCTTCAAAGAAATTCTCCTGCCTCTGCCTCCACCTCCCTTCTTGTTGTAAGTGCCCTGGGACAGAGAAGCCTGCCTCTGCATGCAGGTTTGCCATAGGCTCTGTGGCATCCAATCACAGGCACCCATGCCTACATGGCAAGTGCTTTATCCACTCAGCCATTCCCCCATCCCTTTAAAACATGAAAACAGGACTGGAGGGATGGCTTAGAGGTTAAGGCATTTGCCGGCAAAGCCAAAGGACCCAGGTTCAATTCCCCAGGACCCACGTTAGCCAGATGCACAAGGGGACATACGCATCTGGAGTTTGTTTGCAGTTGCTGGAGGCCGTGGCACACCCATTCTCTCTCTCTCCCTCTCTTTCTCTGTCAAATAAATAAATATAAAATATCTTAAAACATGAAAGCAAAATCATGTCCTTCTCCAAGTCCAGTACAACACTTACGGACCTGCCTGAACAATTAAGCCTGGCTGTCTTCTGTTTGTCTGTCTATCTTACTACACTTACCTGATATTTACCTCATCCAACAGTGACTAAATCATTGTAAATTAGGCTGGGAATGTAGCTTACCAGTAGATATGTTGCATATCACACGTAAGTCTCCAGGTACAGTCCCCAGTACTTCAGTACAATAAAAAATAAAGTAAAAATAACAATGTCCTGGCTAGAGGGTTAGCACCTAAGCAGTTAGGCATGATGACGTGAGAGGAAGCGAAGGGGGCCGGGTACATGCATGGTGTGATCATTCAGATGTAATGTAAAAGATATTAGAGGAAAGATGGTTCTTGGGGAATGGAAATTAATAGGCACAGGTGAGAGATGTTTCCTCTCTGGGGACCCAGCATTAGGCTTCGGGTATAGACAAACAAAACAGCCCTGGAACTGACCCCGTGCTCTGCTGCCTAATTGCAGGGCCTCTGGTACCCTGGAAGAGAAGAGGGGGCTGCAGCTGAAGGGGCCCACTCTTCTCTCTCAGGAACCTCTGATAGGTGATGGTCACCTACTGGTGGACACCCTGCTCCAGCATGGAGCTGCCACTCCTCCTTCAAGGTCAACCAGTTCCACAAGGTAGCAAAACAGAAATGACTCAGCTCGTTACAAATGCCACTGGAACGTGGGATTCTTACACTGTAGAGAACAGGCAGCTCAAACTGCTCTCTAACTGCAGAGGAGGCCAAGACTCAGGGAGCCAGGCCCTGTCCTGAATGGCCAGAGCCCAGATCTGTGGAGCTGGGTGAGTGAGTTCTGTTGTCTCCATCCCTGAAACACTGCATAAAGCTGAGAAAAGAAAATATATATACATACATATTTTTTTCCCTGAGCATTTGTAAATAGAAAAGATATAAGTCAGTGGCTCTCAGGTGCCCGGCAGCACTAACTTCTTGTGTGATCAATGCTTCTAAAATTGCGACGTGTCCAGGTGGGAAAGTTCATTTACCCCCTGTCTGCTCCTGCTCACTTAAGGGAGAGATTTCTTTCCTTGGAGGTTCTCATCTTGCCCATTATTCAGAGTGAGCGGCCTCCTGGTGTGCTGTCAAAATACATCAGCTTCAAAGGCAAATACACACCTTTCCATCTGAGGCCAAGATAGTTTACTGTATAATTTATGATAATGTTAAGTCTGTTTCTCATAAATGTTAATGGCAGCACTTTCTTTTTTTCATAGATGGGTAATTCTCAGAAAAGCAGCTGGATGTTAAAAGTTGCTTTTTTTTTTTTTTTTAAACAACATAAACTGCCTCCACCAACAAATCCGATTAGACCAGCAACAACAAAAATACTTCCCTGGATTGCAGTCACAAAAATGCTGTACATGGCAGTAAGTAAACCCCAAATAAAAATCATTCAAGGGCTGTAGAAATGGCTTAGTGGTTAAGGCACTTGCCTGCAAAGCCAAAGGACCCAGGTTTGATTCCCCAAAACCCATGTAAAGATGCACAAGGTGGCACATGTGTCTAGAATTCGTTTGCAGTGGCTTTCTCCCCACTCAAGTAAATAAATAAGAATATTTTAAAAAATCATTCAAATAATCTACTCATGTAACTGTTCCTTTACCATGATGTCCATATTTACCACCTTCCTACTTTCCTGTGTAAATATAAATGGAGTTCCTTATCTCAGTCAAAGTTTTTTTTTCTATTCTTATCGATAACTGAACTTGTACATTCTTATTAATATGATGCACTATGCCTAAGGGCCTCCCACAGTAAATTCTTTCCTGGTAAGCATACTTTGCCATGAAGTGTTCAGTCCTTTCTCATTTACACAGAAATTTCCAACTTTGATTTAAAGTAGGAATGCCATCATTTGATCTTCTGTTCTCTGTAGAATTGTTTTGACTGCTAAATGTGTTGAGGAATGCTCCTCCAGACTCTGGGACGTTGGCTTTGAAATCACTTGACTCTTTCCAAGTCCCTCCTTGACAAAAGAAAACGGGTCAAGAATTTCAATTCAGCAAGGATATTGGGCTGTCTGAAATCCCCATATTTCTACTTTGAGGCATCATGTTCACTAAAGGAGGAACAGAAATATTCTAAACTTTCCATGATTAAAATAAAATAACAGGGCTGGAGAGATGGCTTAGCGGTTGAGGTGCTACCTGTGAAGCCTTAGGTTCCAAGGCTGGTTCTTCAGAACCCACGTAAGCCAGATGCACAAGGTGATACATTTAGAGTTAAACTGCAGTGGCTAGAGGCCCCGGTGTGCCAATTCTATCTTTCTCTCTCCCTCCCTCCCTCATAAATATAAAAAGATTTTTTAAAAATGAAAAATAAATAAGTAAAATAACAATAAGTACATTTAACATAAAAAGGAAAGATTTCAAAACTTTGAAATAAAAGTCAGAAAAGAAGTAGCGTCAATGAATTTAGGGGCTGGGGAAATAGCTCGGCGGCTAAAGGCACTTGCTCCACAAGCCTGCCAACCTGAGTTCCATCACCAGCGCCCAAGTAACGCGTGGATTCAAGGTCGTACACTTCATCTGCAATCCCAGCACACCCACAGCAATGGGAGGAGTCAGGCAGTATCCCAAAGCCCCAGGCCAGCTAGCCTGCTATTTTCAACAGAAAAACAGAATGTGAAGAAAAGGACTGGAACCCCAAGTTTGCCCTCTGGCCTCTACATGCACAGTGGCACATGTGCACGTATGTACACACACACACACACACCACATCATGTAAATACACACACAAGTGAAATATATATATAAGTAAAATCAAGCCAGAAAGGAAACAAATGTATTCAAAATTATATTTAAAATATACTTTAAAATGGTTTCTTGTGGGGTGGGAGGTGCTGGCACACATCTTCAATTCCAATCCTAGCACTCAAGAGGCTGAGGTAGGAGGAATTGCTGTGAGTTCTCAGTCAGCCTGGGCCAGAGTGAGACTACTTTGAAAAAAGCTGATTTTTGTTTTTCTCTCTCTCTCTCTCTTTATATTACCATTGCTTTCCAACACAGAAGGATCAGGTGTAAAAGCTTAGCTCAAGGCTAGAGAGATGGCTCAGTGGTTAAAGGTGCTTGCATACAAAGCTTGATTGATCAAGTTCACTTCCTCAGTACTCACATAAAGCCAGAAGCACAAAGTAGTGTACGCATTTGGAATTAGTTTACAGTGGAAGGAGACCCAGGCACACCCATTCTCTCCTCTGCTCTCTCTCTCTCTCTCTCTCTCTCTCTCTCTCTCTCTCTGCCATTGCAAATAAATAAATAAATAAATAGAAATATTATTATTTTGTTTGGTTAGTTTTTTTTGAGGGAGGGTTTCACTCTAGTTCAGGATGACCTGGAATTCACTATGAAGTCTCAGGCTGGCCTTGAACTCACAGCGATCCTCCTACCTCTACTTTCTGAGTGCTGGGATTCCCACACCCAGCTCAGAAATATTATTTTAAAAGAATAAAAGAAAAAAAACATAAGTGTCCTGGACACCATGGTATGCAATTCAAGTGCAAGAGGAAAGAAGAAGAAAATAAAAGAGGACTATGTGAGGGTTGGGAATCCCTGGAGGATGTTATGAAGGTGGGATATAGGAAGGGACCACACAACGGGTCTGGGATGATTGGGAATGGGGCCTCCGTGCAGGCTACCGTGCCAGCGGAGGTTCAGAGACAAGGACCGGCCTGCCCAGAGGGAGTAACTGTTGATCACTGCTTGCCACAGCAGGTCTGTGTAGGTGGGCTGCAGGGCCCAGGCTCACAATTCCAGTTACCCAGGAGGATTCAAGAGGCTGAGGCATGACGTCACAGATTCAAGAACTTGACACTTGCCTCATCTAAATTACGAGCTCAAAGCCAATCTGGGCAATTTAGTGAGACCCTTTCACAAAATAAAAAGTAAAAAGAGGGCTGGGGTTTTGTCTGGCATGCATTGGGCCATTGTTCAGTTCCCAGCACTGAAATAAAATAAAATAATATAAAATAATTGTATTCCTTCCCCTGTGTCCACCAAAGGTCATTCTCCTGGGTGACACAAACAGCTGCGGGATGGCAAGGGTGTACCAGTCAATGAGGACCAGTTGCAGGATGGCTAGGGTGTACCAGTCAATGAGGACCAGTTGCAGGATGGCTAGGGTGTACCAGTCAATGAGGACCAGTTGCAGGATGGCAAGGGTGTACCAGTCAATGAGGACCAGTTGCGGGATGGCAAGGGTGTACCAGTCAATGAGGACCAGTTGCAGGATGGCTAGGGTGTACCAGTCAATGAGGACCAGTTGCGGGATGGCAAGGGTGTACCAGTCAATGAGGACCAGTTGCGGGATGGCAAGGGTGTACCAGTCAATGAGGACCAGTTGCAGGATGGCTAGGGTGTACCAGTCAATGAGGACCAGTTGCGGGATGGCAAGGGTGTACCAGTCAATGAGGACCAGTTGCGGGATGGCAAGGGTGTACCAGTCAATGAGGACCAGTTGCGGGATGGCAAGGGTGTACCAGTCAATGAGGACCAGTTGCAGGATGGCTAGGGTGTACCAGTCAATGAGGACCAGTTGCAGGATGGCTAGGGTGTACCAGTCAATGAGGACCAGTTGCTCTCATGTCTACTTACTGGGCTAGCTCTGGGGACATGAAGATCCAGCAATAGCCAGGCCTCTGCTGGTGACATCACAGCTCTGTGGAGAAGCCCATACCTACTCCACAACGCTGCATGGTACAAGGAACTACTGCCAACAAAAGGAGATGGGTGGGGCTGGAGAAATGACTTGGCGGTTAAGGCGTTTGCCTGCGAAACCTAAGGACCTAGGTTCAATTCCCCAGGACCCACGTAAGCCAGATGCATAAGGTGACACAAGCATCTGGAGTTCGTTTGCAGTAGCTAGAGGCCCTGGCACATCCATTCTCTTTCTCTATCTGTCTTTCTCTCTCTTAAATAAATAAATACATAATATTTTAAAAGGAAAGATGGGGATAGAGGGGATAGCTTAGAGGTTAAGACGGTTGCCTGCAAAGCCAAAGGACTCAGGTTTGATTCCCCAGAACCCACACTAGCCAGATGCACAAGGGGGTGCACATGCCTGGAGTTCGTCTGCAGTGGGTAGAGGCCCTGGTGCATCCATTCTCTATCTCTCTCTCCATCTTTCTCTGTCAAGTAAATAAATAAATATAAAAATTTAAAAAGAGAGAGGTGGGTGCAAGCGTGGGGAGTGGGCACCAGATGGGGAGGGACAGGGGCACTGTGGTGGGAGAAGGGTTCTGAGGACACAGGGCACGTCTGGGGAGGGGCAGAAGTGGTGTCATCTGCAGGGTGGACTTGCCATCTGCCTGGGCTACAGCCCTCACTTCTGGGTACTGATTAGAATCATCTGGAGGGAAATTACAGGTGTCAAGTGTCCTGTGTTTACCATGGAGAGCGGCCACACATGTACTCCTGTGTCAAAAGTCCTCAGAGCACATGCTTAGGATCTATGGTCTTCACTGTCTTACATGGCATCTCAAATGCAAGCTCCGCCTCAACCAGGCAAGTCAGGATTCAATATGCACGTAGGGCTGAAGGTCATTGCCCCAGGGGAGGAGGGAAAGGTTGTTTTTCTTTTTTTTAATTTTTATTTGTTAGCTTGTTTTTCAGTATGCCCATTTAAAGCCTCTCCATTTTGGGGGGCTGGGTATACAGCTCAGTTGGTAGAGTGCTTGCCCAGCATGCACAGTGCCCTGGGTTTAACTGCCAACACCATATGAACCAGGTGTCACGGCACTCACCTGGAATCCCAGCAATTGGGAGGTGGTGACAGGAGTATCAGAAGCTCAAGGTCATCCTTGACTATACAGCCAGTTTGACACTAGTATAGGGTTAGAAATCCTGAGAAGGGAAGAAAGATGAAAGAGAGAAGGAAAGAAATAAAGAAAGAAAGAGAGAAAAAGAGAGGAAAGAAGGAAGGAAGGAAGAAAAGAAGGCGGGAAGGCTATCTTTCTAAGACAAATGAAAACCTTATATTCTATCTGCTAGAATTTAATAAAAAATAATCAGAACTTAAGCCAGGTGTGGTGGCGCACTCCTTTAATCCCAGCACTACTCGGGAGGCAGAGGTAGGAGGATCGCCGTGAATTTGAGGCCACCCTGAGACTACATAGTTGAATTCCAGGTCATCCTGAACTAGAGTGAGACCCTACCTTGAAAAACAAAACAAAATAAAGACCAAAAAAAAAAAAAAATCAGAATTTAATGAGGGTACTGTTAGTACTGTTCAAAAAAAAAAAAAAATCCTTAATACCAGTCTGTAGGAGGCACTAAGGCATGGAGGCTCTTTTCTCCAGACCGAGGACACGCACTCAGAGCGGGTACTGTCTGCCGAGGAAAGCTAGCTCGTAGGAACCAGTGCCGGGGCTGTGTGAGGTGCAAAGGACCCCATCTCCTGAGGGAGCTGGTCTCCTTCCTGCAGGGGATTACTGAAGACCACACAGGGACTTGGGGACCCGGGTCGGGTTCTCACAGCTTCTCACAGACCCAGCCAGTTCTGCAGCCCAGAAAGGCTGGAGTCAGCAATGATTAAATGGCTCCTGGAAGCCCTCAGCCACCCACATGCCTCTTTGTCTTGGGGTCTCATCTCAGCAATTCGTCTCAGCTTCCTTCTGCACGAGAACCTCAAATCTGTCATGCCGAGGGCAGGAAGAAATGCCCTCCTAACAAGAGCCCGAGCGTGGCCGGGGCTGCCTGTGCCCAGGCCCGCAGAGCCACGTGCTTCCCGAGCAGGTAACGAAGCTCCCAGGACCAGGAGGAAAGTGCAGGAGAGCAGAAAATGACAATTCTGAACGCACGACCACTGAGTGACGGTATTAAGGAAATCCTCAAAGCCCTTAGCAATGTAGCTGCCAGAAGGGAAAAAAATGACTGCTTATAAAAAAAAAAGAGCCAAGTAGAAGTTATAATAAGAATCCATATACATACTGTAGGTTATAAAAAAATTATTGCAGTATTAAAAGTGATAATGGCACAATGTCATCTAGTGTGCATGAAATCCGGGACAATATAAGAGAGGTTGTTTAAGCAGAAGGCTAATACTGCCTAAAAACACCAGGGAAATAAGAACTGCCTATAAGAGGAAAAATATTCACTTGGTATTTCTGGATTCCCCTGTCCTGCTGTCTGCAAGCCAGTCAGCAGCGCTTCCGGCTGGCATCTCAGCATTTCTGTGCACTTGGAGAACTTCTGTCTTTCTCAGGCTGGACGTGTACTGTTGCTGAAACCTTTGGGAAGAAAGTATTCCAAGCTATTCTTTCCTTCCTGTTCCATCTTCCCAGTCTCACCATGGGCAATGGCCAGGGCTCTCCTCCACTCCGGGGGAGACTGGGAGAATGAGAAGCATTTGAAGGCCATTTTGCAAAACTGCCCATCTGCCGTCCTTCCCTGCAATGTATACACAAGGTTGTGGAGGTAGGAGGTGTCTCCAAGTGTCCACTCCAAGCTCCTTCAGAAAAAAAAAATGAGGAAACTAGGGGCTGGGGACATGGCTCAGTAGGTAGTTTTTGGCTTACAAGCACGAGGACCTGAGTTCGGTCCCCAGAGCCCATGTAAAATGTCAAGCATGATGAATGCTAGGGAAGTGGGGACAGGTGGGGCCCTGGGGTTCACTGGGTAGCTAGTCTAGCCTAATTAGTGAGCTCCAGGCTAATAGAGACCCTGCCTCAAAGGAGGCAGACAATGTTCCCGAGAATGACATCTGAAGCTGTCCTCAGGCCCCACACGTTACATGCACCTGCATGCATGCTCACATGCACACATGCATGCATGCATGGGGGAAAAGGGAAGCCAAACTCCAAGCAGTGATCTGTGGAAGGCTTCACCGATTTTATGGCCAAACTGGCAAAGTCATAGCATGTTTCTAGGGCTCTAAAACATCGAAAGCCCTTTCCCAGATATGCCTTCACAGATCCCCTAACAGAGTTATTCCCTTTCTCAGATGAGAGCAGGGAAGTTATGAGAACAATGATTTTGTTCTTCTCTAAGCTTACAACAGCTAGGAAGGGACAAAAATTGCATCCAGGTATCTGGAATTCTTCTCTGTTATCCAGAAAATAGCACCGTATGCCAGGTGGATAGCTAGCAAGCAAAGATGCCTGTCCCTGTACTGGGCACCAAATGCCATTCTTCTCTGCCCACATCCCCAGATGAGACTTCTTACCCGTGCATGACTGAGCAAAATATATTCCGGGCAGCTTGGGGCATGTGCTGTACTGAGAAAATTGAGACAAAAGGCTAAGGAAGTTTGGGCCCTGGCGAGAAGCTATATTACAAAGGTACATCACTTTCATATTCATTTGCACATTTTTCCTCATAAGAAAATTAGGCTTTAATGTAACCTCAATTTCAACCTTGTTGCTTTATTGCCTGAAGCCCATTCAAAGAGCTATTTCCCAGGGCCAGAACCTCATGATTCGAGGTCAGGAGGCTGGGGTTTTAATTGACTTGTGATGAAACCTCTTTCCTGGGCTTCTTCAGTCTTTCATCTCAGCCCTGCCCTGGACTCTGTGGGGGTGTGGGTGGCAGGAGATGGTGCACCCTAAATGCCAGTGAGAATTTTTTTTTAACACAAGGGATGAGTTCACTGGCCATGTATGCTGAGGAAGGGAGACAGAGCCCTTATCGACTGGTAGCTAAAGGCTAAAGTAAAGGGCAGACACGACCTTGCTCTACCTCCTCTTCCTCCCCTGGCCTAACTAAACCTGCTGTCTGATCATGGTAAGTAGCCTTCGAGCTGCCCCCCAAGAGTTTCTTGTGTTCCAAGACAACTCAGTTCTCCAAACCCCTCAAAGAAAACCATGTGAAGAATGTTCTAGTCAGTTGATTCTGGGCTCTCTTGTCCCCCTTCCTGAGATTTGACTCTAACTGGCCTCAGACACAGGTTGGGCAGTAAGATTTTGAATTTCTCCCACCCACCTCCACGGACAGTGCTATTTGACAGGCAGGTTTGAGAGGCACTGTGGTAGTAACCTAAGTAACACCTAAGCCAGATTTCCCAGCAATGTCTGACCTGCGATGCCCTTCCACCGTCCACGTCCACACCAGCCACTGGAGCGGGAAGAGGAGGGGCACACTGCCCCCCACTTCACACACCCCCCCCCCGGCGCACTGGGGGCAGATCTCACCAGGCAGCAGGCACCTCTGGGTAAACGCTGCTACAGACATAGGAACACTGCACTATGGGCTGCTTCCCGATCCTCCAA
The DNA here is from genome assembly GCA_036346955.1 of Dipus sagitta. Lineage (NCBI taxonomy): Eukaryota > Metazoa > Chordata > Mammalia > Rodentia > Dipodidae > Dipus > Dipus sagitta. The sequence goes on along the minus strand of CM070780.1, from coordinate 2,015,583 downwards.
GCCCCAGATTATTCTACTAAATTAAATTCTTATCAGGCCTCAGCCTTCAGGAAGTCCAGGCAAACAGCCACTGGAGGCCAGTACGAGGATTTCTTACCCACAAGCGCCCAGCTTCCTTTCAAAGATGTCCCTGGCAGCTCCCCCGGGGCCAGCCTCCCACCTCTCAGCCCATTATGCAGCCAGCCACCCCTGCCATTTAGGTATCGGTGCCTTTCCTTTAAGCCATTCCCTTATCAGGGCTCAGTGATAATGCTAGACTGGGAAAATACTATTTTTATATTCTACTGGGTACCGCTTATAATAATTCATGCTGCTAGGTTTTGTTTCTATGTATTTGGATCCTGACTGCCGTCTACCTCCAGGCAGGGACAAAATGGGTGCTGTCGGAGGCGGCGGGGGGTGGGGGTGCGCAGGCCTGTGTTTGATGCTGACTCAAGCGGGCTCAGCCTGCGAAGAGTGGGGGGGCGGGTCTCACAGACCCAGCCTCTCCTGGGGTACTCGGAAAAACCCCGGGTCAGAGAAGCCTGAACAGGAGCCTAGATGTTTAGTTAAGAATCTCCGGAGATGAATAAATAACCTTATTGTTTCTGACACAGGTAACTCTTTAAAAGCAATGCCTTGTCTGTATTTATTCAAGCAACTTTCTTTAAAATTTTTTTTTTCTTTTTGTAACTCATCCAAACTTTTCCCTAATTCCCTTACCCTTCAAATCCTGCCTGGGAGCTAGGAAACCTTTGTCCTAGTCCAGGCTCGACTGCCAAGAAGTCTTCTAACTCTGCACAGGGCTCGGGTGCTCTTTGGCCTCAGTTTTCCATCAATAAGAAGATGATACCGCACTAGAGCATCCTTAACCTGTCATCCCCGCTCACAGGGCTATGCCTGGAAGCTCTTTATGGCATCGTATTCTTCAGGGTGTTTTTGCATCCTTAAATCTAAGGCAGGCATCCTCATTGTCTTTCTTTCCACAACCCAGTCCCATCTCCCCTGTAGAAAGAGAGAAAGAGAAGAGAAGAGAGAGAGAGAGAGAGAGAGAGAGAGAGAGAGAAAGGGGGCTGGGCAGACAGCTGTCAGGAAAGCACCTGACTGAACTCACAGAAGCCCTGGTGGCACACACGTGTAATCCCAGCGTGAGGGAGGCAGAGACAGGAGGATTCCCGGGGCGTCGCTGGCCAGCCAGTCCAGTGTAATGGCGAGCTCCAAACCAATGAGAGACGCTGCCTCAAACAGAGGTGAATGATGCTCACGAGGATGATGGATGATGCATGATGCACAAGGCTGTCCTCTGGCCTCTACACGTGCGCACGCATGCGCGCACACACACACACACACCCATGGGCCCACATGCATACGAAGATTTCCATATGCACAAATACTCGCCACACACAAAGGGCATGTGTTTTCTTGGTGGTGGGACTCAAAAGTTGTTTTAAATTAAAAGACTGTTATCATCAGCAACCATTCCTATTGTGAAATGAATCAGCTATAAAATGTAAAGATTGCCTCTTTTCACCCACTAAATGTCATATTTTACATCTTCTAACATTAATATTCATATTAAAGGCCAATTATCACACTGGTGCCAGAAAAGCGCATCTTCGGAGGACGAAAGGGAGGAAGATCTTACCAACCCTGATGCGAAATCCTCTTATACATATTGATGTACATGGAGGAGGTTTTGATATTTATCACCCCTGGTATTTCAGGTAACGAGGTGTTATGCTACAGAATGTGGAGTTGTCATGACTGTTCATCTGCTGAACAGTCAGGTTCTGTCTGGTATTGTTCGATTACAAAGTCTGTCTAATGTCATGGTTTTTGTTAATATTTTATTTTTCTTTATTTATTTGAGAGATTGATAAATAGGCAGGGGGAGGGAGAGAGAGAGAGAGAGAAAATGAGTGTTCCAGGGCCTCTAGCCACTGTTAACGAACTCCAGCTGCGTGTGCCCCCTTGTGCATCTGGCTTATATGGGGGTCCTTTGGCTTTGTAGGCAAGCGCATTAACCACTAAGCCATTTCTCCAGCCCCTAATGTCATGGTTTTTATAGGAAGGCAACAATAGTGTCCTAATATGTGGACACAGATAGATAATCTAATTTTTTTTAATTCATGCTTATTTCCACTCCAATGAAACATATCAAATCATGATTGTTAGATCACAGTGAAGGTCCTCCTAAAATAATTGTTGCATGTGCATACCGTGTGTGTGTTTTGCATATTTGTGTGCATGTGAGCATACATGTGTGTACAGGTGCATTGCACATGTGTGCCCATACATGTGGACGCCAGAGGTCAATGTCAGGTGTATTCCTCTTTCACTTTCAGCCTATTTTTCTGACACAGGGTCTCTCACTGAACCTGGAGTTCACTGATTCAGCTAGACTAGCCAGCCAGCAAGCACCAGAACCCCCCAGTCTCTGCCTCTCTAATGAGCATTGAATTATAGGCCTGCAACGCCACGCCCATTTTTAAAAGTTTATTTATTTATTTATTTAATTCCAGGGCCTCTAGCAACTGCAAATGAACTTCAGATGCATGTGCCGCCTTGTCCATCTGGCTCCATGTGGGTACTGGGGAATTGAACCTGGGTCCCTAGGTTTTGCAGACAAGTACCTGAACCTCTAAGCTATCTCTCCAGCCCCACACCCACCTCTTATGTAAGTTCTGGGGATCAAACCCAAGTTTGCACAGCACTGAGCCATCTCCCCCACCTAATGAATGTCTTATGATTTGATTAAATCCTAAACATCCCCTTTTGGGAAAACATTCCATGACAAAAGTAACTTTATTACACCATTTCAATGTGTGTTTTTCTCCTATGTGAGGAGCACTGTTTTAAACCTGACAGTGGTTCTGAGCACCTTGTTGAACAAATATTGTTGTCATCACTCTTCCTGTCCTTCCAGGTTTGAAACACAACTGCCAACAGAGACAACACTAAAATTCCAATTTCTCATCAATGCCCTGTTAGCAAATGACTTCAGCTTAAATAAACTTGAAAAACATCTTGAAAAATGGATGAGCCAGAAACAGTGAAATATTGTCTCTGTGACTGTGAACAATATTGGAATAGCCACGGGAGCCATGGTGTGGTATCCAGGAAAGGGCCATTTCCCACTGGGAAGCTACGTGATAGCACCGACTGACACAGGGACTAACGTGGTGATTCTTCCGAAATCTCACATTACATTAAATGACAGTTGTGCCGCCGCCACGTAATAAGCGCTGGGAAGACGTCTGGTCACTTGGCTAACATGAGCGCCCTTCAGCCAACAGCCATGCCCAGAGATCCGCGTCCTCTCGCCAACAGAGCCTCTCAAATGTCTCCTGTCCCCAGCTTTAAGGTTTCAATGACACCTAACCAATACATGTATTTACAAGGAAAAGGGGATATGATGTATAGACATCATGAATGATTAAACAAGCTAATTAGCATATTTGTCACCTCACACACAACCCTGTTTTGGAGCATGGTGACGTCACCGAAACCAACCAATGTTGAAGTTTGTGACACATCATCATCGATTATAGTCACCTTGCATTAGCTGTCTAGAACTTGTTTCAACAAAGCTCTATGTACCCTTTCATGACCATCATCTCCACCTTCTCCTTTCTTTTTTATTTCCTTGAGTCACATTCTCACTTGGCCTAAGGTGACCTTCAACTTCCTGTGTAATGAAAGATGACCTTCAACATCTGATCCTCTTGCCCCCACCTGCCCAGTGCTGAGATTACAGCCATGCACCACCACACCCAGTTTTACGTGGTGCGGGGGATCGAGCCCAGGGCTTCCCACATGCTAGGTAAGCACCCTACCAACTGGGCTACAGCCACAGCCCCTCTCCTCTTTTGAAATACATGGGGACAGTGAAGAGGACTATCTGGGGAAATGATCAATAATCGAAGAGTTGTAAGAAGCTACTGATCCCACCCCCTACCCATGATACCCAACCTGCTAGATGTCTTATTCCAATTAATCATCACATACCATTTCCCATGCATGGATTCATGGCTATACCCCATTTCTCAGATGACACGAGCTAAGACTTGAAGCCATGAAGGCTCTGGTGCTGGGACTCCAGGTGTGGACGTGAGCTCCACCCCACGCAGCCCGTGCTCTCTCTCCACCGTCCTGTGAGGCTGGCGTGAGTCACAGAGGAAGCGAGAACACCAACGTTCACAGCCACTTCAGCGTTACGTTAATAAACTAAGGCAAACAGCGCTACCTGCGTTTTATTCTTCCAATATGTTTTGGGTGGAGACCAAATTACCCTAGGAGAGGGATTGTATAATTTCCTCTGGCGAACCGTCCTGGTGGGAGCAAACCAAAACACCCCTGCCCCCACCACACTCAAGTCAGATTGCAATTAAAATCCAGCTACAAATATCTTATTATATTAGACACCTACCAAGGACCGATCCAGCAGGGGACCTCCTGTGAAAAGTGTCCCCGTCATGGTCTTCAAACTGCTTCTGTGGGTACTTCTGCCTGTGCTCCTGACCTTGAGTGTGTGTCAACCAATGGTTGGCAGCCCTTCTGGAGGAGGGAATGGACTCAATCTATGTCTTACGATGGAGTACCTTTAAAAATACTATTACCAAGGCCCTTTGAAGGATGATGTGGGAGGATCGCGAGGAATAGTAAAACCTCCGGGAGTCATTAAACAACTTAAACCCAGAGCTGCAACTGAGGGGCATTCAAGAGATGGAACCTGCGTGAAGACGAGCAACACAGGACCAGCAAGGGAGACCTGTGTGTGTGGCCTTCACACCTTTGTTGAAATAACTTGAACTGTTCAGCAAACACTTATCCAAAGGCACACTGGGCAGTCTGCTTGTCTAACCCCCCAGTTTTTCTTTTCTTCCAGTATGATTTACAACCCAAATTAATGGCAGATCTAAGCATGCGCATTGCTGCCTGCCTGGTGAGACAGGAGTTTCCGGCCAGTTCTTTTGAAGATTCGCCCTGCTGGCGTTTAAGTTGATTTTCTTTAATTTGACAGAACATTTCAATTACACAACTTAGGCCTCCGAAAGTTTTCAACATGACAGTTCCTTCAGCGCATTTGTCCTCACAAGTGAGGGCCAGCGAGCCAGATTCCCCAGCACAGCTCCTTGCACCAATCCAGCTCTGGTGCAAAGATGGGGACCTGGACCGCTTCTGATATTTTTTAATTTATGACAATGTCCAAGGGCCAGCTGTTGAACCCCTGCTGTTTCTTTTTAAGTGGTCTAGCATAACCTATGAGTCCATTCTGAATGCAAGAACTTCTTATAGCCATAGGACAGGTGCTAATTAATCTATCTAATTATGCAGCCACTGGAAGGAGCTTAACCAAAGGATGCTAAATCTAGAGGGGAAAAATGAGAGAAGAAAATGGTTTTCAGGAGTTAAATAACTTGTCATTTCTACTTAAGTTGGAAGGATTCAAGTATTTCCCCTATATCACAGTAGCTGTGACTGCGTGTGTCTGTGCGTACGTGCGTGTGTGTGTGTGTTTCCTTCTAGGGATATATTTGAAAAATGCTAAGAGAAAAAAATGGTTAGTGGATCTGAGAATTGTTAGCTTAGCTTTATTTTTGTAGGCTGCAAGTAAAGCAATTTTTTAAAAAAAAATCTAAATAGTATATCAACTTAAGATCAGTCCCAATGAAATGTGCTAGACCCCAAACAATACTGTAATTCTAGCAGATTCTTGTTTGCAGTTAACCACTGAAGAACTAGTCACCGGAACTCCCTGGGCAACTATACAAATGAATATAATTACAGCTACCGGAGCACAGAGCAAGGAGGCGGCGGAAGATGGTAGATAACTCGGGGATGCAGGGAGAGAGTGTTCCTGGGGTACGCTATTGATTTTGTCACACACACACACACACACACACACACACTTGTCTTCCTCGCTTTAAGGAAGGGATGAAATGTTCTTTCTCCAGCTCTCTACTGCCAGGTTCACATAAGAAAGCTGTGGCATCTGTCACAGAAGGCGGAGAGAACTACCTCTGAATGTCCTCCAGGGGACTACAAACAGATCACAAGGGATGTCTTCTCTCAGGGCTCATCCAACATAGGCAACGCGTCCCAAGGGGAAGGAAGTCAAGCGACAGGCGGGGCAGCTGAGCGCTCCAGGGCTGGAAAACAAGAGTAGCCCACCTGGTTCTGGTCAGTAGGGCACAAGGCACCTGAGCAGGAGCCGCGGCCCTCTCCCCTCACTCCTTCACACCTGTCCCGAGCCGTTTACAAAAGAATACCTTGGTGTCATGCATTTCAACTACTTCAGTAGCTGAAAATAATTTTTAAATGGATAATTTAGGAGTTCACATGTCTAATTAATGCAAAATGAATTTCCAGGTGGGCAGAAAATTCAAATCTGCATTTGGAGGGTCATGTCCTGACCACTCCTTACCGGACTTCTATTTCTAGGATGTTTTCAGCTCTTCTAGATATTGTCTTTTTTTTTTTTTTTTTTTTTTGGTTAAAGGCACTTGCTTGCAAAGCCTGACGGCCTGGGTTTGATTCCCCAGCCCCCATGTAAAGCCAGATGGAAAAAGCAGCACATGCATCTGGAGTTCATTTATAGTGGCAGGAGGCCCTGGTGTGCCCATTCTCTCTCTCTTCCTATTTTATACTTTATTTATTCATTTTTATTTATTTGAGACAGAGAGAAATAGGGGGAAAGAGAGAGAGAATAGGTAAGTAAGTCAGAGGCTCTAGCCACTGCAAATGAACTCCAGACCCATGTACCAACCTTGTGCATCTGGCCTTATGTGGGTACTAGGGACTCAAACCTGAGTCCTTAGGCTTTGCAGGCAAGTGTCTTAACGGCTGAGCCAGCTCTGTAGCTCTCTCTTTCTGCTTACAACTAAATAATGGGTAACTTTTTTAAAGGTAGAGAGCAATTAAAGAAGACCCTTTATGTCAACCTCTGGCCTACATACACACACATGCTCATACACGTGTACATGTTGTGTGTGCATGCCTACATATGTGTGCCCACATACATGGACACAAATATTCACATGCAGGCACACCACACTCACATATACATGAAAAAAACCAATACTATTACTGATTTGGGGGGAGAAAAAGAAAAAGAGAAAAGGGGGAAAGGAAGGAGAATATGAAACATCTAATGATTTTAACTTTTTCTAGAGACTGTTATATTAAACAAAGGAAGCCAGACACAAAAGACCACGTAATATGTGATTGCATTTATAGGAAAAATAAAGAGCCAGAAAATGTGTGGAATGGAAATGAGAAGGGCGGTTGCCTGGGCTGGGGAAGAAGGCTACGGGGTGGGGTTCTCTGCAGGGCACAGTGTCTGCTCATGGGTACGGAAGGTGTCGGGACTAACACAGTGACTGTGGTTACACAGTGCTCTGCAAGCACTTCGCTCTACTTTGTTGTACACTTTTAAATGATCACACTGGGTTTATTTTGCAATGAAATGTGATCATGTGAGGCTAGGGCTATTGCTAGGGATCTAGCTTCCATCTTTTCCTCTACAAAAGAAAGAGAGATGGGGAGGAGAGAGAGGAAGAAGAAAACAAGAAACCAAATTGCAGTGATAGAGTGTGGCCCTGAGGCTCGTGGTTGGGTCCTCAGCACTTGGGTGTAGGAGTGACAATGTTTTAAGTGGCAAAATCCAAACTCTGGGTTCTACTGAACACCGTATATGAATCCAAGGATCATAAATTCCAGCTGTTTTAACCTCCTGGGGCTTCAGGAGAGGTTAAGGAAGAAAAAGAAAAACCTCCGTCTAATGAAGTTCCTTTACCTTCACATGCTAGATCATTTGCTTGCAAGAGATGCCAGACTGAGAGGCACGGAACTAGGAGGCGGGCCGCTGCCCTCCCTCCCCACCTGCCGCACGGTCCTCAGCAGAGCCCCCCTAGGCCAGGGACCAAGCACAGTCGCTCTATCTCCTGAGTGTTGTCGAAGAAAAGGAAAGTGGAGATGTGCCACATGGTTTCTGTTTAGAAAGTCCAAAGTATTCTCGATGCCGTCACGCAATGACCTCACCTCCCTTCTCAGTCAAAAAGAGGAACCACAGGTAGGTTGGGAGAAAGCCCAAAGGGGAGGTGACAGTGTTTATAAAAACCTCCGGTGCCCTTAGTGGCTGAGGAGTACCTGTCCATTGCTTTGAGGGGGCGTAATGACATCAGTGATGATAGTGCTGGCATAAGAAGTGATAACTCATAAAGCGTTAGGTGACCCGCACTTGTTTTGGAAGGAGGATAACAATAATGCGTATCTCGTGAGTGGAGGTGGTGCCTGGCTGTACAGGATCTCAGAGCCACAAGGGGCTTGGAAATCCACAACACACTCATTTCACAGGTGAAAGAGAGAGAGAGAGAGAGAGAGAGACCCAAGGAGGCAAGGGTCCAAAATGACAATATTTGATGGTAGGTGTTGGAGACTTTGACCCTGTGAAAATGGAAGAGTGTATCTGTGAAGGTTTTGCCACCAGCACTGTGGGATGATTTGACAGTAGGGTATGCGGTTACATGTTTAGAATTTAATGCTAACGGACCTGGGTTTAAATTACATTTTGCCAACTAGAAGCTAAAACTACTCCGAGTAAGCAATTTAATCTCTTTCAGCCTTGATTTCCTTTTCCATAAAATGGAGATAAGCATATCTAGCCATAAAGTGATTAAGAGGATTAAGTGAGAAAAAAAATAGGAAAAAAAAAAGGGCTTAAAGCAGGGCTCAGAGCCTAAGTATTTAGTATATGATAGTTGTTTTTGGCATGATCACTGTTAAAATACACTGTAGAACTGGTTTTCTGTGTAATTTCTTTCAACTTTTCTGTATGCTTAAAAGTGTTTAATAAAATTCTGAGGAACAGTGGGGGAGAAAAATGAAGAAGGAAAATATAGGGAAGGGAAGGGCAGAAGGAAGAGAAAGAGGAGGAGGAAGAGGAGAAAGGAAGAAGAAGAAGAAAAGAAGACAAGAAGGAAATAAAAGAGGAAAGAAAAAGGGAGAGGGGAGGAGGAAGAGAAGAAGGATAGGAGGAAAAGGAGAAGGATGAAGAGGAGGAGAAGAAGGGGAGAAGGAAGAGGCGGAATAAAGAGAAGAGGAAGAGGAGGAGGCAGCTTGTTTCTACTTCCACAATTACTCTTGTGATGTCTAACACTTAGGTAGTTGTTTAACTTTTTTTTTTTTTTTTTTTTGAGACAAAGAGAGGGAGAGGGAGAGAATGGGCACACCAGGGCCTCCAGCCATGGCAAATGAACCTCAGATGTATGTGCCATGTGTATCTGGCTTACGCGGTACCTGGAGAATCGAACCTGGGTCCTTAGGCTTCACAGGCAAGTGTCTTAACCACTAAGCCATCTCTCCAGTCCCCTAGCTAGTTTTAAAAGGCAGTTCCTCAGTCATGGTAGAGGCCAAGCCTTCTGTTTCAAATATCAATATTTTCCCAATATTTTATGCACATAAATGTGCACACAGATGAGGTTCAAGTACACACCTACTACATGACCCTACACAACATTTAATTTTAAAAAAATTTTTTTGTTTATTTACTTATTTGAGAGTGACAGAGAGAAGGAGGCAGAGAGAGAGAGAGAGAGAGAGAGAGAGAGAGAGAGAATGGGCGCGCCAGAGCTTCCAGCCTCTGTAAACGAACTCCAGATGTGTGCGCCCCCTTGTGCATCTGGCTAACGTGGGTCCTGGGGAATTGAGCCTGGAACCGGGGTCCTTAGGCTTCACAGGCAAGCGCTTAACTGCTAAGCCATCTCTCCAGCCCCCTATACAACATTTAGAGAGACAAAACACAAATCACCCAAGGGTGGGCCTTCCTACTTACAGTGGGTGTTACATTGGCCAAAAGTCCTCCCACCCACTCACCCACCCACCATGGACATTAGATATGCACTTTACAGTTGTTAACATTCCCGTCATTTTCTTTCCTGAGGCCTATTTCAGCAATTTTGAGGGTGCCTAATCCTGTTCATACCTCCCCCAAAATAAATTAATAAAACCTGTGTGTTATCAATTAATAATCAATCAACCTTTCAAGAATTTCCTAATCATTTGTCAAAAATAATTCTAAGAGAGACTCTGGGGGAATTAAAGTATCCCTTGCTGAGGCAAGGTAACATCAGTGCTTCCCTAGGGGACACATCTACAGTCCACTTGTGGTTGGGTGCTTGATGGAGATCTGAGAGAGTGTCTAGGAGGGATCTGACCACTCACTGGATGGCCTGAGGAACACCGATACAATCACTCTTGCTCTACAAATAATACTACTAATTACAAACACGCCATTACTCACTGCTGGTTGGACAGTGTCCTAAGCACTTTCGTGCATTCACTTCTAGTAGTAAATGAAAGGCAATATGTCAAAATCTGAGTTTGACTAGGTGCAGTGGGAAAGGGCTCAGAGCAGGGGTTTCAACATGGGTGGGGAGCCATGGGAAAGAGGCCGAGCACTGCCTGTTGCAGAATGAGCAATGAACCCATGTTAGGGCTCTGGGCCAAGTGGATGTGGCGTCCACCCTCCTCTCCTGTCACGTTTCACCACCGGCAGACAGTGAAGAAGCCGTTGGGAAAGGAGCGCTGAAGTGGAATTGGAGGCAGAGGCTGAGACTGGAATTCCCAGGGGTCTTAGGACATGCGGGTAGAATTCATACCATTCTGGGAATTCTCACCCACCTCCCTTGCTTTCTCCTCCCCTCTCTCCACATCTCTTTCTAAAATAGAAATCAGATTTGCATTCAAGCCTTGAAAAAAAGAAAAAGAGAGTGGGAATTGACTCACTAATCTATCTATTCTTGGTGTAAAATAGCTGCCAGAATCCACTGCAATGAATGATTGTGAGTGGTTTATAGAAACCACGCCATTCCAGAAAAATAAGCTCAATTCATCTTAATTTCCCCAATGTATAGCCACATTAAATGCTGGCAGGCATACATGTCAACAGGAAAATTATTAATTTTTTATCTCATTGCAGATGTTTGGATGATCAATAAACCATGACCTGACTCATGGTCAAAGAAAGATCATCCAGCACCGTATCCGATGTGCTGGCTTGTCTCTACTCTCTTATCCTATCGGCTAAGCACTGGATATCCCAGTTCTTATGGTTTTTTTCCCTTCTTTCCAATTTTATTTTTAATTAGTAATCTCATGATACTCCAATAAATAACATCAAAAGATGAATCAGGAAAATACAAATTCCAATGCACTATCATCACAATTCAGAAAAAAAAAATAGTGAAGTGTTATAACTCGGGTCTGATTCTTTAACAGTTATAAACACAAACAGAATTTCCTTTGGCTTTGAGATACACTTGATGTCTGTCCTAAGTATACTGAAAGTACCAGGAAGAACCTGTCACTGTACCTACTGTTCTCGAAATAAGGTCAAATAACATGGCAGGCAGGGACACATGCATTCCATAAGTTCAGTGTCACTATTTGCTTGGTACATTCATGTGACTGACCTGTATGACTGTGTCTGCTTGCACTGTTGACATATTTATAAAAATAAAGAATCCACTGAATAAATCATGCTATCTATCTCTTTGTATTAAAATGGAACACTTTAATCTTGTGTAATCTGGCAGTTAATAAAAATAGTCCTTCTTTAAATATCAGGTTCACCCAACTTTAGGAACACAATATTTTAATAATAACTAAGTTTGTTTCCAAAGGTTAAACTCTCCAAAATTAGTGCTGTAAACACAAGAAAATAGAGAAAGGAAACAATGGCACTACTCATTTTTCCCCCTTTAGAAAACAATCAGGGATCTATTTTCCCAAGGTACAGAAAATAAAATCTGTCTAACAATAAAATATAGCATTCCCCCAAGATAATTGTTAACGTCTCCCAGAAGTAAAGAGAAAGCAGTCAGTAATACTTTCTTGAACTTTCTAACTATGGGACACCAACGCCTTTGCTTGGCATAATTCTCACAAGACTTAAGGTAATCATTGTAACAGTAAATGTAAAAATGACCCCTAGTAGCCTCATGTGTTTGTGATTAAGCCTCAAATGTGATCCCCAGCTGGTGGAGCCTCTGGAAGGTAAAGTCTTGTTGAAGGAGTCACTGGAGAGCAGGCCTAGGGATTTTGTAACCCAGCCCCCCCCCCCCTTGACAGTAGTTGGATAGCTCATTCTTGCTACTTCCTCCCAGCTGACATGACAAGATGTGACACCCTGCTGTCTGCTCTGCCATGCTTTCCTCACAATGATGAAGATGCTCTCCCTTGAAACAGTGAGCTGAAATAAACCCTTTTCTTTCATTGGCTGCTTCTGGCCAAGTGTTTTGTTCCAGCAGTGAGAAGGTCACTGCTGCAGTACCTTTTCAGCAGGCTGACAAACCCTCTGTTAGAGAACAACGTCCTCTGAGCATCACGGCCATTACCGTCTCCATCAGAGCAGCTGCATTTGCCTAAGAACCTGGAGAATGCCTGTTGACTTCCCCTCACCAAAAAAGGGAGGGAGTAGAGGGTCCTCAGACCCTCACCCGAGATTTCAGCCACTCCCTCCTGCACCTCCCTATGTCAGTCACCTGCAGGGGTCTCATGATCCCGAAGCGTGAGAGTAGAAAGAAGGCTGGAGGTGAACGGCGGGTGAGACTCCATCCATGCAGCTCTGAGGACAGTGTCACTCATGCACAGTGAGACATTCTTCCAGTCTTTTAGAGGGGGCCATCCATGCTGCTATAAATAGCCTCTCACCCGTGTTCTTCTGTATGTAAGTCCATGAAACCAATTGGTTTGCCAAGTTGCACTTTGGTTGAATTGTTATCTGTTATTGGTGCTCTATGTGGCAGGGAGCCGACATCTGAATATACACCAACACCCTCTTATTTGTGGAAAGAAAACAAATTAAATTAACAGTGATCCAAAGCAAAAAGCATCCAGAGAAACACCCCAGAAACCTGAAGGCTTCAACTGGCCAGCGGTGAGAAGGGTCTGTCATGTCAGACAAGCCCAGGGGAAGGAGTGGACCACCAGGCAGAACGGCCAGGGGGAACACAGACAGACAGAAGGTTCACTGGCTCCAGGAGGTTCACTCCAGTCATGACTGCTTATAAAGAGGCGATCACCATAAATCCGGTTCTCTTTCACCTGGAAATAACCCAGTCATTGAACGCAACGGACGGATTACCCTGCCATCACATGCAATGACAGCACTTCCTTGCCTTTCAGATACTCACTCTTCCTCCTAAGGCATCATCAGATGCTGCAGAATGAATCTCTATAGCAAACCATGCTTAAGCTCCCCTCAGGGAGCTGACAGTGAAGGTCAGGTTTACCGGTTTATGTCACTGTCTGGTTTCTTTCACAGTATGGCTGACTTCTTGCCCACTCAGGTAGAAAGGCCATGGCTTAGTGGTAGAGGCATTTAACTTGCAAAGCCTGATGGCCTGGGTTCAATTCCCCAGTACCCACATAAAGCCAGATGCACTAAGTGACACACGTGTCTGGAGTTCATTTGCAGCGGCAAAAACGAAGCTCATTGGTTCTTAGCAAACCACGGCCTGCTGAGCGAATGTCTCCGGGCTTCGTCCCTCCAGCAGTGGACGGACCCTGCGCTGGGCACCCACAGTTCGCACCGTGACTGAGCCATGGGCCTCACTAAAACTCCGCATCACCCACCCCCAGAAGCCTTTCAGAGCTAGACATGAGCTGGGACAGACCAGTCCAAAGTGCGCAATGAGCCGCTGGGTTTTGAACCTACGGCTGATGTGTGGTAGCAGTAGACTGCGTATACTATAGTAGTATTCTGTGTATGCATATAAGAACATAAGGAAAGTGCCTGGATCCTACAGTGCTGGGGCTTAGATACCAGCATCTTTTGTCACCTTTTATGCCTCAGTCACTCATTACTATATATATATAGCTCCCTATGTACCCTTTAAGGCAGGAGCAGAAGGGTATGTGTTAGGCATGTACAAACATGCCAAGAATAAAGCAGGCCCTCAATAACTCAGTGAATTAAATAAATAAAGATTCATTAAATTAAAAAAGCATATTTTAAATCTTTATGTAATTAAATAAACCTTAATTAATTTAATCTTTATTTCAGTCTTTATCATTCATAAGGAATGCAAAAAAAAATTCCATTTCCATCCTCTTCATTAAGAATAGTATGCAGGAAGCCGCTGGGCGTGGTGGCGCACACCTTTAATCCCAGCATTCTGGAGGCAGAGGTAGGAGGATTGCCATGAGTGTGAGGCCATTCTGAGATTACATAGTGAATTCCAGGTCAGCCTGGGCCAGAGTGAAACTTTACCTCCAAAAAGAAGAAGAAGAAGAATATGCAGGGATGAAGAGATGGATTGGGTTAGCAGTTCAGGCACTTGCCTGCAAAGCCAAAGGACACAGGTTTGATTCCCCAAGATCTATGAGAGTGAGATGCACAAGGCAGCACATGAATCTGTAGTTTGCTTGCAGAGGACCTGATGTATACTCATTCATTTATATTCTCTCCTCTCTCTCTCTCTCTCTTTCTCTCTCCTTGTAAATAAATAAATATATAATTTTTTTTAAAAAAAGAAACTTTGGGCTGGAGAGATTGCTTAGTGGTTAAAGCACTTGCTTGCAATGCTTAAGGATGCATGTTCAACTCTCCAGGTCCCATGTGAGCCAAGCACACAAGATGACACAAGCATATTGCACATGAGCACACAGTGGCACATGTGTCTGGAGTTTGACTGTAGTGGCTTAAGGCCCTGGCAAACTAATTCTCTCTTTCCCTCTCCCTCTCTCTCTCTTTTTCTCATGTTCACACCTCTCTCATTGAAAAAAAAAAAGAAAGAAAGAAATTTCAATTCCTTTCAGTCTGAATGAATTAACCAAGAGCACCTTGGTGACAGTCACCAAAGCCTTCATTTACCCAGAGTCTACCTGAGAGAGGGACACACACCACTCCAGCAGAAGAGAACTCTGTGTCACCACACATTTATTGAATGTAAGTTATTCTTGGTGATACAATCTAAAACCTTTAGAAAATACAAACTATCTCCCCTTGCCTTTTGATTTTTTTCTGACCTCAGTGAGTTTCTTGGCTTCTCCTTTATATTGTTTTGAGCAGAAAATGGTAGTTAAATGCTTGCTTTAGCAAAACTTTTGAGTTGTAGCCTGTTCATATCATAACTCAGGAGGAATATGATGCACTCCACTCACGGCAAGTGTAGACACATTCTCCCAAAAGCCTATTCTGTTCCCCAAAGTGTTTTGCTCACATTTGGATGTGAGAAAATTCTCACACTTAGATGTTATTCTCACATTTGTAATGTCAGAGACTTGGGCTGCCACATGGGCAAGAAATTACATTAAAAAATTAAAAAAGACCTCACAACTACCACCAAATCCTAAAACCATGCGGGTATAAAACCCTGCTATGTCCCTACACCTATATACAGCTGCTTGTGTGTGCCACCGGAAAAGAGAGAGAAGGACTCAGCTTAGACCTGTGATGGGCGGATGCTGGGACAGTTGCAGGTGACAATCTAACCCACCAAGAGCAGCCAATGTCACCAACCAACACTGTCTAGTCTAGATGCGTCACCTCACATGAAAGCAAAGGACCAAAAGAGCAGCAGGAAGATCTCACCCAACTGGCTGTGTCTGAGGCACGAGCAACTCTGGCTGGGGTAGAAAAGGGGAAAAATTGAAAACTTGAGACATCAAAAAATAAAATAAAATTTGGCTTCTCAAATATTCAGGAAAGAAAGGTTGCAGAAGGCCCAGGATGCTCGTTTGGAACATCTTCGTTTATCTCTTGTGTCCTTTCCAGGAATGGATCCTGATTTAAACTCAGCACGTGGGGGTGCATGGTTCATTTCCCATCATGCTTGAAAGCGTGTGAAATTTTTCCTGGCCATAGAAACACAGGAATTGTCGGGGGCTGGAGAGATGGCTCAGCAGTTCAGGCACTTGCTTCCAAAGCCTAATGACCTGGGTTCGATTCCCCAGGATCCACGTAAAGCCAGATGCACAAGGTGGCACATTTGTCTGGGGCCCATATGCACTGGCTAGAGGCCCTGGTGTACCCATTCTCTCTGTGTCTGTCTCTCTTTTCTCTCTCTGCTTGCAAATGTATGAGCAAATAAGTAAATAAAATTTTACTAAGAAAAGAAAAGAAATGCAGGAGTTGTGACTCCCATGACGTCCACTCACTCATCACGTCCTGCTCCCTCCCAGAAAGATTTTTCCAAAGACATCCTCACGATGTACATTGTCAGTGACCAAGCTTTCCTCCAGTATCCTGTCCCCCTGCCCCGTCTTCTGGAATGTGTGATGGGATGCTGATGGGCTTTGTCAACCTGCCATTATAACTGACACCAAAAAGATGGGTCCATTTTAGTGGAGGTGCTGCCAGCCTGGATTCCCCAGCACCCACAAAAAGCCAGATGTAAAGGGACTATGGAGGCTTGAATGTTAAAAAAAAAATGTCCCCCATAGCCTCAAGTGTCTGTAATAGTGCTTCGTACTCAGTGCCCGGCAGGCGGAGCCTTGCTGGAGGAGCTGTGTCACTGGAGGTGCACCTGGGGCCTTACAGCAGCCCCTGCCTGCCCACAGTGAGCTCCCTCTCCTGCCTCCCCACTGCCTGCTCACACTGTGCTCTTCCCACCTTGAGGAAACCTTGCTGGAAACAAACTCTTTTCTTTCATAAGCTGCCTCTGGCTGCCTATTTTGTCCCAGCCACACACACACACACAAAAGGTAACGGCTGCGCTGGAGAGATGGCTCAGAGGTTGAGGGCCCTTGCTTGCAAAGCCTGATGACCTGGGTTCAATTCCCCAGTACTCACATAGGGCTGGATGCACAGGGTAGCACATGTGTGTGGAGTTTGTTTGCAGTGGCAGGAGGCCCTGGCGTGCCCATACTCACTCTCTTTCTCTGTCTGTCTCTCTCTTTCTCTTAAATAAATAAATAAATAAATATATTTTTAAAAGGTAACTGCGACAGTGGCATGTGCATCTGTGATCCCAAAGTGCCCTCAGCAATGGGAATCTGCGTCAGGAGAATGCGAATCTCAGGGGCCAGCTGCTCTGACGTCCATTTGCCGCCTGACAATTTGTTCAAAGAGGCTGGACCGCAGTCACCTAGAGCTGCCCTCTAACTCACACCTGCATGTCACGGCACGTATGTCCATACACACACGGATAAATAAATAAGCAAATGAAAATAAATAAAAGAACTTAAATAGTTTTTTTTTTTTCTTTAAAATGTGGAAACTATGCTTTTCATTACAAAAAAGAGGGCGCAGGGCTGGGGAGAAGGCTCGGTGTAGAAAATGCTGATTTCCCAGGCACGAGGCGCCAGTTCCATCCCTGGGACCCGTCCACGTGAGGCAAGCCTGCTCATCTTCCCAACACTGCGGAGATACGGAAGGAGAATCCCCGGGGCTCCCTGGCCAGCCAGCCGGCCCTACGTGATGGGCTCCAGGGCCGTGGGAGAGCCTGTCTCTAGAAAGGAGTCAAGGGTCCCTAGGGAACAGCACCCAAAGTTGCCCTTGGGCTTCCACCTGCACGCGCACGCACATGGGCATCAACACAAGAACGGGCTACGGGGTTGGCTCCACGGCTAAATGCGCTTGCTTACAGAACCTGCTGGCCTAGACTGGCCCACACTCAGCTCCCCAGTACCCACAAAAAGCCAGATGCACAAAGTGGCACATGGTCTGGAGTTTGCAGAGGCTCTGGAGCACCTGTTCATCGCCCAAGAAATAAAAAAAATTAATAATTGTTCAAAAATGTCTTCTTTGGAGCCCCACATCATAACTCGACTGCTTTTTTAATGATCTGAATGTTAATTTTCTTAAAAGAATGGATCTCAAGCTCTTTCCTGCAACGTTAACATGAGGTACACACTGGTCCTCTGTGAAACGGCCTCTCCTGGCAGAGAGCGCCAGTAGCCAGATTGTGCCTGCAGGTAAATGTGGCCTGAGCCTGAGGCAACGAGTCACCGTGCCCGCGCCATTGCGGTGGTTTTCCAAAGGCAGAAATTCTCTGGAGCCGTGAAACACACCTCTTCCCAGCACCCAGAAGCCAGCTAAACTGCATTTAACGTTTTCATATTTAAAATGCAGGCTTGAAGGCGCACCACTCTTAACTGAATGATCAATTTGCGTGACGTCAAATTAACATAGGGATGGACAGCTATAAAACCCCACACCTCGTGCATTCAATTTAATGATGAAATAATAGGTAGTAATAGGTCACCAATTCTGACATCAATATCACAAATCGGTAAGCGCACTCAGAAATAGTGAATGACTTGAAGTGCGGCACAGCCTGGGCGATAATTGTGACAGAGGGACACGTAAATTGGGACGTTATTGTCCAACAGGGCAACATAATTACTCTGGAAAGAGACAAACAAGGGGCTGTTAACCTGCAGCAGATGGCTACAGTAGACTTTCCCATGCTTTATTTATATTGAGTAATTTGGGAGAATCGAATACAGTATCACCTCTATTTTGACAGGCTGTTCCCATGTCACTTGCTCTGTGGCAAAAACAAAATGCTAACTCACATGCTTGGAATAGTATCAGAACAAAGGTGGTGAGTTCTTGGTAATCCAAGAAAGTGAGAAACATATGTATTTGGTACTTAAGATTCATTTGAGTTTTTAAATTAAACAACATGATTTATTTTTACTTGTTTCCCCCCCCTCTCTCTAATTATCTATGTGCATGAAACACGTTTTAAAAAAGAAGTACTTAAAAAAGTGAGTCACAGAGGCGTGGGATGGAGCTGGGTGGCTGCGAGAGCGCTGAATGATGCATGAATACAAGGTTTTCTTCCAGAGAGCAGGCTTCTTCATACATATAAAAACTTAACCGGGGGCCCGAAGACATGGCTCAGCAGTTAAAGGCACTTCCTTGCTTCAATTCCCCAGTACCCACATAAAGCCAGATGCGCAAAGTGGCGCATACATCCGGAGTTCGTCTGAAGTGTCAAGGGACACTGGCATGCCCGCCCTCTCCCCTCTCCTTTTCTCTCTCCTGGTGTATAAGGATATTTTTTAAAAGCACTGCTTCAGGTTGGCTGCCATAATAGCCCTGAGGCGAAGACGGCAACACTGAACACGCTGAACGTGCGATGCTTAACCGTTTTAAGACTGGACCTGGGCTGCAGAGATGGCTTAGCGGTTAAGGCACTTGCCTGTGACGCCTAAGGACCCAGGTTCAATCTCTCTCCAGATCCAACATAAGCCAGGTGCACAAAGGTGAGCTAAGCACAAGGCCGCACATGCCCACTAGGTGGCACAAGCATCTGGGGTTCAAATGCACTGGCTGAGGCCCTGGCGTGCCAATTCTCTCTCCCTCCCTCCCTCTCTTATAAAAATAAATAAATAGATAAATAAGAAGAGTAGATCTTTGGGAATCTTTGGACAGGGTGTGAGGTTTACAGTACAAGAAGTCTGTGAACACTCATACCTCCAAACCAATCTACAACCCATAGCAGAAGTCTTCCAACCACACCTGGCAAAGCTCATGCAAGATGCGTGCAGGGTCTTGTCCTGTGCCGTGTAGACTGTGGTCAGTGAGACACGTAGGTCCCTCAGGATGTTATAGGTGCTGCGGGGGGGGGGGGCACAAAAAATGATCTGCAAATGCTGGGCTTAACAAAATTGAAAATGTGAAGAACTGAAGCCAAAAAGCAGTGCTAAGACATTCAAGGCTGATAGACTGATTAGTACTTCCGGGATCGTGGAGAGATGGAATGTTCTAGGTTCAGAGGCGAATTATCCTGGGCTATCTTTAGTCCTTTTACTATCTTGCCCACCTCTGTATTTGACCTAAATCAGGTGAAACCTTTTGGAATGTACTAGTAGCCCGCCAGCCTCCACCGAGCCGAGGACGTCAACAGAAAGTGTCCGAGGCCCGTAACAGAAACACCCTGCTCTGCCGTCGCCCTCCTACCTGACGTCCCACCGACGTGTCTGAAAGGCGTCTTGATGGATGACTCGCTTTGCTCTGTTGCCGTAAAACTTCATGCAACTTTTACCACGCGGGAACATGAAATTGGAGGTAACCCTGAATCTGCGTTCCCGGGCTGTGCTCACTCATATTTAGTTCCAGAATAAACTATCTCTTGTTTCCTTTGAGGGAAGAACGATACTTTTTCCTGTTGACAGAATCTTTTGTTTAACTTTACCCTCACACACATCTCCGTCTCTCATGTTCTGAGAAGCAGCAAGAGGAGCTGTGAAAGGGAGCGTTTACCTGAACTCCACTGACAAAGCAATTTTCCACATAGCTACAGCATAACGAGTGGTCTCACCACTCACCAGTGTTCTCTTTGGGAAACTCTCATCTCACATCATAGAGTAGAAGGATCTGCATATTTTGTCTGGAAAGACCCAGCCAGTGTCTTGTTTACTTTCTCAGAAAACGAAAACTCACAAAAGAAAAACGGAACAAAAAAATATTTAATTTATACAAGTCAACCTCGGACAAAGGGAAACCTTAACATGTCAACCTGTTGATAAATTTATAGAAAGCTGGGCTGGAGAGATGGCCTAGCGGTTAAGTCCCTTGCCTACGAAGCCTAAGGACGCATGTTCTCTACAGGTCCCACGTAAGCCCGACGCAAGAGGTGATGTAAGTACACAAGATTGCACGTACCCACTAGGTGGCGCAAGCATCTGGCGTTCAATTACAGTGGCTGGAGGCCATGGCATGCCAATTCTCTCTCTCTCTTTCTCTCCTCTCGTTGTCACTCTCTTGCATAAAAGAAAAATTTAAAAACACCACTCTGTTGGCTTGCCTCAAAATAAATAAATAAATGTATAGAACGCTTTTTGATCTGAGGTGATAAAATGTGACACTGTCAAACCAGAGTTCTCCAGCCCCACCCCAAGCTAGCAGTTGGACAGTGACCCTGTGGCTGTAAGGGACTGTACTGTCACTGTGGGGTGCGGCGCCCTTTGGAGGGTGTGATGAGGTCCCTTCTCAGAGGGACGTTCAGGTGAAGTCTTTGCTCCTCAGCCTCTCAATGCACTCTAAAGGCCAGACCACAGCACAGCACCACTACACTCTCCCTCGGGGAGGGTGAGGAGAGGGGGACAGGAGAGGGCAAGCCTAAGCTCCAACAGAAGAAAAGGACCAAAAATAATCAACAGGAGCTAGGCATGAGGCCTAGCACTTGTAATCCTACAACTGGGATGCTGAGACAGGAGGATCACAGTGAGTTTAAAGGTTATCCTGTGCTACATAGTGAGATATAGGCCAGGCTGAGCTACACAGGCAGACCTTGTGTCAATAAATAAATAAATAGGGCTGGAGAGATGGCTAAGTGGTTAAAGTGCTTGCCTGAGAAGCCTAAGGACCCAGGTTTGATTGCCCAGAACTCACATAAGCCAGGTGCACATGGTGGTGCATGCATTTGGAGTTTGTTTGCAGTGGCTAGAGGCCCTGGTGTGCCCATTCTCTCTCTTGGTCATAAATAAATGAATAAATAAATAAATAACCTCGTTATTAAAGAAATAAATGACAAGAACAAAACGAAAGCTGCTCTCAAAAGCTCTTAGCTTGGGCTGGAGAGATGGCTTAGTGGTTAAGGTGTTTCCCTGAAAAGCAAAGGACCTCCATTCAATTCCCTGGGACCCACGTAAGCCAGGTGCACAAGGGGGCACATGCATCTAGAGTTCGTTTGCAGTGGCTGGAAGCTCTAGTGCTCCCATTCTCTCTCTCTCTCTCTCTCCCTGCTTCTCTCTCTCTCCAATAAATGGATGAAAAATAAATAAAATATTTTTAAAAAGCTTTTAGCTTTCTGCAAAAGTGTAGACATCTGTCTCAGTTTTCACTTAAAAATGTAGCTAAAGAAATTGGGCCTTCCTGACTGGAAGCTCCTGTTAGTCCAGAAAGTTTCATTTTCTGCTAGAGAACTCCATTTGGTACTTCTCAGACCTCATTTGCACACTCTCAGCTGTTTTGCTATGAATTCACATTATGCTAAAGGTACAATGTCGAACTTAATTTTCAGGGTAAAAAAAATTTCCCCTCCCACATGCCAATTGTCTCATAGTTTACCAATGTCTGCCAGCTTCCAAAAATGCAAAGACAGAGAAGGAAAGCTAGCTCTGGCTTTACTGTATGTTCGGGCAGAAGGCTAAGCCTAGAATGCAACATCTTCAACAATACTATGATTCATTTAGCATCTGGGGCATAGGTGCTTTGCCGTAGGTTAAAGAATCATGCTGCCCCCTTCTTCCATATCAGCATGTAGGTCTGCATAATTAATAACCCCCAGTGTAAATTTTATTCATTCTTAAAGATTCCATTTCAGATTCATCCATAAATTCTCCATGAAGAAGGTAGGACCCCTCCATATATTACCTTTCTTTTGTTGTTGTTGTTCATTTTTTTTTATTTATTTATTTGAGAGTGACAGACAGAGAGAGAATGGGTGTGCCAGGGCCTCCAGCCACTGCAAACGAACTCCAGACACATGTGCCCCCTTGTGTATCTGGCTAACATGGGTCCTGGGGAATAAAGCCTCGAACCGGGGTCCTTAGGCTTCACAGGCAAGGGCTTAACCTCTCAGCCATCTCTCCAGCCCCATATATGACCTTTTGATGGTTTTTGCATAAATCCCCTAACAATGCCATAATCCAAAGCAAGAGAAGCAGAAACAATAGGTCTCCAATGGCTCGTTTGTTGGCAGAAAATATGAAGGTCTAACCCACAGTGGAGACTCTGGTGGGATTTTAGGGGGGCCCCAAGAGCTTAGCCAGGACTAGCCAACGTGGGGTTACCGATGGGAGAAAAGGAAGCTGAGAACGCCATGTTTCCTCAGGACAGTGGCACAGGGCCCGCCCCTTGCCTGGGTTTTAGCACCAGTACTCGGGGGGCCTGGGAAGAAACACGACTGTATGTTCACATTTGGGGTATATTTTTAGGCTTGTGTTTTTTTGTTTTTTGTTTTTTTGTTTTTGACGTGTGAGCTGCCAGCACAAAACATACCAAACACCTTCCTAACTCCTTTAAACCAAATAAATAAATGAAAAGAGGCTGCTGAAACCCTGGACAGGCAGCTTGTCAAGAAAAGCTGTTTTTCACACAAGAAACCTCTTTTGGAAACCTAAATCCTGCCGACTCCCATTCTATATGCAGCACGCTTATCTGTTAGCATCACAATGCAAAAGTCTACTTTGGAGCCCCTCCCCCCCAAAAAAAATCCCCTTTATTTTTAAAGCCAAAACCTGATCAAGAAGTTCGGTCCACTTTTCACGAAACCTTACTCGTATTCCAGTGGTATATTTATAGATTTTTCAAAGGAGTGCAATATTGTACTCCCAAAATTCATGGGGTTATTTTGTATGTTAAGGTTTTCAACCCATATTATTTGGAGTAATTGGTTTTATGACCAGGTGAGTGTGTAGAATTTGGAGGGAAGAACTTATCAGAACAATCTGTGATGGAACAATTTGAAGCCAATATACGTGTTATTATGTAATCTTCTGTCCTGTTGCAAAGTCCAACACAATTGCTAAGACTAGTACAGACAGACCCAGAGAGCAAAAAGAAGAATCTAACAAGCAGTGAAATGATCCAATTTAGTTCAACTGTCCGGCATGAAGGGGAAGCACAAAATAAAACAGAAAAAAGGTGTGTGTGTGTGTGTGTGTGTGTGTGTGTGTGTGTGTGTGTGTGTATTTTAATATTTTTGAGATGCATTGGAGGAAAAATCCCAGAAAGACTTTGGAAAAAACGCCAACATCTCCAGAGAGGTAAGGAAGCTACTGAGGCTGGATCAAAAGGTCCCCCGGAGGGCGCTGGGGCAGGGGCTGGCTATGTACGCACGATCACTGGTGTTCAGATCCCGACACCCACCTAAACCGTCAGGCGTGGTGGCGTGCACTTGCGATCCCAGCACTGGGCAGGCAGAGACAGGAAGAACCCTGGGGCTTGCTAGCCAGCTAGTCTAGTTGAGTTGGTAAGATCCAGGTTTGGTGAGAAACTATCAAAAACATATAATAATAAGGTGGGGGCTGGAGAGATTGTTTAGTGGTTAAGGTGCTTTCATGTGAAGCCTAAGGACTCAGGTTCAATTCCCAAGTACCCACATAAGCCAGCCACACAAGGTGATGCATTTTCTGGAGTTCATTTGTGGTGGGTAGAGGCCCTGGTGCACCCATTTTCTCTTTCTCTCTGTCTCTCTCTGTCTCTTTCTGTCTCTCAAATAAATAACTAAATAAATTTAAAGCAATAAGGTGACGAGTGATTGAAGAAGATACCCAAAAATGACCTCTGACCTCCACATGCATGCACGCACACATGTGTGCATACATACCTGCGCGCGCACACACACACACACACACACACACACACACACATTCAACGAACAAATGAAACCAGGTCCTGTGAGGTTGCTTCTCTTGGAGAAGTGTTGTCAAACGGCCCTTTTATCCCAAGGAGACTTAGCAAAGAAATTTGGGCTTGGACTGGATTGGCAGTTTCTTAAAAATAAGCTTTCCTTCATAGGGAAGGTTTGGGGGGGGGTGGGTAAAAGTATCTGTAGGGCTGAGGGCTGCCAGGTGGACCCATGGCTGTGTGACCAGCACAAGGAACAGGAGGCTGGCTATGGGCATGGCCTCCAAGTAAGGAACAAAGAAGGAACAGGAAGAATGAACACAACAGTCACTTTGGTCACATTCAACCTCAGAATAATTGTGTGAATAGTTAGAGATTCAGAAGTTGCGAGTGCATACAACATACACAGTATGTAAAAGGTTTTGGTATGCTGTTACCTTAAATATCTCCAAGATTTTGCCTACGGACCCCCCACCCCGGAGTGTTTTGACTGAACCCCACGGCTTCCCGCCCCCGCGGCGCACGCAGACACATCTACCCTCTCCTCTGCTGTCTCTCAAGCCCTCCAGAATATAATGGCTGTTTTCTGCCTTCCCTTTCAGCTTTAGTGTGACGGAGCCAAACTTGACAGCTATTTCTTGAAACTCATTAAAATTTTTTCCCATTAAAAACACATAGGAAAGAATGAAAAAGACACCAATGATCAGCCACTTCATGCAGATTCACATTGAAACATCTAAATATGTAATAAGGAAAGAAAGCTTCCAAGTAATTTTTCCAAAACAGTTAAGATACTGATTTAAAACTTGAAGAAAATAGCTCAAGAAAAAAAAAAACCAGATCAATCTTACATCAATAATGACGTGAAAATATTAACTCCGATAGCTCAAAATAACTCAAGACAACACTTCACACCAAGATGGGTCTAATTACAGGGATACCATCATCAAGAATGTAGATTTACTTCCATAATTCATAGTGTCAATAAGTCAAAGAAGAAAGACAATATAATCATGCCCACAGACGTTAAAAATGCACTCAATTTAAAAAATATCCACTCCATCAATAAGTTCATAATAAAATACATAAGAATACGTGAGTACATTTTTAATATGGAAAAATAGACATAAAAATAAATATTAGGGCTCGTAAAATGGCACAGTGGTTAAAGGTGCTTGCTTGCAAAGTCCACTGGCATGGGTTCAATTCCCAAGATACCCACATAAGCTGGATGCAAAAAGTTGCATAAATGTCTGGGTGTTTAAAGTGGCAGGAGGACCTGAGCAGCCCATTCACAGAGCGCACACGTGCACGCACGCACACACACACACACACACACACAAACAAATAAATAATTTGAAGCATTCTCATAAAGACATGAGTGGTGATTATCAATATTGCATCATTTCACACTTTCCAATTTTTATGACTCAGTGCAATTAGGAGACTGACATAAATAATATAAATTTAAAAGAGGCAAAATTATTTTTTGCAGAACTTTATCTATCTATTCATCAATCTATCTTTGTATTTAAAAAGCAGAGAAAATGAATGGAAATATTAAGACCAAAAGTAAGATCAGTGATTATAAGCCTAGTAGCCAAAAATCTTTTATGTAAACAAAAACAATTTAAATATATAGAAAATAATATTAACAAGACCATTAAAAGGAATATAGCTGGGCGTGGTGGTGTACACCTTTAATCCCAGCACTCAGGAGGCAGAGGTAGGAGGATCACCGTGAGTTCAAGGCCACCCTGAGACTACATAGTGAATTCCAGGTCAGCCTGGGAGAGTGAGAACCCACCTCAAAAAATAAAAAAAAAAAAGGAATATAATCTTTAAGTTTTAAAAACCTACAATTGACACACCAAAAACCATTTAATTTTTTTACAGAGAGAAACAAAATAAGACAAATTACTGGAAAGACATCCTTTATTCTTTGATGGGAAGAATCCTCATGAAGATCTTATTTCCATTTGGGCATGGTGGCACACACCTTTAATCCCAGCACTCAGGAGGCAGATATAGGAAGGTTGGCATGAGTTCAAGGCCAGCCTGATATTGCAAAATGGATTCCAGGTCAGCCTGGGCTACAGTGGGACCCTATCTCAAAAACCCAAAAATAATACATCTTATTTCCACCTACATTGCTCCATAAGTATAACATGATCCCAATAAAAATGCCAACAGGAATGCTTTGAAATTTGAAAATTCAATTCTAAAATATATGTGAAAAACTAGCCTGTGAGAACCACCTGGAAAATTTTGAAATATGGTGTTATTAACCCCACTGGGTTTCAAAACACACTGTAAAGCTAAGGTAATTAGAATAGTTACTAGTCAACCCATAGGACAAATGAAGCAAAAGTTCTCAGAAATAGCCATAATGCACATAGAAATTGGTTATGTAATAAAGTAGGCATCTCAGATACGGGAGGAAAATGAATTCTATAAAAGAAATTTCAGATGGCTCCAAAATTCAAATATAAAAAAAAATAAAGATTGGTCTGGAGAGATGGCTTAGCAGTTAAGGCACTTGCCTGTGAAGCAGGAGGACCAGGGTTTGACTCCCCAGAACCCATGTAAGCCAGATGCACAAGGTGGCGCACGTATCTGGAGTTTGTTTGCGGTGGCTAAGGCCCTGGCTTGTCAGTTCTTTCTCTCTCTCTCTCTCTCTCTCTCACTCACTCTCACTCTTTCTCAGTCTCTCATAAAAAAATAAAGATCTTCAAAGAAAAAAATGAAAGATAAAATCAGTTTTCACTTAAAAATGTAGCTAAAGAAATTGGGCCTTCCTGACTGGAAGCTCCTGTTAGTCCAGAAAGTTTCATTTTCTGCTAGAGAACTCCATTTGGTACTTCTCAGACCTCATTTGCACACTCTCAGCTGTTTTGCTATGAATTCACATTATGCTAAAGGTACAATGTCGAACTTAATTTTCAGGGTAAAAAAAATTTCCCCTCCCACATGCCAATTGTCTCATAGTTTACCAATGTCTGCCAGCTTCCAAAAATGCAAAGACAGAGAAGGAAAGCTAGCTCTGGCTTTACTGTATGTTCGGGCAGAAGGCTAAGCCTAGAATGCAACATCTTCAACAATACTATGATTCATTTAGCATCTGGGGCATAGGTGCTTTGCCGTAGGTTAAAGAATCATGCTGCCCCCTTCTTCCATATCAGCATGTAGGTCTGCATAATTAATAACCCCCAGTGTAAATTTTATTCATTCTTAAAGATTCCATTTCAGATTCATCCATAAATTCTCCATGAAGAAGGTAGGACCCCTCCATATATTACCTTTCTTTTGTTGTTGTTGTTCATTTTTTTTTATTTATTTATTTGAGAGTGACAGACAGAGAGAGAATGGGTGTGCCAGGGCCTCCAGCCACTGCAAACGAACTCCAGACACATGTGCCCCCTTGTGTATCTGGCTAACATGGGTCCTGGGGAATAAAGCCTCGAACCGGGGGGTCCTTAGGCTTCACAGGCAAGGGCTTAACCTCTCAGCCATCTCTCCAGCCCCATATATGACCTTTTGATGGTTTTTGCATAAATCCCCTAACAATGCCATAATCCAAAGCAAGAGAAGCAGAAACAATAGGTCTCCAATGGCTCGTTTGTTGGCAGAAAATATGAAGGTCTAACCCACAGTGGAGACTCTGGTGGGATTTTAGGGGGGCCCCAAGAGCTTAGCCAGGACTAGCCAACGTGGGGTTACCGATGGGAGAAAAGGAAGCTGAGAACGCCATGTTTCCTCAGGACAGTGGCACAGGGCCCGCCCCTTGCCTGGGTTTTAGCACCAGTACTCGGGGGGCCTGGGAAGAAACACGACTGTATGTTCACATTTGGGGTATATTTTTAGGCTTGTGTTTTTTTGTTTTTTGTTTTTTTGTTTTTGACGTGTGAGCTGCCAGCACAAAACATACCAAACACCTTCCTAACTCCTTTAAACCAAATAAATAAATGAAAAGAGGCTGCTGAAACCCTGGACAGGCAGCTTGTCAAGAAAAGCTGTTTTTCACACAAGAAACCTCTTTTGGAAACCTAAATCCTGCCGACTCCCATTCTATATGCAGCACGCTTATCTGTTAGCATCACAATGCAAAAGTCTACTTTGGAGCCCCTCCCCCCCCAAAAAAAATCCCCTTTATTTTTAAAGCCAAAACCTGATCAAGAAGTTCGGTCCACTTTTCACGAAACCTTACTCGTATTCCAGTGGTATATTTATAGATTTTTCAAAGGAGTGCAATATTGTACTCCCAAAATTCATGGGGTTATTTTGTATGTTAAGGTTTTCAACCCATATTATTTGGAGTAATTGGTTTTATGACCAGGTGAGTGTGTAGAATTTGGAGGGAAGAACTTATCAGAACAATCTGTGATGGAACAATTTGAAGCCAATATACGTGTTATTATGTAATCTTCTGTCCTGTTGCAAAGTCCAACACAATTGCTAAGACTAGTACAGACAGACCCAGAGAGCAAAAAGAAGAATCTAACAAGCAGTGAAATGATCCAATTTAGTTCAACTGTCCGGCATGAAGGGGAAGCACAAAATAAAACAGAAAAAAGGTGTGTGTGTGTGTGTGTGTGTGTGTGTGTGTGTGTGTGTGTGTGTGTATTTTAATATTTTTGAGATGCATTGGAGGAAAAATCCCAGAAAGACTTTGGAAAAAACGCCAACATCTCCAGAGAGGTAAGGAAGCTACTGAGGCTGGATCAAAAGGTCCCCCGGAGGGCGCTGGGGCAGGGGCTGGCTATGTACGCACGATCACTGGTGTTCAGATCCCGACACCCACCTAAACCGTCAGGCGTGGTGGCGTGCACTTGCGATCCCAGCACTGGGCAGGCAGAGACAGGAAGAACCCTGGGGCTTGCTAGCCAGCTAGTCTAGTTGAGTTGGTAAGATCCAGGTTTGGTGAGAAACTATCAAAAACATATAATAATAAGGTGGGGGCTGGAGAGATTGTTTAGTGGTTAAGGTGCTTTCATGTGAAGCCTAAGGACTCAGGTTCAATTCCCAAGTACCCACATAAGCCAGCCACACAAGGTGATGCATTTTCTGGAGTTCATTTGTGGTGGGTAGAGGCCCTGGTGCACCCATTTTCTCTTTCTCTCTGTCTCTCTCTGTCTCTTTCTGTCTCTCAAATAAATAACTAAATAAATTTAAAGCAATAAGGTGACGAGTGATTGAAGAAGATACCCAAAAATGACCTCTGACCTCCACATGCATGCACGCACACATGTGTGCATACATACCTGCGCGCGCACACACACACACACACACACACACACATTCAACGAACAAATGAAACCAGGTCCTGTGAGGTTGCTTCTCTTGGAGAAGTGTTGTCAAACGGCCCTTTTATCCCAAGGAGACTTAGCAAAGAAATTTGGGCTTGGACTGGATTGGCAGTTTCTTAAAAATAAGCTTTCCTTCATAGGGAAGGTTTGGGGGGGGGTGGGTAAAAGTATCTGTAGGGCTGAGGGCTGCCAGGTGGACCCATGGCTGTGTGACCAGCACAAGGAACAGGAGGCTGGCTATGGGCATGGCCTCCAAGTAAGGAACAAAGAAGGAACAGGAAGAATGAACACAACAGTCACTTTGGTCACATTCAACCTCAGAATAATTGTGTGAATAGTTAGAGATTCAGAAGTTGCGAGTGCATACAACATACACAGTATGTAAAAGGTTTTGGTATGCTGTTACCTTAAATATCTCCAAGATTTTGCCTACGGACCCCCCACCCCGGAGTGTTTTGACTGAACCCCACGGCTTCCCGCCCCCGCGGCGCACGCAGACACATCTACCCTCTCCTCTGCTGTCTCTCAAGCCCTCCAGAATATAATGGCTGTTTTCTGCCTTCCCTTTCAGCTTTAGTGTGACGGAGCCAAACTTGACAGCTATTTCTTGAAACTCATTAAAATTTTTTCCCATTAAAAACACATAGGAAAGAATGAAAAAGACACCAATGATCAGCCACTTCATGCAGATTCACATTGAAACATCTAAATATGTAATAAGGAAAGAAAGCTTCCAAGTAATTTTTCCAAAACAGTTAAGATACTGATTTAAAACTTGAAGAAAATAGCTCAAGAAAAAAAAAAACCAGATCAATCTTACATCAATAATGACGTGAAAATATTAACTCCGATAGCTCAAAATAACTCAAGACAACACTTCACACCAAGATGGGTCTAATTACAGGGATACCATCATCAAGAATGTAGATTTACTTCCATAATTCATAGTGTCAATAAGTCAAAGAAGAAAGACAATATAATCATGCCCACAGACGTTAAAAATGCACTCAATTTAAAAAATATCCACTCCATCAATAAGTTCATAATAAAATACATAAGAATACGTGAGTACATTTTTAATATGGAAAAATAGACATAAAAATAAATATTAGGGCTCGTAAAATGGCACAGTGGTTAAAGGTGCTTGCTTGCAAAGTCCACTGGCATGGGTTCAATTCCCAAGATACCCACATAAGCTGGATGCAAAAAGTTGCATAAATGTCTGGGTGTTTAAAGTGGCAGGAGGACCTGAGCAGCCCATTCACAGAGCGCACACGTGCACGCACGCACACACACACACACACACACACAAACAAATAAATAATTTGAAGCATTCTCATAAAGACATGAGTGGTGATTATCAATATTGCATCATTTCACACTTTCCAATTTTTATGACTCAGTGCAATTAGGAGACTGACATAAATAATATAAATTTAAAAGAGGCAAAATTATTTTTTGCAGAACTTTATCTATCTATTCATCAATCTATCTTTGTATTTAAAAAGCAGAGAAAATGAATGGAAATATTAAGACCAAAAGTAAGATCAGTGATTATAAGCCTAGTAGCCAAAAATCTTTTATGTAAACAAAAACAATTTAAATATATAGAAAATAATATTAACAAGACCATTAAAAGGAATATAGCTGGGCGTGGTGGTGTACACCTTTAATCCCAGCACTCAGGAGGCAGAGGTAGGAGGATCACCGTGAGTTCAAGGCCACCCTGAGACTACATAGTGAATTCCAGGTCAGCCTGGGAGAGTGAGAACCCACCTCAAAAAATAAAAAAAAAAAGGAATATAATCTTTAAGTTTTAAAAACCTACAATTGACACACCAAAAACCATTTAATTTTTTTACAGAGAGAAACAAAATAAGACAAATTACTGGAAAGACATCCTTTATTCTTTGATGGGAAGAATCCTCATGAAGATCTTATTTCCATTTGGGCATGGTGGCACACACCTTTAATCCCAGCACTCAGGAGGCAGATATAGGAAGGTTGGCATGAGTTCAAGGCCAGCCTGATATTGCAAAATGGATTCCAGGTCAGCCTGGGCTACAGTGGGACCCTATCTCAAAAACCCAAAAATAATACATCTTATTTCCACCTACATTGCTCCATAAGTATAACATGATCCCAATAAAAATGCCAACAGGAATGCTTTGAAATTTGAAAATTCAATTCTAAAATATATGTGAAAAACTAGCCTGTGAGAACCACCTGGAAAATTTTGAAATATGGTGTTATTAACCCCACTGGGTTTCAAAACACACTGTAAAGCTAAGGTAATTAGAATAGTTACTAGTCAACCCATAGGACAAATGAAGCAAAAGTTCTCAGAAATAGCCATAATGCACATAGAAATTGGTTATGTAATAAAGTAGGCATCTCAGATACGGGAGGAAAATGAATTCTATAAAAGAAATTTCAGATGGCTCCAAAATTCAAATATAAAAAAAAATAAAGATTGGTCTGGAGAGATGGCTTAGCAGTTAAGGCACTTGCCTGTGAAGCAGGAGGACCAGGGTTTGACTCCCCAGAACCCATGTAAGCCAGATGCACAAGGTGGCGCACGTATCTGGAGTTTGTTTGCGGTGGCTAAGGCCCTGGCT
This sequence comes from Dipus sagitta, assembly GCA_036346955.1. Lineage (NCBI taxonomy): Eukaryota > Metazoa > Chordata > Mammalia > Rodentia > Dipodidae > Dipus > Dipus sagitta. Next base: position 1,983,367 of record CM070780.1, on the reverse strand, counting down.
TGTCAGTTCTTTCTCTCTCTCTCTCTCTCTCTCTCACTCACTCTCACTCTTTCTCAGTCTCTCATAAAAAAATAAAGATCTTCAAAGAAAAAAATGAAAGATTAAAAACACAACACACGCACACAGTTATCTTGGGGCTGGAGAGGTTATGGTTGAAGTGTGTGTTGCACAAGCACGAGGTCCTGAGTGGAGACCCCCCAGTACTCACATAGAAGCCGGGGACAGTGGCACTCTTCAATCCCAGCACAGAGGAATAGACACAGAGGGTCCCTAGGGTTTACTGGCGAGCTAACCCAGAGAGGTCGGTGAACTCCACGCTCAGCCAGAAGACTGTTTCAAAATCAATCAATCAATCAATAACTAAGTGAGGTGAAGATTTCCTGGGGAGGCCAGCTGATGTGGACCCCCCACCCTCCACAGGCATGAGCAGGTGCGTATACCAGCATGCATTTGAACAGGCAGAGATGATGTACACACATATTCACACACCTACAGGCAAACAAGCAAGCAAACAAACAATACGGTGGTAATCTAAACGTAAGACAGTCTCTGCTAGGTAAGAGACAAAACCCAAATGCTACAAACCGAAAGATAAACTATCAAGGGGAAGCCGATCACTTTGCGTTGCATTTGAAATGTGGAAGAGGAAAGAAAGCCAACAGCAAAATGCGCAGAGCAGAAGTCCCCTCCAGGGGCCACAACAAAAGACCAGTTTACCTTAAAGAATATGTCCGGATGACGTACTCCAGGAGGATCCCACGTCAGCACGGATGGACTGGGCCCCTGCCCTGTGCTCTCTGCAAAGCGAAGGCAGAACTGGCGAAGGAAGTGTGCAGAATTGCAGTAGTGTCTCCAGGGCCAGCACCCATAGAGGGTCCACCCAGCGCTGGACGACACAAGGCAGTGAAGACACAACAATGATGCCCTCAGCAGGGTCCGTGGAGAGCTCGGGAGGAGGGATGGCTGCTGGGAGTTGTCCAAGACCTGGATGGGGGGGAGGGGCTAGACTATTCCAGCCCCACACTCACCAGGCCTGCATGGGGGCAGTCTGGGAAAAAGGTGAGACTTCGGCTGCACGTCTGCCTGTCTGCCTTCTGCAGAAGCCATCCCAGATGGGGATGGAGAGCCGACTCCTGCTTCCCACATGCTTGTTTGTAGCTGAATTGGGGTCTGGACCCTTCAGCACGGCTTCTGCGGTGCTAACAAGAGGCAGTTCACAGAGGAAAAGCAACTTGCTGGTCAACACACAAAATGGTGGTGTGGCGCACGTCTTTAATCCCAGCACTTGGGAGGCAGAGGTAGGAGGCTCGCCTGAGACTTCCATAGTGAAATCTAGGTCAGCCTGAGCTAGAGTAAAACCCTACCTCAAAAAAAAAAAAACACCAAAAAAGGGCTAGAGAGATGCCTTAGCGGTTAAGACACATGCCTGTGTAACCTAAGGACCCGGGTTCGATTCTCCAGGTCCCATGTAAGCCAGATGCACATGGAGGCACAAGCATCTGGAGTTCGTTTGCAGGGGCTGGAGGCCCTGGTGTGCCCATTATCGCTCTCTGTCTCTTTCTCCCTCTTGCTGTCTCTAATAAATAAATAAGAATCTAAAAAGAATAAATAAATAAACCCGAAAATAAAAGTAAAATAAAATAAAAAATGCCGCCCTTCTTCACTCACAGCTCAAAAAAGTCAATAACAAATGGCACCAGTCCCACTAGATAAGCAAAGACACATGGCTGCCAGCGTGCTTTTACCACCCGTACTGGCAAGTGCCTTGAAGTGGCACGTCAAGCTACAGAATCTCTCAAGAGAACAATTTGCCACATCTTCAGTAGAAAGTGTGTACATTTCCTGACCTGACATCTCCTCTTCTAGGGGTTATTCCTACAGAGGAACTCATATGCAAACCCAAAGGATGGACTATAGCTATTATCACCGGTTACCTTGAGCAGGACATCTAGAACTGAAAGCAAGTTAGGATAGTTATGTCTCATTGTTCATGTTTTCATACTACACTGAATATTTTGTCCCATATATGTGTTATAGTTTAAAAATATATATTTTTTTATTTTTAAATATTTTTTATCCATTTACTTATTGCAAGAGAGAGAGAGAGGGAGAATGGGTGCCTCTAGCCACTGCAGACAAATTCCAGACGTGGGCAGACATGGTGGTGGTGCACGCCTTTAGTCCCAGCACTCAGGAGGCAGAGGTAGGAAGATCACTGTGAGTTTGAGGCCAACCTGAGACTACATAGTGAATTCCAGGTCAGCCTGGGCTAGAGTGAGACCCTATCTCGAGAAACAAAAACAAACTCCAGATGCATGCACCACCTTGTACATCTGGGGAATCCAACCTGGGTCCTTAGGCTTTGCAGGCCAGTGCCTTAACCACTGAGCCATGTCTCCAGTCCTGTGTTACAGTTTATGTAGTACTGGCCAAAAAGAAAATCTAAAGAGGAAATTGAAATATCTATCTGTAACAATATTTTTTTATTTTTTTTTAATTTTTTTGTTTTGTTTATTTATTTATTTGAGAGCGACAGAGAGAAGGAGGCAGAGAGAGAGAGAATGGGTGCGCCAGAGCTTCCAGCCTCTGTAAACGAACTCCAGATGTGTGCGCCCCCTTGTGCATCTGGCTAACGTGGGTCCTGGGGAATTGAGCCTCGAGCCAGGGTCCTTAGGTGACACAGGCAAGCACTTAACCGCTAAGCCATTTCTCCAGCCCTGTAACAATATTTTTTATGAAGGACTGGAGGTGTAGCTCAGAGGTGCAACACTTGCTTAACAAGGGCAGGCACACAGGACTGGTTATACAGTTTCCTCATCGGGTTTCTATCTCTGGTGGTTTGAGTGAATGTCCGCCATAGGCTCATGTGTTTTGATTACTTGGCCCCAGTTGGAGGCAGTTTGGGGAAAGTTTTGGAACCGTTGGGTGGTGGAACCTTCTCCAAGGAGGTGTTTCACTGGGGGAAGACCTTGAGGTTTATTAGTCTGGTTCTACTGGGTGTTCAGCACAAAGTCACTCTGACTACTTCCTCCCAGGGCTATGAAAAGATGTGGCTCTCCGTTACCTGCTCTGCCATGTTTCCCCTCGTGATTATAAGCCAAAGCCAATACAAACCCTTCCCTTCCAGATGCCGGCTTTGGTCAGGCGTTTTAGTCCCAGCAATGAGGACCTAACTGTCACATCCTCAGGAGAGTCCAGGTAAACAGTTCAGCCATGGCTTTCTTGGAAAGGACTAAAATCAAAGCTATCTAGCGAGGAGCTACATTTGGGTGAAGAATTTGAATCTGTGGAGAGAAAGAAGACTCGCAGAACTGGGGAACATAGCAGAAGAGAGAGAGCTAGAGACGGACACTTTTCCCCGAGTTCCAGAGACGGATGATGGAGTTACTGGAGAGCTGGCCCTTTGCTGTTTCTGAAGGAGCGACGGGAAGCACCTGTTTCTCAAAGGGAGCTGTCAATGCCACCAACAATTCCACTGGATGGAGGGCAGTCAGATGGCTCAGTGGATGCAAAAAGAAGAAAAAAAAATAGACTGGAGCCAATGGCTAAATCTTCTAAGAACTGTTTTAATTACTAAGCGACCAGAATGGATGACAGGTTGGTTCAGGTGTGTGCGTGCATGTGTGTGTTTACATATGTGTATACGTGTGTGTTAAAGAAGTTTTCACTTAGGTGGTGTTGTAACCCAGAGGGGAGATGCTCAAACCCTTCAGTAGAAATCTCTTTCCCACTGCAGACCATCTGTTTCATCAACATGAAGGGTCCACCAAAGTCCCTACCAGTTGTGGTACCTCACAAGTGTCCCTCCTCCCCACCCCCAAACCACTAATTAATTGTCGCTGCTTTAAACCCTGAGAAAAGGAGGCTAATTTAAATATAACCGTCCCCCCAGTACACACCCAGAAACTTCCATGCATCATTCAGAAACGCACACAGCTCAGCAACAGTTAAAGACTAATTCTGTGTGCTTCTTGTGCATTTGCATAATTGATTCGCTAGATAATGCACTCTGCTTCCTTATTTAATAAACATGTTAATGATTTCAGACAATTACTCAAAACTGCCTACAAGTATCTGCCTAAGAAAAGCAACAACAACAACAAAAAAAATAATTAAAATGAAAACACACACCAAAAGGCACATCCTTCATATCACATTACACAGGATATTAAGTCAATATGTCACCCTGTCACCAGTCACTTGCTACCTGCTGTTATACATTTATTCAAATTCTAATGTATTAGCTGAGGCTGAGACATTGGTTAGACACCCAAGCGGGGAAACATGCAGGGTGAGAGAATAAACCTGGTGCTTTGTGGGGACAGCGACAACGAATTCAAGGCAGCAGAGGAGGGGGAGACAATAAAAGAGGGACAGAGACAGAAGGTTGAAACAGACGCGTTCAAAAGCAAGGCTCCCTCAGGCTATTCCTGGTGGGGGGCAATCACAGGGGAACCAAACGAATTCTATTTCCTCTGCTACCCCTGAGTGCTTGGAGACCACCGTGCAGGCCAACGCAGCAATAGGTCCGATTCTGCCAAATGCCTTGTACATTTCTGGACATTTTACGGTTACCTTATTTTATTCTCAGGAACCTCGTGTGAATCGATCAAAAAGCTATGGGTTGAATCACACAGAACTGTAGACATTGTTCACACCCAAGGGAACTCAGAGGGCAGGGAGGGGCACTGAATGACCTCATGCGCTGGGCCGCATGACTCTAGGCCTCTGTGGTGCCTGGTGGGGCCCATTTGGGCTTGGTTTCCCAGCTTCCTACTGGAAGCCAAGTTCATCCTTGCTAGCACATGAATGGTCCCAGGCCTTCTCCCAGGTCTCCAGGAAGAGGGAGGAGGAGAGCCTGACAGGCACAAGGAGACACTAAAGAAGGGACATGGAAGTTTCCAGTCCTTGCTAGAAGTTAGCTAATTCTGGCTCAAGACATACCATTTCCAACCCTTCCAGAAGACAGGCTGGCGGCAGAATTAAAAAGACAGAATTGGGGCTAGAGAGATGGCTTGGCGGTTAAGGTGCTTGCCTGCGATGCCTAAGGATCCAGGTTCAATTCTCCAGGTCCCACATAAGCCAGAAGCACAAGGTGCTGCATGTGTCTGGAGTTGGTTTGCAGTGGCTAGAAGCCCTGGTGTGCCCATTCTCTCTCTCCATCCCCCCCCCCCCGTCTCAAATAAATAAATATAAATAAAAAATTTTTTAATGATGAAATTGCTTGGGAAGTAGGCTTTCATCAGTAAGTCTTGGCTGGGACAGAACAGAGGAAGGACAAGGAATCAGGGGCTTTCTTGACTAGGGTTACCCTCTTTTCCATTTTTAAGCCCAAGTGTTCTGGGTAAAAGTCATAGGGGTTACAGGGCAGTGGCGTGCGAGCGTGTGTGTGTGTGTGTGTGTGTGTGTGTAATTTTTAGGGTTCCATCTTCCCTGCCTTACTGTATAAACTCAATTTATTCATGACCTTGGTGTCATGTGGAGGAAACAAGGAGAAATAATGACAGTTAATTCAATCACCTCAGAAGTAGGCACTTTACCAGGAAGGTTAAGGCTCCAGGAACCTTTATGCTAGAGAACTTTAAACAAAAGAGTGACAAAATCCGATTGGCTTCCTAGCGCAGCTTAGCTGGGTAATGGGCTTCAGGTTCCCACGGAGTCTTCAAACGTGCGGCCAGGCATGTTCCAAAGCCAGCGCTGGCTCTTGACTTGAAGTCTCATTTTCCCACAGTAGTGGACACCGCTCTCAGGGGCGTCCAGCCTTCAGACATTGAAACAGGACACTGTTGTCTACAAAGCTCATGCTCAAGAACTGTGCAACTGTGGTGTACACCTTTAATCCCAGCACTCAGGAGGCAGAGGTAGGAGGATTGCTGTGAGTTCGAGGCGACCCCGAGAAGACATAGTGAATTCCAGGTCAGCCTGAGCTACAGTGAGACCCTGCCTTGAAAAACAAAAACAAGCAAACAAACAAACAAAAATCTCAGGGGCTGGAGGGATGGCTTAGCGGTTAAAGCATTTGACTGCAAAGCCAAAGGATCCAGTTTCTATTCCCCCAGACCCACATTAGCCAGATGCACAAGGGAACACATGCATCCGGAGTTGGTTTGCAGTGGCTGGAGGCCCTGGCACGCCCATTCTCTCTCTTTCTCTCTCTGTCAAATAAATAAATAAAAATAAAATAAAATCTCAGAATGTTTTAAGGAAGTTTATGATTTTGCGTTGTACTGCACTCAGAGCTGTCCTGGTCAATGGAGTTGGACACGCCTGTAAGGCAGTAAAAAGGTCATAGTGTCATCTGCTCAATGTCAAAAAGCCTCTGCCTAGTTTCCAGAAATACAGCCAAGGCACGAAGCACAATGGATCCACACCTCTCAAATGCTAACAAAAGACCTAATACATTAATTACTTTAAAAATCACCAATCCCAAAAGAAACAACAACAGACATGGGTGGGGCAGAGCTGCTTCATGATGGGAATAACACCCCTGCAACTTCATGGCAAGCTGCTCTGGTTAGGAAATAAACAGATAATGTCCAGATCAAACATTTGATAGTATTAAGAAGCGCTTATATAGATGCTCAGAAGTTAATTTAAAATAAGGGGCTGGAGAGATGGCTTAGCGGTTAAGCGCTTGCCTGTGAAGCCTAAGGACCCCGGCTCAAGGCTCGATTCCCCAGGACCCATGTTAGTCAGATGCACAAGGGGGCACATGCATCTGGAGTTCGTTTGCAGTGGCTGGAAGCCCTGGCACGCCCATTCTCTCTCTATCTGCTTCTCTCTCTCTCTCTGCTCTCTCTCTGTCACTCTCAAATAAATAAATAAAAATGAACAAAAAAAAATTTTTTTAATAAAATAATAATAGGATTTTATGCTCTGACTAGTCCAAGAAGAAAGGAAGCTCAAATGATCTTTTACATGGGTAAAAAAGAAAAATCTACCATGAGTGACTTGTTTTTCATGACTTGTTCTGACCTTCTGGAAGCTCACTGACCCTCACACAAGGCACACACCTGTGACGGGGTCTCCCCTCTCAGCTCTGAGGGGAACTCTGCACCCCTTCGTGATAGTTCCAATGATGACCAGAAGCTATATCTGAACTTACAAATGCCATGCAACTTTCATAAGGAGTCGTAGCCCAGGTATCGGGGGTCTTCATCCTGTCACTTGGTTATCCCACACGGTCTCCTGCAGGAGAGACAACCTCGCCACAGGATTCTAAGAGGACCTAGCAGCATTGCGATGGCTCCGTTTATTGAAGACCTGTGGGGCCCATGGCAGACTCTTGCAGTATGGCTTTTTCCTCTGAGCATCACGTGATCGTCATTTTGGAGTAGATAACATCTTGGCCTGGCAGCCATGGCAACTAATTAAACATGACAGTAGAGTGGTAGCTCTGTATGGCAGTGGGGCTGGATCTGTTGACACTCCCTCACAGAAGAAGGAAGGGGAGCGCCTCCTATTGGGCTGTGCCATGCTACTTGATTCTTAACTGTCTGAAGACAAAACACATAGTGGGGAAGGAGTCGAGAGCTCAACAGGATGCCAAGCTCCGAACACCGTCATAACTAGCCAGGGGGTCTGTAGGAGAATGACCTCTGCTTTCCAGGATAAATGGCTGACAAGAGCTAACCACAGCCCCTTTTCCAACTCCAATGTCGGAACTTCGTTAAAGCTCAAACACTTCTCATGTTTAAAGAGTTTAGAAATAACACACATGGTAAAACTCCTATGTGTGTGAAAAGACAGGACCATGGTTTTCTATAATTTAACTCTTAAGCTTGTATAGTGGGTTGTATGTTGTTGATGACCTCATACAACTCAACAGGGTGCTTCTGTGTAGTGACGGCTCACACGGAGTGAGCGGCATTCCACCGTGTTTCTTAGAAGCAAAAGAAACGCGTTAGGGGCTTGGAGAGATGGCCCAGCGGGTCCAGTGCTTGCCAGGCGTGTTTGAAAACCTGAGCTCAGATCCCCGGCAACCACACGGAAAAGCTGGACACGATGACACCTCACGCCAGTAATCCCAGCACTGAGGAGGCAGAGACAAGAGGATCCTTGGGGATTGCTGGTTAGTCAGTCTAAGCTGAATTGGTGAAGTCCAGGTTCAGTGAGATCTCATCTCAAAATAATAATAATAATTATAATTATAAGGATGCTGGAGAGATGGCTCACTAGTTAATTGTGCTGCTTGCACAAGCGTGAGGGACAAAGAGGGTCTGAGACGGCCAGAGTTTGAATCTCCAGATCCTTCCTAAACAGCTGGACTTAGCCACACATGTCTGTACCCCTGGTCCTGCAGGGGAGCAGAGACACGAGACCCATCAGAGCCTGGCCAGCTCTGGAATCAGTAAAGACACTCGGGCTCCGAACGACACTGGGCAGCAGAAGAGTGACGGAGCAGGACACCCCAAGTTCCACTCCGGCCACCATAGGCAAGCAGCCTTGCCCCAGGCAAATGTAAGGGTGCTGCCACACCCCCAACACAAAATATTACACGCAAGAAAATAAGGTGAGAGCGACAGAAGAAGATATGGACCATCGACCTCTCACCTCCAGATGCACACAATATGTGTATATTTACAACACACACACACACACACACGGAAAAAAAAAACTAGACTCTCATAAATGAATTGTGGGCCAGCCCCTTGGTTTTTATCTTTTCTGGCCTTGTAAATCTCTACATTAACTGCATTCTCTAAAACTGGGTGCACAACTTAAAAATAAGTCTTGTGGAGCCATCAGGCGCAAACAGATGAACACTCCCGGATCAGGCATACACACAAACAAGACCATTTCATCAAACACGTTCACATCTCGCGGCCTGGTTCACCCTCCCTGTGCCAACCCAATTTACGTATAACAAACTTCATTTAAGACCATCGTCAAAAGGAAACATCCCCTAATTGAAACCCAATTTCAAATTAGAGTTAAATCTGTCTCCTGGACCAAAATATTCACACAAAAAAGACTCTTGCTTATATTTTTAAACTTCTTGTGACATATTTAAAGATTCAAGGTTTTCACTGAGATGAGGCAGAGATGCTTAAATTTTCATTTAGCCTAAAGAGAAAGTGAGGCAGAATTTGGGTACATTTGGTTTCCTTTTTAATACTCTCCACTACACTGTCTAGAAACTAGTAGGACCAAGGTAGCCACACCTTTCATTTGTTCTATTTCAGACCAACTGTCTGGAAAACAAAGAGTGTTTGCAGTAAAACTGCCCTTCTCGACATGTCAGTGGACATGTGTAATCATTCCATTGCTCAGCGTCCTGCTGTTGCTTTCATTTTCTTACATTAAGTTAAAGAGAATTATGCCTGTCTGTAGAGATTTTGTTCTTACGAGGAAAGGACTCTACTCGGTGGAGCAAGGACACAAGAGCACACAGGGACTGGAATGCAAAGCTGCCTGACCCAGGAGAGCACGCGGGCCAGAAATGCCATAGCTCCACACGCAGCTGTACTGAGATGCCATAGCTCCATACCCATCTGTACTGACATGCCGTGGCTCCATACCCATCTGTCCTGAGATGCCCTAGCTTCACACTCATCTGTAGTGACATGCCGTAGCTCCACACCCATCTGTACTGAGATGCCATAGCTCCATACACATCTGTATTGACCGTAGCTCCACACGCATCTGTACTGAGATGCCGTACCACCACACCCATCTGTACTGAGATGTCCTAGCTCCACATACATCTGTACTGAGATGCCATAGCTCCATACACATCTGTATTGACCGTAGCTCCACACGCATCTGTACTGAGATGCCGTAGCTCCACACCCATGTGTACTGAGATGCCGTATCTTCACACCCATCTGTACTGAGATGCCATAGCTCCACACCCATCTGTTCTGAGATGCCGTATCTCCACACCCATCTGTACTGAGATGCCGTATCTCCACACCCATCTGTACTGAGATACCATAGCTCCACACCCATCTGTACTGAGATGCCATAGCTCCACACCCATCTGTACTGAGATGCCGTATCTCCACACCCATGTGTACTGAGATGCCGTATCTCCACACCCATCTGTACTGAGATGCCGTATCTCCACACCCATGTGTACTGAGATGCCGTATCTCCACACCCATCTGTACTGAGATGCCGTATCTCCACACCCATCTGTACTGCGATGCCATATCTCCACACCCATCTGTACTGAGATGCCGTAGCTCCACACCCATCTGTACTGCGATGCCGTATCTCCACACCCATCTGTACTGAGATGCCGTATCTCCACACCCATCTGTACTGAGATGCCGTATCTCCACACCCATCTGTACTGAGATGCCGTATCTCCACACCCATCTGTACTGAGATGCCGTAGCTCCACACCCATCTGTACTGAGATGCCGTAGCTCCACACCCATCTGTACTGAGATGCCGTATCTCCACACCCATCTGTACTGAGATGCCGTATCTCCACACCCATCTGTACTGAGATACCATAGCTCCACATCCATCTGTACTGAGATGCCGTATCTCCACACCCATCTGTACTGAGATACCATAGCTCCACACCCATCTGTACTGAGATACCATATCTCCACACCCATCTGTACTGAGATGCCATATCTCCACACCCATGTGTACTGAGATGCCGTATCTCCACACCCATCTGTACTGAGATGCCGTATCTCCACACCCATCTGTACTGCGATGCCGTATCTCCACACCCATCTGTACTGAGATGCCGTAGCTCCACACCCATCTGTACTGCGATGCCGTATCTCCACACCCATCTGTACTGAGATGCCATATCTCCACACCCATCTGTACTGAGATGCCGTATCTCCACACCCATCTGTACTGAGATGCCGTAGCTCCACACCCATCTGTACTGAGATGCCGTAGCTCCACACCCATCTGTACTGAGATGCCGTATCTCCACACCCATCTGTACTGAGATGCCGTATCTCCACACCCATCTGTACTGAGATGCCGTATCTCCACACCCATCTGTACTGAGATACCATAGCTCCACATCCATCTGTACTGAGATGCCGTATCTCCACACCCATCTGTACTGAGATACCATAGCTCCACATCCATCTGTACTGAGATGCCGTATCTCCACACCCATCTGTACTGAGATACCATAGCTCCACACCCATCTGTACTGAGATGCCGTATCTCCACACCCATCTGTACTGCGATGCCGTATCTCCACACCCATCTGTACTGAGATGCCGTAGCTCCACACCCATCTGTACTGAGATGCCGTATCTCCACACCCATCTGTACTGCGATGCCGTATCTCCACACCCATCTGTACTGAGATGCCGTAGCTCCACACCCATCTGTACTGCGATGCCGTATCTCCACACCCATCTGTACTGAGATGCCGTATCTCCACACCCATCTGTACTGAGATGCCGTATCTCCACACCCATCTGTACTGAGATGCCGTAGCTCCACACCCATCTGTACTGAGATGCCGTATCTCCACACCCATCTGTACTGAGATGCCGTAGCTCCACACCCATCTGTACTGAGATGCCGTATCTCCACACCCATCTGTACTGAGATGCCGTAGCTCCACACCCATCTGTACTGAGATGCCGTAGCTCCACACCCATCTGTACTGAGATGCCGTATCTCCACACCCATCTGTACTGAGATGCCGTATCTCCACACCCATCTGTACTGAGATGCCGTATCTCCACACCCATCTGTACTGCGATGCCGTATCTCCACACCCATCTGTACTGAGATACCGTATCTCCACACCCATGTGTACTGAGATGCCGTAGCTCCACACCCATGTGTACTGAGATGCCGTAGCTCCACACCCATCTGTACTGAGATGCCGTAGCTCCACACCCATCTGTACTGAGATGCCGTATCTCCACACCCATCTGTACTGAGATGCCGTAGCTCCACACCCATCTGTACTGAGATACCGTAGCTCCACACCCATCTGTACTGAGATGCCGTAGCTCCACACCCATCTGTTCTGAGATGCCGTAGCTCCACACCCATCTGTACTGAGATACCGTAGCTCCACACCCATCTGTACTGACATGCCATAGCTCCACACCCATCTGTACTGGTTACATTCCTTGCTGCTGTGGGAAAACACCTAATGAGATGCAACTTCAGGAAGGAAGTGTTCCTTTTAAGTCACGGTTCAAGGGGACATGGTCCATCATGATGGGGAGGCATGGTAGCAGGTGCTGGTGCCATCAACCCATTGTCAGGAAGTACACAGCAATGAATGCCAGTGCTCTGCTCAATTTCTTTCAAAAAATAAGTTTGTTTGTTTAGCTATTTGGGAGAGTGAAGGCGGGGGGAGAGAAGGTGTTGCAAGGACCTTCTGCCACTGTAAACAAACTCCAGATGCATGCTCCATGTTGGACCTTGGGCTTTAGGTTGTACTGGGACAGGACTGTCAGGCTTTGCAGGAAAGTGCCTTTAAGTGCTGAGCCATGCCTCCAGCCCCCAATTTCTTCTTATTATTCCACACAAGGGCCCCAGCTTATGGAATGATAGTTTCCATAGTTAGGATGGGTCTTCCTACCTCAATGAACCTAACCTGAAAACTCCCTCACAGGGGCTGGAGAGATGGCTTAGTGATAAAGGAGCCTGCCTGCAAAGCTAAGGGACCCAGGTTCAATTCCCCAGGACCCACATAAGCCAGAAGCACAAGGTGGCACATGCATCTGGAGTTAGTTTGCAGTGGCTGGAGGCCCTGGTGTGCCCATTCTCTATCTGCCTCTCTCTCTCAAATAAATAAACTTAAAAAAAATTCTCTCACAGACATGGCCAGAGATTTTTCTGCTAGGTGATCCTCTCAAGTTGACAATCAGTGTTAACCATCATGCCATCATCCCCGACAATAATCAACAGCGGATTGTACACAGTATTCTTTTGTATTAAGCCCAATTGTGGCCTTAGCTTTCTTTACAACCCAACAAGACAGGCAGATGGTATCAGTTGATAACCATGAGCCAGAAGCCTTTTGCATTCTGCAATGTCATCCAAGCCTGCTGGGGGGAAGACAGAAAAGTCCAAGTGAGATAAGCGGCACAGTGGGCCGGTAGCAAGGCAGGCCAACACCCAGACTCCCAACTCCTCGCTCAGCGGTTTCCACTGGACCCCCAGCCCAGCATCGTGCGCTTAATAAGCAATCACTCCATGTGCTGCGTGAGTAATGAGCCTTCCCTTTTGTTCTCAGTGCCTTTTCCTTTTTCTTTGGGGAAGACATGTCTTGAACAAAGCTCTTAATCATTATCAAGTCATAATATTTGAATACCAAATGATGGTTAATAGGCAAATAGAAGCACCGCTCCTCCCCACATTTGAATCTAGTGGCGCATCTCATCACAACACTCTTATGAGTATTGATCCAATTGCCCCCCCCCCCACCTAAACTCCACGGGACAGGCACTGCATGCCTGCCGGTGGCCGCGAGAGACTCGGGACTTTGAACCGCAGAGTCCCTTCGCTGGATACCGTGGCCTTTGCCTGCTAGTCAAGGGGTTGGGGCTGAGGAGTCAGTTCCGTCAGTAAAGTGCCTGCCTTGCAAACATGACGGACTGAGTTCAGAGCCGACATAAAAAATGTGGGGTGGGGTGTTGTGTACTCGTAATCCCAGCACTGGGGAGGCAGAAACAGGAGGATCCCTGGGGCTCACCAGACAGCCTGATTGAAGATCTAGACTAATGAGAGACCCTGTCTCAAAAAGAGTGGAGAGTACCTGAGGCCATCCTGTGGTCTCTACGAACATGCACACATGCCACACACACACACACACACACACACACACACACACTTCAAAAACACCCAAACAAAACAAACAAGCAAAAAACCACCAAAAGCAAAAGCCAGGCACACACCTTTAATCCCAGCATTCAGCAGGCCATGAGTTTGAGGTCAGCCTGGGGCTACAGGATGAATTTCCAAGTCAGCCTGGGCTAGAGTGAGACCCTGCCCCCAAGTGGCAGGTTCAGTACTAGCACATGGTTTGTGCTGTCTGGGCCAAGGAGGACCATAAAGGGCTTCGGAGCTGAGAAAACCAGCTGTCAGTCAGTCAAGGGAGTGTGGGAAGAATCCCCATGCCATTTCACTTTCCACAGCTCAGTAGCTTCTCTCCTCTATATGCAAACTAAAAAAAAAAAAAAGAACAAATAAGTAAATATGAATACCGCACCCCTCTCTGACTCCAACCCCTTTCCAAATATCCTGGTGGAGAATGATAAACCAGGAATAAAACTGGCAGGAAATTAAATGCTATAAACACATATTTAAAGTGGTTTTTTTTTTTTTTTTTTTTTTACTAAAATCGACAGTTAAAATTCACATTCTCTTAAAGCATCCTGCATCACAGAAACGGCTGGGCTGCTGTCCCACTCATAGTGATAAGAAACTCTGAGCTGACAGTGGCAATCAGCAGTCCCAAGAAAGGTGACAGACGTGACCAGTTCACGTGAGGAAAAGGCCAGCTGACTCCATCGTGCTTGCCAGCAAAACATCCTAAAATCCACATACATTAAAAGAGAAAAAAAAAAAAAAACCCTCATGTATCTCATTCGTTCAGCAAAAGAGGCAGAGATGGGGGGAGGGAGGGAGAGAGAATGGGCGCGCCAGGGCCTCCAGCCACTGCAAACAGACTCCAGACACGTGCCCCCACCCTTGTGCATCTGGCTAACGTGGGTCCTGGGGAACGGAGCCTCAAACCTAGGTCCTTAGGCTTCACAGGCAAGCACTTAACCGCTAAGCCACCTCTCCAGCCTGAGAAACTCTTATCATAGCATGGACTGGCTTGTTCCTCCGCCTCCAGCCCCCACACAAGTGAGGGAAATTTTGCTAATAATTACAGGAAAGGAGACATGGATGCGACTGGTTGCAGGCTGGATGGAGCCCAACATCCAAGGGAGACAACATTTCCTTCTTCTGGCCACCTCATCCAACGAGCAGCTGCTAACTAACCAGTGTGCCAGAAAGACGCGGCGGGTCCCCCGGCGGATAATGGGCTGAGTTACCTTGTTGAGTACCTCAAACTCCAGTCACTAATTACAGGGCATTGACTTGAAAGTTTGCTTGTATAATGTTTGTTAATTGATTTGCCTGAGGCAGGCTCCGAAGTTTCTTGCCACTCTTCAACTTCATGACTCTTTGTCGACAGCCTGCATGACCTTGTACTTTCTGGATTGTAGGTTTCATGCATGGGCTCCCTCCTCAGTTGTTAAGAACCCTCAGAAGCAAAGTGCTATGTAAGGGCATACAATCACATGGAGGGCCAGGGCAGTGCAGGGCACAGCCATTAGCAGTTGGGCTTAATGGCACTTATTGATTTCTGGTCGCAGGGAACGGATTTCGTTAGACCAACCCTTTTCTAGCGTCGCTCAGACTTCTAGCCTGCGGCGAGCTCATGCAGCCCATGGACGTGACGCGGGTCGTTCCATTTGGTGGATTTCAAGTGCTTATGTCACACAGGGACCAAATCCCTTCTTCAGATCCCCTTGATCTTCTAACTCCAAGGTGTGAACTTGTCGCTTGACCATGGCCAAGTTCACACGTCCCCCCAATGTCCACAGCTCCTTCTGAGGTTTGCCTAGCACACAATGGCATTTTGGGGATTTTACTAATTTTCCTTTGGTCATGTCATATTTAAAGGACGGAAAGGGAGGCAGAGGAAAGGCCAAGTCAGGTAGTGACCCACAGGACAGCTGATTTCCTGCAGATACCCCGTGCCTACCTGAGACCGTCAACAGTTGCTAACCGACCCCACAGTGCTTTTCTGACTCTTGGATCTGCAAGCCTTGGGAGAGCCTGGTTTCCCAGTTCAATGAACAAAATGACCGAGAAGCCACGAGTCAGGCTGAATGTTCCGCGTCTAGCCAAAAGTTAAGGGAAGAGACCCAAGGGACATCTCTACAATAGAAGGCAGTGATTCCAGGTGACTGTAGATGACCTGTCACCTCACATGTGTCCCGACCCATTTGTGGCTAAAAGCAACATTAATTTTAACAGGCCCAAGCAAACTTTTCTTCATATGTTGGAGGAGATTCAAAGTGACTACACAAGAAAACCACCTCTTTCAGTCTTGCATTCCAATACATTTATTTAGGAAAGAAAATGGTGTTGCAGGGCCAGGGAAGTAGCTCAGGTGATAGAATGCTTGCTTGCCTAGCAGGCACAAAGCCCTGGGTCCCACCCCCAGCACTGTATAAACCAGGTGTGGTGGTACACACTGGTAATGCCAGCACCATGAAGGCAAGAGGATCAGAATGTCAAGGTCACCCTCAGGAACATTGTATGTTTGAGACCAGCCTGGCTAGAAGAGACCCTCTCTTAACAACAACAACAAAAAAAGTTAGGTGCCTGAAATAGGAGAAGCTTAGATAGGAGAATGGTTGTGAGTTTGAGGCCAGCCTGTGCTCACAGGATGAATTCCAGGTCAACCTGAGCTAGAGTGAGAGAGCCTGCTTCAAAAGAGAGAGAGAAATGGAGACCAGGGCTTGATTCCCCAGTACCCATGTAAAGTCACAGGCACCAAGTGGTGTACGTGTCTGGAGCTCATTCACAGTAGCAGGAGGCCCTCGAGCACCTATACATACACACTCTCTCTCTATGTGGGGGTTCGATTCAGGTGTCCCCCATAAACTTAGACATTCTGGATATTAGGTTCCCCAACTGATAGCAATTGGAAATTAAAGCCTCCTGGAGGTAGTGTATTGTTGGGGGTGGGCTTATGGGTGCTATAGCCATTTTCCCTATGCAAGTGTTTGGCACACTCTCCTGTTGCTATGGTCTACCTTATGTTGGCCAGGGGGTGATGCCCACCCTCTGCTCATACTGTCATTTTCCCTGCCATCGTGGAGCTTCCCCTCGAGCCTGTAAGCCAAAATAAACCTTTTTCCCAAAAGCTGCTCTTGGTCAGGTGATTTCTGCCAGCAATGCTAACCTAACTGCAACAGTAAAGTGGTACCGAGGAGGGATATCATTTGCTGCTTTGTGGCTTTGGCCTTTTGGAGCTGATTTTCAAGAGGAATGTGGAAGGATTTGAAACCTTGGCCCAAGAGACACC
Source organism: Dipus sagitta (assembly GCA_036346955.1). Classification (NCBI taxonomy): domain Eukaryota; kingdom Metazoa; phylum Chordata; class Mammalia; order Rodentia; family Dipodidae; genus Dipus; species Dipus sagitta. Next base: position 1,966,320 of record CM070780.1, on the reverse strand, counting down.
TAGCAGTGCTGTAAGTACAGCTTGATGGACTATTTTGGTCAGAGTTGAAAGACCTATGGACTATGAGGTTTGGCCTATGAGGGTGAGAAAGAGCTTTGCCTGGACTGGGCTAACAGTTTGTGTGAGAATCTTGCTGTTATGCCTGGGTCCTGAGAAGTTGTGTAGGGTTGCTTTACATAGAAATGAACTGGTGTGAGCAGAGGGATATGGCACAGGAAGAAAAATCTTTGGGTGAACTGCTGCCCGTTCAGCTGCAATTGAGAGATTACAACCTTTGAAATTGGGCCAGCTGACCTGAACTGGGGCAACAAGAAGAATGTAGGCTCTTTTGAAGGGGCCTGAGTGCTCAAGGAGTGTCCTGTTCTTCAAACTCTGCTTTATTTCCTGCTGGATTAACAAACTGGCACCCTACTTGGTATTATGGAGTATGAGAAATGCAGGAAAGAGTGGGTCATTGAGTTTGCAACATGGTCTGCTTTGGAAATGGCCATGGGCAGTGTGAAGCAGGTTTGCTGGATGCCTGCATGGAGACCCCATGGGGCCATGAGGATGAACTGTGGATTGTAGCAGAGACCCAGTGGAGATGCCGGGACCGCGTGATGGCTGCTAAGGAAAACTGCTGGCCCCGATGAAATTTTCCAGGACTGTGAGTAGCCTAGCTGGAGGGGCAGAATTGGAATACCGGAGACTTGTTGCTGCTTATAATCATCGGACTTGGAGGTCTGTCACTGACTAGAGTCGTTGGACTTGAAGCTACAGAGTTTGATGTTTGCCCTGGTTGTTTTAAATCTTGTATTGGTTAAATACTTCTTTGTTATGCCCAATGCCATCTTTTGCAGTGTGAATATGTATTCTGTGCCATTATGGGTTTGGGAGGCTTTTTTTTTTTTTTTTTTTTTTTTTTTGGTATTATGGCTCAGTTAAAAGACCTTGGGCTATGGGGATGTAAGAACATCACTGGAATTAATGAAAACTATGGGGACTTCTAAAGATGGACTGAATGCATTGCATTTTACATCATGGATGGTTAACAGTTTATGGGGGCCAGGGGCGGAATGTGGTGGTTTGATTCAGGTGTCCCCCATAAACTTAGGTGTTCTGGACGTTAGGTTCCCCAGCTGATGGATATTTGGAAATTAAAGCCTCCTGGAGGTGGTATATTGCTGGGGGCAGGCTTCTGGGTGTTATAGCCAGTTTCCCTATGCCAGTGTCTGGCACATTCTCCTGTTGCTATGGTCCACCTTATGTTGGCCAGGGGTTGATGTCCACCCTCTGCTCATGCCATCGTTTTCCCGTGCCATCGTGGAGCTTCCCCCTCGAGCCTGTAAGCCAAACTAGACCTCTTTTGCCCAAAAGCTGCTCTTGGTTGGGTGATTTCTGCCAGCAATGCTAACCTGACTGCGACATCTGTTTCTCAAATAAATAAACAAGAATTGTTTAAAAAAAAAAAAAAAGGAGAAAAGAAAGGAAAGGGGAAGGGAGGAGAGCTGGAGAACTTGTTTGCCTGGGTGGGTGTGTACTCTGGGTGGGAGTGGACCTGATCCTGTCAGCGGTGACAGAAAACACATGTTGACAAATGGTAATAATAACAGTCCTGCCTCTGGCATTGTGAAGGGGAGGTCAGCCTGGGTAAGGAGTCTTTCTCCGGAACATTAGTGATGTGGACACTATCATTTCCCTGGCTCACAGTGTTGGAAGAAATATGTCTTCTTCAGGCATATAAACCTTAAAGCATAAAACCAGACAAACCCAACTCAAGAGAAGTCATGAGAAGTTTCCAAATTAGGAAGAAAAAAAAGTGAGGGGCTGGAGAGATGGCTTAGCATTTAAGGTGCTTGCCTGCACAGCCTAAAGACCCAGGTTCGATTTCCCCGTACCCATGTATGCCCAATGCACACGGTAGTGCATGTGTCTGGAGTTTGCAGCAGCTGGAAGCTTTGGCATACTCATTCTCTCTCTCTCTCTCTCACACACACACACACACACACACACAAATAAATAAATAAGTGAATTTTTTTAAGTGAGAAAAAAACAGAAAGTTTCAGGGTTAAGCTTGTATCGCCACTACAGATGACTCTTGTTCCTTTAGGGACTTGTGGCCCTGGGCATGGGAAGATCTTTGGAAGAATCCTTGGGCTATTGGGCAACAGTGACTGCTCAACTTGGAAGGATTAAGTCCAATACACTTGTGTGATGCTTCATGAATTGTCTCATCTTCAGCTGTGAGGGGAAAAAATTCCTCACTTCCTCCAATAACATCAATTACCCAGCCAGGGCAGCAAGTGGACAGAGGGAAGATGTTTATAAACAGCAAGCGTAGTGAGTCACTGGTCCCAGAGACAAGGCTGCCGACACCTCGCGCAGCACAGCCTCCTCCACTCCTCGCTCGTGAGAACTCACGAGAGGCCATGGGGTGTCAGCCAGCCCGAAGCAGGCACGAGCAGGCAGGGATGCCTTCCGTGCTATGTTCCATGTTCTGGAAAAAATGATGGATGGCACAGAGAGCGATGCCATGGGTCCCTCAGAACCAACAGGCGGGGGGCGAATCCATTCCAGCTGCAGCCGTTCACGCTCCTTACTCATGACTTCTTTTGGAAGACAGCGCCGGAAATTTTTGCAGAAGAAAAATCTCACGAGTTGCTCAAAAGCCAAAGGCCTGTTCCCACTCCACCGGGTGAGAGGCTGATCCTTGTTAAGCACATCAAGCAGAGGGAGAAAGGGGGGAACAAACGGGTGGGAGTCAGAGGAGATGTATTAAGATATTTAAAACTCTGTTCCTCTTACCATTTCAAGGATAATTCTAGAGTGTTTTGTTGTGTCTTTTTATTTTTGGCAAATGGTCCGATACCAAGGCCACTGCCTGCGATGGTGTGATCTCTGAGCGGTTTTCTTTTAAGCAGAAAGAAAGAAACATCGAGAAGTTTGCCTTCTCCCTCCCAAAGGCCAGCACCCCTATAGTACGTGAGTCATTAAAAAGCCCCTGGAAGAAACTGGAGGCTTCTGGTTCCTCTCTATTATCTTCCCCAGGGACTGGAGACATGGCGCCAGAGAACAGCCCAGCAGGATTCTGTGGGAGTGAGGCGCAAACAGGAAGTCCTAGACCCTAGGAGGCAGAGGCGGTCGGGGATGGAGAAAAAAAAAATTGGTGGCTATGGCATTCTAAAAGCCAGCATTTAGGCCAGGGAGATGAATGACAGCCAGGCTCTTCCACAGCCCGATTTTATGGATGATATTAGACCCAAGTGCCAGGGTCCGGGTGGGGGGAAGGGGAGATAAGACATTTGCCAAGATCATGCCCATCGTTTAGTACCAACCCAAATCAAGGGTTTGTTTGTTTAAAAAAAAGAGCTTTCCAGCATGTAAACTACAGACAGCAAGGAGTACAGCATCACTTATCTTCAGTAAAAGGGCAGCGAGAAGGATGCTTGTATCAAGGAGCCTGCGTACTGTCTGAGCCTCCAGGCCCTTCTAAATCACCCAACAATAGTGTGGTCAATACTATTTCAAGGTAGAGTATAATTTATCCCTTTCCAAGCTCTAACCCCTCATCTCATACTTGTAGTAAATCTTAAGCGGAATAGTTAATTTAGTGAGTGCCTGGCGCGGGGAAACTGGGCACGTATTTGTGAAACCAATGAATGACTAAACCCAAGTACTTAAGTCATATGGGAATAGATTTCAGCCTAGAAACGTTAAGTTTTGGCTCCTCCTAAGGAAACAAAAACAGCCCTTTTGGCATAAATGTAAGGTAATATTTTGAAAATACATGCCAGTCCAGAGACAGTTATATGCTAGGCAAGACAACCAGAAGCTGTGTGCCCCTGGGAAGGTAGTTAGCTCCCCTGTGTCTCATCTCTAAAGAAAAATGTGTTTTAATTTTAAGGAACTATTTGCGTAAGCTCAGTGATACCGTGAATATACAAGCAAACGGTGACGTTAGATTTTCTAGACATAGACTAGAGAGATGGATCCACGGTTAAAGGTGCTTGCTTACAAAGCCTGATGGCCTGGGTTCCATTCCTCAATGCCCATGTTAGGCCAGATGCACAAAAGTGGTGCATGTGTCTGGAGTTTATTTGCTGTGACAGCAGACCTTGACATGCCCATATTTCTCTCTCTCAAGTAAATAAATAACATTTTAAAAAAGGAAATTCTAGACACTATATTTGTGCGGCATAATGTGTCTGATTCTCAAGAAAGTTTATTCAGCTTATTACAGTTTATTGTTTACCATAGCTAGGATGTAAAGGGCACATGGGACAGATGTTATAAAAGGCACTGGGTATGGGGTTGGGGAGATGGCTCAGTCAATCAATCACTTGCTGTATAAGCATGGCATACCTGAGCTCAGAGCCCCAGGTGCTCTAACTCCAGCGCACTTACAGTGAGATGAAAGGCAGAGACAGGAGACTGTCCTGAAAGCTCGCGGGCCCCTTAGCCCTGGCAAATGCTGCAGTGAGAGAGGAGATACCCTCCTTCAAACAAGGCGGAAGACAAAGATGGACATTCAGACTCCAGAGGTTGTCCTCTGACCCCCACGCACGTGCCACGACACATGCATATCTACCCCCTTCCTGTCCCCACACGCATAAAACGAAAACAAAGGATGCCTGCTGATGACTCCAACAGAAATTGGTTGTGATTGATTTTATGCAAATCCTCCCCACTGGTGTACCTGTCGTAAAGACATTTGATCCCTAGTGTCAGAGTCAATCTGGATTGTGAACTTGACAGATTCTAGAATCCCCTGGAAGATAAACCTCTGGGCATGTCTGTGGGGAAGTTTCTAGATTGGGTTGACTGAGGTAAGAAGACCCACCCTCACTAGGGGTAGCAGCATCCCATGCGCTGGGGTCCCAGCCGGAATGGAAAGGACAGTGAGCCGAGCATCGGTATTCCTCTCTCTCTGCTCCCTGCCGATGGCCGCGCCGCGCCTAGCTGCCTGGCACTCCTGCCACCACGGTGAACTGGAAGCAGAGACTGTGAGCCAAAGTGAATCCTTCTTTCCCTAAGTTTCTTGTGTCAGGTATTTCTTGTCACAGCGACAAGGAAGGTGCCTGATAACACCTAGTGACCATCACACGGCAGCTTCCTAGCGTGTCTGACGAGCGGACGCGCGCATGGTGGGGTAAGTGGATGAGAATCAGTGCAGTTGCGCGACAACCTCCCAAGCGCGCACGCAGATCCGCAGAATCCCGCGGTGCAGGGCGCTCAGGAGGCCTGGTGTCAGCGCATGTTCCATGGCCGGAGCCAAATGCCAAACCCTAGAGAGCACGGACAACCGCGGTTTGGTTCATAAGAGGATGCTGTGCCGAGGCCCCGACCCCGCTGCGTGCTGACGTGCACAGAACTCATCGCCTCCCTTTCCAGAGCGGTTGACTGTGACCACTCATCCTACAGTGTTGAGCACACGGCCGACTGGGAGGCCGAGTCCTTGCCCGCGGTGCGTGGGACAAACAATTCCAACCCCGCAGATGTGACCCCCTGGGGGGCGTTCGGTGACGTGGAGTTTTCCACTCCTCCAGACAGCAGGCAGATACGGATTGGGCTGAGTTGGTTTAAGAGAAGGCCCGCCTGTCTCCTTCTCCCTGGCCTGTGTTGTCCGTGCTGGAGAGAAGCCAGGGCATATCTTCAAGCACCCTAGAGCTGGTGAGGCCAGGTGGGCAGCAGCACCCACTGGGTGTGAACCCTCCCTTCTTCCTCTGGGGGCCACAGTGTTGGACAACTTCATGTTCTTTATTTTTTAAGGTTTATTTATTTATTTATTAAAGACAGAGGGAGAGAGAGAGAGTGAGAGTGGGTGCACCAGGGTCTGTAGCCACTGCAAGCAAACTCCGAATGCATGCACCACCATATGCATCTGGCTTACGTGGTTCCTGGAGAATTGAACCTGGGTCCTTAGGCTTCTCAGGCAAATGCCTTAACCGCTATGCCATTTCTCCAGCCCTCGTGTTATTTACTTATGTTTGCTTGTGTGTATTTGTGCATGTAATGTCATGTATGTGTGTGTGTGGTGTGATATGTGCTATGTATGCCCATGCATGTGCCCCTGCAGTGCCCCACGTGCTCTCAGGAAGTGGTGGGTGGTGCCCTATGGGGGCCAACAACAGAATGTCAGGTGTACTGCTCCATCTTTCTTTCACTCATTCTTCTCTGAGCCCGTCTTTTACTGACACCAGAGCTTGCTGTTCTCCAAAGCCCGTGGTCTCTGCTCCCCTCTGTGTGACTGGAGTTATAGGCACATATGGCCATGTCCAGCCATGTACTCTGGGGATGGCAATTTGAACTCAGGTGGTCTCAGGCCCCCTATCTGGCACCTGTTGTTTTTAAGAAGGCGACGTCTCACTAGCTGGTAGACAGCAGTCTGTCTTTGCTAAGTGCGTGGGGAATAGCCACTCACTGACTCCTCACTCAGTCCTGTAACGCAAGCACTGCAGCTGCGAGAACAAACCCAGGGAGACCTGGTTTGGAACCGTCGTCGGGGGAGACACGCTTGGTGGAGGCGGCACACTTTGGAGGAGCGAAGGGCTGAGTTCCTGGCCGAGGGTGAGTCATTGAGAAGCACGCTCCTCGGTTTCAAGGGCAGGGGCCGGCGTGGATTGGGGCATGGATGGAGAGCACGCTCACTTCTGCGTCCACATACACGTGAACCAAGCACCGAGGCTGGCAGGAGAAGCAAAGGGAAGTCTTTGCTCCGATTCCACCTCCGCCATCTCAGGACAAGAGCTCGGCAAACGGCAAGTGGGCAGTGACATAGGCAAGTAGATAGCGAAGGCCGGGGAGGGGGCTCAGTCAGCAGAGCTCTTTCCTAAGCAAGCACGAGAGCCTGAGTTTGATCCTCAGCACACGCATTAAAAACGCCAGGCATGGGGGTGCGTGCCTGCGATCACGGAACTACGGCAGTAGAGACAGGAGGATCCCTGGAACTTACGGGGTAGCCAGTCTAGCCTGATTGGTGAGCTCCAGGCTAATGAGATCCCTTCTCAAAACGGACAGTGCTTGCTGAGCACCCCACCCGAGGCTGCCCTCTGGCCTCCACAAAAGCGTGCACGCGAGCTCTGTCACATGCACGCACACGCACGTGTAAGATCAAATAACGTATAACTAGAAATGGATTATGCAGCTAGATAGCTATCCACAGGAAAACAGGGCCTCTGCCTCGGGAGGCACCGCTTCCCCATTGTTAATTGAAAAAGAACCAGCTCTCACCGACCCTCCTACTCACAACGAGGGTGACGGCCCACATCACATCTCCAATGGAAGCCACGCTGTACCTCTGAGACGCTTTCCTCCCCCTCCCAAGGAAGGAGCTGTGAACTTCCTCTTCACCCCTCCCAGGCTCCAACATCCTAAGACATTAAGCAGCCATCGCTTAACCTAGAGGATAAAGCTTTAACCCTGGAAACGCACTTCTTCTCGTCTCCTCAGTGCCATTTTATCACCCACGGGTATCTCTTTCTTTATCCGGAAAAAAAACCTTGTTAAAAACCTGGTGGCTGTTGCATGCTAATTTCACCACATATACCTGATCTGAATTCTAAGTAATTAGCAGACAGGGTAACCTGTGAGATGCTGATCTTTTTTTATAACCACCAAAAAGCTCGTCACGCAAGATATTTTAGTTCAAGAACATTTCCAATCAGGAAACTTAACATCATGTTCCGAAATACCACAGTGCATCACATTCGTACGTAAGTCTAGGCGGTGTACTGACTATAGGTAAGACGTGCATGTTCTGAGAACCACACCGTACCCCGAATGTGAGGTGGCAGTGAGGCACACATTCCGCACACTCCCTGGTTGGGGAAATGTGGTCACTTTCTATTGTCAATGAAACAACACTTGTTTGAGTTGGAATGTGGGTGTTGACTGAGAATCTTATTTTGGAAGTATCTGAAGATGGGATATTTAGATGATGAAAACTGCACTGCCCACCCGGTTCTGGAACCAAGGTACCAGTTAATGGCCCCTGCTGTAGAAGATGATGTATTCCAGTCCCTTCTCTGTGTTTGCCAACTATGTGACCTCAGTTGCCCTGCCTGTGAAATGGGAACACTGACCCATTAGCCACATCAAAAGGCTGTCAGGGGGCTGGGAAGATGACTCAGAAGTTAAGGCGCTTGCCCGTAAAGTCTAACAGCCCAGGTTCAATTCCCCAGTATCCATGTAAAGCCAGATGTACAAAGTGACACATACATCTGGAGTTTATTTGTGGTAGCTGGAGGCCCTGTTGGGCCCATTCTCTCTCTTTCTGTCTCTCTCTTTGAAAATAAGTAAGTAAAACATTTTTAAAGGCTTTTCAGGAAGCATAAGAGACACGATGTAGAAACCTCTTATAAACTTAACTCAACGCCCACAGGGGCACTCATGTTGCTGAAAAGTACAGCGAACCCAGGAACTGATGAGAGTTAGCTCAAGTGGCACGCCATCCCAGCAAAGCTGTGTACTTCCTCCATGTGCCCACTCTGACGAAGCTGTTTTCTGCTCAGAGGCACTAGCTTGTTAGTCTTCAGCCTTGGGTTGTATATGTAAAGTAACCATGAAGTGAGAAAGATAAGTATTTTTATACAGTTTACAAGTTCATATTACATTGCATATGATCATGGCATTGTTTAAACATTAGACCACCCTTGACACTCAAAAAACTTATTTATTTACGAGAGAGAGAGAGAGAGAGAGAGAGGCAGATATGAGAATAAGAATGGGCATGCCAAGAGTTTCTGGCTTTATATGAGTACTAAGGAATCAAATCTGGGTTGATAAGCTTTGCAGGCAAGCACCCAAATTGCTGAGCCATCTCTCTGGCTTTTCTTAACCTTTTATTGTTTTGACTGTTCTTGTCTTTACCATAGTTTGGGTGCACACGCATGTAAAAACAGAAGTCTCCACGCATTATTTGAGCCTTTTAGGAATTTAGGTTGTGGGCAGAAATTTTAAAGATGCTAATTACAGACAATTTCTTCTTGCCTCCAATATGAACTTCAGATCTATTCATCAAAAAGACATATTTGTCTTTTCATCGACAAAGGTACCCATGAAAACATTTTCATGATGGTTAGGTAAAAATACACTTATACATTGTGATAATGGCTAAATAAATTATGCGGCGACTGCGATGGCTCGTTTTTTTTTGTTTTATTTTATTTTATTTTATTTTATTTTATTTTATTTTATTTTATTTTTTTATTGTCAGCTAACAAGACCTAAAATCACCAAGGGAACAAGCGTCTTGGCTTGCCTGTGAGGGGTCATGATGATGAGGTTAACTAAGGTGGGAAGACTCACTGTAACTGGAGGTGGCGTCACCCGTGCGTGGGGCCCCTGGACTGGATAAAGGGGGAGCGCGGGCTGAGCACCAGCCACTCAGAACATTCTGCTTCCTCTCTGTGGACTGAAGGTGACCACTCACCCCCTGCCACCGTGCCTTCCCACCGTGATGGACGGTGACCCCCAACTGTACGCTGAAACAAGCCTTTCCTCCCTTAAACCAGTCTTTGCCAGGTATCTTGTCCCAGCAATGAGGAGGTAACTAATAAAATAACAATTATGTTATTTTATGAATATATTATATTATTAATATATAATATGTAATTATATTAATTAAGAATATATTAGGGCTGGAGAGATGGCTTAGTGGTTAAGTGCTTGCCTGTGAAGCCTAAGGACCCCGGTTAGAGGCTCGATTCTCCAGGACCCACGATAGCCAGATGCACAAGGGGGCGCACACATCTGGAGTTCGTTTGCAGAGGCTGGAAGCCCTGGCGCGCCCATTCTCTCTCTCTGTCTCTCTCTCTATATTGCTTCTTCCTCTCTCTGTCACTCTCAAATAAATAAATAAATAAATATTTTTAAAAAAGAATATATTAATAATTATATATTGTATATGCAGCCACTGATAATAACCTCTGGAACTATTTCAATCCCATGAGAAACGAATGCAATAAAATATGTGACGTCAAAAGTAGAATGCAAATAAAACAAAAAATAAAAATGTGCATCTATGTTAAAAATACACATCTCTAGGGTGTTTTATTGTTATTGTTCCCACTCCAAAATGAGCATATATTTGGTCTGTAATCAGACAGAAATTACACAGGCCCTTCAAAATATTCTACGACCTAGTGATGGTATAATTTCCATCGACTTCAGTGAAAGTGCTTTGCCGTGTGACGTGTAGCTTTCCCCTGCCGCAGGTGCACGTGGAGCAGTGACCTCACCATCCTCACTCCTCGGAAGCATGTGTCGCATGAACACCAGGGACGGTTAGTACACAGTTACAGGTCACCACACTGGGTGATGGTGCCAAACTGCTGATAGTCATGGAGCTTGAAATGAATAACACAAAACAAAACAAAAAAACAAAAAAACAAAACAACCCGTCAACAGTAATAGCAGAAGAAGTACTTAAGTCAATCTACATTTTTATAGCAGCTAATCTTGGCTGGAATGTTCACGCAGGCGAGGCTTCTGGGTGCATTTCTCGTACTAATAAGTCCTCGGGACATCTACATGCAAGGCTCACGCGGGATAAGCTAGGCCCTGGGCAGCCTTCAATTCTAACATCAAGAGCCAAGGTGACAGCAAGACACGGGCTTCCTTTGCAGCCCTGATGTTTCAACATGATGTTTTTTTTCTTTTAATTTTTTAAAAATCATTTATTTATTTATTTGAGAGTGACAGACAGAAAGAGAGAGAAAGAGACAGGTAGAGATAGAGAATGGGTGCACCAGGGCCTCCAGCCACTGCAAACGAACTCCAGAGACTTGCGCCCCCTTGTGCATCTGACTAACGTGGGTCCTGGGGAGTCGAGCCTTGAACTAGGGTCCTTAGGCTTCACAGGCAACTGCTTAACCACTTAGCCATCTCTCCAGCCCAATGTGATGGTTTTGAATGAACGGAATTCTAGATCCGGCTCACCTAGACCAGCTGTCTCCTCTCATGGCTAAGCATTCAGAGGGGTCATGGTTAGCTAGAGACAGCTCTGAAAGCACCATTTATTCCTCCTGTCCGTGTGCTTCTGCCCACAACTGAACTTCCTGTTGGAGGTTCCCAGGTAATAACACATCTTCAAGAGAGAAGCCCAAACAAGGCCACTACTACTGGGGAGCTCGGAGGGATGGGGATTGCTGCTCGCTTCATTCAGTAGGCTCAGAGCAGGCCTTCCCATCCCCGCATCGCACTCTGCTCTCAGCTCAGCTGCCCATCCCCCACAGGGACCCCGCTGTAAGGTGGGTGATCAGTCAGTGACTAACTGAATCAGGGTCAATGGGGCAGCAGAAATCCACTCAGTATCATGATTTCTTTCCAACTATTTCAGTGTGTTATTGAAAGTCTACTTCCCATTTTCATTTCACTACTTGTCCATCTCTGTGTTTTTATTTATGCCTATGTACCACATACTTGAATATCAGGGTATTGAAGCAAGGAGGCTATCATGGGATCAAGGAGAAGCTAGGCACAGGAGTGTCCCCACAGTACCTGGTGGTCAGGGTACATGACATCTAGAGACCACAGTTAGGACAGGACAGGAGACCTGTGCCTGTCTGCCCAGAGACAAACCAGCATTCAAAACTCCAGAAATTCCTCCCGGAAAAGGTAATGGCTTCAGAGGGCAGGAAGTGTAAAAGGTTCTGGAATTTGAAACATTATGCAAGATCAGGAAATAGCACCCAACCACACGTGGGCACGAGCCTGACCTTCAAATATAAGCAATTCCAGATGTGTGCTTCCTGTTTGGGGTTAGGGGAGAGACTAGCTATTGAGACCAGATGCGTATAGAGCTGGGCAGGTGGGTGACAATAACTACAATTCTGGAAGGGGAAGTTCATGGTGACCAGTTTGTCCTTCAGGGCAATGATGGTTCACACAGTTTGTCACGAGACAGCTGGTGTCACTGGATCACCTCATGACCACCCTGCATGTTACTGATCATCACAGCTAACATTCACCGAGGGCTTACACCCAAGGGACCATTTCTTTCCATGGTCGACATGGAAAACCCCAAGGCTTCGTGGACATGAAGTGGTTTGGCCGAGACCACGCCACTCGGTGACAGAAGTGTCTGATCCACTTTCCTGTCACAGCACCATGGCAAGGCTCAATGAACTATTAGGCAGTTTTCACACCCAACAATCAAAAATCACAAAACTCTGGGCTGGAGAAATGGCTTAGTGGTTAAGGCACTTGCCTGTGAAGCCTAAGGACCCAGGTTCGATTCCCTAATGCCCACACACAGCCAAACGCACAAGGTGGTGCGTGCATCTGCTGTAGTTCATTTGCAGGGACTAGAGGCCCTCACATGCCCATTCTCTCTATCTGCCTCTTTTAATAAATAAAATATTTTATTAAAAAAAATCACAAGGTCATCCCGGGAAAAAATAGAGAGAGAGGCATCTGGACTAAATGAGGTCATAGAAGGAATGGACCTAACAGATATATACAGGACTTTTCATCCAAATGCTGCAGAATATACATTCTTTTCAGCAGCACATGGAACATTCTCTAAAATAGACCATATATTAGGACACAAAGCAAATCTTAACAAATACAGGAAAACTGAAATAATTCCTTGCATTCTATATGACCACAATGGAATCAAACTACAAATCAATAGCAAGAAAGGCTATAGATCATACACAAAATTATGGAAATTAAACAACACACTACTAAATAATGAATGGGTCAATGAAGAAATCAAGAAGGAAATCAAAAAATTCATAGAGTCAAACGATAATGAGAACACAACATACCAAAATCTCTGGGACACAATGAAGGCAGTCCTAAGAGGTAAATTTATAGCTTTAAGTGCCTATATTAAGAAATTTGAAAGGTCGCAAGTAAATGACCTAATGGTTCACCTTAAAGCCTTAGAAAAAAAAAAAGAACAAGGCAAACCAAAAATCAGTAGACGGGAAGAAATAATAAAGATTAGGGCAGAAATTAATGAAATGGAAACAAAAAAAAAAAAAACAATCCAAAGAATTAATGAAACAAAGAGTTGGTTCTTTGAAAGGATAAACAAGATTGATAAACCCTTAGCAAACCTGACCAAAAGAAAGAGAGAAGAGACACAAATTAATAAAATTAGAGATGAAAAAGGCAACATCGCAACAGATGCCAGAGAAATTCAAAAAATCATAGGGACATACTATAAAAACTCCACTAAGTATGAAAATCTGAAAGAAATGGAACCGGAACTGCAAAAAAAAAAAAAGGCAAACAAAAAAAATCACAATCCCCACTAAAACTCACAAGACCTTACCACTGAAGTTTATATCCACCAAGAGAAGCAACTTGCTTAGGAGGCAATTATGGTGTCACTCCGTAGCTGCGTATGTTCTTAAACACCTCTACGCTATCACTGAAATAATGAATGCATTCATGAGTTGTCAAAATAATGGCTTTTGAAAAATATTTTTATGGGCTGGGGAAATGGCTTAGTGATTAAAATGCTTGCCTGCGAAGCGTAAGGACCTCTGTCTAATTCCCCAGGACCCACGTAAGCCAGATGCACAAGGGGGCACACGCATCTGGAGTTCGTTTGCAGTGGCTGGAGGCACTGATGCGCCCATTTCTCTCTCTGCCTCTTTCTCTCTCTGTCTGTTGCTCGCAAATAAATAAATAAAAATAAACCAAACAATAAAATAAATATTTTTATTTATTTGTGCAAGAGAGAGAGACAGAGAATAGATAACAAGGCCTCTTGCCATTATTGCAAACACTCCCGGTGCATGTGCCATGGGTCCTGGGGAAATCTAACCAGAGCCATAGGCAAGCAAATGCCTTCAACCACTGAGTCATCACCCCAGCCCAAAATAATGGCTTTATTACTTGCGCCTTCATGCTGCTGTTTCAACCACGGGTGTAGTCTCCCGTGCCAACATCACACCAGGCACCCAGCGATATGAATCAACTTTCCACAGCTCTCAGACAGTGAAACACTATCAGTTGAAAACCTGGTTGTGGATGCAACTTGCGCTGCCATCCGTTGGGGTTATTTCTGGAATGACAGGCCCATCTTTGTCACCGTTCAAAGTGAGTGTGTATCCCGGTCCCTTCTATTCCCCGAACACTTCTGTGATCTTTCTTTTTTATAGCTGCTCTGTCTTGCACAGGCTGCTCCAGCGAAGTATCATGATTTTATAAAGACAGTCCACATCCCTGGAGACACTCACGTTGATACGAAACGCTCAGTTCCTTACACAGATAATTATAAACTCTGAGATCTCGCGGGGGGATGCAGTAAAAGGATGGAAAAGTTTCTCCACAGCCATGGCTCTGCGTCAAACCTTTAGCCCTACAATTTGGCCATGTGACCACCAGGTGGCGAGAGTGTGTCACAAGCCAGGGCCAACCAAGCTGAGATCAGAGATCCCGCTTTCTCCACACTTTCTGTAGTGAAAAGCCAACCTCTTACACACTATTTCCTGCTGTTTGTGATGCCACTTCAGTACAGCGTCTCCACTGTCCCCTGCAGGTTGGGTCCTTCATGACCTGCACCAAGTTCTTAACGTGGCACTCAGAGCCTTCCAAGGAAGCTTACTCACCAGCCCCGTAGTCCTCATGTTACAGCCTCACCCAAAGCCATGGTCCCTGCAGTCACAGGTGCAAAAATAGTCCTTGTGCCTCCTGTGGCTGTCCATTAGCACTTGCTCTTCTGAGGTTTCCAGCCATACCCTGGCATCTACCCATCCTCTTAGGGACCTCTGCAATATTTACAGACTGAAGTTTAGACAGAACTCCTCCAAAAGGAGTTTTGAAAGCCCAGAGTTCTGTTAATATTTACAAAATAGGTTCAGTGCTGTTTCCGGCACAACACTTGGAAGATAGAGATTAGCAAAAAGAATGTTTACAATACCCCTAACTTCAACACTCAGAGGTGGTGTAATTCCTGGTGGTATTACATTACGTATCAATGTCGATATGCCTGGGGTAAATAAATGTGTGTGTCACTAGAGACAGATCACACAGCCTGCCCTACCCACTTCCCACTTCGCTGTATCGCTTGGACATCTTTCCACGTCATTAACTAACTCATGGGGTGTTTTGTTTTTTAACGATACCCCCCCCCCCAGGATGGTGGAAAGTATATTGGGTTCAAAAATCAACATAGTGATTTTGGGTTCTGGCAGGTACTAGCTGTGTTTGGGTAATTTAACCTCCCTCAGCCTACCTCCCCAGAGTCTCTGACCACAATTTATGTGATTTTTTTGTGCCTAGTTTGGAACCTGCCTAAAAGTGGCCTCTTAATAATTATCCATTTCATCTCATGCAGTTCGTTTGAATGCTCTTTTTACTGTGGTTATTTCTGGGTTGGTTCTGGCGACGGAAGCCAAGTCCTCCCCCGTGCCAGGTGTTCTAGTCAGTTTCGCCTCACCTGGATGAACGTGCAAAGCGGACACAGTTGATGGGATTATTTCAGGCTTACATATCCAAAAGAAAGTTCCATCAAGTGGGAGAAGAAGCTGGCCCCCCATTCATAAACCCAAGCAGGGAGACGCCACCAAGCAGCCATTGTCACAAGCAAGAGCAAAACTGGCAGCAAGCAACAGGCACCCAGGCAGGGCGCAGACCTCTCCGCACACCTTTACACTGGAAATCAAATCCTCCCTCCAAACACACCTTAGGGTTGGACGCCAGGATCCGCCCCCAGTGATGCCTCTTCCAGCCGGGCGGTTGGATATATCCAAGTTACAAGCTTCAGTAAAACGCCCGAGTCTGCTGGGGGACATCCATTCAAAGTACCACACTAAGCAGGTGCTCTACCACTGAGCCACACCTTCATCTCGGTCTATTGCGTTTCTTCCTAGCCCTCCTCACTTGTGCCACCCCGCGGCTCCCTCCCAACGGCTCTCGGTTGAGAGGAATTTGTGAAACTCCGGTCTTCTTCCCACGACAGCATGAACCCTTTGACCCTCCCCATCGCCCCTAGCACATGCTAGCCTGGCCCAGCAGACACAGGTGTTTGCTGGCTTAGGAGCCGAATCCAGCATCAGGCTTCCCATCGCCTTACCCATCGCCATTCCTTCTTGCAGCCAACACACAGCTTCAAAGAGATTCTGGGATTTTTTTTTTGAGGGGGGGGGGCTTGGCTCGACTTTGATGTCTTAAAAACATCCAGTGTGGAGCTTAGCTCTTTGGGGTACTGAGGATGCCTCTAGGCCCACCTTCCTCCCCTCTAGCTTTTCTCCTGGTGGGTGGTTTGAACTGCCTTCTCCAAGCTCTGCACCGTGCATCCTCAATGGCGGACAGAAGCCTTGCTGGGAAGAGGAAAACCACCCTCCTCTTCATCACCAGGTCCTGGTCCTTTCCTCACTGGAAATGACCACAGCTTCATGAAGGGCTGGACCACGCTTGGGCTTTCTCGGCCTGCAAGGCCCTTTGTGACCTTCCTGCTTCTCAGCTACAGTTGGAGGTGGGTTTTTTAATCCCCCCCCCCCATTTCATGAAGAAAGCATTCCTTGTTTTGGCTCCTCCAACGGTCAATGAGGGTGTACTGGATACTCCTTCCTCTTCCTCCTCCAACACCTGCTCAGCAACAGCCTTCTTTATAGACTGCTTGGGGGCGGGTGGGGGGATGGCGCACATTAACTGCACACAGCCTCTAGGCAGAGGTCACGTGGTTCCATCAGCCGTTCCGATCATCTTGAGTTGTGTGTGGCCCAGGGTTGGACCCTGCTGCTGGCTCATCCAGGCTGGTGGCTGCAGACTGGCCGCAAGGCCACCCTATGACGTGGGACATTGAGATGTCAGGTGCTCACTCTTGGAAGAGCAGGGTCTAAAATAATATACTAAGTGTGGGCCCCAGGGTCAGATGCGGTATGAGTCTCCAATAGTCAACTTTGCAAGTGGGACCACAGGGCATTTACTCTTAGTAAGACTTCCTGTTCAAGAACTGGTAAGCACGTCTACGCCACATGCCAAAGAGCTCTGAGCTGACGGTTCCAGGCCTGTGGGCAGAGCCTATGCCCATGGATTCCTTGCAAAGCCCTGGTAGCACTGAACCTTAAATGTGGAGGGCCTGCTGTTTTATGACAGAAACTAATTTCATATCCCAAAATATCTAGTTTAAGTGAAGATATTAATTGGTAATAGCATGGATGACAACTGTCCAATATGTTCTTTTGAACATATTTTTATTTGAGAGACAGGAAAAGAGGGGGAGAGAGAGAGAGCATGAGTGCACTAGGGCCTTCCTGCCACCGCAAATAAATTCCAAACACATGCACCACTTTGTATATCTGTCTTTATGTGGATAATAGGGAACTGAACCCAAACCATCAGGCTTTGCAAGCAGACGCCTTCAACCACTGAGTCATCTCTCCAACCCCCAATATATTCTTTTGAAAGTTAACATTTTTTACAATTCCATCCTTGTATATAGTGTATTTTGATCATATTCACCCCATATCACCTTCTCTTGCTCCCTCCCACTCACACTGTACCCCTTCTTCCTAAGTAGTCCCCCTTCAACTTTGATACCGTTTTTTGTGACCTACCGAGTCACAAAAGTCTTGCATCAGCATGGCTGGGGTCTATTTCCCAGAGCCACACCACTAAAGAAAATATCTTTGTCCCCCTAGTCAACACCTTCTTCAAGAAGACATGCCGATTTTCATAGTAACCTGCAATAGCTAAGTCTCATTTCTGGGCTGGAGAGATAGCTTAGCAATTAAGGCACTTGCCTGAGAAGCTAAGGGCCCAGGTTCAATTCCCAGCACCCACATAAGCCAGCTGCACAAGGTGGCACGCATCTGGAGTTCATTTACAGTGGCTGGCATACCCATTCTCTCTATGTGCCTCTCGTTCTCTCTCTCTCAAAATAAAATAAATAAATAAAAGTTAATTCTGAGAGAAAGCTAAGACCTCTGTGTCTAAAACAGGCAGGCTGAAGAATGAAACAAAATAAGAGAAACCTCATTCAACAGAATAAAAGGAAAGGAAGTTTGAACTTCAGATAAAATTTCCAGAGGGGGGAAAAGAAAATGAGAGACTTCCAGTGTTTGTTTTGTTGCGGCCATAACAAGTCACCTGAGACCAGGTGACTTAAAGAGACACAAATATGTCATGTCGCCATTCCGGAGAGCAGTAGTCTTTAAGTCAAAGCACTGGCAGACTTGTACTCCTTCTGGAAGCTCCCGGGGAAATTTGTATTCTTGTCTTTTCCAGCTACTAGAATTCTAGAATTCACCTACATGGAGAGCCTTTCTTCCACCTTCAGAGCCAACAATGAAATGCATGTTCTCCTTCTCCCTCCCTCTCTCTCCCTCCCTCTCTCTTTTGTTTTCTCATCCTCTGCTTTTGTATTCAAATCCTTTCCTCTCACTTTGAATCCTCCGCCTCCCTCTTAGAAACACCTGTGATCACACTGTGTCCACCTGAACAACCTGTCCCCGTGATCCCGACTCAATCACATGTGCAAAGTCCCCTTTCCAGGAAACATAACATAGCCACAGGTTTGGGGGGTTTCGTTTGTGGATACTTTCGGTGGCCACTATCTTGCCCACTTCACAGAATATATTTGCAGTCTCCACCACACTGCCTGGCATGTTGAGTGCTCCAAAAATATTAGCCAGTGCTGTAGCAATATACTGACAATAGTCTTAATAATAAGAAGAAATATGTTTACAGTTCACTTAGGCAAAGCAGTGCTATTTGGTTCAAATTTGAATGAAAGTGAAAGAAGTGAAAGAAAGTATTATTCAGAGGTCCCCTTGTCATTGTTTTTCATCCTTATCTTACTTTTTTTTTGTTTTGTTTTGTTTTGTTTTTCGAGGTAGGGTCTCACTCTAGCCCAGGCTGACCTGGAATTCACTATGGAGTCTCAGGGTGGCCTTGAACTCATGGTGATCCTCCTACCTCTGCCTCCCAAGTGCTGGGATTAAAGGCGTGCGCCACCACGCCCGGCTCTTATCTTACATTTTTTAAAAAATATTTTATTTATTTATTTGAGAGAGAAAGAGAATAGGCATGCCAGGGCCTCCAGCCACAGGTCCCGAAAGAACCAGGATTCATCTGTACTGGGGATATAAGTTTTACTCTGAAACTTCTCTTTTTCTCACTTTAAAAAATATTTTATTTTTATTTATTTATGAGAGAGAGAGAGAGAAAGAAACAGCGAGGGAGGAAGAGAAGGAGGGAGAGGGAGAGAATGGGCACGCTAGAGCTTCCAGCCACTGCAAATGAATTGCGAACACATGTGCCACCACGTGCTTCTGGCTTATGTGGGTTCTGGGGAATCAAACCTGGGCCTTTAGGCTTCACAGGCAAGCGCCTTAACTGCTAGCCCATCTCTCCAGCCCTTATCCTTTATTATTTTTTTTGTTTTGTTTTGTTTTGTTTTTTCAAGGTAGGGTCTAACTCTAGCCCAGGCTGACCCGGAATTCACTCTGTATTCCCAGGGTGGCCTCGACCTCACGGCAATCGTCCTACCTCTGCCTCCCGAGTGCGGGGATTAAAGGCGTGTGCCACCACGCCCGGCACTTATCCTTTATTTTAACAACAAATGTCTGCTGGAAACTCACCTGGTACCATGACCTTTCATTTTCCGTAATGGTCCTACTTCGTCGGTCCAGACCCCTAAGAGTTGGGTCATACAGTGTGCACAGGTCTTCTCGCTATGACCAGCCAAGCCCTCTCGTGTCTGACTCAAAGACCCATCCCCCTTGTGACCAGAACCTGGTGACCTGTGGCTCGTTCTCACCGTAAGCATCCCAGGTCAGCCCGCCTTCAGTGAACGCCCCGTCAGGACAGAACCAGGTGCAGGCTTCGCTCATGTCCTCCACAGCCCTGTGCCCACCCACTCAGGGGCACAAAACGTATGAGCCATGGAGTCCTTGGTATTGTTCTAGGGACAGAAGAGTCCTATGAGATGGGGATGAGGCTGAGGCTATGGGTCTCCTCTCATCCCGACAAACTTCCGAATCACTCCGATTCTGCAGGGCCAACACAGCCCACCGTGCGTGGCCCACCATGTTGATGCTGCCGTCTGGGACCGCCCTTTGGGAGCCAGTATTGGGGGGTCGCTCAGAAATAAAGCTTATTAACGGGTAGGAAATTGCTTATGTGGGAGGGTTCAATGCTCACGGGACCCCTCCTTCTCCCACCTGCTCTGTTCATCTTTTTTTTTTTTTTTTCTTTTGGTTTTTTGAGGCAGGGTCTCACTGTAGCCCAGGCTGACCTGGAATTCACTATGGAGTCTCAGGGTGGCCTCGAACTCACGGCGATACTCCTACCTCTGCCTCCCGAGTGCTGGGATTAAAGGCATGCGCCACCATGCCTGGCTTTGCTCTGTTCATGTTTTACCTGCCACAGCTGCTGACGAACAGAGGAGATGGCATGACCTTTCCTCCAGGACCTGCACCATGCTGTCACTCTCCGCTCCTGCTCCTCTGGGTGGGGACCTGGGCTTTCCTGGAAAGCCACCTCTTTAGAAGAGAGGCCTCTACTTTCTCTGTCTCTTTGACTCAACCAAGCCCCATCATGCAACAGGAAATCCAGAAACACCTTTGCCCAGGAGGCAGGAGAAGACAAGAGCAAGTCCTATAAAGGACAGAGAGTTTGGCAGTCCCCAAGCCTCGACTCCTCACCCAGAGCTCGAAGTCGCGGCCTCCCAGGACTCAAGCCCTCAAGTTTGCATGGCTGGCATTATTTAAATGTGACCCTGTAGGTGGAAGGGCACACACATTAACATATTTGGGAACAGCTGTTGATGAAGGCTTTAAGTTCCGCTCTGGGGACCAGTTGCAGTGAGGAACATTTTATGAGAACAATACATATTGTAGACATGCGAATATATTTCCATGTGGAAACGGGGAGGGAGGAAACAAAAGGATGGTATAGCCTTCCTCCGTGGCAGATGAATATTTAATATGCTGGGGACTTATCTTTAAGAGTTAAAAAAAAAAAAAGAATACCCTTTGCCATTTTTTGTGCCTCCTACAATAGTTATCTGTACACAAAAAAATGACAAACGCCACTACCATCCGAATATAAATACCATGTATTTCATTATTCCTGTCTTACGGTGGCACAAAGACGGGCTGCTCCACGAAGTACCATGCAAACATAAATTAGTGGCTATAAATAGCATATTTTAAACGCGAGGCCGTCTAAAACCAGTTGGCTCACCTGGGGCTGCTGAGACAAGTCTGGGGCCTGGACTAGACAGGAGGGAAGCCCGGGCGATGCATGCAGAGGGCAAGAGCAGCAGCCAAGGGAAAAGCTGCGAGAGGGGCTCCCAAAAGAGGGCTCAAAGCAGATACAGTGGATTCTGCAGGGGCCCAGAGAAGCAATTCCACTTCCGGTTGACCCTTGCCACCCCAAGTGGGACCCATTCACACACTGCTTATCACCTCTATTTTTAGCTTCTTGGCAATATAAAGCCAGCGCAATGGGAAAAGTGCCCAAAGTAAATACACACTCTCATTGGATTCTTCTCCTGGCAAGTCATTTTCTATTATTTTCGGTTAGAACCATTTCCAGGATAAATCACACTCCAGAGGCGCAGCTTAAAAGTCGGAAGGTCCTCCGAGGAGCACGGGGACGGACGTACTGCAGACTGGCGGGGGAGGGTAAGACAGGAGCTCTGCTGCAGATGCTGGGTCCAAACAAGCCTTCTGAGAAATCTTTCCACGTTCCTGCCTTCAGTCCTCCTATGTTGTCATATGCCCGGAGTGCGACCACCAAAGGCGACCGACGTAGTCACAGATCCTTGTCTCCACAACACAGCTTCTCACAAGTAACAGCTTCTGAGCACCTCCTTTCTTCCAAGCAGCCCACTGGCTCCTTTGTCTTGCTCTTCTCAGTCCTGGGAGGTGGGTTCTGCTCTAATTCCTATCTTGTGGGGTTGTAAGATCACACAGGTGTAGGGATTGGCTCAAGACCTTGCAAGCTGGAAGGTGGTGAAGGGAATTGGATCAAGTACTTTCTCATGCCTGTGGATAAATACCTGACCAGAGGCCACTTAAGGAAGGAAGGGGCTTATTCTTAAAGCTTGCAGTTAGAGGGAAAGTTTCAGGGTGGAGACAGCATGTCAGGCTGTCTGGCCACACTGCAGTCAGGAGAGAGAGAGGGAGAGAGAAGTACAGAGCCTGAGGCCTACCCCCCTGTCATACATTTCCTCCAGCAAGGCTCCACCTTCTAAAAGTTCCACAATGTTCCCGAGCAGTGCCACCATTTAGAAACGCAGTATTCAAATACATGAACATGCAGGGGTCATTTTCCATCCAAACCACCACGGGAGTCTAAACTCCAATAGCACTCGGTTGGTAGAGAGCTTGCCTAGCATGTAGGAGGCTCTGGGTTCCACCCCCAGCACTGCGTTAACCGGGCACGGAGGCTGACGTCTATTATCTCAGAGCTCAGCAGGTAGAAGCAGGAGGATCATAGGGAATCAAAGGCCAGCCTGGTATGCATGAGGCCCTGTCTTGAAACATACACACACTCACACACACACACACACGAGAGAGAGAGAGAGAGAGAGAGAGAGAACCAGATAGATCTGTCTCCAAAACCCATACTTAAAAAATATTTTATTTATTTATTTATTTGAGAAAAATTGGGAGATAGAAAGAAGGAAGGGGGCACATAGAAAGAGACAGAGAGAGAGAGAAAGAACGGGCATGCCAGGGCTTCTCATCATTGCAAGCAAACTCCAGACGCATACACCACCTTGTGCATCTGGCTTTATGTGGGTCCTGGGGAATCAAACTCAAGTCCTTAGGGTTTGCAGGCAAGCTCCTTAACCACTTAGCCATCTCTGAAGCCCCCAAACCCACAGTGTTTGCCACTGCACAACACCACCCAAACTAATCCAAGCCACCCTGCTGTGCTCTTACAGTTCCAGACCAAAGAGAACACCTCATTATGCTAGCTAAAGGCTTATGAAAGATAAACGCATAGCTTGCGTTAAAACTTTCCAAACACCCAAAAATAGCTTCAGGAGTCCCATCTAAGTCTTCACGGACCACTAGCTGCCCTCAGCTTCTCCCAAGGAAGCGCTGACCTAGAACCACCTGGACATCATTTGCAAAGCGAATCCTCCAGGTCTGCATAAAAATAGCACATTAAAAAATACTGTCTGATGCCATGGGATCTGAAGTCATGTAGCGGAAAGACACTGAATGACATTCAAGGCTCTGGTTTTTTGTTTTTTTTTTTTGGAAAGGCAGCCCTCCCATGTAGCCCAGGCTGGCCTCAAACTCACTATGTAGTCAAGGATAACCCTGACACCTCTGATCCTTCTTGAGTGCTAGGGTTACCGGTGCACACTACCACACTCAGTATACGGGGTGTCCATGCATGCTAGACCAGTCACTCTGAGGTCCATCGCCAGCTCACTCCCAAACCTGTGCTTCTACTGAGCCCCCAGGAGACCTTTTCTGGCAGGAAGCTGGGAGACCTTTGCATCCTGTTCACGGCTAGTCACCATCGCTCTAACTTTCCAGGCACGCCACCCACTCTCTCTCTCTCAGCTTTGTGCAACTGTCCACCCAGGTTCCCCAGCCTGACATGCAGGTGGTGTACCTTCCTCCCAGCCTGACTCAAAAGATCTCCTCTGGAGGAGCCTCACCCGTAGTCTTCAGTTAGAATTGTCACATCCCACTGCGGCAAGCACTGGGCTGGCATTCTACCTGCTGTCATAGATGTCCCCTCCTCCACCCCAGCCCTGGCGAGTCTGGCCCCAGCAGACGCTAAGCTCTTTAACACAGTCCTGGTTCCCTTTCCTGGCTCAGCCCTTTGCAAAGGCACTGACCATGGACGGCTCTTAATGGGGATTAGCAGGTTTCATTTGTTATTGGCAACCTGGAGCAGCCACTGTCCTGGAAACAGACTTCTCTTCTCTCCTCTCTGGCAGCTAATCCCACCGACAAGAAGGAAGAAAGGCAAGAAGAGGAGAAAGAGAGAGAGAGAGAGAGGACACATACACAAATTAAAAGCGATATTTCACTGTTCAACATGCGACCCAAGATTAACCGTGGACGCAGCGCCAGGAAACCGTCTATCCCTGTGATCAAGCATCCATTCACCAACTCCGACAACTGTCTCCAACCTAAAACTAATGGTTAAGTGACACGTAGGAGTATGGGTTACATTTTATTAATTTTTTTAAAAAATGAATATATATTAAAATAAAATGCATATTATAAAAAGTGACTGATTTCATTACGGTGTTTTCATATATCTATGCCATTATTTCTTGGACTTACTCATCCCTCTGACTGCTTCCCTATGAGATGATACATTTTCAAATGCAATGAAAATGATTATTAGTATTCAGATAGTCATGGGAATTATGGTTGGCATTTTCCATACACACACTAGCAAAATAGAAATAGTCAGAAAGACCAAAACTTGCATGTTCTCTCTCATAGGTAGACCAGAGCTTTTAATGATTTTATGTATGTATGTAGGTAGATGGGAGGGAGGGTATAGCCTATGACTCTAGAAAGAAAACCACAAGATGGGGAAAACGAGTCATTAAGGATGCCTAGAGAGGAAACAGGACACTGGACAAGAGGCTACTGGTGGGTAGTTAAGTGTTGTGGTGAAGGAAGCAGTAGCAAGATATGTTTTAAAAAACTGAAAGAAGAATAAAAAGAGAAAACAAAGAAAGGAGGGAGGAATGAAGAAGAGAGGGAAAAAGGGGAAGAGTACAAGAGGGGAAAGGAATTGAGAAGAAGGGGAGGAAGAAAATCAAGAAAGAAAAATAGGGCTGGAGGGATTGCTTAATGGTTAAGGCGTTTGCCTGCAAAGCCAAAGGACCCAGGTTCGATTCCCCAAGACCCACATTAGCCAGATACACAAGGGGGCACATGTATCTGCAGTTCATTTGCAGCGGCTGGAGGCCCTGGTATGCCCATTCATTCTCTCTCTCTCTCCCTCTTTCTCTGTCAAATAAATAAATAAATAAAAATAAAATATTCAAAAACTAAAAAAGAAAGACAAATATTGTTTGAAAATGCCATAATGAAACACAATACTCTCTGTGCTAATTAGATAATAATTAATTTTTAAAGAGACACACCAAAGTTTTAACATAACTGCTCACATTTATATCTTGACTTCTTAGTAACCTGTGACCAGAATGTGGAACGTTCACCACCCATGTATTTGATGTCTGCTTCCACAGATGGAATGTTGGGGAAGGGTCAGTAAAGATGAAGGGAGCAGGAATACTTGGCCTTTCAAAGTGAAGATTTGAAAGACAGGGAATTACCATCCTTGCTTGGCTAATTTAGTGTGGACACGATACGTAGCCTTCTGTGAAGCAATGGAAGGAGGGCTGATGTTGTCAGCATTCACAAATGAGGCTGCTTCTGTGGGAGAATAGGAAGGCTCTCTAGGGGAAAGATCCCGAGAGAGAGAGAGAGAGAGAGAGAGAGAGAGAGAGAGAGAGAGAAATGCAGTCAGAAAAGCAGGGGAGTGGAGACTTCCAGAAATCCAACTCGAATAACACTCGTTGGCTCTGGAGTTGTCACTGTAGACCTTCCACATCTTTGAATGTGCTTGAAATTTGTGCAGTTGACACAACTCCAGATTTTGTTTTGAAAGAGGGACTTTATAAACGACTGTATTAGTACTACAACTGAGCAAACCCAGAGTAATCTGTGATTGCACACATGTTCACAACTGTGTGAAAAATCCTGATGTCAGCACCCAGGCCCGTTTCCACTACTCAACTCTTTTTTACATGTTAATGGGCAGTGAAGTGTTGTCGTGAAGGAGGCAGCAGCAAGATATGTTTTTAAAAATGAAAGAAGAAAAAAAAAGAGAAAATTAAGAGAGAGGAATGAAGGAAGGAGAGGAAAATCTTTTTTTTAATACATAGCCTTAAGAAAAACTCCCAATATGGGACTAGAAAATGTGTTCAACATAGCCTGACTCTGTTAATAATATGAAGAAAAAAGAATAATGAACAAATATATGTTTTCCAAAATCCTTTAAGAATCCAGTCAGCTATAAGTCTGGGTTATTACTTTAAAAGCTAGCTATATCCTGAATTTCCTAAAATGAGGCAAACTATTCAATCCTAGGCCAAGAAAAATCCCAAACCAACCCGCAGAAGGTAAGGGAAAATTGGATACAGAAGTTTTCAAATGGAATTATTTGAATCCAAAGAAATCAAAAGTGTTTCATCTCCCGCCCTCCCTCCCATTAACTTTTGAAACATTTACAATACATAGCCCTAAATATGTCAAAAAGAAATCTGAAAGATCAAATTCCATTTTTATGAGCTGAAGGGTGCAGATAAATCTATCAAGTTTATTAGAATATGTGTATGTACCCATTTGTTTCACGGATGTTAGAAAGGCCTGGAAACACCGTGTCTATTAGAATGCTTCTAACGTGTCAGATGGAAAGCTTTTACATGCTTACATTAATTTAACTCTAATATACTTCATCCCTCAAAAAGGCTTCCTGAATATAAAATACATCAATTTTTAAAAAATAAGTGGCAGATTATTTACCAGGGAACAGGGAACGAGTGACTTTCCAGTGGCTACACCACTGGTGAACCTGACTCCTCTGTCCCAGAAGCCATTAGCTGCCGTTGGCCATGCTGAGAGGTGTGGGGTCTCATGGACCCTTCCCACAGATGATGAACTACTGCTGGGCTCAATTTTGTGCAGGGAAACGACAGGTGGTGTGAGTTTATAGCAACCATGTCATATAGCCAGAAGATGGTATGTGGCAGCCCGCCTCCGCATCCTCCTGCTCCGAAATGCTCTCTGAGCCTTGGACAGGGTGGTTTAGATGTCCTGTTTGAGGAGGAACACACAGCGGTCACTTAACCCTACGCAATTTTCCAGCTGTCATCTCTGTATTAACCACTGTCCACTGTAGTAAGGAGGAACTCACTCTTACTTGAAGAAACTACAAAAAAAAAAAAAAAAACACTTAAGTTTTCCAACACACACACACACACACCTAAACTACACAGGGAAAATAGTTTCTGAATCCATTTAAATTCGTTAAAACAGAGAAGTGCCTACTTATAATGGACTATAAAAATCTCCCAAGGGATAACTCCTAAATAAACACAGCCACGTCATCAATGGCAGAGTCCCATGGAGACATCACACAACTTCTCAACATCTGTTGGTTTTGTTTTGTTGTTTTGTTGTTTTGTTTTGTGGTGCCAAGGATTGAGCCCAGGGCCTCAGGCAAGTCTGTGCCACAGAGCCACATCGCCAACCCTTGAAACATCTCTGGATGGGATGAAAACATTTTGATATATTTAATCCGTTCCCTAATATGTTCACATGACCCTTCTTCATTGACACACTTTTTCTTCTGGTACAAAGGAGGCCTAAACATATGCAGTCTCTTTTCATGCATGGATTCAAATAGAAACGAAGGCAGTCACATGGATTATTATTTGACTCATCAGTCAGAGCATAACAATATATACCAAAGGTGTCCAGACTCCGTGTGCCAGCCTGTCCACTCTGTGAAGAACAAGGGCATCACTGAAGAGAACAACTTCTACAAGTGTGGTCGATGGTCCCCCAGGGGTCCTCAGGACTCTTTCTAGGAAACCCACAAGGTCAAAACTACCTTCACGATAATACTTATCATACGAAGTAGAGTACTCCAGAGGCTGCGCTGCGTGTTAAATCACAACAGATGGCATACAGCAGCAGCCCGGAGGACCCAGCTGTCTTCAATTAAACTACACATAAAAGATATCTGCCAAAGTAAAATAATAAATAAAATACCAGTCTCCTAACTGTTTTTTTTTTTTTTTGGTGTGTGTGTGGGGGGGGGAGAGGTTTTCTTTCTTTCATTGCAATATGTTATGTATGTTAGAATGCAATGGATTTATTATTTTTAAATAAATATATTTAAAATTTTCATACCCTTTCAGTAGTAAGATGACATATATCAATGAATGCAACTTACATAATCAAAAGCTCTCAAGGATCATCAATAACTTTTCACACCATAAAGGGGGCCTGGGGACCAAAATGATTGACAAGCAGTGATTTTGCACAATGTCTGACACCGCCAACACTCAAAGCATGTGGCACATGGACAAATGCATTGCTTAAAGGACTTAGAGTGGTAAAATATGGAAGAAATGCCACAAAATTCCAAATAGGGGACATGGCCAGTAAAGACCTTGAATGACTCTCTTTAGTTTCCCTGCACATGAGCATGTACCCATGGGAGAAAAAGATGGCAAGATGAGAAAACTGTAAAGCAACAATGACGACATTAAAAATGCCAGGCAGGGATCTGGAGAGATGACTCAGCGGTTAAGGCATTTGCCTGCAGAGCCTGACCACCCAAGTGTGATTCCCCAGTGCCCATATAAAGCCAGATACACAAAGTAGCACACACATCTGGAGTTCATTTGCAGTGGCTGGAGACCCTCGCATGACCATTCTCCATCTCTCTTGTCTCTATCTCTCTCTCTCTGCTTGCAAATAAATAAATAAAATAGCCGGGCGTGGTGGCGCACGCCTTTAATCCCAGCACTTGGGAGGCAGAGGTAGGAGGATCGCCGTGAGTTCAAGGCCACCCTGAGACTCCATAGTGAATTCCAGGTCTGCCTGGGCTAGAGTGAGACCCTAACCTCGAAAAACCAAAAAAAAAAAATAAAATAAAATAAAATAAATAAATAAAATACTATTTAAATGCTTTATTTTTATGCATTTGAGAGAGAGAAATAGGCATGTAGAGAGAGAGAGAGGGAGGGAGGGAGAGAGAATAGGCATTCCAGGCCTCTAGCCACTGCAAACAAACTTCAGACTCATGCACCACCTTGTGCTTCTGGCTTATGTGGGTCCTGCAAAACTGAACCTGGGTCCTTTGGCTTTGCAGGCAAATGCCTTAACCACTAAGCCATCTCTCTAGGCTAATGACTGCATGTCACACATCCTGCAGAAATTCTTCCTTTACACTGTCTCCTTGTCCGAACCATTAGTGCCTTGAAAGCAGGGTCCTCGCCTTATACACCCAAGGGATTAAGCATGCTAGATACTAAAAATTCACACAGTCTCATCCGTTATAAAACGCACGCTTAGGACTAAACACAAAATTAACTACGAGGCCTGAGATCATGAACAAGAAGAGGAGGTCTTCCACTTGTGCCCCGGCACGTGGGTCTTGTGCGGGTGAGTTAGTCTAGTCATGAAGAGGCGGGACAGCCGCCCACAGAGCCCAGTTCTAAAGCCCAATCTCTTGGAGAAAGCATTTAGCTCCTTTCATCCTTCTGAAAAGATACAAATTGCAAATGATATAGGCAAGGATTTCAAATGGTAAATTAAATCTAAGGTCATAGAAAAACCTCAAGCAAAAAGCATACCAAAATGAAAAGAACTAAAAAGACTAGGGAAGGGGACAATGTGACAATCTGGAGTGCTTATATGATGTCAAAGGAGGTTGGGTATCCAAACTTAAAAATCAGCCAGGGTTTGTTGTCACCTTTTAGGAGACATACATCCATTAGCAAAAAAAAAAAAAAAAAAAAGGGGGGGGGGTGTTCACTAGCTAAGCAAAGCAAGAGTTTTGTGTGTAGGGTTCTCTTTGGCCAAACATGGGTGAAGTGTCATTTCCATGTTTGTCTTGAAGGTTGTGGCTGTGTGGTAGGAAATGACACAGTGCTCAGCGTCTCACATGGGAGAGATGACTGTGTACTCCAGAGCTTGAGAGAAGGATCCGGAACACTCAAATGGATATCTGAGATGGGTAGCTCAAGGCAATGCAAAGCTCTGGAGTGGAAAGTTCTTGAAGCATAAAGAGCTTGCCATTCTGATATCCATCTAATATAATTGGATGTCCCCTTTCATAAGACTTTGAAAATAGCAATTTACTTCTTGTTCATTAAACTGACACACACACACACACACACACACACACACACACACACACCTTATAGATGTCTCAATTACCCAAGACTCTGAGGTCGCAGAACACCCATGCAATTCACTTCTGCTTTCTTTAGTCTACTCTGATTTAGTTTTTCTCTTTAGAGGCAGAGGCTTAGCCTATGGGAATCTTACCAACCACAGAGCTGAAAAGACACTAAATAAAGTGGACGCTGGCCTTGTCTACTTCAGGGAAACTGAGGCTCAGAGAACTCAAGTGCCTGGTCTGAGGCCACACAACTCACTACCAGGAGACCAGTCCTATGGCCGTCTTTCCTACACTCAGCGGTATTTCTACCATGCCAAAGCAAGTAAGTACAGACAATCATTTAGAAATCAGTGTCTGTACAAGCTGCTCGCCCCTCAGCACCATTTCCTCTCCATATACATATAAGCAAGGAGTCACACCCACAACCGCGCATGCGTCTTCCCTGAAGCCAGCTGCAGGAAGGCGAGAGACAGCACTGCAGTGAACCGGAGGGCCGCTCCTGCGAATGGGCGAGACAGAACGAGGCTTGAAACGGGCTCCACGTGCAAGCTTAAGGTGGAGTGAGATATTTTCCAGGCCTTGTTGAGTTTGTCCCTTACAAAAAGAAAACTAGTGAGTCTTACTTTTTAAGTATAGTTTTCTTTATTTGAGAGATAGCATATAGGCATACCTCTGCAAGTAAACTCCAGACATATGCTCCAATTAATTTGTGCATCTAGCTTTACATGGGTATTAGAGAATTGAGTATGAGCCAGCAGGCTTTAAAAAAAAATCTTTTAAAGTTCTTTTATATTTATTTGAGAGAGTCAGAGAGGGAGAGACAGAGAGACATAGAGAGAATGTGCTCGCCAGGGCCTCCAGCCACTGCAAAGGAACTCCAGACGCATGTGCCACCTTGTGCATCTGGCTTACATGGGTCCTGGGGAATGGAACCTGGGTCCTTTGGCTTTGCAGGCAAACGCCTTAACCACTAAGCCATCCCTCCAGCCCAAGCCAGCAGGCTTTATAAGCAAGCATCTTCAACCGCTGAGTCATCTCCCCAGCCCAATAGTGACTTTAGACTGGGCAAGTCTAGCGGACACCTCCTGAACTAGGGGATGGCGTTTCATGTCACCAGAAATGGGACAGATTGATTTTATGACATGAGGCACTGATGACGATGACGAGTCCAGCTATGAAGGGCACTTCACGTCTGTGGTATTCTTCCCAAACCCCATGGCCTCCACTTAACCTGAAGAAAATTCCAGAACATGAGGACCTTCTATTTGGCACCTGGATGGTACTAATCCTAGGCTGGAGGCCACAAAGGAGATGAAGACTAAGAGTAGAAAGGGATCCAGAGTTGGATTCTGGAACCAGAAAAAAGTCACTGGCTGAAGAATGAACAAAACCTAAAGTAAGTGTATAGTTTCGGTAATAGCTCGGGGGCAATGTTAATTTTTTTTTCTTATTTCTGTACCCAGGGTTGGGGAAGCTGAGCAGAAATATACAGGGGCTCTTTATCCTAGCTGTGCGACTATTCTATAGGCCTAAAATTATTTCAAACTTTATTTTTAAATTTTTGCGCAACTGTGTACGCATATTCATATGTGTGTAGGCACGTGTGCATGTTGACGATATGCATGTCAGCCCGTACATCTGGAGGTCAGAGGACAACATGAGGTGAACTCTGCCCTCCTCTTTGTGGGACAGGGCCTCTCCCTGGCCTGGAGTTTAGGCTAGACAGGCTGGCCAGCGAGTCCCAGGGATCCTTCCAGGCTCTGCCTCCCCGGTGCTGGGATTGTAGACACATGTCACCATTTTTATGTGGGTTCTGAGGACTGAATTCGGATCCTCATACTTTCACGACAAACCCTTTACTAACTGGGCTCCCTCCCTAGCTTGTGTTTCAAATTTTAAAAAGCAAAACAGGAGTGGCTCACCAATGGGCAAGAGACAGATGAAGGCTCTGCCCTCTCAAACTCCTGTTAGAG
Organism: Dipus sagitta; assembly: GCA_036346955.1. Classification (NCBI taxonomy): domain Eukaryota; kingdom Metazoa; phylum Chordata; class Mammalia; order Rodentia; family Dipodidae; genus Dipus; species Dipus sagitta. The sequence continues at coordinate 1,934,482 of CM070780.1, read as the reverse complement.
CCATTTCTCTCTCTCTTTCTCTCACTCTCTTTCTTTCTCTCTCTGTTTGTACAAGCTCTGTTTTTTTATTCATTCTGATTATTTACACATAGCTCTAAAATGGCAATGTTTTAATTGATAGCAGAGAGAGTGGAGAGACGCTATCACCATGAAGAATACCCAGGCCTGTATTTTTCCACAAAGAAAAAGCTCAATAAAAAATCTCTACCAAAGGAGGGGGGAAAAACAAAACAAACCTCGAATGAATCAATTCTATCCAATAGTAGCTTCATCTGCCTCCTTCCATGCCTCCCTTCTCTGCATCTATGTCAAGGCGGCCACATATGTCCTGCCTAATCCTGTCTAGCCTAGAATGCCCAGAGACGGAGAGGGCTCCCCTGCTCCCACATCCCTCTCTCCTACGACGGTCCACCCCCATCTGGGCCAGAAGTGACTGGGAGCCTGTCTCTGCTGAAGCTCGGCTCTCAATGCACAGAACTCAAGTCTGAGCATCTCATCACAGCTGGTGCTTGCCAGGCACCTGCTCCCCAGATGAGCTCCACGCATCCCGCTGCCCTTGGCATCTCGCCCCGTCTCCCCCATTCCTTAAGTTAATACACGCAGGCTGTGTCTGCATCCACATTCCTACCTCCTCGCAGCCTTCATCAAGCCCACAGGGCTCGAAGACAAAACTCCGTGCTCTGCCATAGCTTGCCTGCCCCCCCCCCTACTCCCCGAGCTGGAAACTTGTCCAGTCATCCCCCCGCCAGGCCTCACACACCCCATCACCTCTCGGAAACCCTCTCCCCTCCCTGCCAGACAGCTCTCCCTGGAAGTAATGACTTCCTCTCTTTGGTACCTATGCTCGCAGGATGTTAGAGGACTTGTAAAACTCTGTTTTTAATTATCTACATACCCATCCATATCCCTGACTATACCCACGGCTCCCTGAGAGCAGTAACTTTGTCATGTTTGTTGTATATTCCCGGCCCCCGAGAGACCACTTGGCATGCAGTCAGCCACACGAGGAGGGCTTGCTGAATGAAGGAACGTGGTTATTCCCAGTCTCTGCCTCCTCCCATCCCGGAAGTCACCGAGGCGGCAGACATGCGGATGTGCGGGAGCTACCTGGGACACACGGGCACAGACTGCAAAGCCTCTTGGCAGGTTCTTTGTATTGCGGCCACGACCTTGCAGCTCTGGCCCAGGTCCCTCTGTGAACGAGGTCTCTGCATACCGATGAAGCGTGAATTGGATGTCGCTAAGTCTCTGCAGAGAGCTAAATGATATTAGCCTCTAGACCTGTTGATCTCATCACTTTTCCTCTCTCTTGTGAACACCAGTGTTCAATAAAAGGGAGAGGAAATGGATTTGGGCAGCCAGACGAGCGGGGCTTGCTCTAGTATAAGGAGGAAGGGGGATCTCCTGAGAAAGCTCTCATAGAAACCTCACTAGCCAACTCTAGTGGGTGGGGTTGTCCTTGACTGCCCTTATGACAGCTCCTAAACTTCTGGCTAGCTACATCACTACCTGAGCTTTGTTGATCGCTGATGCCTCCCTGTCATGGCTCACATCCAGATTAAAAACCTCCTGGGGTGGGGGGAAACCAGAGCTGGGCATGGTGGAGCACGCCTTTAATCCCAGCACTCAGGAGGCAGAGGTAGGAGGATCGCCGTGAGTTTGAGGCCACCCTGAGAATACAGTGAATACCAGGTCAGCCTGGGCTAGAGTGAGACCCTACCTTGAAAAGGCCACCCCCCCCCAAAAAAAAACTCCTGGTAAGGCTGGAGGAATGGCTTAGTGGTTAAGGCACTTGCCTGCAAAGCCAAAGGACCCAGGTTAGATTCCCCAGGACCCACGATAGCCAGATGCACAAGGGGGCGCAGGAGTCTGGAGTGTGTTTGCAGTGGCTGGAGGACCTAGCACACCCATTCTCTCTTTCTCTCTCTCTCTCTCCCTCTTTCTCTGTTAAATAAATAAATAAAAATAAATATTTGTTTTTCTAAGAAATGCCTCCTGGTATGGAACAACTACTGGCCATGTTGTGAAACAACTCCTTCTCCTCTCCATCCCGTGGCATGACGGTAAGCCCCAGCTCCGCATGGATGAGGATGAGGACCTCGCGGGTTTCTGATTCCAGCCTCTCCCACCTGCAACCCAGGCTCATCGTCACCAGCTCCCCAGCAAGGCCCTTGCACAGGAGGTCTGCACCTCTCTGCTGCCTCCCCACACTCACCCTTGAAACACGCAGACCGGGGCTGCGTCACTCCCGTTCCTCTTCCCAGAAGCACCTCCACAAACTCCTCAGCACCCTTCCCCAGCCAGCTTCAAAGCCACAGTGTTTAACCTTCACTCGAGGGAAAACTCATCGCATTGCTCAGTACTTAATGGGAAAGTTCTCTCAGTGGCTGGCCCCTCCTACAAGATGGAGAAGTCCCTATTCCCAAATTTAACCATGTAACTCATCCTTCAAAGGTACCTCCTGGGAGCCGGGCGTGGTGGCACAAGCCTTTAATCGCAGCACTCGGGAGGCAGAGGTAGGAGGATCGCACAATTACATAGTGAATTCCAGGTCAGCCTGAGCTAGAGTGAAGCCCTACCTCGAAAAACCAAAAAGAAAAAAAAAAGTTGTCTGTTCGGGAGTTGTGTGTGTTTGATCAGACTTCGAGTTTCTCCTGGGTCATATCGCTAAGTGTGGGACCTCGTATGAGCAGGTTGTGTAAGAAGATGTTGTCACGTGACCGAAAGGCCGCGATCTCTCCATTCCAGTGAATAACAGTGTGTGGATGGACCCTCCGATGCACAGGCCCCTGTGTGCATTTGGCTCCTCGGGTAAGTGCTTGCTTTGCAAACAGAGGGACCCAAGTTTGAACCCCAGCACCCACATAAATCCTAAAACTGGGAAAGTGGAAACAGGTGTATCCCTGGAGCTTGCTGGCTACCTAGTCTAGCTGCATTGATGAGCTCCAGCTTCAGTGAGAGACCCTGTCTAAAAACAAAATAAAGTGGAAGGCTGGAGAGATGGGTTAGTGGTTAAGGCACTTGCCTGAGAAGCCTAAGGTCCGAGGTTCGATTCCCCAGGACCCACATAAGCCAGATGCACAAGAGGGTGCATGCGTCTGCAGTTTGTTTGCAGTGGCTGGAGACCCTGGTGTGCCCATTCTCTCTCTCTCTCAAATAATAAATAACTTAACAAATAGAATAATAAAGTGGAGGGAGGGCTTGGGATTGATTCCCCAGGACCCACATAGAGGCAGATACACAAAGTAGCGCATGTATCTGGAGCTCATCTGCAGTGGCTGGTGGCCCTGGTGTGCCCATTCTCTCTGTCTCTTCTCTCTTCTATCTATCTTGCTTGCAAGCCAGTAAATAAAAATGAAGTGGAGAACAAGTGAGGAAGACTCATGACCACTGTCAAGCTCTGGCCTCCACATGTACGCTCACACAGGAACATGTGCACCCACGCATGCACGCACACACACACACACACACATATGAACATGCGTGCATGCAAACACATGCACACCACACACCCACATACACACTATGCTTATGCAAGCAAGTCTAATTTAGTCTAATTTAGTTCAATGGGCTAAAAAAAATAAACAAGGGCTGGAGGGATGCCTCAGCTGGTTAAAGCATTTGACTGCAAAGCCAAAGGACCCAGGTTTGATTCCCCCGGACCCAAGTAAGCCAGATGCACAAGGGGGCTCATGTGTCTGGAGTTCCTTTGCAGTGGCTGGAGGCCCTGGCATGCCCATTCATTCTCTCTCCCTCTTTCTCTGTTAAATAAATAAAAAATTGAAAAAATAAAATATTAAGATAATAAGCAAGGCATGAAATAGGATGGGGATTCATGAGAAGGATTTTAGTGGGAGGAGGATAAGGTGGAGGGTAATAGGAGAGGGAAAATATCAAAGTGCATTGTGTGTGTGTATGTGTGTGTGTGTGTGTCAAAAACGTAATTTAAAAAAATCCAGAAGGTTGGAGAGATGGCTCAGTGGCTAAAGCTTTTGCCTGCAAAGCATAACAGTCTGAGTTCAGTTCCCCAGCACCCAGGTAAAACCAGATGCACAGTGGCACACGCATCTGGAGTTCATTTGCAGTTGGCTGGAGGCCAACTCTGTGTATCTCTTCTCTCTCTGCTTGCAAAGAAATAAAATTATATATATATATATGCATTAAAAAAACCCAGATAGTCGAACTGCCCTGCAGAGACTGTGACTCAGAACAATTGGGGAGGGTTCTCAATAAATAAATAAATAATAAATATCTGTGTTTTCTACTATGCCATCTTCCTGTCAGTTTGCATAGGAACCATCCTGGGCAGCTCTCTTCCTCTGGAGCGCGAGGGCAGAGGGCAGAGTTGGGAGGGTCCCAAGAAGGCTTCTCCTCGCAGGGCCTGGGCCCCCCGGGCTGGGAGGCAGCGGGCGAGGCGGCCGCATCTGGCGAGAACACAGTCTGCTCCTATCTGCGCTCTCCGAAATGCCAGCGAGTTTGAAAGGCACTTTGTCCAATTAGAAGTGTGGAGAAATATTCATCCTGTCCATGACAAAGATGAAGCGCTCCTTTCCAAAGAGGCGGTGGCAGCCCGCCAGGTTTAGGAAGTCCAAGTATAAACCACATCGAGCCAGCGGTTATTAATTAGTTTTATTAGTGGCAGGTCCTTAATGCAAAATGACAGAGGGAGAGAGAGAGAGAGAGAGAGACGATCCCGTCATTAGTAAAATACAAATTGTCCAGGTTTAGGTTGTGTTTGGGGAACAACACAGAGCAGGCGGCTGGCCAGGCCCAAGCTGGGGGAAAAGGAGCCAGCCGCCAAAATGCCTTTCCGCACAGTTCCGGGACTATTGATGGCCTGACAAAGAGCCTCGGGTACTTACCTCAGGTAACTCTCCAGGGGACAATCCACCGGTTTTAATTATCAAGGAGGAAGCGTCTCCAAGGGGAAGGCTGGGGAGACCTGAGGGGGAAACCACCGAGGGGGTGGCAGGGAGGGAATAGGGCCTGGCTCCCTCACCCCCAAGGCCTGTGTGAGGGGAAATGGCTTCCTCAGATAACCTGCACAGGGCCGCTCGGCTGAGAATTAGTCTTACACTGCCAACCTGTGCTCTATGGCCATTAATCACATTTGTATTTATAAACGCTAAGACAGGGTAATCAAATCTCATGCTTCAAAGCATATGTTTATCCCCACAGCCATTAAAAAAAAAAAAAGAAAAGAAAAGAAACAAAAAGTTTACAAGCCTGTGCTGTTGGCAGGAGCTGCCGTTTATCTGGTTGCTTCCCCAGAAGCACCCTGGGTTAGGGAAGAGGGGGGATAGAAAGGAGAGGGCTCTAGAGAACATTTTGTAAAGGAAAGGACAGAACTGCCCTGTGTTTGGTATTGTTCAACTTTCTATCCCTTCCTGTGTTGGGCCAAAGGCAGGAGTTTCAAGGCAGTCCCCAACATACTCCTGACCTTAGCTCAGGGTCTACCAGAGCTCCTTCCCCCCTCCACAAGACAGAGTCTCAGAGTTGTGTCTTTCTCCTGACAAGCTTGTATATTCCTGTGGTTCCCTAAAATGCCCTACAGGCCAACCCCAAGATTCAAAGAGTTTTCCTACCCCACATACCTTAGGGCCTCTTCCTATAGACTGGTGCAGGGACAGAGGAACATTGGCAGAACAAGCCAGACAGTGGAGAGTTTACTGCGCAGGCCCTGGAGCTGTGTGGGAGTTACTCCACTCCAAGGAGGTCCCAGACAATATGAGTGTGACTGTGTCCCAGTACAACTTTATTTAGAAAAGAAAAAAAAAGATGGGTACACTGGGTTTGACTAACAGAGTCTTAAATGTTGACCCTTCTCCAGAGCAAAAATATACAATCCACGAACTAGTACACTGGGTTCAAAGGAGCAGAGTATTTGGGGGGAAAAAGTGACAGAAAGGCACAATTGCCTTCTCCTACTGCAGCAGAGAGGAATGGAAACCTCAGTCAGAGCCATATTTACTACTTATTCAGACAGCTCCTGCTGCACATTGTCTGAGTCACAAGATCAGGAAATAATCACTAATAAGTACAGGTGGGTGGGTGACATCTTTCAAGACGCGAGGTCCGTGCAGGAAGGAGGCTGTGAATCGAAGCAACCCACGTCCCCTGCGCCTTTGACAAAGCCCTCCGAAGCGGGCTGGGGGGATGGCTCAGTGGATAAAGTCCTCGCCATGCAAGGCTGACGCCTTGACTTTGGATCACCAGCAGGCAGGCATGGAGGCCCGAGGAGACAGGGGATCCCTAAGGCAAGCTAGCTAGCTTAGATTAGCGCAACTGGTAAGTTCTGGGTTCAAGTGAGAGACCATCTCAGTAAATAAAGTGGACAGTGATTGAGAAAGACTCCAGACAGCAACCTCTGGTTTCCACATGTACACACACACACACACACATACACATATGCACACACACACACGTGAACATGCATACACATGCAAAAAAAAGCCTTTGAAGTTACATAGACATCTTTAGAAGATTCCTGCAAATAGCTTAAAGCACTGTTAATGAGGCCGAATGACCTCTCCGAGCGCGTGTGCACCAGGCCCCGGTGTGTCGGTCACAGCCTTCCCTCTGCTGCCAATGCGACGAGTGAATAACGGGAGGCCCCTCTGAGCAAGACTTTATAATTTCATCAGGACCGAAGGTACCCCTAATCCAGTTCATAAATCTTTCTAGAACAAAATAAAAAAGAAATCACACCCCTAGAGCAAGAGGGAGGGAACAGAACAATGAAGGGCTCCTGTTTCTGTCGCTGGCTGGAGTGATAAGCAGCAACCCAACGAGCCTAAAAATGCATCTTTTTCCCCATCTCTTTTAAATTAATTGGGAATTTTATCATATGGACAAATCATGTGTTAGTCCCATTCCCAACTTCTCAGGGGTCAACGTGGGCCTCAAATGTTTGGTCAATGAATGCAGTTTTATGTCCTTGCTATCAAAGTGTAGAAAAGATTTACAAATGAGCACGAGATGGCCTTTTCCTCGCTAATGGTGTAATAAAGAACTGAAGAGCAGAAGAGGAGGGAGGCATGAATAACACACAGTCCCCCCGGGCAGGCCCGTGTTCTGCAGGTTCCCACTGTCTCTGTGGACACCTGTCTTAGAGAGGCCCTTCTCGGCTCTCTGCTCCCGGCTTCTCAGCTCCCAGCAGCTTAGAAATGGATCCCTCGTAGGTGGGCAGGAGAAAGAGCCAAAAGGCCAGGTGTGGTGGCACACACCTTTAATCCCAGCACTTAGGAGGATCTCCGTGAGCTCAATGCCACCCTGAGAATACATAGTGAATTTCAGGTCAGCCTGGACTAGAGTGAGACCCTAATTCAAAAAAACCAAACAAATAAAAAAAATTAGCCAGGCATGGTGGAGCACGCTTTTAATCCCAGCACTCAGGAGGCAGAGGTAGGAGGATCGCCATGAGTTCAAGGCCACCCTGAGACTATGTGGTGAATTACAGGCCAGCCTGGGCTAAAGCAAGACCCTACCTCGAAAAACAAAATAAATAAATAAATAAAGTGAGCAAGGAGGAGGATGGAGACGTAAACAGGCCCAGACGACCCGGAAGTGGAATGCACGGACATCCCCGTCATGATTCCATCACCATTTATAATGGAAACAACAGACTACCAACAACACTCACCTTCATCAGGAGGACTGGATGACGGAGTGTGTGTCCATACGATGGGAAATGTGGTGGTTTAAAACCAAAGTATGAATGGGATTTACATTCACTGTCTTGAAGACAAGCTCCTGGCATACTTTTATCTACCCCTGAAGCCTCCAAAGCCAGTTGGAATCAACTGTCACATATATCAAGAGAAATGACTCATTAATTAAGTCTTTGGTTCAGAAAAAAAAAGAGAAATAATTGAATTTTGCTTTAAGAACATCAGTGTAGTCAGACCTTGAATTACAAACTTCCGTATCCTCGTTTAAACAGGTGTGAACACCTCCCTTGACAAAGGGGTATTTTTCCCATTAACAAAAGGGGGCGCCAACGAGCCCATACCATTGAATGTTTTCTGTGGTTTGTAGTAGGTGGTGTTAACTACAAACTATATTGAGATGAGCTTTACAGAAATAGCTCCTGCGTAAGGTGAGGCCTACCATTAGATAGAAATAAAGGCAGGGCTGGGGAGATGGCTCTGTGGGTAGAGAGGTCGCTGTGCAAACACCAGGACCTGAGTTCAGATCCCAGCACCACACAAGATGCCGGGCATGGTGATACTCACCTGTAAAGGAAGCATTGACCAGGCAGAGACGGGTGGTCCCCAGGGCTTGCTGGCTAGCTAGCCTAGCTGACTCGGTTGAGTTCTAAGTTCTGTGAAAGAACCCCTCTCAGAAAGTAAGGTGGAGAGTGTTTGAGGAAGATACCCAACATTAACCTCTGGCCTCCACAAAAAGCCCCCCCCCCAAGAAAACGTATAGATACACACACATGTGCACACCATACACATACACATGAGATAGGCTACATAAAGAATTCCAGTGAGAACCTACACATCTTCTGATGGACATGTTATAGAGGGCTTATGCGCCTGTGTATGTAATTTTATGTGTAATTTATAGGAAGCATAAATAAGCTTGTTTGTATATGTGAATACTATCTTCCCATTGACGTTCTTTTAAATAAATGATTGATTTTTAGTAGCTCATAAGGCAAGATTCCTAGCCTTTCAGAAGAGAAATTAATGGTCTCTTAAACAGAGACTGAACGCATCAGGGACTTAGATCATATGCCTTGGTTTTTCACATGGAAAGCAGTGTTGTGTAGAGGAAGGTGTGTGTCTTTGGTGTGGCAGGGACCGTTGTGGAGATGCTGGCTCTGCTGCAGCGGCTTTGGGCAGAGCTTGGAGCCCATTTCCTTATCTAAAAATAGGGACGGAGGCACTTGGCTTCCACGACGAGCAGGCAGGGTGGACTCACTGTGCAGGGAGCCCGCAGTGCCGCTCAGAACAGAGGCCACGCTCCCGGGCTGACACCCGCACTATTATCCTGCAAGTGGGTAGATGTTTTCAAAGCAAGGTACACCTAGGTGTTCTCGCTCTTCTGGTAGCAAACATAGGCAGGGGGAGAGGGGAGGACTGGGGAACGTCTCAGTCAGGAAAGTGCTTGCCTTGCAGGCATGAGAACCCGAGTTTAGTCTTCAGAACCCACATATAAAATCTAGCCGTGGTGGTTAGGCTTGTGATCCCACTGCTGGGGAGGTGGAGACGGGGGGATCCCTGAGGCTTGCTGACCAGACAGTCTAGCCTGAGTGACGAGCTCCAGGCCTGAGCATGACACTGAGGCTGACTTCCGGCCTCCACAGACCTGTGCACACGTGTGCATATGTACACCCCCCACACACATATCTGCATGTGCATGAAGGCATGTGTACACAGAGAAACACACAAACATACAAAAGCAATCACTTCCGATCCAGGACACACCTGTGTTTTGAGAGTGAAAATGACATGGGAAGATGATCACGTCAGAGCTAGCTAGCCCCTGTCTGAAAGCAGGTGACCATGGAGACGTGTCCCGGGTCATCACGAGGCTGACTGTTATATTTCTTAGGTTATGTACCAAACCCCTTAGTCAAGACCAGTGCTCTTCAAAAGAGCACAGAATTATCCTTTAAAATATTAGTTTTGCCGGGCGTGGTGGCGCACGCCTTTAATCCCAGCACTCGGGAGGCAGAGGTAGGAGGATCGCCGTGAGTTCGAGGCCACCCTGAGACTCCATAGTGAATTCCAGGTCAGCCTGGGCTAGAGTGAGACCCTACCTCGAAAAACCGAAAAACCAAAAAAAAAAAATATATATTAGTTTTGGGCTGGAGGGGTGGCTTAGCGGTTAAGGCGTTTGCCTGCAAAGCCAAAGGACTGAGGTTCGATTGCCCAGATTGCCCAGGACACACATTAGCCAGATGCACAAGGGGGCGCGCGCGTCTGGAGTTCCTTTGCAGTGGCTGGAGGCCCTGGAGCGCCCATTCTCTCTCTCTCTCTCCCTCTTTCTCTGTCAAATAAATAAATAAATAAAAATAAAAAATATTCTGTTTCCTCTGTGGCCTTCCTTCTAATGGGACTGGGACAGTGGCTGCTAGTCTGATCTTCCTTGGCAAACAGTGAAAGGTGGAGGGACCTTCTTGCAAACACCACACACCATGAATGCAAGAACAGAACCCCCCCGGCCCCGTACAGCTCTAGCCATCAAGGCAGATTCAACAAGACTGAATGTGCCCGTGGATTTGTGATGACTGCTCCCGCGTCTGTTCTGCAAACCTGTGGTTACAGCAATCTGTAGAGCTTGGGGGCCGCAGAGGGCTTGGGGTCTGAATGCCAAGTGTTGTTGACATTCAGGCTTCATCTCTCTCTGAAAAGGCAGCCTGGGGACTAGGAAGATGGCTCAGCAGTTAAGGCACTTGCTTGCAAAGCATGACAGCCCAAGTTCGATTCCCCAGGACCCACGTAAAGCCAGGTGCACAAGGCGGTGCCATGCATCTGGAGTTTGTTTGCAGTGCCAGGAGGCCCTGGCATGTGCATTCTCTCTCTCTCTCCTGGCAAATAAATAAATTAAAACTGTTTTTTTTTTTAAAGGCTGCCTGGCACTTGCCTGTAAAGCCTAAGGATTCAGGTTTGATTCCCCAGAACTCACGTAAGCCAGATGCATAAGGTGGCACATGCATCTGGAGTTCATTTGCAGTGGCTAGAGGCCCTGGCACATCTATTCTCTCTCTCCCACAAATACATGAATAAAAGTAAATAAAATTTTTAAAAGGCTTCCTGGAAGGAAGGATGCAGATACAGTCCAGGCTCAGTGTAATCCACATTTAAAGTTGCATAAGTTTAGGCTGGAGAGATGGCTTAACAGTTAACGTGCTTGCCTATGAAGCCTAAGGACCTATGTTCAATGTCCCCAGTACCTGTAAGCCAGATGCACAAGGTGGCAGATGCTTCTGGAGTTCATTTGCACTGGCTAGAGGCAATGTCACGCCCATTCTCTCTCTCTCTATCTGCCTCTTACTCTCTCTCTCTCTCTCCCTCTCTCTATCAGATAAATAAATAAAATAGTCAAAACAAATGAAGTTGTACAAGGCATGTGAGTAGATAGCCAGAGGATGTGTGCAGCTTTGGGGCAAGCTCCTACTCTGTAGAACATTGACCAGTGCATGGCTATTTAAGAGCCAACCTGTAGCTTCAGCAATTGTGATTTATAGAACCAGGTCATGTGAATAGCAGAGGGCTTGACCAGTGTCCTTTAATTCCTCTCATTTAGAAAGACTGCACTTCCCCACAAAACAGTCATCTGGGGAATTAATGTGTTTTATTTTAAAAGTGGCATGTTGAACTGGCTTGTGCTTAAAATCAAATTACTCTAGATTACCAGTTCCCCCAATGATGCTACAAGGGATACAGAAGACTAATCAGGGCAGAGAGCCAACTAAATGGGCATCAACACTGACAATGTCTATCCAAGACCTGCTGGTGCCCCATCACCAATAAAGACATAAAAATAAATAAGCAGTGTAGTGTTCAGTTACCAGGGCTCTCCATGCAGCTAAGCAGGGACGTGGCATACCGTATTCCTGCAAATTGAAACATTCCTTTCTGAAGGGAAGAAAAAGTCAGGAGATCAAGCCTGGGAGAGCCGACCTTTAAAAGGTCACATGAGCCAGGCGTGGTGGTGCACGCCTTCAGTCTCACAGTCTCAGCACTCTCGGGAGACAGAGGTAGGGGGATCGCTGTGAGTTCTGTGAGTTCAAGGCCAGGCTGAGACTATGTGGTAAATTCCAGGCCAGCTTGGGCTAGAGCGAGATCCTACCTCGAAAAACTAACAAACAAAAAGGTGACATGACCGCTCCCTAAGGTTATAGGCGTGGTCAACCACCGATGAGGTGGACACTCTAACCAGTGTTGTGTAGCAATGGAACCCTTCCCTCCCGGGAGGACAAAGAAAGCTCAGGAGACAGGAGGTCACTACGTCAGGGAAAGAAGAGATGGCAAGACCCCACCCTAAGGAATACACAAAGGGTTTAAAACAACTTCTTGGGAAGAGATTCTCGCTGCCTGCCTGGTAGCGCAGTGAGATCTCAGGGTGCAGCTTCGGAGTAGGTTGGGCTTTTTGGTGACTCAGCTGCCTTTAAGTCATCCACGGTCCTATAAGCAACCCTCTGTAACCCTCCTCTGTAAGTAACTGCAACAAACTCACTGGCTCACTCGTACGGTAAACAGATGTGTGCTCTTGTCTCCCCGCGTTAACTTTCCTGCAACGGATGTGGACTCACCTACCTGGAAGCACCAGAAATAGACTCGCGGCCACGCTCCACTGGGGATGGGCACACTTCCCCCAGACCCAAAGCCACTTGGGCAGCGTTGCAGTTTGAATATAAAAAGTCCCTAATAGGCTCATGTGTTTGAACACTCTGTCCACAGCTTCTGTGGTCGTCATCTGTTTTGAAAGCCTAATGGTTACAGAAATGTGTAAAACACAAAATGCTCTAGGACAGAACAGGAGCTGTTTGGGGAGGATGAGGAAGCTTGAGGCGCTTGAGCCGTGCGACTCTGCAGCCTGGGCACACTTCCTGTTCGCACTGTGCTTCCTGACTGCGGATGCAATGTGACCAGCCAGCATCCTACTCCTGCCACACATGCCTTCCCCATCACGATGGGCTGTGCCTCTGGAGCTATAAACTAAAATAACTTAAAATAACTAACACAGCAAAGAATCAGTCTGTTACTTTTCCTCGGTTGGCACTGAGTAAGGCTATCCGGGGTGAATGAGTGATTGGTGCACCTTGCCAGTTCACACTCCAGTCCACCACGTTCTGCCCTGAGGGGGTCTGTGATTTGAGGAGCAGAGGTGCAAATCGACCTCCCAGCTCTGGAGCTCTGGGTGTCGGAGAGCTGGAGCAAGCCCCTTCATGTCTCCGAGTCTAATCTGCTCACCTCACAGGGCCGCTGGCAAGTGAGACAGGCGGGTCTCTGGCAAAAGGGTGCCTGAAAATTTGAGCTGTCACCACCATCATCTATCATTACGACCCTTGGCTTTAACAACTCACTATCAGACCCTGCAAAGGGCAAAGACCCTCTCTTACTTGTTATCTTCCCACCTCCCTATGCAAACCACATCTTCAAGCCACATGGCATTTTGTTAATTCTTTTGTATGTGTTTAATATCTTTTATTTACTTATAAGAAGAAAGAGGGAGAAAGAAAGAAAGAATCTGTGCCCCAGGGCCTCCAGCTGCTGCAGATGAACTCCAGATGCATGCACCACTTTGTGCATCTAGCTTTAGGTGGGCACTGAAGAATCAAACCTGGGCCATGAAGTACCTTAACCACAGAACCATCTCTCCAGCCCTTTGTGTGTGCTTATATGTGTGTTTGTCTATGTGCGTGTGCAACTGAGTATGGAAACCACAGGATAATCCCCAGGTGTCGTTCCTCAGATGCCACACACCTCCTTTGAGGCAGGGTCTATCTCTTACTGGCTGGGGACTCTCCAAGTAGGCTAGAGTGGCTGGCTGGAGGAGCCAAGGAATCCACCTGTCTTTGACTCCCTAGTGCTGCAATTACAAGTGTGAGCCACCATGCCTGGCTGGGGTTTTTTGTTTGTTTGTTTGTTTTTTAACATACTCTGGAGATTAAACTCAGGTCCTCATGCTTACAAAGCAAGCATTTTACCAACTGAGCTATCCCCCCACCCCAGTCCGTCACATTGTTAATTCCTGAGAACATTTGCCAAATCCTGCCCTTCATCATTTCATTCTTATCATCCCAAAATACCCATGTCTTCACCTCAGTTCAGCCTATCTAAATTCCATCCATTCATAAAACAATGCTATCTTTTTGGAAGCTACTCTGTACTACACACACACACACACAGAGAGAGAGAGAGAGAGAGAGAAAGAAAGGTAGGAGACCCAGACTGGCCACTGGCTGCACTGTGCTCCTCCAGTCCAGAGAGTTATTAGATAAAGACAGGGCCACATGACCCAGTCTTAGCCAATGAGGTTTTATTTTAGAGTTTATACTGAAAAAGTTACCCCTTTTCTCTTGGATATCTTCTGCCAGTGAAGAGAGCCACCTCACAACCCTCTGGCTTGCTGAATCTCACCTCCTGCAGCTTGATTGATCTCCCCCCTGAGCCTTCTAGGTAATTAATCCATAACTTCCTATTTTTGCTCAAGGTACTTTGAATATGATTTTTCTCACTTAAACTCAAAAAATATAATATATACTAACAATGGCTGTTCCATTTGACGATGAGAAGTGTTATATTAACTGCTCTATGTACACAATATCTCTTTTTAATTTTATTTTTTGTTATTTTAAAAGTTAATTTATTTATTTGAGAGAGAGGGGGAGAGAAAGAGAAAGAGAATGGGTGCACCACTGTAAGCAAACTCCAGATGCAGTTTCCCCTTTGTGCATCTAGCTTATGTGGGTCCTGAGCAATCGAATCTGGGTCCTTCGGCTTTACAGGCAAACGCCTTAACTGCTAAGCCAACTCTCCAGCCCCATAATATCTCTTAATTCTCCTTGGTCACACTTAGGAAGTTAAAGACTCAAGAGAGGTTCAAAACTGGGTGTGTCTGTGCACATCTGGAATCCCAGCTGTTTGGGGAAAGGGGAACTGAGGCAGAAAGATCATGAATTCAAGAACAGCCTGAACTCCATAGTGAGTTACAGACTAGCCTTGACAATTTAGCAAGGCTGTTTCCAAATGAAAGGTTAAAAGGGGGCTGGGAGTGTAGATCAGTGGTAGAGCACTTGCCTAGCATGTTAAAGGCACTGGGCTTAATCAGTAGTACTGAAAAATAGAAAAAGAGAACGGTGGTGAGTGTTTTCCCCAAGGTCAAGTATCAGGACTGCTGGCTTTATGGCACCCAGAGGAACTACTGCCCTTAGCGGATGCCTCTGTGCATGTGGGAAGGGACGTTGGCCTTGCAGTGACTCGTTTCTATGAAGTGATTTAGTTGAATGAAGTTCTATAGCAATTTCCTCAGTGGTGGAAAGTGTGGTTTTTAAACCACACCTAAAGCTGCCCTTCATATGCTCTTGCAGCCAGGCCAAGACTATAATGAATGGCCCATGGGAAGTGCACTCCGTACGTCCAGTGTAAATCAATGAGAACACTAATGAGATTGCTCCAAGTTCTAGAGCAGAAGGCACAATGAATGCCTTTGGGAGGAATATACCCCTGTGCCCTTCCAGAGTTCTCAAGGAAGAAACAAAAGTACACCCATGGCGAGGGGCAGGGAAGACAGAGACGAGAACCAAGCCAAGACATATTCAGTTGACACTTAAAATGTGTAAGAGAAAGGAGCCGGAAAGATCGCTCAGTGGTCAAAGGTGCTTGCTTACAAAGCCTGATGGCCCACGTTCAGTTTCCTAATACCTACGTAAAACACAATGCACAAAGGGGTGTGTATCTGGAGTTCCTTTGCAGTGGCCGGAGGCCCTTTCATGCCCATCCTCTCTCTCAAATAAATAAATATTTTTACAAATGTATAAAATGCCTTGTTGAAGGCAGCATTCTCCAAATACAACTTGTCCGTTTGCTCGTGTCAGTGTGACGGATAAGTTCTGTTATCCACTTGATCAGGAACACACAGACATTTCTCAGATGCGGCAATACCTCTGCTGATGTATTTCTGAGTATTACTTCATCATGGCCCAGGGCGTGGAGTCTGTCAGACAGTGAGAGTATTTAATAAAACACGGGTGGAACCACACTGCCTAGGTTTGTTTTCCAGTAATACAATTTCCAACTGTGTGACCTTGGGCAAGTCAATTAACCTCTCTCAGATACAGTTTGCACTTCTTCGGTGCACAAGCGTCAGAACACCATGTGCGCGTGGAAGGGTTGGGAGAATGGACTGAGACAATGCAAGTAAAATGACCAGCACAGGGCTGGGAAGATGGCTCAGTGGTTAAAAGTTGTTGCTGCGCATGCCTGACGACCAGAGTTCAGATGCCCAGAACCCACAGAAAGCCAGGGGGACCTACGGTAATGGTAGGCAGAGTCGGGAGAATCCCAAAGTTTGTGGGCCAGCTAGTCTGGAGTTCTCAGAGGTAAGCAAACAAACAAGAAAAAAGATCCTGTCTCAAAGTAGATGGAAAGCAGAAACCGGCCCCTCGAGGTGGCCCTTTGGCCTCCACACACGTACCATGGTATGCACACATCCGTACAGCACACATGCGCCCAAAGATGAGCACGGCTACAGGCGAAAGTCAGCTCTGATATGCCATGGCTGATAACGGTAAGAGCACCGTTAATATTATTTCAATGTGACCACTCAGGGTGCTTTTTAAAGACAGTGATGTCTTCAGAATCTACAGCGTTATTTCGAGAGATTTGCCCCTACTTAATCCCTTAACTGTGAAGGTCTCAAGTTGTCAGCCATGCTGCTGTCAGCAGCTATGCACAATCTGCTTTTCCTTTACAACACAGCTAGGCTTACGAGTTAGGCATTAAAGCAAGTGTCTATTAAGCACTGCAGTAACTCTCTTGGCCACTAGAGGGCTACTCTTTCTTCCCTGGTCCAGGGCTCTGCTGGGCTGGCCCCAGATGCTCAGGTCCACCCGGGGCTCCATGTTTTAAGGAATCAAGCCATATTTGATAGTAAGAAGTCTTCTCTAGCCTAGTATTCTAACTTTTCCACAGCAGGGTTCCCATCCACACATACAGCCCCCTACCCACGACTTACAGGAACCATCACTCTAAAATGCAGATTCTGTTTCCCAAATGGGCTTTGGGTCCTTACCTCTCTATATGTTCCACTCACAAGCAGCTGCTGTCAGTAACACCAGCACCCCCCAAACTCACTCACAAGCAACTGCTGTCAGTAACAACACCACACACACACACACACACACACACACACACTCACACACTCACACGTGTACAAGCACAAGCAAAATTTCTACTTGTCTTTCCCCCTATCTAACTTCTTGCCTGCCTTCAACACTGGACAAGAATCACTCTCAGTGCCAGGGAAATTGCTCAGTGGATAAAGCCCTGCCGTTCAAGCATGACCACCTGATTGTGGATCTCCTGGACCCGGCAACGTGACTGTCTGTAATCCCCACGTGTCTCCAGAGGGAGGAGGGGAGAATCTCCCAGAAGCTCACGGACGAGCTAGCTTGGCGAATGCAGGGATGAGGAGTGAGAGACCCTGCTTCAAACAAGGAGGGAGGTGGTGACTGATGCCTGCAGCTGTCTTTTGACCTCCACACACGGCGCACACGTGTGGACACACACACACACCTGCAGTCACATCCATGCACATGCAGACACATCTCACACACACACACATACACATACACACACACACAGAAGCCACTGCTCTACAAAGGTGACTAATGATTCTCCTCCTTGAGCCCAGTGAACTTTGTGTCTGTAACACTTAAAACCAACGTGTCGAAGGCAGTTTGAGACATTTCTTGTAGTGCTACTTGGTGCCTTTATTCAACTCACCACCCACTGGCGCTGTGCCTCTCCTACCCGGCCGTAACCTACTGAGCACACATGTGTCTGGCTATCCCAGATCGGTGCTCAAGACCAGGAGAAGAAGGCTGACTATGCCCTGAATGCTGAATTTTGTGAGAACGCAATGCCAGTCATGGCATCATCGTCTTACCCCATAAGCTATCTGACAGAAATTTCCATTTTGGTTGTAGAAACTGAGCTTCAAAGAGTTAACATCATCTGGCAAGGCTTCACTGCCAGTCAACCATCATTCAGGTACCAATCTGACTCCTCTGGCCTTCGCTATATCACATCTACTCAACACTGCGCACTCCAGGGCTCCTTGGCAGGCTGAGGAGCGGTACGTGGTGGGCGTCTGCAGTCTCAGACCATCCACCAACCAGCATCCTGGTTCCTCAGAGCTCCTGAGCCTCAGCAGGCAGGCAGGTCACCCGAAAGGACCAGAAAGCCACCTTCGCACACTGCCTAGCGACACGGAAGGTGCTGTGTCTGGCCTGGCCACCAGCCCATGATGGGTTACGAAGACCTAATTAATGATCTCCTAAGATGGAAAGCAGGCGTGGAAGTCACAGGACGTCACACACGCAAGGAGTCCTGGAGGAGAGCACGCACATTTTCCCACCCAACAGCTCTGTGGTTCCAGTAACTACTACGATTCAGTCGGCTGTGATATTATGAAAAATGCTGCGAACAACTGGATTTCATTGCAAACAGCCTAAATTAACAAATTGCACATGTGCACCCAGCATCTGCTAACCTAATAATTAAGATATTAAAAAGTCACCTAATGGCACCAAAGTCAGGATAATGGGATAATTATTACAGTGTTTGAAGAGGGGGAAAAAAAAACTAAAGACACACGATCCAGTGAGCCGTGCAGCCGGCTCCCCACACGGAAGGTTGCTTTCTCCTGGTCTCTTTGAGCAGGGTGTTTGGATTAGCGCGCTGTGAAAAGCAGCAAGAGCAGTTTCGTAACTAAACCCTGCGCATACAGTTGTCAGTCTGGGTAAATTTAACTCTGCAGGTTGAAGGCAGAGCTGGCTTGCCAGTGCAGAACTTGGAAAACAAGGAGAATTTAAAGGCATGTTCCCCACGGACCGCGGGGAGAGCGGCTTGGGGAGCTGGTTAGGTGCAGAAGCCGGGCATGGATGGCCTGCGCGCCACGCCGAGGCCTCCTCTAACAGCCAGCTTGAAAACAATGAACACTGACAAGAGCAGAGTTGTTCAATTACAAAGCTGTCTGCATCTGCCCTCTCCCTACATGGTGAGCAGAGTACTTAGGGCGCCTAATGTTCCTGGGAAGGAAAGAGGCTGCAACCTCGAATGGGGAGGGAGACAGGCTTTTTAACAGTTTTCTCTGCAGGGAGAACAGTGGATCCCTGGTTCCAGGCAAGGGTTCCATGGGCTTGCAGGGTGGGGAGAAGGCCACCAGAAGTGGGACTGTGGTCTGAAGGCCACACACTGCCCCTGGGAAGCTCGGGAGGAAGGCCTCTACCTTTTTGCATCTCAGGGTTGGGCGGATGCAGAAGAAAGAATGGCGGGGGCGGGGCTGGGGAGATGGCTCAGCGGGTTAAGTGTGTGCTACTAGCGTGAGGAACTGAGTTCATCCCCAGCACCCATAAAAAAGCCAGGCGTGGTGACATGCAGCTGTAATTGCCAGTGCTGGGGACATGGAAAGAGGAGGACCCCTGGGGCTTCCTGACTAGCTAGTCCAGCCGAATCCAGAAGCCCCAGGTTCAGTGAAAGATCTTGTCTCAGAAATAAATAAATAAGGTAGCAGGCTGGAGAGATGGCTCAGCAGTTAAGGTGCTTGCCTGCAAAGCCTAACCACCTAGGTTCATTTCTCCAGTACCCACGTAAAGCCAGATGCACAGAGTACAGCATGCTCCTGGAGGTCATTTACAACAGCTGGAGGCCCTGGTACACCCACTCTCTCTGTCTATCTCTCTTCTCTCATCTCTCTTTCTCTCTCTCTACTTGCAAATCAATAAATAAAAATATTTAGAAAAAATATGGTAGCAAGCAAATGAGGAAGACATGTAATGTTGACTTTTGGCCTCAGCATACACACATACGTGCAGACACACACACCTATGTACACACACTCACATATGTACACACACACACACACACATTAAAATGAAAGAAGGCATGAAAGCTACCACCTGCTCCCTGGGCTCACTGGTATATCTATATTTACTACGGGTCTAACCCATTCTGCGGCAGGTGAAGCTGAGAGGAGGGTATCCCTTAGCGACTATCAAGATGTCAAAAACCAAGAAATCCAATAGACCATGTCACTAAGACTCTTCACTATCCTGCAAAACTCATTACAAAGCAGGAGGGTCCTCCCGTGCAAGAACACAAAGAACCAAAGTTAGACAAGACCAGGAACCCTACTTAGAAGACGCACACCTCCAGACCCCATGGTGAGCCCTTGAACCAAGGAGGTGCCGCCCACTACCACCCACTAAGAGAAGGACCGCTGGAGTTTAAGGGAATCCTAACCACTGAATGAGTTCCTTTGGTAGTATTTGTTCTGTAAGAGTGAGAGACATACTTTACAAGGATGGACAATAGGTTCAAAGAGATGCCGAAATGACTCAGAGAATCTCAAAGCTTCAGTGGTCTTTTTTGTCAGTGCAATGGTGGGGGTGGGGGAGAGCCTGACTAGGAGGAAGTGACCCAGCATGGAGCCTGCCTTGGGATACAACTTGAGGAATGCCAAAATTACTCCGCGGTGAAGACACAGAACACTCAGTATAATATTTGTAAAAATTAGAACGACAGGGCTAGAGAGATGGCCCGGTGGGCAAGAGAACGCGCCACACAAACATGCCTGAGTTCAATTCCCCAGCGCCCTCACAAACAACCTGGCATGGCCTGGAACCCCAGCTATGTTGGAGACTGAGGTGGGAGAATCATTTGAGCTCTCTGGGCGGCCAGTCTGACCAGCAGCAGCAGCAGCCCCGGGTTCGGAGACACACTTCTCAGGAAAATGTGCAGGCGAGTGATGGAGGAGGACACAGTGAGGGGGTTGAGTCAGATGCTCCCCAAAACGCGTGTGTTTTGAATGCTTGATCCTGGGCTGGTAGCAGTCTGGGAGGGGGAGCCTTGCTAGAAGAGATATGTTTGGGGGGGTGAAAGCCAGCTCCCCCATGACGGAGCTCAGCTCACTCTCTTGCTGTGGCGGAAGGTGACGTCCAGGTTCCCCTCTACCATCCTACCCTGCTGTCATGAAGCCTCCCCTCGAGGCTGTAAGTCAAAGTAAACCCGTTCCTTCCATCAGGTGCTTTGACCCAACAACAGACGCCTTAACCGCTAAGCCATCGCTCCAGCCTGGTTGTTTTTAAAACAATGGGTCTGGCTCATGTAACTGCTGAAAACGGTTTCAGACTCCTTGTCAATTCCAAGCTAGGAAAACAACTGGGGCTCTGAGAGCTGATGACTTAACCACACCGTCCCCTCTGCACTCCGTGTGCCTTCTGACAACGCTGGTCCCCATGCACAGTCCCAGCCACAGAATCAACGGCAGTGGCAGGAAGTGTCACCAGAAGGGTGTCTGTTTCCAACCTTCTCAGATGAGACTGAACCGATTCCTCAAAGATGACTACAGGAGAATCCGTGTCCTGGAAAGAAACACTGTCTAATAACTTTTCATTCTGAACTGTTGCTTTAGGAGATGGCTCGGTGGGTAAAGTGCTTGAGCCTTGCAAGCACGAGGACCTGAGTTGGAACCGACATAAACAGCCAGGCGACATGACACGCACTTGTCACCCGGCACCGGGGAGGTGGAGACAGGAGGTTCCCTGAGACTGCGGGCCACCCAGTACCCAGCCTACTCAACAAGCTCCAAGGCAACGAGGGACTCTGGAGCAAAAAAATAAATAAATAAAAGGTGGATGGTGCCTGAGTAATGACACTGGAGACTGTTCTCTGGCCTCCACAAGCAAGCACATACATACATGTGCATGTACACACACACACACATACACACACACACAGAGGCACAAATACACATGCAAAAATAAAAATAGGGCTGGAGAGATTGCTTAGCGGTTAAGCGCTTGCCTGTGAAGCCTAAGGACCCCGGTTCGAGGCTTGATTCCCCAGGACCCACGTTAGCCAGATGCACAAGGGGGCGCACGCATCTGGAGTTCGTTTGCAGGGGCTGGAGACCCTGGCGCGCCCATCCTCCCTCTCTCTCTCTATCTGCCTCTTTCTCTCTCTGTCTGTTGCTCTCAAATAAATACATAAAAATAAATAAATAAAAATAAAAATAATTACCATTTGAATAGGCTTGGTCTATATGCTACTATCCTATAAATATAAAAGGTTTTCTATGTATCATATATGAGCATCTATCTATGTCAATATATATCTGTATGCATACATATTCGCACATACATCTTTTGGAAGTGTAATTCTGATGATACCACCCTTAGCTGTAAACCTTTTCTTGGCTCCTACTCTCTGCAGATCTAAATTCAATTGCCAAACCTCAGCAACTCGGAACTCTCCTCCCTACAGGAGTTCCTATGACTTCTTTTCCTCCCCTTTCACTCACCTACGCCAGCAGGCCTGTCTGTCTCTCCCAGGCAGTCCCTCCTGGGAGCAAGAGAACCTTCTCTCACCTCACCATCCCATTTCTCCTTCCCAGTCATACGCACTGTTCCAGTCTCAACTCCCAGGCTGCCTTCTCTGTGAAGCCTGGGCCTGCTGTGAAGTGCAAAATTATCAGACGAATTAAAGCTAGCTGGGATGGCCTCGAGCCTCTTTGCCATTTTAGTTTAACCCTAAATGAATCAAAATCATCATTTACCGCAGAATTCCTATCGTCAAAACACACTGATGACTTCTTTCTGCCTTTGCAAGAAATGCCAACAGGGGGAAAAAAAAGAGGTAAAATGAAGAAAAAAAAAATACCATAAAGGTCCTTCTTTTTATTACCTCGACCTGGAATAAAGCAGATGTTCAATAAATGAATACTCAAACACGTGCACTTTTGAATGGACCAGAAGTGAGTCCAGTGACCTCCAAAATCAGATACAGATGCATAATAACATAAATGTTTTCTGAATCCTGAAATCCCACAGAAACAGACTCTGCTAGGCCCAAGCTGGAGGAAAGAAAAACCCTTCCCACTGGGACCCCCCCCCCCCAGCTTGACTGGAGTCCTCAGGGCCTACCCCCCCTCCAGCCCGCCCAGGCTGCTGGCCGCCCGCAATTGGCTTCCACCGCCCAGGGGCCTCCCGCTCAAAGCCCGATTTCTGCCTGAGCAGAGCAATTCGGAAGCATCTTAGTCACACAGATAGAAGGTGAAAGTATATTCCAAGCAAACTACTGGACTGAGGTGGAGTTTATCAAAGCAATTACAGTGAGATGTTCTGGGAAAGGGGGGGAAATGTAATCACATATGACAGGGATTATCAAAGCTGCTTACACAGGAAATCAGAAAATTGATAACAGGCTGACAACGGGCTCTACCTGACTGAGGAATTTCAGGCTCAGCTCCACGGGGCCTGTCACAGAGGAAGAACCGCAGAGCCATGGGGAGTGAGCGAGCAGCTGCGCTCCCGGGTGAGCCGGCCACGGGCGGCAGGGAAAGCCTGGGAAGGCCGCGGTGCAGTGCGGAGAGCCTGCAAGGACCCTGTTCGCAGGGTTTACCACGTACTGAAGCTACTACTACACACACACACAAAAAATGTCTTCCGAAATCAGAGTTCAAGAGCAACTCAGGGGGCGAGGCAAGGGAAATCTTTAGCAAGAGACCCACAGAAGCTGGGTGAGTCCACACTGTGGTGAGGACTGGAGTCCATCAGACTCCACCCAGACAGAGAGGTCGGGGGACAGGGTCACTGTGCACAAGTTTTGGGGGCTGACCTAGAAAGCTTTGGTGGGGGAGGTCTTCCCTCAGGAAGGTCTCTGCCCTCCTCGGACCCTGCCTCTCCGCGTGTTGGGAGCTCACCAGGGCAAGCACTGGCATACAGAGTGAGGTCGTGCCGTACCCCAAATAGAGAGCAATAAATTAACTTGCTGGAATGGAGAACCCCTGCAGGAGCAAAAGCAAACTGTGGGAGATATCTAATGAATCAATGACAGGCAGGACACCAAAATAGAGGTCCTACATAAAGCATGTGACCTGGAAAGGGAGATGAATACCTGTCCTTTCAAGGAGGGGCCTCCTTCTCCTCTCTCTGCACCAAGCGCTGTCTGTGCTGTGCGCGTTCCTGTCGTTCACCATGGGATGCCTTCAAACACCCTCTGAAGTTCAGCTAACTGCGGACAGTTGCTTAAACTTCATCAGCGCCAAAGACAGTGGTGGTTTGCATCAAGTTCAATGCCCTTTTGGCAGTTCGTACACTTAATTGAGTTAAAAAAAAAAAAAGCTGTTATTCTAAAGCCTGAGTCCCAAGGTAAGTTTACTCTGAACTAACCATCTGCCAGGGTTCTCCAAGGGTGGTCAACACCACTCAGAGAGTCCCATCCACCTCTCATAATTAGATCATTCTTGAATTGAATTGACAGTCCCAGGGATTTAAAAAAAAAGAAAAGAAAAAGAAAATACAAAGTGTGTTTTGAGATCAGAAAGCAGAAGCTGACTTATTTTAACACTTGTGAGAGACCATATAGGTGTTTTTTTTCTTTTTCATGGAGCTAGAGTGGCATAACAAATGCTTTTCTTAAACAAGGCCTCAGAGCCATTGTTATCTTCCATGCACGTCATCATTTACATTCGCCTTCCTGCTTGGAAAGTTCAAGCATGTCCAAAGGAAGGGTAGTTACTGTCCCTAGCACCAGGTGCTCAACAGGATTAGAGAACGTGGGTCAATGCTATCCAAGGTTGTGAAGGCCCGTGACTCTCTGTGAGGATGTGAACCAGCAGCTTATTGACAAAACGAGGTTTGAGCACCTCAGGAAGAGGCTGAGAAGACGGGTCTGTCGGGAAAGGGGTTGCCTCACCAGCGTGAGGACCTGAGGAGTCTGATTTCTGGTACTCAAGTACATGCTGGGCATGATGACAGCACATGCCTGTCACCCTAGCTCTGGGGAGGCAGAGGCAGGTGGCTCCCTGGAGCTTGCTCTCTAGCCAGTCCAGACTAATGGGTAAAGTCCAGGCCAATGAGAGACCCTGTCTCAAAAAAGAGGTGGACGGTGTGCCTGAAGATGGCACCTAAGGCTGTTCTCTGGTTTCTGTGGACATAGACATGATGGCCAAGGTTGATCTCTAGCCTCCACATGCATGTGGACACACATGCACATGCATCCATGCACACACATGCATGCAAATGCACCACACACACACACACACACACACACACACGATAAAAACAAAAGATTTAAGCAGTTTCTTGTATGTCATATTATCCAAGCATTGTGGAAAAGATGGGGGGTGGGATTCATGTCAAACAGCTCACAGAGACACAACTAGAGGCAAGCCCCTGATGGCAAGCAACCAGGTCGCAAGGAGAAAGAGATGAAGGAATGACAGAGGCAGGAATCGCGAGGGTTTCTCTCCGAGTATGACCTTGGTCCCTGTTCGGTAAGCGGCCTCCAGTCAGACCCAGTCTCATGACATGTAAGCAACACAAGGTTTTTTTCAAAGTAACTCACATGAACTCAGTTTTTTTTCTTTCCAAAGTAATGAAAGGGTTTATTAATTTTTCCCTGTTCCTTAGAACCTTAGACAGCATATGGGTATCACTGTGCTCCTGATGAGGTGCAGAGACAACCCAAGTCAGGCTGGATAAATGGTTTAGCGGTTAAGGTACTTGCCTGCAAACCAAAGGACCCATGTTCAATTCCCCAGGACCCATGTAAGCCAGTTGCACAAGGTGGCACATGCATCTGGAGTTCATTTGCAGTGGCTGGAGGCCCTGGAGCACTCCTTCTCTCTCTGTATCTGCTTCTCTCTCACATACATAAATAAATAAACAAAACAAAACAAACAGGATAGATGGAAAACTGCTTCCTTCAAGGAAACTTCTACCTCTTGCCCAGGGAATTGGATGAAGAAACTCATCTATTGGAGAGTTCCTGGTAAGTAAGACAAAAAACTAAAACAAGGGCCGGGTGTGGTGGTACACACCTGTAATTCCAGCACTTGGGAGGTAGAGGTGGGATAATCTAGGCCAATCTGAACTACACAAAACTCCGTCTTCAAAAAAGAAAGGAAATAAGGGAGGGAGGGAAAGAAAGAGAGAGAGAGAGAACAAGGAGCTAGGCATGGCAGCGCACACATTTAATCCCAGCACTTGGGAGGCAGAGGTAGGAGGATCACTGTGAGTTCAAGGCCACCCTGAGACTACATAGTGAATTCCAGATCAGCCGGGCTACAGCAAAACCCTACCTCGAAAAACCAAAATAAATAAATGAAAAAATAAATAAATAAAATAAAACAAGAGAAGAAGGAAATAGGCAAGCTCGTGTGAGTTGAACACTTAAATCAATGGAATATGCACATGTACCTAAATTTGGAATATAAGTTACCTCTGCATCACAGGACAAGGGACAATTCCACAACCCAATGTCCATAAAATATCCTCAGAAACCCCCAACGAGGAAGGCCTCTTCAGAAGAGGGGCAGGGAGGAGGGAAAGGATGGTACCAACATGTGATGTTTACATACTAAATATGTCCACATCTAATAAGAAAAGAAGTGTATATTCCTGAGAAGAGTCCCAGGAATCTTAATTTTAATGAACCCCATACAACTTATACGTGCATAAGAACAAATGGTATGGAATAATCACCCATTTAATTATTTAAGTTCAAGTCATTAAATAAAATGCAACCTAAACTCAAAAAATGAAAAAAGATATCCTCAGAAAAACCTGGTGAGGATGAATTTGCAATCAAAAGTTACAGTCGTCTAAGAAGCTGATCTACTACTACATAGCACAGACAGTAACCAGAAGTCGTGTGTCAGAACTTGACAGAACATATTATGGGAGGGGCTTTGTAAAATAAGAAAGTCTCAAATTGTTTTTTTTGTAAAGAAGAAAAATGAAATATAATGAGGTCATAAAACACTGTTACCAAATAATAAACAAATTTGCAAAACAAAAAAAAAAATGTAGGGTTGGGGAGATAGCTCTGTAGTAATGTTCACCTGGGTATAGGCAAGCAAGCGCCTTTACTGCTCAACCACCCAACCCAGCCCAGGTTCTGGGTTCAATCCCTGGCACTTCAATAAAAACATATAGTAATTTAAAATATTACACAAAGAAAGTCATCGGGACTTCCACGTATACGTGTATAATGAAATTCAACAGGATGCAAGGAAGGGCTTTTAATGAAGCTGAAGTTGTCTGATTCTCTCTCTCTCCCTCCCTCTCTCTCTCTCTCCCTCTCTCTCTCTCTGTCCAGTGACAGGGATGGAACCTAAGACCTTGCACATGCTCTGATAACACGCTAACACTGAGCCACATGCTCAGCCCAGGTTCTCTGTCTTGATATGGGTGGTGTCTACATGAGAGGGCTCACATGTAAATTCATCATCACCTCGCTGCATGTATATTAAACCATCATTTGAAAAGTTCAATAGATAGCTTTAAGCACTAGACTGGCAAAAGAAAAATGAATGGGCTCAGTGAAAGGCCAAAGCAACTGCCAAAAAAAAAAAAAAAAATAGAGGACATAGGAAAACAACAATAAAAAGACATGAAGGAGAAACAAAAGTGAAGTTAAAATGAGATCACTTCTATGTCCAATGGTGACATCAGAAAAAGAGATCGAGAAAAGAGAAGAAAATGACTTACAAATGTTCCAGAATTCAAGAAAAACAAGTTATCAGAATGAAAAAAAAAACACATTAAGTTCTAAACAGAATGCATAAATCTGTGTCTAAACATATGATAGGGAGTGTGCAGAACACCAAAGAAAGGAAGTCTTGCAAGCATCCTGGGAGACAAGTGATCTGTGGAGGAGCAAGGGTTTGACTGACGACAGGATTGTCCCGAGCATCAGATGCTGCCTGCTTGGTCCAGGGTCGCTGCCAAGTTGTTAACCACAGAGGATGAATTTTATCCAAAAGGATTGCAGGAAAAACGCGTTTTATTTTTAACACAGTGCCCTTTAATGTTAAATGTGACCTTCATTCATCTCTTCCACAGGCTTTTATTGAGCACCTACTGTCTACCAATGAGGAACTCCCCTGCTTTGAAAGAGCTGGATGCTGGATTTGGGTGAGTTACAGACTCTGCAGAGGATTACTGTTTAAACCCAGGGGAGAAAGCTTCCCCCGACAGAGGCAGGTGTGAGCTGAGATTCATCAGATGGGTGGGGGCTGCCAAGCCAGGAGTAAGCCCCAGGAGAGAAAAGCTTCATGAGTGCGCAGGCTTCTGTAGCCGCAGGGTCCGGAGCCATACGTGGTACTCAGGAGGGGCAGCACAAGTGCTTATTAAATGAATGATCAGGTAAAGCAATGGGGTGGCAAGAAGTTGGGGGTAAGGGAACAACATGGGGAGGTGGAAAGGCAGGGCATTATGAGGACCGGAGTCCATTGGGGCTGGAGGAGGGGCAGGGCGACGACCAAGGGAGGACGAAGCTGCCCGAGACAGGCCATGTTCAGGGATTTGGATTAGACTGGATTATATTTAGTGATAGGAACCCAGTGTAGGGGCTTAAACAAGGAAGTGATAGATGGCGTTTCACATTTGCATCTGTGTGTGTGTGTGTGTGTGTGTGATGTCCATACATGTGTGTGCATACGAATACGTGTGAAAGCATGTGTGTAAGTATGCATGTAGAGGCCGGAGGTCAACGTCAAGTATCTTCCTCAATCATCTCCTTTTTCCCTTCTCGTTTTCCTTTCTTTTGGGGGGGGGGGGGGTTCAAGGTAGGGTCTCACTGTAGCCCAGGCTGATCTGGAATTTACTATGGAGTGTCCGGGTGGCCTTGAACGCACGGCAATCCTCCTACCTGTGCCTCCCGAGTGCTGGGATTAAAGGTGTGTGCCACCACGCCCGGCCCTTTTCTTTTTTAAAAAAATTAATTATGAACTTTATGAATAAGTCACATGTTGGTCCCATTCCCCTCATGTTGTCCTTTTGTATCCCCTCTCCCCCTCCCCCACTGCAGAGAGGGCCCTCCTCAGCGGGTTACTGGTATTCACCCAGGGGACAGGAAGTCAGTCTCTGTGGCAGGGCGGGGGTGGGCAGAGGACAATGCATCTGGATACATCTCCCCACCTGTGTGTTTTCACGCAGGATCTCTCACCGAACCTAGAGCTTACCAGTGCTACTATGACAGGCTACTGTATCCAGCTTTTTAAAAATATTATTTGCAAGCAGAGAGGGTGAGAGAGAAGAGAGATAGGATGGGCATGTCAGGGTCTCTTGCCGCTGCAAAAGAACTCCACATGCATGCGTCATTGTGCATCTGGCTTTACGTGGGTACTGGGGAATTGAACCTAGGTCGTTAGGCTTCTGCAAGCAAGTGCCTTAACCACTAAGCCATCTTTCCAGCCCTGTGTCCAGCTTTTATGTGGGTGGTGGGGATCTGAATTCAGATCCCCTCAATTGCACGGCTAGCACTTTAACCACACAGCCATCTCCCCAGCCCCAAGAGATTTACATTTTCAGAAAGCGCTTTAGCTGTCAAAGTCAGTGAAGTGAGCACACTGGTCTGTGTGGACAAGAATACTTCCCGCTGGAATGTTATGCACGGCTTACAGTTTTCTGTGCAAAAAATAAAATAAAAAAAATGTAAAAAAAAAAAAAAAGGATCTCGGAGAGAGGAGAGAGAAAGAGAGAGGAGATGCAGGGAGAAGGAAGGGAGAGACAGACAGGCAGGATGACAGACAGACAATGTATGAGCAAGCCTAAGAAAAAGAGCCAAAATAATAATAATAATAATAATTAGGGCTGCTGAAACCCTGCAGTGGGCACTTTGCAGTCAGACCCAGGGCTTACGGCTGGCCAAGCTGAATTAAG
Source organism: Dipus sagitta (assembly GCA_036346955.1). NCBI lineage: Eukaryota > Metazoa > Chordata > Mammalia > Rodentia > Dipodidae > Dipus > Dipus sagitta. The sequence continues at coordinate 1,905,069 of CM070780.1, read as the reverse complement.
AAAGGAATATGTCCCCAGCTCCGGCTGAACATTCTGTCCAGGCATTTCAGTCTGAAAGCTCCAACACGCCGGTCAGCACTGCTGCCGTTCTGGTGTCCTTTGGCTTCCACTGTGCCAGTCCCTGCCCCAAAATACCCGTGTGCCTCTCCGGGGCCCAGGCAAGGTTTGCTAACTTGTATGAAGACAGAATATTTTCCCTCGTCTCACAAAAGCAAAGAAGCCAGAGCTGGGTACGTGTTAATCATTCTGCCTTCCCCCCCCATGGACAGCTTCCCAGAAGGGGCAGCAAGCCCACAGAATCTGGCTGAACACAGCCGGGCCTCGGCCAACGCCAAGTTCAGCAACTTCTCTGTTCGCAGCTTCTGAAGGGGCCTCCGAGCACCGTGGCTCTGGGGCGGTGCCGGGGACGTAGCCGTATCCATCCGGCACTCAGCATCTTTAAGAAGCCAGTCTGCAGAGCGGCCCAGCCAGTCACAATTGCCCATCAAAGAAAACATGTCAGAATTGCATGGAGGAATTCCTCTTGCAAGATGGGAGTCTCACTTTGTCTAGTGAGCCCCCGACGTCTGCCAAGAAAGAGAGGAAGAGAGCTCAGTCAGTCTTCCAAGCAGCTCTCCGGCCCAGGCCATCTCAGGCCGGCCGAGGGAGGCCAACGGGATACCTTGGAGTACAAGGAATAGCTTCCACCGGAAGCTGTCACAGGAGAAACCGAGGGCAGGAGAAGGCAGGAAACTGATCTCCAGGCACAGTAGTGGTCAGTTCTCCAAGGAAGCTTCATAGCCACACCGCACATGAGGAAGGGAAGAACAAGAGATGGACAGGAGCCGGGGACACTAGGGCTATTGTGCAGATGTATTTGACATGCTTAGCAGGAGAGGATGGGAGCCCTGGGAGGTGGCAGGGGTGATGATCTGTGCCAAAGAGCAAATTCTAGATCAGTCCAACCAGCTCTTCCACTCCCCAGTGCTTTTTATTTAATTTTAATTTTTATTTATTCATCTGAGAGAGAGAGAGGATGGGCACACCATAGTCTCTAGCCACTGCAAATGAATTCCAGAGACATGCACCATCATCTGCATCTGGCTTATGTGGGTCCTGGGGGCTCAAACCTGGGTCCTTTGGATTTGCAGGCAAGTGCCTTAACCACTAAGCCATCTCTCCCACTCTTTTAATTTTTTTTTTTTAATTTCAGTCCTGCCTTTTATCTGTAACACAAGGGTTACTCTTCCGGCCTCACCCAGAACTCCTAGTACTGAGATCAGAGTGAGTGATGAATAAGTGGGAACTTGTGTCCGTGATGAAACCCTTTCAGAGCACACACCCAACTATGGAGAGTTGTCCTTGCAAGCTCACTAAGAATGCAGATAGCAGGTGATTTCATCATCGTAACCTCCGTACCTGGCGCAGTGCTTGCAGGACATGCGTAGTGAAGACGTGGTTCTGGTAGGAAGCACAGGAGGGAGCATGGGCGATATCAGGGGGCTGGAGAGGGTGGGAAGAGAGGGGCGAGAGTGAGGGTCTTGTCTCTTGAGGCCCCAGCACTAGTGTCGGGCACCGTGAAGGCTGGCAGATTCACAGTGAGTGTGGGGCAGAAGGGCCTTATTTATCTGTTACTTCTTCACAGAGCAATAGCCAAGAGCCACCATGTGCAAGCACTCTGTAAGGATTCCTCCTTGGGAAACATGAGGTCACTTCACGGTACCCGATGTCCTGCAAGGTGTCACTACTGGGACAGAGGGTCCTGCATGGCATGTACCTTAATGGTCAGTTGTGACAACGACAATGTACGAGAATGAATGGCAATGTATTCATAGGAGCCCCAATGAGATGGGACATTACTGATCCCTTCTCCCCACCCCCTTTCCCATCCACCCAAGAGATACAGTGTATTTTTCCTAATTCCTTCCTGGTAGAGAGAAGAAAGAGTTCCCTCTTTAAGGCTGTGGGGGAGAAGAACAAGATGCAATCACCCCTGGATTCAGCCTGCTTGTCCTTAAGAAGGCCAGACAGCACACAGTCCCCCCACCCACAGCTACCAAACTCAAGAGCAGCACAGGGTGGGTCCCTGCTTACAGTAAAATGCCCAGGCTTCTCTGTCTCTCAACAACCCTACCAAGTGGGCTGGAGGGAGAAAAAGCTTCTCCCAGAACCCAGGAGGCAGGGCATGGTGCAGGAAACACCACTTCTGCCACTGGGAATAGTAAAGAGTCTAGCTTCTAAATTCCAAAACATACCACTGATATTGCTTATAATTTGTGTACTAAATGAAATTACTCCAAGCTCCTGGGTTTCATGGGCCTGTTATGCATTTGAAAGGAAAGGTGTATATGTGATATATATATGGGGAGTGTGTGTGTGTATATATATATATATATATATATATATATATATATATATATATATATATATATATATGGGCATATAAAGAAATGTACTACTGATTGGGTCCAACCTTCTGAAATTTACAACAGAGCCTGATACCTATGTTGTAAAGATGAGAGAGCAAATTGAAATGAGATGGTCTGGGAGCAGCTGAAGACGGAAACCTAATAGGTTATTTCATCTTTGTAACCTCGGTACCTGGTGCAGTGCCTACAGGGCATAAGCAGTGAAGACGTGATGCTGGCAGGGAAGGAAAGGGAAGATCCACATTTCAGTGAGAATCTCTAAACCAGAGAATTGTTCAAGAAGCGTCCATAATACTGAGCCCTTATGATGGAAAGGCACACCCTGTCTTCACTCCTTATATAAAGAGAACCCCAGACCTTCGCGCAGCGGAGCTGACTTGTCCATGGCTCCCCTTTATTTACTGCCTGATGCTGGGGGTGGAGCCCAGATTCTTGCACGAGCTAGGCAAGAGCTCTACCACTGAGCTGTGCCTCCATCCATAGGACTCCTCTTCAAAAGAATGGAGCAGGGGGCTGGAGAGATGGCTTAGCAGTTAAGGCATTTGCCTGCAAAGCTAAAGGACCTCAGTTCGATTACCCAGGACCCACGTTAGCCAGATGCACAAGGGGGCGCACACGTCTGGTGTTCATCTGCAGTGGCTGGAGGCCCTGGTGTGCCCATTCTCTCTCTCTCCCTATCTCTGCCTCTCTCTCTCTCTCTCCCTCAAATAAATAAATAAAAATAAAGTTAAAAAAATTATTAAAAAGAATGGAGCAGCCCAAAAGCTTAGCTCCATCTTCTTCTCAGGCCATCCGCCTTTCTTCACCGTTGTCTCCAGCAGAAGTGGAGACTCACAGCTCGAGAATACGGCATGCTGGGGCTTCCCTCAGTGGGGTTTGCCCCCCTTATCATTCTGATGACTTCCAGAGACATACCTTGAGCATGACATGACTTCAATCCACAGGCAGCATTCTGAACTCATGCCTCGAAGCATCTCATCGCCCATTGCACAGAAGAGATGCTCCCTAGATAGGCAGCAGGCGCCACGGGAAGGCTTGAGGGTCACGGTCCTGAGTGGGGAAGGTGTACATGTCTAGGCACAAAATGTCACGGAGAAGTAGCCATGGCAGGCACTTTCATGGTGTGTCAGTTACTTTTTTTGTGTGTTGTAACCAAATACTCATCCAGGAGTGACAACAGGAAGGAAGGGTTTATTTCAGTTTATAGTTCCAGGGGTAACAGTCCACGCCGGTACAGCAGGCAGGGGCCGGAAGTAGCTGGCTGAACAGTGCACACAAGCAGGAAGCAGAGGGAGATGAACTCTGGTGTCCCATTCACTGTTTCCTTTGTAATTCAGTCCAGGGTGTCCAGCCCACAGAATAGTGCTGCCCACAGTAAGGGTGGTGGTGGTTTCCACCTCCATTAACCTAATCTAGAAACTACCTCACAAAGATTTCTTACCATGGTGATACTAAACCCTGTCAAGTTGACCACTGAGATTAACCATCACACACGGTTACCATCACACATGGTTACTGGCAATGACTGACACAGGGCCTCTCAGTCACACGCTTGATGACCCAGCCATCACAGTACACATCTGAAGTGCTTCAAGTGACTTAAAGTACAAGCTTTTAAGCAGGGTATGGTGGCGCACGCCTTTAATCCAGCACTCAGGAGGCAGAGATGGAGGGTGGCTATGAGTTCAGGCCACCCTGAGACTACTTAGTAAATTCCAGGTCAGCCTGGGCTAGAGGGAGACCCTACCTCGAAAAAAAGAAAAAAAGAAAAAAAAAAGTACAAGTTTTTTTCAGCAAGTGAAGGTCTACAATAAAGACTTTGCCTTTCTCTAAGAGAGATCTTTGAGTTCTGTGCAGGTGGGAAGGAGGCTCTTGTGAGAACGGGGGACCTAATATCACAGGAAGAAAATAACGGGATGAGCAGAATGTGGCATACCCATTCAAGGAAATATTGGCCAGTAAGCAAAAGGCAGAAGTTGGGCTGGGAAGATGGCTTAGCGGTTAAGCGCTTGCCTGTGAAGCCTAAGGAGTCCAGTTTGAGGCTCGATTCCCCAGGACCCACATTAGCCACATGCACAAGACAGCGCACGCGTCTGGAGTTCATTTGCTGTGGCTGGAGGCCCTGGCATGACCATTCTCTCTCTCTGTCTCTCTGCCTCTTTGTCTGTCTGTCACTCTCAAATAAATAATAATAAACAAAAAAAAATTTTAAGGCAGAAGTTCAGCACCTCTAGACCTGAAATTTCTAAATTTTTGATTTAGAAATTATCAGCCAATAAAACCTATGCAAATATCCCAGAATCTAAAGTGATCAGACACATGAAACAGTTCTGGTTCCAAGAATTTGGGGAAAACAAAATCCAACCTGTCTGATATATTCGATAGTGCAGATGAATACCAGAAGTATTATGGTAGGTGAAATAAATCAGATACAATGCTATATTTCATACAATTCAATTTGAATGGAAAGGTAACTACAGATTAATGGCTGTCACAGATAAGAGTCACAAGGGACTGTAACAAAAGATCTCCTTGGGGTGACATAAATGTTCAACTAAATTGCAGTGGTGATGATACAACTCCATAAGTTTATTGTAAATTATTGGATTGTATCCGTAAGAGGGATGGTTTTTGTGGTATGAAAATTGGGTCCCGACAAATTTTTAAAGCCAAAAGGAATTAAAGAGAGCCTTATCTTGGCTGGTTCTGTAAGTAAACTGCGCCTTAGTAAAGGAGTCACAGAAGGTGAGAGGTGGCAGGAGCCGCAGCCCAGGGCAGCTCTTACCGGGCGGAAGTGGACCTTTGAGGTGAAAGACATGGACTCAAAGTCACTCATAACACCAACAGCCAAGCTAGGATCAAACAGCAGGTCCCTTGAGCGCTTGTCTTAAGTACACTTAACACTTTCTTTTGATTATTTTTCCTTAGTGGACAGCCTTTGCCTCAATCATACAGAGAATAAGATGAAAACACAAACAGCTGTGTCTGAATCAAATATCCATATGTTTCTAGACTATAAACCACACTGGGTAGCCGTGACTTAGTTATTCTCGGCTTACCTTGGTATAATTCATTTTCTTGTATTCTCAGTGTTTTAGATGGGCATTTTGTTCCTTACCCTAAAGATTCATAAATGAGATTTTTTTTCAAAGCTGAATCTACTGTGAGGGGGTTCACCGCTTGGGTATATTCAGGCCTAGCCATAGGGACTTGCCTTTCCAATAGAAATGTGAAACAGTTTCTCACTTGCCACAAATTAAAATGCAATCCAATTAGGCAGAATGTGAAGTAGCTTGGTGTTGAATTACAAAAAAAAAAAAAAAAAAAAAAAAGGAATAATCATGCCCTCTAATTTAAAACAATGATAACATAGCCTTAATTAGCTTGAGATTTACTGGCATAGATTTCAAATGGTACGGGAATATGTTGATAAAGTACACATACGAGACATGACTGTTTAAACAAACACAAGAGTGAGTAAGAACCAGCAATATTTTGGAGAAAAGTTCATCACGCTGAAAATTATTAGTATACCTTAAGCACATTGCCTAAAAGTCTATGTTCCCCCACGCCCTCTCCACAATGTATATGCTAAGCCCCACACCCTGGTGAGAGGCCAGTGGGAGGTAACTAGGTCCAGATGAGGACACAGAGGCCTCACGATAGGATTAGCATCCTTACAAGAAGGGAAAAGAGACCTCAGGGTGTCCTGGCCCCACCACATGAGCATGTGACTGTACGGTGCGCAGGTGGCCACGGCCAGGCCAGAGAGGGAGTTCTCACCCGCCGCTGCATGTCCCAAGCTGCGCAGCAGAGAGAACACCAATGCAGCTGGGGAGCTGGCTCGGGGCTAAAGAGCTGGTCATGCAAGCGTCAGGGCCTGAGTTTGTATCCCCAGCCCCCCGCCCCCACGTAAAATCTGGAAGCCGTGACAGGTCATCTAAAATCCCAGCATGCCTCTTGAGAGATGGGGAGGTGCATACAAGACAATTCCCCAGAAGCCTCATGAGGACAGTGAGCAGGAGAGCCTGCCTCAAACAGGATCGACGGTGAGGAGCGATGCCTAAAAGCCATCTTCTGACCTCTGACACACACATGCCCATTCACACATATCGAAAAAAGAAAACAAAAGAAAAGAAAAACACCACTCTCTGTTGTTTAAGACAATTGGCCTGTGGTATTTTTTAAAAGATTTTAAAAAATTAAGATTTAAAAAAAATTATTTATTTATTTATTTATTTATTTATTTGAGACAGAGAGAGGGAAAGAGAGATGGAGGGAGAATGGGCGCACCAGGGCCTCCAGCCACTGCAAACGAACTCCAGATGCGTGCACCGCCATGTTCATCTGGCTTACATGGGACCTGGAGAATTGAACCTGGGTACTTAGGCTTCTCTGGCAGGCGCCTTAACCTCTAAGCTATCTCTCCAGCCCTGGGCCTATGGTATTTTGTTATAGCAGCTAAGCTGACAAAAACAACCAGATACCTGCCCTCTTGTCAGGTGTGTAGACCTCTGTTGAATTCCTTACAGGGATCCAGGTTTACAGGGTATGGAATATCCCTTCCTCTAGAACTCCATCAGATGTTAAGAGATCCTGTGTATCCAGGTGGGTGAGAAACTACTCAGTGTCCCCAAACTGCATTTTGCAAGGGGTTACTTGTGCACTGACTTACTTATGCATGTAGAGTCTATCTCCCAGGGCTTTCGCCTTGGCATAAGCTGAAAATGAAAATAGAACTGCATATTTACATCAACTTCCCTTTCGCAGAAGCAGGCCCCAGCTTCCTAAAATGTACTTGATTCTCGGAAGGATGCCTACCTGCTGAACTGTCTCTCTCTTCAAGAGTCTGTGCACACAGGGACCTGTGGGGCAAGTGCTCCCATGACGGGGGGTGGTCCCTCAAGAAGCAAAAATCGCAGTCTCTGCAGATGTAGGAACGCCATGCACCTCACAAAAGGGAGAAAGGGAGAGCTTGCTGCCCAGTGTGTTTGGAAGCTCAGAATTTAAATAGACCAGTGACCTCACAGGCAAGAAGGATTCAAACAAAGCGGCAGAAAATTTCTACTCAGGTTCTTTTTCTTCCCTGACGGAGTCCAGAAGTCTTGTTCACTTCCACCTCCATGACCCCAAAGGACCCTTTGGCTGACACCTAAGGTGAGAAGAAAAAATTTCAGAATGGAAGGCAGTATTTGTGGAAAAGGAGATTTGATCTAAGCACTCAATCATATTGCCTTGGGGTAGAGAACCAAGATTCTGTTTTAAATCCATACTCATCATAAAAGAATAAAATAGTGTGATTCCCAAACTGCACAATTTCTGGAAGGAAGCAGGAAAGGGAATGTTAAAAGAATCCAGCAGGGCCTAAGGCTCTAAATACCTTTATCTTAAGAAGAAGTGGACGACAAAGAGGAGAAAGAAGTAGGGAGGTGGTGTGTCCCAACCCCGTAATCCTACTGTTTAGGAAGCTGAGGTATGAGGATTGCTTCAAGTTTGAGGTCAGCCTGGGCTACATAGTGAGTTCTGGGCCAGCCTGACATAGAGTCAGTCCCCGTCTCAGTGCCAAACCAAACAACAACAAAAAAACAAAATTAAGCCTTAAAATAATAAAGGAAAGGAATAGATAAGAACTTCCTGATGGGCTGGAGAAATGGCTTAGTGGTTAAGCGCTTGCCTGTGAATCCTAAGAACCCTGGTTCAAGGCTTGATTCCCCAGGACCCACGTTAGCCAGATGCACAAGGGGGCGCACGTGTCTGGAGTTCGTTTGCAGGGGCTGGAGACCCTGGCGTGCCCATTCTCTCTCTCTCTCCCTCTTTCTCTCTCTGTCTGCTGCTCTCAAATAAATAAAAATAAAGGCACTTTCATGGTGTGTCAGTTACTTTTTTTGTGTGTTGTAACCAAATACTCATCCAGGAGTGACAACAGGAAGGAAGGGTTTATTTCAGTTTATAGTTCCAGGGGTAACAGTCCACGCCGGTACAGCAGGCAGGGGCCGGAAGTAGCTGGCTGAACATGCACACAAGCAGGAAGCAGAGGGAGATGAACTCTGGTGTCCCATTCACTGTTTCCTTTGTAATTCAGTCCAGGGTGTCCAGCCCACAGAATAGTGCTGCCCACAGTAAGGGTGGTGGTGGTTTCCACCTCCATTAACCTAATCTAGAAACTACCTCACAAAGATTTCTTACCATGGTGATACTAAACCCTGTCAAGTTGACCACTGAGATTAACCATCACACACGGTTACCATCACACATGGTTACTGGCAATGACTGACACAGGGCCTCTCAGTCACACGCTTGATGACCCAGCCATCACAGTACACATCTGAAGTGCTTCAAGTGACTTAAAGTACAAGCTTTTAAGCAGGGTATGGTGGCGCACGCCTTTAATCCAGCACTCAGGAGGCAGAGATGGAGGGTGGCTATGAGTTCAGGCCACCCTGAGACTACTTAGTAAATTCCAGGTCAGCCTGGGCTAGAGGGAGACCCTACCTCGAAAAAAAGAAAAAAGAAAAAAAAAGTACAAGTTTTTTTCAGCAAGTGAAGGTCTACAATAAAGACTTTGCCTTTCTCTAAGAGAGATCTTTGAGTTCTGTGCAGGTGGGAAGGAGGCTCTTGTGAGAACGGGGGACCTAATATCACAGGAAGAAAATAACGGGATGAGCAGAATGTGGCATACCCATTCAAGGAAATATTGGCCAGTAAGCAAAAGGCAGAAGTTGGGCTGGGAAGATGGCTTAGCGGTTAAGCGCTTGCCTGTGAAGCCTAAGGAGTCCAGTTTGAGGCTCGATTCCCCAGGACCCACATTAGCCACATGCACAAGACAGCGCACGCGTCTGGAGTTCATTTGCTGTGGCTGGAGGCCCTGGCATGACCATTCTCTCTCTCTGTCTCTCTGCCTCTTTGTCTGTCTGTCACTCTCAAATAAATAATAATAAACAAAAAAAATTTTAAGGCAGAAGTTCAGCACCTCTAGACCTGAAATTTCTAAATTTTTGATTTAGAAATTATCAGCCAATAAAACCTATGCAAATATCCCAGAATCTAAAGTGATCAGACACATGAAACAGTTCTGGTTCCAAGAATTTGGGGAAAACAAAATCCAACCTGTCTGATATATTCGATAGTGCAGATGAATACCAGAAGTATTATGGTAGGTGAAATAAATCAGATACAATGCTATATTTCATACAATTCAATTTGAATGGAAAGGTAACTACAGATTAATGGCTGTCACAGATAAGAGTCACAAGGGACTGTAACAAAAGATCTCCTTGGGGTGACATAAATGTTCAACTAAATTGCAGTGGTGATGATACAACTCCATAAGTTTATTGTAAATTATTGGATTGTATCCGTAAGAGGGATGGTTTTTGTGGTATGAAAATTGGGTCCCGACAAATTTTTAAAGCCAAAAGGAATTAAAGAGAGCCTTATCTTGGCTGGTTCTGTAAGTAAACTGCGCCTTAGTAAAGGAGTCACAGAAGGTGAGAGGTGGCAGGAGCCGCAGCCCAGGGCAGCTCTTACCGGGCGGAAGTGGACCTTTGAGGTGAAAGACATGGACTCAAAGTCACTCATAACACCAACAGCCAAGCTAGGATCAAACAGCAGGTCCCTTGAGCGCTTGTCTTAAGTACACTTAACACTTTCTTTTGATTATTTTTCCTTAGTGGACAGCCTTTGCCTCAATCATACAGAGAATAAGATGAAAACACAAACAGCTGTGTCTGAATCAAATATCCATATGTTTCTAGACTATAAACCACACTGGGTAGCCGTGACTTAGTTATTCTCGGCTTACCTTGGTATAATTCATTTTCTTGTATTCTCAGTGTTTTAGATGGGCATTTTGTTCCTTACCCTAAAGATTCATAAATGAGATTTTTTTTCAAAGCTGAATCTACTGTGAGGGGGTTCACCGCTTGGGTATATTCAGGCCTAGCCATAGGGACTTGCCTTTCCAATAGAAATGTGAAACAGTTTCTCACTTGCCACAAATTAAAATGCAATCCAATTAGGCAGAATGTGAAGTAGCTTGGTGTTGAATTACAAAAAAAAAAAAAAAAAAAAAAGGAATAATCATGCCCTCTAATTTAAAACAATGATAACATAGCCTTAATTAGCTTGAGATTTACTGGCATAGATTTCAAATGGTACGGGAATATGTTGATAAAGTACACATACGAGACATGACTGTTTAAACAAACACAAGAGTGAGTAAGAACCAGCAATATTTTGGAGAAAAGTTCATCACGCTGAAAATTATTAGTATACCTTAAGCACATTGCCTAAAAGTCTATGTTCCCCCACGCCCTCTCCACAATGTATATGCTAAGCCCCACACCCTGGTGAGAGGCCAGTGGGAGGTAACTAGGTCCAGATGAGGACACAGAGGCCTCACGATAGGATTAGCATCCTTACAAGAAGGGAAAAGAGACCTCAGGGTGTCCTGGCCCCACCACATGAGCATGTGACTGTACGGTGCGCAGGTGGCCACGGCCAGGCCAGAGAGGGAGTTCTCACCCGCCGCTGCATGTCCCAAGCTGCGCAGCAGAGAGAACACCAATGCAGCTGGGGAGCTGGCTCGGGGCTAAAGAGCTGGTCATGCAAGCGTCAGGGCCTGAGTTTGTATCCCCAGCCCCCCGCCCCCACGTAAAATCTGGAAGCCGTGACAGGTCATCTAAAATCCCAGCATGCCTCTTGAGAGATGGGGAGGTGCATACAAGACAATTCCCCAGAAGCCTCATGAGGACAGTGAGCAGGAGAGCCTGCCTCAAACAGGATCGACGGTGAGGAGCGATGCCTAAAAGCCATCTTCTGACCTCTGACACACACATGCCCATTCTCACATATCGAAAAAAGAAAACAAAAGAAAAGAAAAACACCACTCTCTGTTGTTTAAGACAATTGGCCTGTGGTATTTTTTAAAAGATTTTAAAAAATTAAGATTTAAAAAAATTATTTATTTATTTATTTATTTATTTATTTGAGACAGAGAGAGGGAAAGAGAGATGGAGGGAGAATGGGCGCACCAGGGCCTCCAGCCACTGCAAACGAACTCCAGATGCGTGCACCGCCATGTTCATCTGGCTTACATGGGACCTGGAGAATTGAACCTGGGTACTTAGGCTTCTCTGGCAGGCGCCTTAACCTCTAAGCTATCTCTCCAGCCCTGGGCCTATGGTATTTTGTTATAGCAGCTAAGCTGACAAAAACAACCAGATACCTGCCCTCTTGTCAGGTGTGTAGACCTCTGTTGAATTCCTTACAGGGATCCAGGTTTACAGGGTATGGAATATCCCTTCCTCTAGAACTCCATCAGATGTTAAGAGATCCTGTGTATCCAGGTGGGTGAGAAACTACTCAGTGTCCCCAAACTGCATTTTGCAAGGGGTTACTTGTGCACTGACTTACTTATGCATGTAGAGTCTATCTCCCAGGGCTTTCGCCTTGGCATAAGCTGAAAATGAAAATAGAACTGCATATTTACATCAACTTCCCTTTCGCAGAAGCAGGCCCCAGCTTCCTAAAATGTACTTGATTCTCGGAAGGATGCCTACTGCTGAACTGTCTCTCTCTTCAAGAGTCTGTGCACACAGGGACCTGTGGGGCAAGTGCTCCCATGACGGGGGGTGGTCCCTCAAGAAGCAAAAATCGCAGTCTCTGCAGATGTAGGAACGCCATGCACCTCACAAAAGGGAGAAAGGGAGAGCTTGCTGCCCAGTGTGTTTGGAAGCTCAGAATTTAAATAGACCAGTGACCTCACAGGCAAGAAGGATTCAAACAAAGCGGCAGAAAATTTCTACTCAGGTTCTTTTTCTTCCCTGACGGAGTCCAGAAGTCTTGTTCACTTCCACCTCCATGACCCCAAAGGACCCTTTGGCTGACACCTAAGGTGAGAAGAAAAAATTTCAGAATGGAAGGCAGTATTTGTGGAAAAGGAGATTTGATCTAAGCACTCAATCATATTGCCTTGGGGTAGAGAACCAAGATTCTGTTTTAAATCCATACTCATCATAAAAGAATAAAATAGTGTGATTCCCAAACTGCACAATTTCTGGAAGGAAGCAGGAAAGGGAATGTTAAAAGAATCCAGCAGGGCCTAAGGCTCTAAATACCTTTATCTTAAGAAGAAGTGGACGACAAAGAGGAGAAAGAAGTAGGGAGGTGGTGTGTCCCAACCCCGTAATCCTACTGTTTAGGAAGCTGAGGTATGAGGATTGCTTCAAGTTTGAGGTCAGCCTGGGCTACATAGTGAGTTCTGGGCCAGCCTGACATAGAGTCAGTCCCCGTCTCAGTGCCAAACCAAACAACAACAAAAAAACAAAATTAAGCCTTAAAATAATAAAGGAAAGGAATAGATAAGAACTTCCTGATGGGCTGGAGAAATGGCTTAGTGGTTAAGCGCTTGCCTGTGAATCCTAAGAACCCTGGTTCAAGGCTTGATTCCCCAGGACCCACGTTAGCCAGATGCACAAGGGGGCGCACGTGTCTGGAGTTCGTTTGCAGGGGCTGGAGACCCTGGCGTGCCCATTCTCTCTCTCTCTCCCTCTTTCTCTCTCTGTCTGCTGCTCTCAAATAAATAAAAATAAACAACAACAACAACAAAAATTTTGAAATAAAAAGAACTTCCCAAAAGCTTGAGCCACAAATAAGAAAAATTCTCTTACAACTTCGCAGCCAAGTAAAATTGCCTGAGTCAGAGCCCTATGTCTCCTCTACCTCAAGATACTTGAAGTTCTGCAGTCTCTCCAGCTGACAGGATCACTTAAAACATAACCCAGCCTAACCCCCTTCACCAACAACAGGGACTCTCTTCTCCCTGCACCCCAAGGTCTGGCCCTTAGCCTCGGCCGGCCGGTGGGACCCTGGCCAGAGAGAGAGAAGCCATGCCGGGGAGCTCCCCTGGGTGGTTCTCAGGTGACAAGCTGGATAGACTTCACCTTGCGTGGGCTTCACTTTGCCTAGCTAGGGCTGCGAGTATGACTTCTGTTTAGGTTTCTTCTGGACTCGGTTATATACAGCTCTGCTGTCCTGAAGGGCACCTTTCAGGAGAAAGAAAAAAAAGAAAGAAAGAAATAGGACGTCCGCTTAACAAAAGGAGACTGTTTCAGCACCCATGCCGTCTGTCAGGAGCAGAGTGTGCAACCTGGAAGGGCTTTCTGCAAAGTTAACAGACGGAGGAGAAGACAACAGGCAGAAAAGAATCAGCCGAGAATCACCCACTGCAGCCCTCCGTTCCCCGCTGAAGTGCCAAAAGATAAAACATAAACCCCTTTGAAGAAAACTCCAGCCGCAGCCCGGCTTTCAGATATCAGGAGACACTGGCATCCCAAGGCCTCCCCTCTGTCAGATCAAACACACACGTGGTACTGCCCTGGTATCTGCCTGGTTTCCCCCCACACCATAAAAAACAGGCTTTCCCTTTAATCTACTTACCACACTGTGGGCGAAGGCCTCTAATTTCACAGAACCGAGATAACACAAATAATTCATATGACACATTAGTGGAATATCGACAGGGGGAACTTTTAGTCGGCGCTCACGGAAAACAATGGAGTACTTAGCTACCATCCCAGAAGGCCACAGCACGGCTCTTGCCCTCAGCAGGCCCCCTCCTGGCAGTTGGCTGGAGCAAAAGATAAGGTCAGCTTATTAGTGTCCAGCTTGTGTAAAGTCCACAGGTTCCCCCGTAATTACACAACACTTTCCCGGTCCCTCCCTGGGCTGTCCTGCCAGGACTCTCACCGGCACTGTCTGTGAAAGACCCCGGAAAACGGTGATCATTCATGCTACATCGCTATGGAAGCCTGGTTCACTCTCCTCATACCACCCTCCACCTCGCCACCAACACACACACACACACGCACACACACACACATGCACACACATACACACACACACACACATGTGTTTCATTTTCTCTTTCGGATCAACTGTGAAGGAAAATCATCCATGTGGCTGCCCCGTGGCTGGTGCCATCTTCTGAAAGGCCTGCACCCTTTCTCCGGCCCCCCTTCAGCCTCCTCTCGCACACGGCCTTTCTCCCGGGACAGAGCTCAGGGCCTCCCAGATGCTGCTACTCCTTCCACTTCTCCAGCCTCGGGGCCCTGCCAAGCACAAGGCAGAGCTCCTCCGGAGACAGGATAAATCGATGCTGGCCGCTGCAGAAAGTCCGAGGGTGCTCGGGGAGGAGGCACGTCTTCGTTCATCAATTAGGAATGTTGGGAAGGGGTCACTATGGACAAAGTGGGAACTCAGAGGCAACCCAAAGGAGCCGAGGGCACGTGGACCTGACTCCGGTTTAAAAACATCCTTGCTGCTTCAAAGCACATGGAGCCAATTGTGTGTGTGTGTGTGTGTGTGTGTGTGTGTGTGTGTGTGTGTGTGAATGCAAGCAGAGAGAAGAGAGAGAGAGAAGAGAGACAGAGAGAATGGGTGCTCCAGGGCCTCCAGCCACTCCAAACAAACTCCAGATGCATGCACCTCTTCTAGCTTTACGTTGAGGACTGAAGAATCAAACCCTGGGTTGTTAGGCTTTGCAGACAAGTGCCTTAACTGCTGAGCCATCTATCCAGCCCCTGCAATTGTTTTTTTAGTGTGTGTGTGTGTGTGTGTGTGTGTGTGTACATGTACGATTATGTGCAAATGGGCATATATGTGCCACATGTGGAGATCTAAGGACACATATGCAGATCTAAGGACAACCTTAGGATGTTTGTCCTCTCATTCCACCTTGCTTGAGACAAGATCTCCTGTATGTCCTTGCATTTGTGTGTGTGCGTGTGTGTGTGAATCTAGTTGGTCCGCTAGCTTCCCAAGTCTCCTGGTTCTACGTCCCATTGCCGTTGTAGGTTGGGATTACAGATGTGTGTGCATCACTTTGTATCCGGCTGTCTGTGGCCCCTTTAACTTCTGAGCAATCTCGCCAGCCCTGATCTGTAGTTTTTAAAGAAACTTTTCTCTCTCCATGTACCACTCATCCCTTTCAACTTCCCAGCCACACACACACACACACACACACACACACACACACACACTTGTATCTTAGACTTATTTCTTATTGCTACCATTTCAAACTAACCTTGCAGTGGTAAAGATTCAGTCTTTCAAAACCCTGTCAAAGGTGCTGCTCAGAGCTGGGCTTCATTTCTAAGCCTACATCTGCCAAGTTCTAGACCCTTCTTAAATTTTCTTTTGTCTTAATTCCATGACATTCCACGCCATGTTCTATTCCATGCTCCTCATTAAATCCACACTTCTAGCCACCCATCGGATACTCCTGTGGCACCTCCAACTCAGCCCATCCAAACTGAACCCTCACTTTCTCCCCTGGTCATATCCCATCTCACCTCCGCAGACCGTCCTAGATGACATTTTCACCCCTAACCCTGGAATTGGGCCCTATCCTTCTCTCCGGAATGTACCTGGAAAACGCAGTCTCAGAGTCCACCTTCCTATCCCCTCCTGCCTCAATGAAGTCCTGGCCTTCCAGAATCATTTCCGAGGGCTCCTAACTTGGCTTTTATCTACACTGTCAATCCTTGATCTCCAACTCTGCATCCTTATAGTTCAGTAACTTACTGGGCAGAAATCAGGTGTTTATCCGGTATTTCTACTTGCTCAACATTTTGCTTTAGGAAAGGCAATCTCCATGCTTCACTCAGGCCCTGTATACATTCTCCAGCCTCATCTTCTGCCCTTCATCAAGACACTGCTCATGCAGGCAGAGGCGCACCTCGCGCACGTGCCCTGGAAGTCGTGCCCCTCAGCCTGGAATACCGTCTCACATTCTGATTAGACAATTGCACCATTTTCCTAAACCTGGGTGCATTACTCACACCAGTGAACTTTCACTGACTCCTCTTGAACTGCTTTCTTTATTTTTTTTTATTTTTTGCATTCCTGCACACCGCATAGTATGTCTGTGGCTTCATCAGAACACTCTATGCATTTTTCTGAACGGATTAATATGCCATTCCTGTCCAACACTGCTCTGTATCCAACTTCACTCCCTCATTAACCAATTGAGAGCATGGCACAGAGTCAGTGTGAATAAACAGTTGATGAATTAAAATAGAGGCGAGGGGCTGGAGAGATAGCTTAGTGCTTAAGACTCTTGCCTGCGAAGCCTAAGGACCGAGGTTCAATTCCCCAGAACCCACGTAAGCCAGACAGAGGCACAAGGTGACACATGTGAACAAGGGGGCACATGTGTCTGGAGTTCAATTTCAGTGGCTGGGGCCCTGGCACACCAATTCTCTCTCTCATAAAAAAAAATAAAGAGACAATGTGTGACACTGTTTTGAAACAGTTAAAGCTTTTCTGTGGCTCAGTGAGTACAGTGCTTGTCTACCATGTGCAAGGCCCTGGGTTCAACCCCCAACACTGCTTAAGCAGGTGCTGTTTCTCACACTTGTCATCCCAGCACCAGGGATATGGAGGCAGGAGGATCAAGTGCTGAAGGTCAGGCTGGAGGGATGGCTTAGCGGTTAAGGCGTTTGCCTGCAAAGCCAAAGGAGCCAAGTTCAATTCCCCAGGACCCATGTTAGCCAGATGCACAAGGGGGCACACGCATCTGGAGTTCGTCTGCAGTGGCTGGAGGCCCTGGCGTGCCCATTCTCTCTCTCTTTCTCTGTCTAATAAATAAATAAATAAAAATAAATATTAAAGAGCTCAAGGTCATTCTCAGCTACATAGTGAGGTCAAGGTCATCTTGAACTACCTGAGACCCTATCTTAACACACACACACACCACACTGCCCTCTTTCATGTATGTGTGTGCATATGTACATATGAAGCTTTTGAAGAATATCACATTTTACTTGTCTCACCCAGTTTTCTGTAAGTTGGCTTATATAATGCACATATTTATGTATTTGTGGCGGGGGATATGGGGAATTTGTTAAAGGCTCAGAGGGGAAGTCTAGGCAAAGGGAGAGATTAAGGAGCAAGAGAATCTACCGTGGGGGGTGGCACCGCCAGTCCAGAAGTGACAGCATACAGGGGGAGGTGGGCGCAAGGTTGGGCAAAAAGTTAGGAAGAGAGGGAGACGGAAAGTGAAAGCGAGAAAGAGAGAGGGGGGAGAGGGAGAGAAAGAAGAGAGAAAGGTGCTTACATGAAGAAAGACAGAATAGAGGCTGAGGCAGAAGCAGATACAGAGACAGAAATACCCGCACCTTGTGACGCGTATATTGATTCTAAACTTCACCGTCTTGTCACTAGCATCCGGAGGGTACTCACTGGATGCCCGAGTAAAAGGCAGAGAGAGCAGCGAGACCGTACCCCCAGGACAATCTGCAGCCTGGCCCCGGAGGAACTAAAACCAGTGGGAAGATAAACACAGCTCAAGTAACAAAATGTGAATTCAATAAGGACTATAACTAATGAGAGAGGAAGCCAGAGTGTGTTTGCTACTAAGAAAATAATAATGGAAAAGGCCAATTAATAAAGAGATGTTGTCAAGCGCCATGGTAATTTTCATCATAACGTTTTATTAGGCACAAGATGATATTGATATTTTTTCATTGAGGATTGCAATAAATTTCTCCACTAAACATATTCTTAATCCAGATGCCGGGCATCGATGCTATCTTCCCCTCCCCTTTAAATCCAGTAGGAGTTGAAAATCAACGTTGTTGATTTTGGATACGGGGAGCACACAGTTGTTTATGAAGCAAGTTTACCTTCAATGTCGTGGGCATACAGAGCGAGCATGACTGTGCACGAAAAGTAAATGTATTCCATACTGCATATAATCTCACGTCTCCGGACAAGGTCTTCCAGATTACCAGGTGGCAGTGTTGACCATGTCATAAAACGAATCCCTGGAGTAGGATGGGGTCAGGTAACCGTCTTATAGACGCACAGTTTATAGAACACCCAGGCACTCCACACTTGAAGAGGGGCTGAGACATGGCAAGCAGGGCCAGGAACGGTTTTTCAGGCTCTCCCTGGAGACACCATTGTAGTGACGACAATCTCATGGGTAATTACTGCCAATTTACTACCCCGTACACAGCCCCCCCCCCGCCAGTTCCCTGGGGGGTGACAGGATGTAGCACTGGGGCCTGTTCACAGTGTGCTATGTCCTTGAGTGGGGACGGCCACAGTGACTGCTGCTCTCGCCGCTCCTGCTCCCGCCCTTGGGGTTCCGTTACGACTTAGGTCACGGGAATATACATGTGTCTGTGTGCTGGCAAGGCTCGGGTCCCACCCACGTCTTTCCTTTGGAGACAAGTGACAAAGGAAGTTGATCAATGATTCCAGCTCGATATGCTTCTTCCCGACTTGAGAATCTTAAGGACTCGAGGTCCTCGGGTGTGACGGCGAGGGTGAGGTGGCCAGGCTGTCGCTGACCACATCCAGCCCTGTTCGAGCTGGGCAACTTGTTAAGGAGCAACACAGCCAGGCATTTTCTTCTTTTTTGCTTGTGCATGTGCTTATGCCTCTCTCTCTCTCTCTCTGTGTGTGTGTGTGTGTGTGTGTGTGTGTGTGTGTGTAATGCATGCACACATGTGTGTGGGGGTGTATGTGCATGTAGAGCCCAGAGGACAACCTCAGGTATTATCCTTACGTACGCTGTCCACTTCTGTTTGAGACTGGCTCTTTCATTGGCCTGGAGGTCACCAATTAGGCTGACCAGCGAGCTGCAGGATTTTTCTTCCTTTGCTTCCCCCGCTGCTGGGACGACAGGTGCACACCGCCACACCAACATTTACGTGGGGTTCACACTCTGGTCCCATGCTCGTAAGGCAGGCAGGTTACCAGCACTAAGCTCTCTCTCCAGCCCCAACCAAGCACTTAAAAATATTTTTATTTCTTTATTTGAGAGAGAGACACACAGAGAGTATGGGTAGGCCAGGGCCTCCTGCCACTGCCAACAAACTCCAGACATGTGTGCCACTTTGTGCACCAGCGTTACATGGGTTGTGGAGAAGAGAACCCTGACCAACTGGCTTTGCAGGCAAGCGCCTTTAGCCACTAAGCCACCTCTCCAGCTCCAACCAGGCAGCTTCATGCCAAAACCATCTGTATTCTTTCCAATCTCCCTGACAGATATACACATATATGTTCCTAGTTACATCTATATGCATCTATATCGACTAATATGCTGCAGTAATACATATTACATCATATACATGTATATCAATAACACTTTAATTTTGTTCCCTGCCTACCCAATATTAGAGAAACAAGAGTTTCTCCTCATGGCTAGTCTGCTTCTTAAAAACTAGCTACTCTCAGCCTGTGTGTGTGTGTGCACATGTGTGTGACCCACACTATCACCGTACAAATTAGACAAAATAGATGCTTAATGATGTAATTCACTTTACAACAGCACTATTATTATAGTATTACTCTGTTTTCATTACTATGAATATTAGAATCAGCTTCCAACATGTTTGAGCAAAGAAATAAAACCACCTAATCATAGCGCCAATTAATTCTGTAAAAGTCACACAGTGTAACAAAACTAAACCCACTGGCACAACATCCCAGAAACACGGGATTCCACTCCTGGTTCCCGTCGTGAAGCTTGCTGTGCCTCTACCCCTCCTGTCCTTCGACCTTCCCTAGTCCAGTCACCAGCAATAGCAATAGAAGGATCTTGGCAAGGTTAAATGAGTCTCCACAAAGGGATGTCATAATCCATCCACTCCAGCCTCTGCGCTAACGTTAGTTTCCTGGGTTTACCCAATACCACCGCAGTACCTGTGACTCCCCTTTCTCATGCTGCTAGCTCATCAGCTCAAATACTTAAGAGCACAGCAATTTCTAACAGGTTGTGAGTCTCTGGGTGTATTACTTGCAAAGTGCATGTAAATTATTAGATTACATTACAAGTGAAAAACTCCACAGTGGGTCGCCCTAGTGGAGCGTTAGTGTAGAACAAGTTGAATGGAACCCTTGCAGATAGGCTTCTCCATGTTTTTTTTTTTCTTCTTCTTCTTCTTCTTCTTCTTCTTCTTCTTCTTCTTCTTCTTCTTCTTCTTCTTCTTCTTCTTCTTCTTCTTCTTCTTCTTTTGGCAGGGAGGAGAAAATGAGTAAAGGAGAAGGAAGGGGGGAGGAGGTGGGACACTGAGAAATGAGGCCTAAGAGCCTGGTGGGAAGGAGGGAGCCAGCCCAGCCCCAATGCCTAGGAGCAGGAGGGCAGTCAGCCAGGAAGACAGGGAAGGGTAGAGATGTGGGGAGGAAGCAGGCAGACACGGGCTCATCTCTGGCTCCGTGGAGGGCCTGAGAAGTAGCATCAGGGCAACACAACAAGTTGTTTATGGAGCTGAACCCCCAGTGATCTGCCCTTACTTGGCTGACCTGGCCCATGGTGGCTGAACTAAGTGATGGAGTCTGGATCTGAAAGAAAGAGACCTGGCAGCAAAAGAAAGGTGTAAGGACCTCTGCCGATGCCCTGAGACACTTTAGTTCCCAGAGCAGACGATCAGAAGAAAGCAGAGATGTTCTAAGAGTGGGAGAAGGTGGGATAGACAAGGACCCCGCTTCCATCACTGCAAAGCGTTTCACTAATAGTCTAATAATTTAGCCATCCCGGGTCCCAAGGCTGCTGCCAGAAACTTCATGTACATTGTCACAAAGGATGCTTACAACACTGACATTGGAGAACCGACAGCAGCACCCTCCACAGGTTTCAGGCAAGGGGAAGGGACCAAGCAGTTAACACACTTCCTTAGGTCTCAGCTCCCATACAGCACACCCATGCCTCCACCCAAACCACTCACTTCCGGTGGGCTCATGACAAGCAGGTTTGCATTCTCCATCTCCCAGCATGCACATCTCCCAGAGACAACCAGGACCCGAATAGGCCTGAGGGTGCAATTGAGAGAACAGGCAGATCCAAGACAGCAGAAGAGGAACAACTGATGGCATCTGGGTCCAATCCTAAAGCCCTGGTGGAAGCAGAAGTGAGTTAGGGATAGGAGAGCAGTGTAGAAATACTGAGCTGGTTTACCGGAAGCAAAAGCAAAAAATCAAAAAGAAAACAGTTCTGCAGGGCAACCTGGCTAAGATCATCTGTACACTTAGTGGGGTCCTCGTATATCTAAGGCACTGTGCAGGGGTAAAAATAAGTTGTGGAGAGCACGCTCACAACACTTAATAGTAATAGGGAGTTAGCAGAAGACGTTACATGAAGGTTGAATAAACAAGGCCCGTGCAACTGACAACTCTGAAAGATAACATCTGACCTAGAAAATGGCTCAGCGCTTCAAGTGCTTGCCGGCAAAGCCTACTGACCTGGGTGCAATTCCCTAGTAAAGCCAGGTGCACAAAGTACTGTATGCATCTGGAGTTCATTTGCAGTGGCTGGAGGCCCTGGTGTGCTCACTTGCTCTCTCTCTCTCTTTCTCTCTCCCTCTCCCTCCCTCCCTCCCTCTCATCTGCCTCTTTCTCTAAAATAAATAAAATGTTTTTTTTTTAAAAAAAAAAAAGAAAGATGATGGGGCTGGAGGGATGCTTAGTGGTTAAGGCATTTGCCTGCAAAGCCAAAGGATCCGGGTTTGATTCCCCAGGACCCACGTAATCCAGATGCACAAGGGGGTGCACGCGTCTGGAGTTCGTTTGCAGTGGCTGGAAGCCCTGGTGTGCCCATAAGGCAGGGCTTGGAAGATGGCTCACTGGTTAAAGGTACTTGCTTGCAAAGCCTGCCAGTCTGGGTTCAATTCTTTAGTACCCATGTAAAGCCAGATGCAAAATGTGGCATATGCATTTTAGGCTGGGGAAATGGCTCAACAATTAAAGGCACTTTCTTAAAAAGCATGCTGACCCCGGTTCAATTCCCCAGGACCCACATAAATCCAGAAGCACAGAGTAGCGCATGTGTCTATAGTTTGTTTGCAGTGGCAAGAGGCCTTGGCATGCCCATACTGTCTCTTTCTCTCTCACACACATACACATGAACAAGTAAAAATATTTTTAAAAAAATGTTTAATAAAAGAGAAGACATGACCCAGAATGGGGAGCAGGTGGGGGCAGGAGGAGGGAAGAAGTAAAGACACAGTGGAAATGGGCCAAGCTCAAGACATTTCACAAGAGAATCATCTGAACATCTGGTTCAAAGTGACAGTGGGGTGTGAGATGTGCTCCCTAAGTTCCAGGGAGGCGGGATCCTGCCCCACACCCCCCCTTTGCTGCCTTATGGTTAGAGCCCCACATCCAGCATATAGGAAGAGCTCAGTAAATATTTGACGAGTGAAAGAATGCCACCTTGGATCCTTACACAGTGACATCCACTACAGCAAAGTGCGGGAGGGGGTGGCTCTGAGAATTTGTATTCTAAGCCAGTGTAGGGCAGACGCCTGAGTAAATAGGCAATAGGATATTAACGAGCATGTGCTAAAAGTGGCAGCAAGATACTGTATGATTATAATAATAAGTATTTACATTATTTGTCCCCTCACCCCCTCCTTGAGATCATAAGGAGGAACACCTGGAGCTCAACCTCCCTCGGTTACCATGGAAACGCCTCCTCCTCCCTCCCACCCCAGGCCTTGAGCCCCAGAAGGGCTGTTTCTGCCTCCCACCCAGGACAGAATTCTTCACGTTTAGTCGAACCAGCTCCTAAATACACGGTGACACCCATGTGGCGGGTCGTAGTGTGCATTCTAAGTAATGGGACAAAAATGAGAGTATAGGGGGAGTAAAGGGCATTGACTGTGGAAAGAGTGCTCGCACACATGACTGGCTCACAGTATGCCTTTCTCATTGTGGATCATGGCGTAACTATTTAGCTCTCACTCCAGAGGGCCAACAAGTCCCCCCCCCCCAAAAAAAGGACTGTCCTTGTGGTTTGAATGTGAAATGTCCCACACAGACTCACGCATTTAAACACGTGGTCCCCAGTTAGTGGCTCTGTTTGGGAAGGCTGCAGAACCTTCAGGAGGTGGGCTTCTGCTGACAGAAGCGGGTCACTGGGGACGGGCCTTGAGGTTTCTATAGCTCAGGCCCACTTCCTGCTAACCTTCTGCTTCCTGACTGCAAACGTCATGTGACCAGCTCTGCTCCTATTCCTGCCGCCTTGTCTTTCCCCTTTATGAAATGTCTCCTAGAAACTGTAAGACCAGTTCAACCCTTTCTTTCCTTAAGTTGCTTCCGCTCAGGAATTTCTTCACAGCAATGAGAAAGTAACTAACACACTACTCATATTCAAGTTTACTGAGCCTTGTCTTGAATGTCACTATCAAAAGATCTTGATCTCTGGACAGGTGAGCTTGGCCCGCTCTGAAACATCGAGGAACCCTATGGAACACACAGAATTCAGACTCTGTTCTTTCATTCATCCACAGTTTCAAAACAAACCATCTTTTTAGAAAAAAAAAAAGTGATTTATTTTTTCTAAGGCAAAATAAATACATTCATAATTTGGGAAACTCAGAACATACAGAAACAAATGAAAATCTTACCATTCACAGATGATTATTTCATCATTTGAACATTTTGGGGTCCCACTTAATTTATTGATATATTTCATGCACACACTGTAACTTTTTACACAAAGATAATATTTTATGTACACTGCAATCAACAACGATAACTTTTTGCTTGAAATAGACTGTAAACATTTTTCACTACATGAGATTTTTTTAAAAATATTTTTATTTATTCGTTTTCAAGAAGAGAGAGAGTGAATGGACGCACCAGGGCCTTTTGCCACTGCAAATGAACTCTGATGTATGCACCACTTTGTGCGTCTCGCTTTACGTAGGTCCTGAGGAATTGAACCCAGGCTGTCAGGTTTTGCAAGCAAGTATCTAACCAATGAATCATCTCTCCAGACCTTACAATGAGATTTTTTAATGGCTCTTTATTATTCTATTAGATTTGCTCTTGAGTTTCCCTGTCTAGGACACAGCTTGGGCCTCTGACTTGAGGAAGCACTGGACTCAGTGTCCCGGGCTAGGCCCTGCTCCAGGGACACCAGAGGTAGTCAGCTCCACTTCCTGTGCTCAAATTTCTGCTCACTTAGAACGTAAGTCTTAAGCATTATGCTTGAAAATTATAATTCTTACTGACAAAGCCACAGATTACTGGCTAGGGCTACTTTTTACTACGTAATAGAAATGTCTAGTGGTAGCTGGGTATAGTGGCGCATGCCTTCAATCCCAGCACCTGGGAGGCAGAGGTAGGAGGATTGCTGTGAGTTTAAGGTCAACCTGAGACTACATAGTGAATTCCAGGTCAGCCTGGTCTAGAGCGAGACCTTACCTTGAAAAAAAATCAAATCAAAACAAAAGTGCAGTGGGATTCAAAAACTAACCGTCACTATGGATGCATAGCCAAAGTAACTCACACTTACTCTAATTCCAGTGCTAAGGGAATGTGTGTGCACATCTACGCGTCCTCGAGGAGGGAAGAGAATGTGTGTGCATATCTACGTATACTCAAAGGGGGAAGTGAACGTGTGTGCACGTCTACGTGTCCTCAAGGGGGGAAGTGAACGTGTGTGCACGTCTACGTGTCCTCGAGGGGGGAAGTGAACGTGTGTGCACATCTATGTGTCCTGGGTAGGGGGGGTCCTGAAGGCCTTCTATGTTTCTAGAAGTTCTGAGGATTCTGGCCCAGGACATGAGTGGAAAGAATATGAGATAAGAAATGGAACTATGACCCAGGACACAACCCTTGTCTTGTATATGAGCATCACCCTCGATGCAGGGAGTTGGACTAGAGGATTCACAGGCCCCTTTTAACTCTGACACCGCAGTGGAGCACATTAGGGCTGGTAGTGTGCTGCCTCTCGTGTACCCCACTCTCTCAGGGCAGGACAAGTGGTGTGATGGTCAGGATTCCTTCAGCATGGCTTCCGTTCTCCTACTGAGTCTAGGCTCTCGAGAGAGTCACAGAACCTCACCAGTCTGTCATTCTTTAACACCACGCATTCTGAATGGCCTGGGCTATACACACGGCTGGAGTTCCCACGCTCTGTCCATGCGCACGGGTGAGGCGACCGGAGGTGCGAGGTTCAACTCTAACAATTCCACACTTGACATCATCGGTCAACTAATCCTATCAAACAAGGAGGAATCATTTTTGATTATCAAGTTATTTCATTTGGCTCGGCTGTACCCATGCTTCATTACCTGGGCAATTGAGGGCTCAGGGCACCTATTCTCTCAATTGCCCTGTCCTTTCAGACAGAATATCCTGGGCACACCAATGCTCCTGGGAGAGCAAGCTATCCTGTCACATGACTTTTCATCAGCCACTGGTTTTATAAACTGGAGAGTGAAAATGAAAAGCGATGCGGTCTACTGAAGAGGTCGCAGGCTTGCTAAATGCACATGTTTCCTCTGTGACTGGACGTCGCGCGATCCATTAATTTCCACACACTCACTCCCGGCCGCGAGTGGCATCAATCATATGGGATGAGAGAAGCCTCCTTGCCTCCGGAAGAGAAGAATCACATCCGGCTGCCTTTGCTCCATCTTTGTCCATTTATTTCTTCGGGTTTCTCTAAAACTAATTGGAAGAATCAATGAACACACCCACCAATTCCCTCAACACATGGGGCGGGGGGAGCAGCAGATCGCCGTGCCCTTCAGTCATGCTTTTCTCGCTGTGTTTGCAAGTATTCCCTTACCTGCCCTTGTCAACTGGCATTCTCGACAAGTTCGTCATAACTTCTCAAAGTGTCAACTTTCCTCCTTTCATTACCCTTGTTAAAGATAATTTAAAATTAGAAAGTCACATTCCCAAGCATTTTCATAGTCAATGCTAATTTCATTTCCTTTCGCACAAAAGCTCTTTTCCCTCCAGAGGTTGCCTGCCTTCATCCATAGTCCACCCCCCCACTTCCCGGCCCCAGACAGGCATATTAATCTCTGTGCACACAACTCCCTTCCCCTCTTGCACCATTCTTATCTTGCCCCCCGAAATACCTCACCCAGCGAAACACACTTTAGCTTGTGGGTCTCCGTTTGATTTACTCCACTTCGGAGAGAAATGTCAGTGCCTAGAGATTGTCAAGTCACCTTAGGGAAAAGAAGGATAAAGTGGGCTGTCAATTAACCAGGACAAGACAGGAAAAATCACATTGTGCGTAGTTTGGCAACCAGGGACATACATTTATGCTTGGGAGGGGGTAAGAAGATCCCCACTTACACAACCTGAAATTCATATGTGAGCCTTTTGGTTTCGAATTCACCACCTAACAGCACATAGTTAATAGTCTGGAGTACTTAAGACAGTGATGGGCTGGAGAGATGGCTCAGCAATTAAGCTACTTGCCTGCAAATCCTATACCTGGGTTCGCTTCCCCAGTACCCATGTTAAAAAAAAAAAGATAGTGACTACTACGCCTCATTACACATTCAACCATTGACCTCTCACTTCCCCCTCTTTTCTGGAAAGCTCCTCTCTATTATGTTTGGTAACGGTTTTTGCCTATGAAATAAGTCAAATAATCTTATATTCTATGGCTTTAGTCCCCCATCAAATGTGATGTGTGGACTTGAAGCCTGTTTCTTTCCCCGTTAAGCACAGGCCCAGAAGTCACTATGATCGTCATGTGTACATTTCCATCAAGTTTCACCGTGTCATTTATATACAATTTTATTTCTTCTTACTTATTTCACACACGCCTACCACTTACATGCAGTAACCTCTCACTACATTCATATTTCATAAACTCCACCAATATTCAGCCAAATCCATCTGTGAAGTAAGCCAGGTGGTTTTTTAATATTTTATTTTTATTTATTTATTTGACAGAGAAAGAGGAAGAGAGAGAGAAAAAAATTGGGTGTGCCAGGGCCTCCAGCCACTGCAAACAAACTCCAGATGAGCATGCCACTTGTGCATCTGGATAACGTGGGTCCTGGGGAATCGAACCAGGGTCCTTTGGCTTTGCAGGCAAACACCTTAACCGCTAAGCCATCCCTCCAGCCCAAGCCAGGTGTTTTAAACACTGCACATCTCTTTCCCTGCCTTAGGGATGCAGTTGTAAGAGGCGCCCTTCCCTGAACCCCAAAAAGAACTCTTCTATTATGATCTGTATATACATGTAGAAACTTTTCATTACTTCAGAATAGTTTTAAGATAGCTCGTCCTCCAAGTGCCAACACTCTATAACGATGCTAAGATGGCTGCAGCGAGGAGACCACACACACCTCCTCTGAGGTGTCCTTCGCACTACAGTCTCTGATGGAGATTCATGGAAAATTCTGGTTTAGGAACTCGCCCTGCTAGGGCCTGGGAGATGACGCAATGAGCAAAGTTCTTTGTAGTGAAAGCAAAGAGAACCTAAATTCAGAGCCACAGCACCCATGTTAAAAAAAAAAAAAATCCCAATATGGTGGTGCATGCCAGTAATCCCAGCCATGAGTGGCAGAGACAGGAGGATCCCTGGGGCTTACAAGGTGAGTTCTAGGTCAGTCTCACAAAAAAAAGTGGACATTAATTAAAAACAAAAAACAAACAAAACAACAACAAAAACACTTGTTGTCAACCTCTGGCTTACTCACATGCACGCACAAACGTGCGCACGCGCGTGTTCATGAGTGGCCACAGGCATCCTGGAACAATCTGTGGTCTTCCTCTACCTCTGAGTGTGTGCAAAGGATGTATTCTCAGCATCGGGGCACAGCCTGAGGCGCCCCAGCCGGCTGGCAGTTCTGTGGATCAGTCATTAGAGCACCACAGTACCACACCATGCCATCATTAATGTACCATAGTGTGTAATGTGGTGAGATGGTTTGGAATAATGACATGTCAGGGAAAACTATAAAAATTTGTTAGGAGGAAAAAATGTCCTTCGCTGACCAGTGTTCCCTGCAATTCCTGTTAGCATTCTTTCACATGTAAAGCCAAGCTGCAGAGAAACCGTCAGCTGCGGTACCTTCATTCCTCACCACACCCTATTCCTCTCTCCTAAGCATTTCTTCAGAAAATCCCCTTGATGCTTTCAGTACAAAAGAAACAACAGTCATAACTGGCCATCACACACACACACACAAAATAGATAAAACACCTAAACTGAATTCCCAACACAATTCCAAAAAAGGTAACACAAAATAATCCCAGACTCTCGTTCAGTCAGGTACAACATCCCTGAGGAGTGGTCCAGGAAGGCTCCGCCTACTGTCTAATGAGCCAAGAACATGTTACTTGGAAAGAGCATCCCTCAGGGGACAGATCTGAAAGTTCTGCACGGACATGCTTAAAGTTCTTCCCTCTAACCCTAAAACATCTTAATTTGCCAGAAGTGTGAGCCCCCTACCAAGCCTATACACCTGTGCTACCAAGAAAGAATCCCACTAGGGAAATGGTGGTCACGTCACTGACACAGCTGTGATATACAAGAGAGTTATGCAGGATTGTAAAGACATAGTCACCTCTATAAATACTGGAGAATGAGCTTCCATCATCTATAACTCTGGAGAAAGGAGTGAGAAGATACTAGCTAGCTCATACCTGGCACCTCAGCACTGAGCAAGCTGAGGAATGAGGACTGTCCTGAGGGGTTGTAGCCTAGGCCACATACAGAGACCTTGCCTCAAAAATAAGCCAGGCGCGGTGGTGCGCACCCTTCATCCCAGCACTCGAGTGGCCGAGGTAGGAGGATCGCTGGGAGTCTGAGGCCAGCCTGAGACTACAGACAGAGTGAATTCCACGTCAGCCTGGACTAGAGTGAGATCCTACCTCGAAATACCAGAATAAAATAAAATAAAATAAAAATAAATATTGTAGATGCTGGTTGTAATTTTGCTATAGAAGGAAACCCCTAATTCACCAGAAATGACTAACTGAATTTCCAATTTGCTCCTTGCTTACAATTTAGCCAACAGGGAGGCAAATACCCCCTGCTAAGAATTTAACAAACAAACAAAAGGCAAAAGAAAATTTCCAACTGGGATTGAGACAGATTTAATCCAGACCCTGACACTGTCTCCAGTTGCCATTCTGTAATGTACAGTCGGAATCCATCTTCAGAGCAATGACCCTTTGATACAGGAAGAAGCTCCGTCTTCCAAGAGAAATTCAATTACATTCTCCGAGTTCTTCCTAGGGTAGGAGAGGGGACCAGCTCACCCCTTCAGAAAGGAAAAGACAAAGAATCCTTTGGGCTAATCTACTGTTAGAAAAATCAATCCTCAATAATTCTTTGGTAACCTTAGCGAAAACCCATGGTTTACTGTGCATCAATTAATACTTGAACACTGATAATTTGGGCTATTTAAAAATATTAATTAAAAATGAGGGCTGGAGAGATGGCACAACAGCTAAGGCACTTGCCTGCAAAACCTAAAGACCCGGGTTCAGTTCCCCAGTACCCACACAAAGCCAGATGCACAAAGTGGCACATGCATCCAGAGTTTGTTTGCAGCAGCTGGAGGCCCGGGCGCACCCATTCTCTCTGTCTCTCTTCTCTCTCTGGTTGCAAGTAAATAAGACAGAATTTTTTGAAAATGATGATTATATTTGTAACATATAGCCAAAAAATGGCTTAAAATTTTTAACAGCTTTAATCCCAATCAACATGCCCGTCTATGAATTTGCTACCATATATATATATATAGCAGAGGAGAGATTCCCAAGATGAATGCAGTTCTCAGACATGTATTCTACGTCCTAGGCTAGTGTTCACTCCAAAAGTTCAAGGCCTTTCAAAACAAGTCCCTTACTCCAGAAGAAGTTATGACTCATCTGGATGGATGGGTCAGACCTCTCAGTTGAGAGGGTAGATGAGTCCTATCTCATTACATGTCAGCTCATGGAAGACAAGGAGGGTAAGTAGCAGAGGATCTCACACACACACACACACACAGAGAGAGACAGACACACACTCCTCTGAAATGCAGTGAGGGACTTTGCTTCTCGGAAGGCAAAAGTACATGCATATGCTAAGAAGAAATACGAGCGTCAGGTAGAGTGGCTGGACCGAAGAGTGCACTTAGAACAGGTTGGCATGCTTTATACACACAGAATATTTTTTAAGTAGACTTTTCTGAAAAAATATTTTTATTTACTTATTTGCAAGCAGAGAGAGAGACAGAAGGGAGAGCGTGTGAGAGAACAGGCAAGCAGCAGAGGCCCAGCCGCTGCGAACCAGCTCCAGGCACGCGCCACTTTGTGCACCTGGCTTCCCGTGGGTCCTGGGGAAGGCGAGCCTGGGTGGTTAAGGCTTTATGGGCAAACGCCTTAACCAATGAGCCATCTCTCCAGTCCCAAGCACACAGAAGGTTTAATAAGACTCAAGTCTGTCTGTCCTCCAATATCACATCACAAGTTCCTAAATGCAAAAGTGGGGGGAATCTAGAAAAATCAGGTGATGCTTAATCCACAGCGACCACTGGGTGTGTCTTGCTCACACTGCCAGGGTGAACTGAGCTCTGGTCAGAGGGGAGATTATTCCCAAATGTGACTCAGCTATCGCCTGAACCCTCAGAACACGGTCACTCAAAGGTACAAGTACGGCAATGAAATTCTCATGGCTCCCTTCACCTCACCTTAGGAGTCCATGCGGCATCAAAGGGGTGTGCACCGTCCCCCACCTCTGCTGCATTCCACACCCAAGGAGAACGGTGTTATCAGGACCCAGTTCTGCACGTTCCATCCGTATCTCAGAAACAGACATTTCCTAAAGCCAAGGGTGCCTCATAATGCCAATACGTTCTGGGAAATTCTAGCAGGTGACAAACATTTTTTAAAAAAGTGTCTACTATAAATGTTTTAGCCACTCAGGTCTTGAATTCTAGATTAATAATTCAATTCTTTTTTGTAAGAAATAAAGATGATGCAATAGAAAGGTTATTATAACTATCATGAAATGCATCTTCTCAAATTAGTCTATTACATTTTTAAAGGGTATAATTATAAATGTTTTTATGAGCAATTTACCGGAAAATTAAAGTCCCTTAGTTTAAAAAATAATCATTTCATCCCTCCAGCAAAAGATTTTCTCCCAGCCAGTGGCACTTTGCACACTCTGGGGCATCGTTTGTTTACCAAAGAAACCAGGGTCCATGCCAGAAAAGTTGATCTGATCTGAGAATCCATCTCTAGAAGAGGCCTGGTACACTGCTAGGTAAGAGAACCTACTAGAAAGTGAGTCACCCGTGGAGGCTGGAGGGGGGCGGGGACAAACTTCCAAAGGCAAGGAGCTATGAGGTGCTGGCAACCCACATGGTGACTTCAGGCCTATTAACTGATCTCAAGTCTTAGCTGAGCTTTGGGGGGGGGGGCGGGTGTTGGAGCTTGACCCCACTGTGCTTGGCTATGGCATTTCCCCCTTTGATTTGCCCTGTCCCAAAAGCTACCAGCCTTTGGCAGTGAGGTGGCAAACCCACCGCATCGCTTACGTGGCCCCATGAGGATAATTTTAGAGAAGTAAAAGATGTGAGTTTCCAGCATGCATGTAATTAGGAGATTCTGGAAAAGGGTTTGAGACAGTAATGCTCATGGGTCCCTGAAAGTACCCTGTTAAAGATTCACTGTGGCAGGTACACCCCCCCCCCCAGCTTCATTTTAACTTCTCATGTTGCCTCTTGTCTGTTTCACTGTGCTGTAAAGGTGGAAGATGTGTGACACCACCCACCTTAACACCACCTAGAAAATGCAAGTTTCCGTAAAACTGCTACACCATTCCCGGAGGTTGTAAGGGTGACTGCAGGTCACCTTCCAGATTGTAAAGGCACACATCTGATTCCCGAAGCTTGGTCACTGAAGGTCTCCTGATCCATTCAAACTTGGGATTCCGAGGAGGTAGGGACTTAGCCACAGCCTTAGATCTACCTAGGCCACACATCTCATGAGTTCAGATCAATGTCAGGAGAGCCCAGAGCAGTCTTGGAAGCTGGGGAGCTCTCAGCAGCCATAAGCTAAGCCTGCCGCTGGCCTTTGGAAAGCCCCTCCCAGATCAGAAAGCTTAGCTTTCCACCCAATGCCAGGAACTCCACGCAACCCTCCTGGAAGCTGAACACGCTAATTATAAGGTGATGATGTTTGCTTTTCCTTTGCAGTCTGTGCTTTATGTTTTAAGTATTTAAGAGGCGCAATCACCTAGTTGTGTAGGTTAATTTCTTTCCGATATTGTAATTCATGCAACATTAACAGGGGATGCCAGCTCCAATTTTCTTACTGCTTACACCCTGGGAGCCGACTGGCATATTCTGCCAACTCCATTACATCATCTGAAAAAACCCAAACATTTCTCATTTTCAAATCACTCTCCACTACCAGGCACACTTACACGTTCTCCCTTTTCCTCCCCAGCTTGCTTGCTCTCTTGCTCTCTCTCTCTCTCTCACACACACACACACACACATACACGCACCAAGACTGGTGCCCCGTGAGGAGCAGACTCCACATCTGAGGTGGAAGGCGGCATCTGCACATAATTTCTGGGAGCTATTACTACTGCTGTGTTAGTTAGAGGATGCCTCCATCTCTGACCTTCCTTTTTCCATTCAGACTGTTATATAACCTAGTGCCTGCGTGCAGGATGTGAGCGGAGTGTTTGGGCCTTACCTCCCCCTTCTCATTAAGTCTCCTAAGAAGAATGGACATAGGGTTTGCTCAACGAATGGGGGGGTGGTCTTCTAGGGGAGAAGGGGAAATGGGTCAGCAGGTCACCTGTGTAAGATACATGATATGACTACTCTGCCCCCCCTTTTCTTGCTGAGCTTAGGGGCAGCTGGCACTGAATGCCCCGGTGTTATATAATTTGCAAGAACAGCAAGTTACGGATTTGCTAGTTGGTTTTGAAGCCTGCCACCCCATCTCTTGCAAGAACACCTCCTGGCAAGTGACACTGAAGATGTTAATAATACACGGGTGGATGAGGGGCTACGGGGGAGGGGAGCAGTACATCTCAGGGGTTAGAGACACTTCCTATATACTGTTGCCCCCCTTATTTTAAAAAAAAAGAGTTTCAAACACATGAAGGGGTTTTTCTCCAGTGTTTCTGATTAACTGTTACATAACCCTCTAGCATTCCAAATCCACGGTCTCCGGCTCTAAATATACTCTTTGCAGCCAAAAGCTCGCTCTTGCGCCTCTCTCTCTCTCTCTCTCTCTCTCTCTCTCTCTTCACACAAACTCCCCGATTTGGCAGCCGGTCCAGCCCCCCAGCCCTCACTCCTATCTCCCTCCACCCCACTCCGCGCTGCGCCCCCACCCTCTGCTCACACCAAGGTTCAGCCCGGCCACTTTTGCAGAGACCACCTCTAACTGAATGTGCGTTATGTTTCCCCCCTCTTCTCGTGCGTGTGTTAGCCCGGTGGCTTTTACAGTACTCGAATTCCGTGAATGGAAAAGCGCCCGGACGGGGGGGTGTGGCCAAGGTGGGGCGGGAGAAGGGGGGAAGACTACTGTAAAACACATGGTCAGCCATATTCCTACCTCCAACTCTAACATCCAAGGGGAAGCGAGAGGCTCTCGGGTCCCTGGATCCCTCGTCCACCTCCCTGCATCCCTCCCCGGGCCGCCAAGGGACAAGAACAGGGGGCGCGCTGGGCTGGTACCCAAGTCCGGCTGGAGAGAGCCTGCCTAACCTCATCCCCCCACCCCCCTGCGGCTCCCGGGGAGCCCGCTTCCTCCGGAGTGACAGGCGTGATTTATACATTATTTACAACAGTAATGAAAGTCGTAGCTTCCTCCTGTTCCTCGCAAACTCCGGGCACATGCAAATAAATAATCTCCACCCACGATGGGGCGAGGTGGGGGGTAAGGGGCACCCGAAGCAGGTTCTAATACTTAAAAAAAAAAAAAAAAGAAAGAAAGAAAGACAGTCCAGCTTCTCCTCCAATGCCCACTTTAGGGAAACGCCAGGAGGGGCCAAGGACCCTGGTGTCCCCTGCCCCCACGCACGCACGCACACTCCAGACACCGACATGAAATGGACAAACGGCTCGGCCTGGCCCAGCAGCCTTCGCTGGAGCTGAGCATTTCGGATTCTCCCAGAGACACTGGGAACCTCGGCGATCCAGAAAGGATTCCCAGGGCTGAAATAAGTTTGGGTGCCTTTCGGCTCTCGCTCTCTCTGGGCTTGTTTGCTCGCGCTGCCGCTCCCCCTGCACGCGCGCCCGCCGAGCGCCCCATCGCCGCCGCCGCCCTCCGCGCGCCGCCGCCGCGCACACGCCCCCTGCCAGCCCCGCGCGCTGGGGCTCCGAACCCGCGGCTGCAAACTTGTCCCGCAACCCTCGCCGCGTCCGTCCATCCATCCATCCGTCTGTCTGTCACGCAACTTGCGGAGCGCCAAGCGCGCCCGCAGCCCGATTCCTCCGGCCTTTGCTCCAAATCCCAATGCCAGCACTCGAGACGGACAAGGTGTCCACGTCGCACCCCCTCCCCAAACCCCTAGTAGCCGGGAACAATCCCCCTTCTCCGCGCCCCCCTCCAAGTCTTCCCAGGTCGCTCAACCCCATCTGACCTCGCCCCCTCCCGTAAGCTTTGCTGGGGACCGAAAACACACCCCCCAACTCCTGCAGCCGGGACCGAAACTGTCCAGAGGAGGAGAGGTAACCGGAGGAGGAGGGGGTTGCCATAAACAGATTTATTTTCCCCCTTCTTAAAAGGACACTGCCGCTTTAAAAGTTTCCCTCACTCTCTGAGGACCCCCCCCCCCCACTCCTTGATTCTCTTTTTTTTGCGGGGGGAGGGCAGATTTTATTTAGCCAGTGGGGCTTCGCAGAGTCTTTGCAAAGAATAAAATCCAATCCAAGTCAACAAGGGAGTGGGGTTGGGGGGTAGGTTGAGTCTCTCAGGCTGTCTCCCCCGCCCCCCTCTCTCCTCCTGCAAGCTCAACACCGGCTGCAAAAGTTTGCAACATTTCTGGGGGGACACGGGGGGAGGGGCGGGGGTGCCCGGAGCTCGGGGTGTCGCCGCGGGCTGGCTGTCGCGCGCGTCCCCGGTGCCCCCCGCGCTCCCCCGGGCCGCGCGCGCGCGCTCCCCCGCGGAGACCCTGGTACCCCCCCCCCACTCTCTCTCTCTCTCCCTCGGTCTCGCTTCCCCGGTCTCTCTCTCCCCGGGTCTCGGGCGCGCGGTGCCCGCCGTCCGTGCCCCCCCCTCGGCTCTCCCCAGCCCGGCTCGTCGCCCCGCCGGCCGTCCACCGGGTCCTACCTCGGCTGGAGCTCGCGTAGCTCTGCCTGCGCCCCGCGGCGGCGGGCGGCTCGCTCTTGCGTCCGGATTCCTGGGTCAGCGGGGTCTCCCTGGAGCCGGCGGCCGTCTCCGCGGCGCTGCTGCCCGGCTCGCTGGCGGCGGGGTCGGGGGCTGCCGGAGCTGACTCCATGTTTTTTTTCCCAATGTAGAGATCGCTTGGAGATGGCGAGCTCCGAGACTCCCTCTATCTTCTGTTTTCAGAGCGACTCTATGGTACCAAAAAAAAAAAAAAAAAAAAAAAGGAGACCAAGCGAAAGAGAGAGAGAGGAGAGCGAGCGAGCGGGAGGGACCGAGCTCCGCGCTGGCGGCGGCGAGGGCGCGCGAGTGCCGGGCTGGACGCGTGTGTGCGCCCGCCAGGGGCCGGGAGGCGGGTCTGGCCACGGGCAGCGCTAGCGAGGGCTGCTCCGGCCGCTCCCCCCCCCCCACACGCTCCCCACCCTCCGGACCCCACCTCGGGATCCACACACTGGCTGCCAAATTTGAGAGGTGGGGAAAAGAGAGGAGGAGAAAGAGGGGTGGAGGATGCTTCCTGCGCCCCATCCATCCTCAATCAGAAATTAACCATCAGGACGTGATTCTCTGGGTCTACTTTTTTTTTAATTTTTAATTTTTTTTTTTTTTTTTTTTTTTTTTTACTCCCTTGTAGTTGTACTCTGGCTCGCCATGCCGACTGGCAGGACACAAGTCACGTTATCTACGTTGGAGAATGGCAGGTACATAAATCCCCGCTGGGCCTGCCCTGGGGACGCACCAAAAAGAGGAATTAAGACTAGGGTTGACAAGCCCCAGGTAGGAAGAGGATGCACTGTAGTCTTGGCTTGGGGATGGGACGATCAATCAGTGGGTTCCCGGTCTTGGGCAGGTGTGCCTGGGTCTGTAACAAATTTTTTTCTGAGTCTAGAATGGCAACGGGGCGAGACAGCTGCTTGCGTGGTGGAAAGAGGTCGCTTTGGGATCTTTTTGCTGTCTCCTCCAGGAAGGATCCAGAAGCCAGTACTCAGGGTACTTTCTAGCGAAGCAAACTTTGGTGGTTGACTATCTTGAACTGCACGAAATATGCCACAGTGCATCTTAATTCCTACGTGGCTGCTAACTCTCCATCCCCACTGGTACTTTTTGCTGTTAAATGCACAGGCCCAACCCTAAGTCAGAGAGAGACACTGGAGCGGTGCTCACGATGGCTAGGCAATACGAAGTCAGATCATTCACGAGTCCTAACAAGTTACATCGATATCGATTCCAGTCTCTGCTCCCCTGTGATGGGGCGAGCCCATCTCCTGGTAGATGCTAGGAAAGTTCAGGAAAACTGGGAAGCTCAACATTATATTTCACCCCAAACTCCAGTCTAAAGTACCAACACAGATGGAGTGGAGGGAAAAAAATGTCCGAATGGGAGTGGCCTGGTTTCTCTGCCCCAACAATCAAACCACCATTTCCTTTTGCTTGCAAAGACCCTGAGGAAGTCAATTTGGTTTTTGTTAACATACACCCCCACTTTTCTTTGAGAAAGCTTGAAAAATTTCGACAATAAAAATATTATCATATACCAGAAGGTGGCAAAATATATATATATATAACCAACGACTATGTGTGTTTAAGGGGGCGGGTGATTGAGGGGTAATGTACTTTTGTTAATTTCCTACTTTGGAAAAAAAAAACCTTTAAGCAAACAAGGGAGATAAGGTGAGTAGCAGACAGCTTAGGAGGACCCTCCACGTGCGCATTTCGCAAGTGGTGGGGGTCACGTTTACGGGTCTTGAATTGATTCAAACACTGATGTCTTCGCCTTGGTCTGTATTGAGCAGTAGAACTGTGATCTGTTCTTCTGGGTGATGGAAATGAGATGTGAAGGGTTCTAATACCTTAATCCTGGGCTCTGCAAGGAGCCTTGGCTCCAGGGTGCCTGTTGGCGCCTATGCACCATGCCAAGATTGCCTTCTGTACCCCAGGTGTGGGTTTTCTTACCTGACGTCAAAGCACGATTCCCAGAGCACCAGCCACCCACAGCATCTGCCACTGGCCAGCTAGTTAATAATATTGTTCTTGGCGCAACTGACCTAGGCACTTGACTTTTCTCATAAGACAAACATTTCAACGTGCACAGTATGCATCTCAAAATACATCTTTGGCCCCACATTAACTCTAGAATATTTTCAACAATACTTTTATATGGAATTTCATCAATAATTCCATTTGGGACCCAAGGACCTCAAAAAGTAGCCCTAGCTTCATTTTAAGGACCAGGAGTCACTTGTTAACTATTTATTTATTTATTTATTTATTATTTTGTTAACACTTTTCTCCTGGGAATTCAATTGGTTCCTTTACAGCTTTCTTTAAATAAGTGGGATCTAGTCACCTGGGATGGGTCCTCCAAAAAACAGCCCTGTTCACCTTAATCAAGTAAGACAGCCTCTATGCCCTCTTCAGAAAGACTCCAGCTCAAAATAGGGGGTGCTGGATAGATGGCTTAGTGGTTAAGGTGCTTGCCTGCAAAGCCAAAGGACCCAGGTCCAATTCCCCAGGACCCACAGAAGCCAGATGCACAAGGTGGTACATGCGTCTGGACTTCATTTACAGTGGCTGAAGGCCCTGGTGTGCCCATTCTCTCTTTCTCCCTCATCCCCTGCCACCTCACTCTCAAATAAATAAAGTAAAATAAAAAATGAATTAAGAGAAGAAAAATAAGGAATAAAAGAGACCATTTCTCCTAAGTCTCTAAGACAATTACTGCTTCTGCAATTTGAAACAATTGGGAACTCAAGTGCTTTCCCCAAGGGAAAAAAATCAAGTGAGTTAGGTGTCCCTTGACTGCCAATCACTGTTACTAAAGCGTAAATTTCCTGGATGGGGAAGCACGGGGAACCTGAGAGTCCAGGGATGAGGGTGTCTGCTTCTCTCCTGCCGTGCCCCTTGCCTGCTTACTCATTATGGCTTTCCCGTTTTCCAGAGATTGGGGAGCTGGGAACCTTCTTTCCACCCTGCTCATGGACAAGCGCTTTAGCTATTGCTTTGAAATGGTTCTTTTTCTTTGCTCTGAGCACCGATAGGTGATGGCTTTAAAAAGCTGAGCTTTGCAGTAGAGATAAACCCAAATCCAGTTTTTTTTGTTTTGTTTGTTTTGTTTTTGTTCTTTCGTTATTTTTAGCTACTCCTCGTTCTGCCTTTCCTACCACCCTGTAACAAAAAGACCTTCCCGACAGACATCCTTACCCACCGCAGGCTCCCCCCAGGATGATACCACTGCTCTCTCCTACTCCAAGGTAATTACAGGGAACCCGAAAATGGCTTTGGATGTCTCTCTCCCAAGCCTGTCCCCAGTTCTGCTCACCCTAACATATATGCCAAGTTCTATGGGTTCTGCCTCGGTAACACCTGCCCTTCCTTCTCCTGTGGTATTTTAGTGTTAGACTTGACTGTTTACCCAAATGATCATAGGGACCTTCCCAAATCGCTAGCCTTCAGCGTTACAGCCACTCTCATCCATTCTACGTAGCACTGCCAAGTTAATTACCCTCAACTCCAGCTCTCATTTCCCACCATGTCACTGCCATGCTTACAAGACTTTAATGACTCCCCACTGCCTATCCAATTAGCTAGTAACTAGCCAACGCTGCATTCGAGGCTCTACCTACCTGGCTTAGCTCTGCACTCCTACACCAAGGATGGCAAGTTGATCTCGTCGCAGGTGAGTTGGAAAGGTGTGGGCTGGGATTGATTAATGCTGTCTCTCCTGAGTGGAGGAGAGGAAGTCTGACACACAGGCGAGTTTGAGTTTGCCAAACTACCTTGCATTCTTATGTAATCCCGGCAAGCCAGACACAGTCCTCAGGCCAGAGCCCAGGATGCTGCCTCCCCCTGCTCCTGCGAACGTCCAGGTTACATGCCAATGTCTTCTCTCCCTAAATGCCCTCCTTCCCTGACTTCCTGCCTTCTCTGTTTACTGAAATCTGTCTCCTGGAAAGCTTCATTAGCAACAGCTCCTCTGTAGAGACTCTTTCATTTATGGTAAACCAAATACTGAAACTGTCTTAGTGTTTTGCACCCTTTTTTAAAATTTTTATTTCTTTGAGACAAGTTCTCATGTTTCCCAGGCTGTCCTGTAGCTAAGTGTGACCCTGAACTTCTGGTCTTCCCGTCTCCACGTCCTGAGTGCTCACTCGGAAGACAGGCATGTGCCACCGTGCCTAGATCATGCCAGGAATCAAACCCAGGGCTTCATGCATGCGAGCGAAGCTCTCTACCAGCTGAGCCGCGTCCCCAGCTGCATCCCTCTTCAGCACTTTGATATATTCCACCGACACTGTGGTCTCACCCTCCCCAGCGGGAGACTCATTTCTAAGACAGGCACCATGCCCTTGCACATAGTAGGCAGTCATTAGAGTAATTGGCTTTGAGGAACGGAATTGGTGAATTAATCATAAAATAGCATGTCCACAGAGTGATTCCATTATGCAACAAGAACGGAAAACCCAAGTGTTTCAACTTTCAATC
This sequence comes from Dipus sagitta, assembly GCA_036346955.1. Lineage (NCBI taxonomy): Eukaryota > Metazoa > Chordata > Mammalia > Rodentia > Dipodidae > Dipus > Dipus sagitta. The sequence continues at coordinate 1,865,059 of CM070780.1, read as the reverse complement.
ACTTGAAATAAGCCTTTCCTTCCTGGATAAAAGATTAGTTGACATGTATGGGCTGTTAAAATTTATATATGCAAAAAAAAAAAAGTTGACAGTTATTTTTCTCGCATTTCTTCAAGAGAGAGTGAGTGAAGGGAAATGATGGCAATCTATATAGGAGAATTTCCTTGGGAGCTTGGTGCTTTCTACAACATGCAAAAGAACAAAGAAGACAGGAAATTAAAACTGAGTGCCCAGACAACAAGTCCCCTTTATTTCCAAGAAGCATCAGGACAATGCAGCTAGGCCATGTGCTGAAAATAGCGAAAACTCCAGTGACCATGAAGTAATGTTCTTGGGCAGGGCAGACCACCTCCTGCTGGGGGGCCTGTAGTCAGGATAGCTGCCAACCAGGGAAGTCCAGGGTCACAAGCAGAAAATGAGTGGAATGGAGGGAAGCCCCCATTGCATAATGAAGTGCCCCCAGCCCCCAGGCTCTTTTTTTTTTTTTTTTTCATTTTTTCCAGGTAAGGTCTCACTCTAACCCAGGCTGACCTGGAATTTACTCTGTAGTCTCAGGTTCAAACTCATGACCATCTCCTGACCTCAGCTTCCCAAGCGCTGGGATTCATGTTTCAACTCTTGGATCCCCAGCTAGTGGTATCCCTTGGGGAGGTTATGAACACTTTCAGAGGTGGGGCTTAGTTGGAGGAAGTAGGTCACTAGGGGCGGGCCTAGGAAGGTTCTAGCTGGGCACCCACTTCCTGTGAGCTCTCTGCTTTGTGGTCGGACATGGTGTGTATCCTCTCAACCCCCCTCTCCACTTGCCCTGAACTGTCTTTCCCACCACCATGGACTGAAGCCTTTGGAAACTCTGAGCCAAAATGACTCTCTTCCCTTACCTTATTTGTGTTGTGTGTTTTGGTCACAATGACTTGAAAGAAACTGACACTATCTTCTTGGGTGGTAACAGGAGACCCGGGCATGCCAGGCAAATAAGAGGTGGGGAAGGAGACAGAAGTGTGTGGTCCACCTGGGATGACCCATTCTGTTCCATTACATCGTACCAGTGAGGAAATTAAAATTCAGAGGAGTGACTTGCTCATGATCACACAACTAATCGGGGGCATTAATTCATTTTACTGCGATAGCATGTTGAAATGATGATGGTTTTGATATTTCAGATTAAATAAAACATATTGTTCCAATGAGTTTTACTCCTTTGCCTTTATTTAAACTCTGGCTACTAGCAATAGTTAAAATGACTGCGTGGTTCACTTCCGAATTCTCCTGCGCAGTGCTTGCATGGAATGTCTCTGAAACATAGTAGGTGTACTAGCCATTTAATGAGTGTCAGAGCTGAGCTGGCGACCCCCCTAGGTCAAAGTCAATGTCCCATCTTTTCATTTCATAGAACCTTGATTGTGTCCCTACAGTTTGCAGTACATTGAGCTGGGAGCTAAGGTACCCACATAAAGCCAGATGCACTATATAGTACATGCATCTCAAGTTTGGTTGCAGCTGCAAGAGGCCCTGGCATGCCCATTCTCCCTCCTTTCCTTCCCCTCTCCCCCTCTCATTGCGTCTTGGAGGGAAGGGGAAGGTATGCCAATCCAAAGTGGCGTTCCATGCCTCCCTCAGCATCATTCAAGGTTAGGGCTGACAGAGTCATGAGCCCTCCAGACAGTAGCTCATAAGCATCCTCAGGGCGTGTGGCAAGGACGGACCTGTCCTCGCACTCATGTCCACCGATAGCTTCCCGAGCCCTAGCAGCAGAGTTCGAGGAGAGATAGGTCTTTGCTGATGGGCCCCGTTCACTCCTTTGTCAAAGACCAGTTGATTTCATTTATGTGCGTCCATTTCAGGGCTGCCTATTCCATTCCATCAATCCATGGGTCTGCACGTATCCTACTGTGTGATGACTGCGGCGTGGGGCTGAATTCTTCATTTCATTTCATTGCAATTAAATGAATGTTACGTAGCCACATGCAGCTAATGGTCATTGTACTTCACAGTAAAAAAAAAAAAAAAAAAAAACTGTTCATTTTGAGTTTTTTTTTTCACCTCCCAAACCACCTTCCCATAGATATTCATTCATAGATTTTAGCTTCTGTAAATATGATCTTGTTTAAAAAATACATGAAACATGGTAGGGGATTTTAAGATGAATCACGTAGATCATCCGTCCTCTGTGAGGACATAGGACAAGTCCACAGCACCTGCATGTTAGGAGACGAAGCCTGGGGCTGCAGATGTATCTCAGTTGGCAGAGGGCTTGACTAGCATGCATGAGGTCCTTAGTTTGATCCCCAGCACTGTATAAAAACCAGGCATGGGGGCAAACGCTTATGATCTTAGCGTTGGGGAAGTGGCAGCAGGAGGGTCAGAAGTTCAAGGTCATCCTCAGCTACATAGTAATCCTCAGCTACATAGTGAGTTTGAGGCCATCCAGGGCTACATGAGAATCTGCGTTTAAAAATAATAATAATAATAATAATAATAATAATGGTATAGGGTCAGGTGTGGTGGTAGTACACACCTTTAATCTCAGCACTTGGGAGGCAGAGGTAGAAAGATCATCAAGAGTTTGAGGCCAGCCTGAGACTCCATAGTAAATTCCAGGTCAGACTGTGCTAGAGCGAAACCCTACCTTGAAAAATCAAAAAAGAAAAAAGAAAGAAAAAAAAAAGAGCAAACAACAACAAAAAAGGTACGAGGCATCAAAGACCACAGAATAGGTCAGGTAGAGGGCCTCAGGGGAAGCCAATGTGTCCTGATAGAAAAATCTGGAAAGCTCCCTTGGAAAGCAGTTTGGGATTTATACTTCCTGTGGTCAAGATTAATGATCCAAATGTGGTTATCCAAAAGATGAGCTGACTGCACAAACACTTGAGACTGCTGTCTTGCTCTGGACTCTCCGGGTGAACCTGCTCCCAGTACTGGATGCAGACACGTTCCCATTAAGGAATACATGAGACTCTTCCCTGGACGAGGCAGGCAGTGCGCCAGATGGAACACATTTCCAACGTGCATACGTCAGTCACTCCGCACCAGTGGCTCTCGACGTGTGGTCCCCAGATACCCAAATTCAGCATCGTCTGAGGACTCATTCAAAATTTAGACTCTCGGCCTAGTGAGATGGCTTAGTGGTTAAGGCTTGCCTGTGAAGCCTAAAGACCCAGGTTCAATTCCCCTGTACTCAGGTAAGCCAGATGCACAAGATGGCGCATGCTTCTGGTGTTCCTTTGCAGTGGCTAGAGGCCGTGGCACACCCGTTCTCCATCTCTCTCAGATAAGTAAATAAATAAACTATTTTAAAAAATAAAAAGAAGGATTTATTTTTAAAAAAAAATAGGTTCTAGGGCTGAGGTGATGGACCAGTGGGTAAAGTGCTTTCCTTGCAAGTGTCAGGACCTGAGTTCAATTCCCAAAACCTAAGTAAAGAAAACCAGGGTGAGGCCAAGTATGCTCATAATGCAAGCTGTGGAGACGCAGTGCCAAGCAGATCCCTGGGTCTTGCTGGACAGACAGTCTAGCCTACCTGGTGAGCCCCACATCAGTGAGACACCTTGTCTCCACAAAGGTAGATAGTGGGTGTCACAGCCAGCTTCAGGTTGCTGGGATGAACTTCCAAACCGGGTACAAGTTATGGGAGGAACAGGATTTACTGAAGCTTCTGGATCCAGGGGAAGTTCCATAATGGTGGAAGAAGCTGGCCGCCTTCACGGGTCCACACACAGAGAGATACCACCTCCATTACCACAAGCAAGCACACTCCAGGAACCCCAGGCGGAGCTCAAGCACTCTGCGGGCCTTCGGACTGGAAACAGACCCGCCCCCAGTAGCATCTTCTCCAGCCAGGAGGCTGGAATTTTCAAGTTACAACCTTGAATAACTCCCCTGAACCTATTGGGGGACATCCATTCGAACTATGACAGTGGGTTAAGGACATGGCTCAGTAGTTAAAGGGGCTGGCTTGCAAAGCCCACCCTCTGCATTCAGGGTCCTAGTGCCCAGCCCCATCAAGCTGGATGCAAAAACAGTGCCCGCATCTGTGATCACAGCACTGTGGCAACAGAAGGCAGAGGCGGGAGAACCGAGCTCAGAGGCCGACGATTGACATTCCTTCTCAGTCAGGCAGCTCATTTGCACACAAGAGACTGTCTCAAAGAAGGTGGAACATGACACTTGAGGTTGTACTCTGACCTCCACACATGTGGCATTTGTGCACATATGCACACACAGACATATAAATATGTAATGCTTTTCCCCTTTTTTAAAATTTTATTTTTTATTGACAACTTGCGATACTTACAGACGACAAACCATGATATTTCCCTCCCCTCCACCACTTTCCCCTTCAAAACTCTGCTCTCTGTCATATCCCCTCCCTCTTTCCATTAGTCGCTCTTTTAATTCGATGTCATCATCTTTTTCTCCTATTATGAGGGTCTTGTGTAGGTATTGCTGGGCACTGCAAGGTCATGGATATCAAGGCCAATTTTTGTCTGGACATTCTTTCCGCCACCTCTTCTGCAATGGACCCTGAGCCTTGGAATGCTTCAGTGACACTCCTTTTGGGTCATCCCAGTGGTCATCACCTCTGAAAAGAGAAGCTTCTCTAACCAGAAGTGAGAGTAGCATTAATATATGAACACGAACATTAAGTGTAGTGCTTTCAGGGAAGTTTGGTGAGAATAATATGTACATTTATCCAGACAAGAGCAGGCTTTATACTCTTAGGGCTCATGACCTCCCCTGCCATAGGCTTTTGATTAAGTTTTCAGTACCAAGCATGTCTTCCCTCCCATAGAGCGGACCTCCAGTCCAATTAGAGAGTAGTTGGTTTCCCCCAGAGCAGACATGCCACTCTTGCACTCATTAGGTCATTTGACCTGTCTGGTCAAACTTGAGGCTTCCAGTGTCCACTGTTTACACTGCTGATGACTTCTGTCTCCCATAGACTGCATACCGTGCAGCTTTTTCCAGCTTTCAGTTGGTGTTCTACAGGGAGAAGGCTTTCTGCTCAGCACCAGTTTGATTTCTCAGTGACTTTGCCACTCAGGCATATGAAGTATTCAGCAATAGGGTCTTACCATCTGTTTCTCAAGGGAAACCAAGGGCCTTGGCAATAGCCTGTAATGTTTTGGAGGCAACAGGGACCTCCCTGGCCAACAACTCACTGGAAGGCATCCCGTCCCTGGCACTAAAAAATTTCTAGTAACAATCTATGGCTTCTGGATGTGACATTTTTCTAAAAAGTAGGTTTTCATATGTTTTATTCAGAATATCTTGAATTTTGATTGGCCCTCCCCTACCCTTCTTTTACTTAATCTCTTCCCCTGGCCTCACTTAGACCTTTCCCCTCCCTGTAATCTGTTCTTCTACTTACATATATACAATACCATCCCCTTAAGTCCTTCCCTCTCCTCTCTCCCTTATAGCCTTTTTCTAGCTTACTGGCCTCTGCTACCAATTTTTGGTTCAAGCTCACACACAAGTGTATATATTTGTAGCTAGGATCCACATATGAGACAGAACATGCAACACTTGGCTTTCTGGGCTTTGGTTACCTCACTTTAGTATACTCCTTTCCAGATCCATCAATTTCCCTGAAAACTTCATAATTTCATTTTTGTTTACCACTGAATAGAACTCCATTGTGTAAATGTACCACATCTTTATTATCCATTCATCTGTGGATGGACATCTTGTCTTGTTCCATTTCCTAGCTATCGTGAATACGGCAGCAATAAACATGGTTGTGCAAGTATCTCTAAGGTAGTGAGAAGAGTCATTAGGATATATGCCTAGGAGTGCTATAGCTGGATCATATGGTAAATCTATTTTTAGCTGTCTCAAGAACTTCCACATTGATTTCCACAATGGCTGTACCAGATTACATTTCCACCAACAGTGTAGAAGGTTTCCCCCTTTTCCACATCCTTGACAACATTTGTTGTCATTTGTTTTCTTAATGGTAGTCATTCTGACAGGAGAGAGATGGAATCTCAAAGTAGTTTTAATTTGCACTGTCTCAAAGAAGGTGGAACACGACATCTTGAGGTTGTCCTCTGACCTCCACTCCTATGGCATTTGTGCACATATGCACACACAAATATATAAATAATTCCTTAAAATATTTTATTTTTATTTTTTTGAGAGAAAGAGGTAGAGAGAGGAAGGGAAGGAGGAAGGGAGAGAGAGAGAAAGAGAGAGAGGGAAAGCAGGAGGGAGAGAATGGGCATGACAGGGCATTCAGCCATTGCAAACAAACTCCAGACACATGTGCCACCTTGTGCATCTGGCTTACATAGGTCCTGGGACATTGAACCTGGGTTCTTTGGCTTTGCAGGCAAGTGCCTTAACCGCTAAGTCATCTTGCCAGCCCAAGTAATTCTGTTAGAAAAAGGTAGATAGCACTTGAGAGATGACACCCAAGGATGATCTCTGGCCTACATACACATGAATACACACACACACACACACACACACACACACACACACAAATGCAGATTCTCACATCTCAGACTCTCTCAGTCTGAACCTCTTGGTAGCAGGCTTGAGCAGTCTGCATTGGACCAGGTCATCTCTTTGATTCTGATGCTGGCTCACGTTTGAGAATCCCTGTCCTGCATCCAAGACCATCATAAACACACCTCTGTAGGCACATCAATTCTAAAGGGGGGCTCTTCAGATAGACTGGATCCACACCTCTGCACCTAAAACCCTCCTGGAACATGCCTCAGCATGCCACAGAATTTCCAACATCCCACAAGGAACCTACTGGAACCCAGTCCAGGCACGCCTTACCATTTGGGTAGTGCTTACATAGAAAGGGACTCTTTGCTCCTGTTTTTCTAGAAAGACGTGGGTAGAGAGTAAATTTGAAAATTAAAAAAAAAAAAAAAAAGGAGAAAGAAAACCATGCTGTCAAATTTGCCTGGGGCACTGATGATTCACAATGTCACTTGTGCCCTGGTGAAGTAGGTACCGAGATGGAGGCCTGTGTGAAACTGAGTAAGAAATCAGCAGGAAATAGTTTCTACATAACAGATCAGAAGGGTGACAAAGACAGTAGCTCTCTTCCAAAAATCTACACCATGGTAGACATTACGGGTCAAACTTTCCTCAAGGAGAAGTTTCCACTTGTGACTTTCATCTCATGCCCATCTCCCAAAGTTCACCCACCTGAAAAGGAATTGACTATCTCATTAAGTACTTTTGTTTCTATTTTAGGGATTCAGATACTCCTCAAATAAAAACTCTACCTAACAAACAAGCCCCAAGCTCAGCAGTTTGCAGGCAGAAAAACTGCTTTCTCGTGTGTGTGTGTGTGTGTGTGTGTGTGTGTGTAGGTCAGAAGACAACCTTGGGGATCATCTGTCAGGAGATATCCACCTTTTTCTGAGACGGTGGCCTCTCACTGGCCTGGAGCTCACAAAGACAGCTAGAGGAGCTGGCCTTCCCATGCCAGGAATACCACCTGCCTCTACCAACTCCCCACACTGGGATTGCAAGCACGTGCCACCACGCCTGTTTTTTTTTTTTTTTTTTTTTTTTTTTTTTTAGGTAGGGTCTCACTCTAGCCCAGGCTGACCTGGAATTCACTATGTAGTCTCAGGGTGGCCTCGAACTCACAGAGATCCTTCTACCTCTGCCTCCCGAGTGCTGGGATTAAAGGAGTGCGCCACCAGGCCCAGATGGATTTTTTTTATTTTTATAATGTGTTGCAGTTACCTTCTTGTTGCTGGGACAAAACACCAGACCAGATGCAGCTTATGGGAGGAAACAGTTTATTTCAGGTTTACAGCTTTGGGGGGAAGTGTCATGACAGAGGAAGCTGGCTCACTTCATCACATCCACAGCAGAGAGAGAACAGCAGACAGGTGCGAGCTCTGAACAAACACACAGTAGGGCTAGACTCCTCATCCCCAAGGTCTGTGCCCAGCAGTAACCTCCTACAGCAACGCTCTACCTCCCAAAGACTCCACCAGCTGGGGACTAAGTAGGAAGCTTAATCAAAAATACCTGAAGGGCGCTGGAGAGATGGCTTAGCGGTTAAGGTGCTTGCCTGCAAAGCCAAGGATCCTGGTTCAATTCCCCAGGACCCATGTAAGCCAGATGCACAAGGGGGCGCATGCTTCTGGAGTTTATCTGCAGTGGCTGGAAGCCCTGGCACTCCCATTCTCTCTCTCTCTCTCACTCAGTCTCTACCTCTTTCTGTCTCAAATAAATAAATAAAATACAAAAATATTTAAAAAATACCTGAGGGGCTGGAGAGATAGATGGCTCAGTGGTTAAAGACTCTTGCTAGCAAAGCCTGACAGCCAGGGTTCAATTCCCCCAGTACCTATGTAAAGGCAGACGAACAAAGTGGTGCATGTGTGTAGAGTTCATTTGTAGTGGCACACTGATATTCTCTCTCTCTGTCTCTTTCTCTTTGTGTCTCTGTCTCTCTCTTCCTCTCAAATAAATAAATAAATGTTTTTAAAATACCTGAGGCTATGGCGGACATTTCCGTTGGAACCACCACCCATAGGTTCTGAAAACAGGACTCCGGTCCTTGTACTTGCGACAGCAAGCGTTTTGCTCTCAGAGCCTCCCCTTAGCCCTGCTTCTCCCTCTAGGTTCATGTGTGCACAAGGCTGGATTTCCCCGATCTCGGCTCCAGGGGCTGACTGGGTGAGCTGCCCCCAGCTCTCTCATTTCCAGGGTTGCAGTGGACTGGAACGCTCTCTTCTCACGGCAAAAGCCGCTGCACGCATAACAGCCCACGGTGCAGACACATGCCGGGCCAAAAGAAGCCACGCGGCCTGATCCAGGGGCAATGGGCGCGGAAGCAGATTCTGCCCACCCAGAGACCCCCGCGTGGATGGGACCAGACAGCAGTGCACGAAGGACTGAGCCCTGGAGGCCAGTCATCGCACCACCCACGTGACCCATCCCCGCGCCGTGAATCTGCAGCTTGGCTGCGCGCTCCTATCACCTGGGGCGCGGGAGAAAGTGCTGATGTCTGGGCTTCACCCCCAGAACTGCAGGTTTAGTTGGTCTGGGTGCAGTTCCGACTCCCCAGGGGACTCTAATGAGCAGCCAAGTCTGAAAGTCACTGTTGTTCATCCAAATGCTCTGGTGCTTGGAGATAAGGCCTTGCGTACCCCAGACTATGTAGTCTCGGGCGACTCTGTATTTCTGGTCCTCCTCTCTTCCCCTCCTGAGTGCCGGGATGGCAAGTGTGCCTCATCCCACTTCGTTTATGCAGCGCTGAGATCAAACCCTGGGCCCTGTGCAGGCTACGAAAGCACTCTACCAACTGGGTCATGTGGCCCGGTCTCCTCAGTGCTACTGACTAAGCAAGCCTAAGTGTGGCCACTGCTTTGGGAAGGGCTCTTTTCCAGTTACTTCCGAACGCTTCACTTTTTCAGATCTTTGACAATGAAAGCCTGTTGTTATGTCAGATACAACTGCCCTTTCCCCTGGGAGGAGCCTAGGGTCAGATGCGCCCAAAGTGTATCAGACATTTTCTTGGCATTTCAACTAACGAATTCCAGGTGTTTCGTGTGTTGAATTCCGGTGACTGTTTACTCCATGTCTATGGTCAGGGCAAAGGCTCTGCGGTGGTGCTAATGGTCACCTGTCTCTGTTTCCTCAGTAACTGTGTTTCGTGGACAGCATGGCTGCATCGTTGGGAGGGAGGGTCCGTCTTCACAAGGCAAGGGCTCCTTGCTTAAGACAAGTTGTTGGATCTCACTGGCTTTCTGTTTCTTCATCAGATGATTTCCCAGGCACCTCTGCAATTCTACTTCATTGTCTAAAAAGTACTTGCCGTGGCAGAACACATGGTCTTGAAAGGAATTGCATTTCAGGAGATGGATAAAGTCATGCATTTAGTTATTATCTTACATTTCCTATCTTATGGATACATGTACCTTAAGAGAGAGAGAATCCTTCCTCCCTTCCTTCATTCCTTCCTCGTTCCCTCTCTCCCTCGTTCCCTCTCTCCCTCCTTCCTCTTTTCTTCCCTTCATTTCCTTTAGTTTTAAAATTTTATTTCTGTGATAGAGATATCTATCTATCTATCTATCTATCTATCTATCTATCTATAGAGAGAGAGGCAGATATATATACATATATGGAGAGAGAGGCATAGATATAGATATAGATATAGATAGAGAGAAATAGAAAGAGAGAGAGAATGGGCATGCCATGGCCTCTAGCCACTGCAAATGAATTTCAGACGCATGTGCCACCTTGTGAATCTGGCTTATGTGGATACTGGGAATTGAACCTTGGTTCTTTGGCTTTGCAGGCAGGCATTTTAACCACTAAGCCATCTATCCAGGCCCCTTCCTTTCTTTTCTCCCTGCTTCCATGCCTTCTTCCCCTCCCTCCCTGTCTTCACCTTCCTTCCTGCCTTATTTTCTTCCTTTCCTTTCTTCTTTTGCTTCTCTTTCATTTCCTTCCTCACTCCCTCCACCTTCTTTCTTTTCTTCCTCCATCTCTCTCTCTCTCTTTCTCTCTTTGTTTCTTTCAATGCCTTCTGGCATTCAGAGTTCTGTATAGCTATGGAAGTTACATATACATTATAAAGGATCCTTGAGCTACTTTTGAAGACCATATAAAAATCTCTTCCAAGATGTCTTCGGGCCAATTAAGTTCAAGGTCTTCATCCTTTGTACAACACCCTTCCTCCCAGAAAACTTTTTTTTTTTTTGGCCACTTCCAGGTCTCTGCAGCTTTTCAATTTCAAAACTATTGTGTCACTTGCTCCCTTACTTCTTCTGTTTCACAGTTTTCAGTTTGAGATCTTTTTAAGCCTCAGTGTGATACCGTGAAAGCAGAAGCGTCGCACTGAACCCCCTTTCCAATTATTCTTCTTGGTTAAGAAACATATCTTAAGGATCGACTTCTATTTTAGAAAAGCCTTGCATCTTTCAGAGGATTTTCTAGATACAGTGATGGAGCCAGCCATCCTTACAGTTTCCCTGCATGCTGTCTGGCTCATAGACAAGCTCATTTGTTGGGGGAAAAAAAAAGAAAGAAGTGAAATCATCATTTCACATATTATTCCCTCTTCTTTTGATGGCTGGCTGTCAGGACGCTCAGGATTTTTGCATAACCAATCAAATTATTATCATTTGGATGAAATTCCATAATGCAAGGTCTCATTATCAATGCATATGCAGATTTGGGGGAAGGGAGCTCTGTGTAGTCACACACACACACAAAAAAAATGGCACTGTCTAGGAAAGAAAGAAAAAAAAATAAGACATGTCTGTCCCATCCATGAGTCACCGAGAACATACTGGATACATTTATCAGTGTGGGAAGCACCACGGAGTCAACAACATTTCAGTTTGACACTCATTTCACATCCAAAAGTTAGATCTACAAATATTTTCTTCCCTGGGACATGTTGTCATAATAAAGAAAATAAAGCCTTGGGTCTACACAGCTGTTATCCTTCATATCTTTCCCACAAGGACATGGCCCAAAAGGATGCACTGATGCAGCATCACATGGTCACACACGGGCCCCCTTTTCAGGGCAGAGGGCCAAAGGCAGGAGCCCTAGAATGGATGCCAACAAGCTGTGTGGTTTTGAAGACATTCCTGAACATCTCCGTGTTTTTTTTTTTTTAATAGAGAGTGAATTAAATGATTTCCAAAGCCCTTGGAAATCCCACTTAATTGTCTAAAGAACATATCGTGGAACCGAAGACGCAGTACCCAGAGCAGCTCCCGAGGAGATGGGCTTATCTTGGGGGAGCTGCGTTAAGATGGACAAAAACAGATGTTCAATATGGAAGATGTCACAGGTAGAAGGTTCTAGTACCAATGGAATCCATTGAAAAGTAACACCGTGGACTCAGAGGACAGGCAGGGGCTTTGGTGACCAGAGCAAATCGACTAAAATCAGGGAGCCAAAGTCCTCAAGGGGTGGAGACTGGAAGGAGTTCTGGAACTCCTGCAATAGTCCCCTGCCCTCTGCCCCAGGGGCTTCACTGGCTCAAGTTTAGCAGCCCCAAGATTTTCTGGCAGATCTTGCAGAACGCTCACTCTAAATCACCATCCATTCTGGTGCCAGCACAGACCCAAGCAGGATAGGCTAGAATGGAAGACGGGAGTCATGCCAGGAGATACGGTCCCAAGCGTGGCCAGTGTGGGAAGTTCATGGCCATTCCTTAGCTGTATGACCACACGAGGCGAACATGTGGCCAGCTGGACTGGAGTTCCGTTAGGGGTACTGACTTAGTCCATTTGGGCTAAAGGTGCCAGTGTTTCGTCTCGGGGTGCTCCAGCTGAGATGGACTTAAAGTTTAAGACTTGGCCTTCTCCTCTTCATATGTACTGGGCTGTGGCCTCAGGAAGAATTGTGTTTCAGGGCAGGATCTGGTGCCATGTGGGCATCAGAGGGTAATCTCTGAGTGTTGGTCCTCACCTCCACCTTGTTTGAAACAGTGTTTTTCTACTTTGTAGCCCAGGCGCTTTCAAACCAGGTCCTCCTGACTCCGTCTTCCATGTCTGCAGGTACACTGGGATCACAGACATGTGCGCTGTTATTTGCTGTTATTATTATATTACTATTCTATTGCTATCATACACTATTATTTGCAGGTGGTATCTGACTTTTTATGTGGGTACCGGGGACCCGAGCTGCTCGTTAGGCTTGTGCAGCAAACACTATTAACCACCAGCCCATCTCCCCGGCCCCTCAGGGAGTGTTACGCCACGAACGGTACCGTAGCTGCTACTGCATGTCACTTGTCCTCAGTTCTAGGACCTGCTTGACACAGAAACAGCTGTTCCCCCTCATGGGATGCAGTAAGACCCACAGTTATCCTGCGCGGCACAGGTAGGCTGTCATCGTAGGTCTGATTCCAATGGCAGGGCTCTTTCTCCATGCATTTCCTCACAAGTGCAAACAGCGATAGAATGAACTCCAAAACTGAGCCCGAAATCCCAGGCTAAGGAAAAGAAAGAGGAGTGTACTAAGGGGGCTGGGCTGAGGGAGATCAACAAGGAGTCAGACACCGTGGGTCCAAATCCCAGATCTCTCTTCCTGATCATCAGCCCAGCCTTCTCAGCAGCACACCTAAGATACTGTCTCATCAGTCCTAACACACAGCTCCTGTCCTATAACCTCGCCTTGTGAGCATCAAATAAAGAGTCCTTCAACTGGGCAGCAAGGATGCGGTCCATCCATTCTCTTGTCATGTGTGGGAAAAAGGGGACGTGGGGAGAAGACAAGTAACATGACCAAGAATTTAGAAATCACGGTGGTGGAGCTCCACGACACGATCTCCCCCAGTTTGGGATGGACGCTACGTGACCCCTTGGCAACTCTTCGCATCTGCTTGGACTATGGAAGGACGCAGGAGAAAGCGTCCCCATCAGTGTCCCTTATCCATCAGACGAGGAGGCTGGACTGCAGGACTCGCAGGGTTCTTCCCTGACCGCAGGCTGGCTGAATCTATGTAAGACATGAAAAGACAGGACTGGGAAGAACTAGAAGAGAGAGGGGAGGAGGAGGAGGAGCAGTGTCCCTCACCACGCTGTCCCCCACCTGCTCCTGCCTCTGAGGGACCCTTCCACACCTTGACCAGTACGTACTCTCCTGACCGAAGCTTCTCCAGGATCTGCTCACTCTTAAACCAGTGCAAAGTTTAGCGTGGAGTGTTCCAGAAAAATATATTTTTTAAAATTTGTTTATTTGCAAGCAGAGAGAGGGAAAAGAGATAGATAAAAGAGAAACAGATAGAAAGAATGGGCACTCCAGGGCCTCCAGCTGCTGCAAAATGAACTCCAGACACATGCATCACTTTGTGCATCTGGCTTTACGTGAGTACTGGGGAATCGAACCTGGATTGTAAGGCTTTTCAGGCAAGCGCCTTAACCGCTGAGCCATCTCTTCAGCTCCGGCTTTGATTTGTACTCCAGCGCCGTGATTCCACGTGAGCGGCTGCTTCTCTTGCACCCCGGTTTCCTCCTCCTACAATGAAGGGTCAGGAGATAGAGCTTTCCTCTTTATTGATTATAAAGAGGCAGCAGTTCTGTGGAAAGTGTGAACCCCTATCCTCTCTGCTCCCTCCTCTGCTTCTCTCTGAAGTTTCTCCAGCAAGGGTGATTTTTTTTTTCTGGGTCAAGACATAGAAGGTCAAAGGTTACCAGCAAACTGTGACTTAAGTAAGAAAGGCAATGCATTAAATATGTACGTGCGCGCGCGTGCGTGCGCGCGCACACACACACACACACACACACACACGAGCCAACCCCATGATAGTCTCTCACATTTATTCATGCAATTAAATGGTCATTTCCTCCATCTACAGACTCTTTATAGCCCCATAAAAGCAAAAGTAACCTTATTTACCATTTACTGTGTGGCAAGTGTGTGTCGGGGAATTAGTAAGAGCATGTCACCCTCGAGTCTCAGCTTATGAAGCCAGCAGAAAGAGTGTGGAAGACGGCAGGGCTGAGACGGGCAGTCCACGTGGGGACTATGGCATCGGTTTTACCTCACCTATTAAGCCATCGTCCATTAGACGTCTTCCATTAGCAAGTTATGTTATGGCCAGAGCAAGAGTTTCATATCTCACACCTGAATTCAGATGATTCAGTTTTTAGACAGTGTCTTAGGAAGCCCCGGCTTTGAACTCACTATGAACTCATTATGTAGCCAAAGGGTGACCTTGAGCTTCTGATCTTCCTGTCTCCACCTGCCATCTCCCAGGTTACAGGGTTGTAGGCGTGAGTCACTACACTTGCTTTACGCAGTGACTATGGGTCAAATCCAGGCCTTTGCGCATGCTTGGTAAGCACTCTGCCGACTGAGCTACAGGGCTCTGTTGCTGCAGGCAGGTCTTTCTCCACAGGGGCTGCTAGGTTGTTTCTCACTTCAAGGAATGGGAAACCTTACTCAAAAGGGGGGAGGCTAAGGAGGATAGAACATTTGTCATAATACAAGAAGTGCTATAGACAGATGTGTCTGGGTTTGGGTAAGTTCATAGCTCAGTGACAGCGAATGAGGGCCTTTCCATCCCTACATCTCTGAAGGTCACCTTGGGCCTCATGTTACTTCCGTCACTGTGACAAGGTGGCTGACGACACTCTCGCCGTCCTGTCCAGCAGGAGACAGCCATCTTCTCCTTGTGCCATATTTTTCTTCTTATTGAGAAAAAACAAGAGCTGGGGAGATAGGTTCGGTGGGTGAAGTGCTTGTCTGGCAAACATGGATACCTGAGTCTAAATTCGCAGCACACACGTTAATGCCAGGGGTGGCGATGTGTGCTTATAGACCCGGAGGGGCCATGATAGCAGGGTCCCTAGGGTTTGCTGCTCAGCCAGTCTGTCCTGACGGGGTGAGCTCCAGACCCAGGGGAGACCCTGTGTCAAAAAGAAAAGTGTAGGAAGCATTCCTGAGAATGATACTCAAGACTGTCCCCCAGCTTCCACATGCATGTGCACATATGTGCAAACATACCTGCACACACATGCAAAGAAAAAAAAAAATTCGAACTAGCAAACCTGCTAATTAGAACTGTTGGCCAGAACTGATTCATACACCCACACAGAAATCAACCCTTTTGTAATAGGTTAGGAGGAAATGGACCGGCTGAGATTTATTTCTGAACTTGAGACAATCATCTTCCTTGGGTGGGGGGGGAGCCCAAGTACAAGGCAACTGGCTGTTAGCGTAAGAGCTTCAGTTCTTCAGGCAACACGAGGGAAACGGCCATTCCTTGCTGGCAGAACTCTTGTGAGCTTTGAAACTGCACGGAGGCTGGAGAGATGGCTTAGCGTTCAAGGCACTTGCCTGAGAAGCCTAAGGACCCAGCTCCCAGTCCCCAGGACCCACACAAGCCAGATGCACAAGGTGTCTTATGTGTCTCGAGTTCATTTGTAGTGGCTAGAGGCCTGAGTGCCCCCATTCTCTCTATCTACCTGTCTCCTAAATAAATAAAGAAACAAACCTGTACAGCAACATTGTGTATGCATCAGAAGACTCACTGACGTAAGGTACTCATTCCTCTAATGTAAAACTGAGACAAGGGGCAGAGCTGCACAGACGGCTTGGGGAAGCATTGCTGGGCCCCACAATTTCTTATCTGGCAGGTCTGAGGGGTTCCATCCAACAGCCCCCAGGAGCAGCTGCTATGCATGGTGTGGGACCACAGTCAGAGTCTCTGGTGCAGACTGTTTCTTGTGTATAGGAACTATCTGTATCTTATTCATATCTCTAGTACTTTGGTGCCTGCCTGGCACACCCAGTAGGTGGTAAAATAATCAGAGTTATTAATGTTTATTCTATGCCCAACACCTTATTAAACTATTGACATGGATTATTTCATTTGGTCATTACTGTGACATCATAGAAGAGGTAATATTCAGAATCCCATTTTACAGATGGATAAAATGAGGCCTAGAGACAAATAGCATACACAATACACATAGTGGGAGCACTATTTAAACTTAGGATCCAGGTGGAACAGGTTGCTCAGTGGTTAAAGGCACTTGCTTTCAAAGCCTGATGGCCCGGGTTCAGTTCCTCAGTACCCACGTAAAGCCAGACACACAAAGTGGTGCATGCATCTGGAGTTCCTTTGCAGTATAGCAGCAGGAGGTACTGGTTCGCCTATATTCCCTAACCCTTCTCTCCGTCAACTAAATATTTAAAAAATTAAACTCAGAATTATGTAAACCAAAGACCTATGCAGGGTCTCGGGTGATGGTCCCATCAGTAATGTGCTTGCCTCGAGAAAACATGAGGACCCAAATTCCATCACCAGAACCCACATTAAAAAAATAAGCCCAACATGCTGGTGAGTGCTTGTCATTCTAGCATGGGCGGTGGGGGTGGGGGGGACAGGTGGATCTTTGGGGCTTGCTAGTCAGCCATTCCAGCTTACTTAGTGAGTTCCAGACCAGCGAGAGATCCTGTATTGAAAACAGATGGACAGAACTCAAGGAAGGACACCCAAGGAGGTCCCGTAACTTTTTACAAATGTGCACATATGTTCACCCACCCACACATGTGAACCCACAGACACACAGATACATGGACACACATGCATTCGAACACATACATTCAAAAAACTTATGCAATGAACTAAAGCTTTATATTGGGCCTAAGTGGCTACTAATTATTTGCTGAATGAATGAATGAATGAATGAATGAATACATAAAGTAATAGAAAGAAAGATCAGATGGAGAAACAACACAGGGATATGTTGATGAAATGAGAGAAACGAGACAGGACTAAAAGTAAACTGGGGACTAGTCCCCTGGGAATACAATGCAGGCAAAGCCCTTGGCATTCGGGGTTTTGAGCAGGAAAGGAGCCCACAGTGGAGGAAGAAGGACAATTTCCAAGGGGACTGATCCCAAACCAAGAGGGAAAAAGGCTGGTACCCTGGGGCTCCGCCTCACTCCCTCCCTAATGGCCCTTGGCTTATCTTCCACCGCTAGGCTTGGCCCCACTAGAGATGGGATGGGCAGAAAAGAGCAAATCAGGGTCTCCAGATCCCCATTCCCCACCCTCGGCCGGCCATGCATCGCAGGGAGAATTCTACGCTCACGTCCCTCGACGTGAAGGAGGCCCCTTTGCAGATGTGCACTCGCTGCCTGAAGTCACCCAGGGAACCATTTGGCAAATTGCGGCTGCAAACAGAGAATGGTACCCTGGTGGCCTCATAGACTGATTGGATCCCTAAAAGTGTTTCATTTATCTCTGGGGAGGGGGGAATTTACACCCTGGGAAAAAATCTGGTTAAATGTATAAATGAATCTTCTAACCAGCCAAGATTGAAGATATAATAAAATTATAAAGCCAGAAGGCACACACTCTCTGAGAGCAACAGGTGCGTTCTCCTCCTGAGATGCACGCAGTACACAGTCAAGGGCAGGTAGATGCCTCTGCAGACTTCAACACAGCTGCAAGAAGAAGGTTCCAGAATGCTGGCGCCATCCTCTGACCTCCAGACTTCTCTGCTCAGCCTGCTGAGATCCCTGTGGCACCAGCTGGGGCTTCACTTCAACCTTCTCAGCTCCCAGTGGAGTTGGAGGAGGGATGGATGGCACATCCTCTCAGTCAGAACTTCCTCAAGCTTTTTGGACGGTCATTAAGTGGCTAGTGGGACATGAAGCTTTTGGGTGATAAGCTCTACTTTAAGAGCCATCCTTCTTATTCCTCTGTGGTACATAAAGTACTGAGACTCACTCTTCTCATTGCTGAGAACAAACACTTGACAAGAAGCAGTTTATTTTTTAAATTTATTTATTTATTTTAAATTTTTTGTTCATTTTTATATATTTACTTGAGAGTGACAGAGAGATAGAGAGAGAGAGAGAGAAAGAGGCAGATAGAAAGAGAGAGAGAATGGGCGCGCCAGGGCTTCCAGCCACTGCAAATGAACTCCAGACGCGTGCGCCCCCTTGTGCATCTGGCTAACGTGGGTCCTGGGGAATCGAGCCTCGAACCGGGGTCTTAGGCTACACAGGCAAGCGCTTAACCACTAAGCCATCTCTCCAGCCCCAAGAAGCAGTTTATATGACCAAAGATAGGCCAGTGGGTACCCATAACCACCTGAGTTCAAATCTTGAGCACACATGTCAAAGCATGCCTATAATCCCAGCCCTGGGGAGGCAGGAAGATCCCTGGGGCTTGCTCACTAGCTGGTCTAGCTATTCTAGCTGACTCAGTGAGCTCCAAGTTCAGGAACGTATTCCATCTCAAAGAACACGGTGGTGAGGGCTTGAGGAAGGCACCAGACTTCAATGTGTTTCACCCACGTGCATATGAAGATACACACACACACACACCCATACATACAGCACATATGTACACATGGGAGAAAAAGAAAAAAGAAGTATGTTCATAAGGAAGGAAGGCTTATTTGGATCACAGTGTAAGGGTATATCACCATGGGCGGCGAAGCCATAGCTTCAGGAGCAAGAGGCAGCTGGTCACACGGTATTCACAGTAAGGAAGTAGAGAACAATGAATGTTGGTGCTCAAGTCACTTTGTCTCTTAAATATTTATTATTTGCTTATTTTTATTTATTTATTTGACAGAGAAAGAGGGAGGGAGAGAGAGAGAGAAAGAAAATGGGCGTGCTAGGGGCTCCAGCTACTGCAAATGAACTCCAGAGGCATGCGCCCCCTTGTGCATCTGACTAACATGGGTCCTGGGGAATTGAAACTGGGTCCTTTGGCTTTGCAGGCAAATGCCTTAACCGCTAAGCCATCCCTACAGCCCCACTTTCTCTTTTTTATTCAGTCCAGGACCCCCAGCCCATGGGATGGAGATGTATATAGCTAGGATGGGCCTTTCCAGCTCAATTAACCCAGTTTAGAAGTTGCCGCACAGACATGCCCAGAGATTTGTCTCCTAGGTCATTCTACGCCAAATCTAGTTGACAAGTGAAGTTACTGCCTTGGAAACTTTCCATCAGAATCGATTGGCATGGTTAACTGTCTTGGTTTGGATATAAAGTAACCCTCCTCGACTCAAGTGTTTACGAATATGCCTCCTACATGGTACCCGGATGTGGAATCCATGGGAGGTGAAGATTTACTAGGAGGAGTATGTCCCTGGGGGTAGGCTTTGAGGTTTTTATTTATTTACTTTTTGGTTTTTCAAGGTAGGGTCTCACTGTAGCCCAGGCTGACCTGGAATTCACTATGTGGTCTCAGGGTAGCCTCAAACTCTCGGTGATACTCCTACCTCTGCCTCCTGAGTGCTGGGATTAAAGGCGTGTGCCACCACGCCTGGCTCAGGCTTTGAGGGTTTTTTAAATAGTTCTTTCTTTTTTTAATTTTTTTAAAAAAATTTTATTAATTTATTTATTAGAGACAGAGAAGGAGAGAGAGAGAGAGAGAGAGAGAGAGAGAGAGAGTCTACTGGTGTGCAGAGCCAGACTGTCCTTGTTGCTGTCTTCCTGTTGCAGATGTGTGAAGATGCGAGGCGGCTGCCTCGTTTTCTCCACCGTGATGAAACTTCCCCTTGAAACGATAAGCTTGGAATAAACCTTCCCTCTGTAAGCTGCTTCTGGCAGGTGTTTTCTACCAGCAATGAGAAGGTGACTGCTGCTTATACTATGCCAGCAACCGACTGTCGACTTCTATGAGCATCTCACAGAACCAGCTTGTGCCACAGTGATGCCCACCATGGAAGTGAGCAGGGCCCTGCCATTCAGTCACTACCCGGCATCGGACTACAGAAAGGTCACACATTGGCTCTTATAGCTTCTGCTTGGAGGTGACCCTTGCCACTCCTGTAAACAGGGCATGAGCCAAAGTGAATCCCAAGTGCCACTTCTGTCCACAGGGCATGCAATTTCTTGAGCTTCGTCCATTCCAAAACTTCATATTCCCATTTCCTGTGGTAACAGCAAATACAAGGGCAAAAGAAGGAAAATGAGATTTCAATTAACATGAGCTGGTACTCACTGTGTGTCAAATCACACACTGCATAATGAAGGCACAGACATGAATAAGAAATTGTACCTGATCCTGGGACTAATGAACTTAAAGAGCCTATGAAGGAGGTCTTCAAGTTAATAAATAAATTTACCGTAAAACTTTATAGCATAATGCTTAAGTGCACAGCCTTTGAAATAAAAAGATATGAATTTATTTCTCTGATTCTATATACTCAAGGGTCTTTCTCACCATTCATCTATAGCACACAACCGTCCCGCAGTCCACGCCATAGTGGCCTCCTGCCTGGGACTTGGGAATATGGATAATCCACAGGAAATATTGTACTGGTTGTTGCTCTAGTCTGTCAAGATCCTTGGCAGAAGCAATTTAAAGGAACAGTGGTTTTGTTTTGACTCATGGTGAGGGGTTTACGGTCCACGAGGTCAGGGGAAACATGGCGGCAGACTGATTCATTTGTGGCAGTAGAAGCTTGTAGCTGACCTGTTCACATCTCAGTGGACCAGCCAGGAAGCACACATCTTCAGCCTGGTAACCGGGCCTATATATAAAGCCCACGAGTCCAGCTCCTCAGTGATCCACGTCCTTCAGCTAGGCCCCACCTCCTAGAGGTTCCATAGCTTCCTAAAGCAGCACCATGGGCTGGGAACCAAGTGTTCAAATGCAGGAGTCTACAGGGGACGTTTCACCAAATAATTATGCCACAGAGAGAACAATGCTGGGCATTTTCTGTACTATCTCCATCATGATGGACTGTGCACGGGAACGGAGGGGACCTCATCCTGAGCACTGGAGACAGTTTTCTGGAGAAGGTGGCTCTTGGTTGTATATTGGAAGGCACCTAGGAGTTAGCTAAGGAAAGGAAGGAGTTAGAGACTGTGGTGGATTGAATGGATGCCCCCCAATATATTCAGGATTTTATTAAAGTTTGTAATGTTGATCTGTAGCCACCTGGTTGGAGGAGGTGTCACTGGGCGGATATAGGGTCCATCCCTAAGGTGTGGTGGCGGATCTGGGATTCCAGTCTAAAGACACGTAAGGTGCTTGAGCTTAGCCTGGAGTTCCATAAGTGTGCTTACGTGTTCCAGGGTTGGTGGCTTGTGGTCTCTCTCTCTCTTTGGACTTGTGAAAGTAGGCCAGCTTCTTCTGCCATTAGGAACTTCCTCTGGCTGTGTAAGCTTCAATAAATATCTCTTCCTCCATAGCTGTGCCTGGTTTGGAACTTCATCCCAGCAACCTGAGGCTGTCTCCTACAGAGACCTTCTTATCAGGAAAGGAAGGAAATCTACCAGTGTGGTCTAAAATGTAGCGAGAGCACAGAGGGGGGGTTCACACTCCCACCTTTCCCCTTGGAAGTTATGTGACCTTGGGCGAATGATTCCATCTCTTCAAGTCACAGCTTCCCAACATTGTTTTTTTTTTTTTTTAAATATTTTTATTTATTTATTTATTTATTTGACAGAGGAAGGGGGTGGAGAGAGAGAAAGAATGGGCACGCCAGCGCCTCCAGTGAACTCCAGATGCATGTGCCACCTTGTGCATCTGCTAACTTGGGTCCTGGGGAATCGAACCTGCGTCCTTTGGCTTTCCAGGCAAACGCCTTAACCACTAAGCCATCTTTCCAGCACATCTTCCTGACATTCTTGTCGGGGGATTGTTCTGAGTATGTCTTCCAGGCCATGTGGGGTCAGTTGTAGAGGTAACAAAACAAAGCTCGAACTTGTGCAAGGAGCGAGGGTGTGAGAAGCCAGAGCTTTCTTACACTACACTACATCACCTGCCTGACGCCTCGGCTGTCCAACAAGAAGCCTGGAATACTCACCTCCATTATCCACGCACCAGCAGTCAATGCATGAGAAAAGTCCCTCCATCATGTGGGGCTGAGGACACAGGTAAGGAAGGAACTGTGTGTTACTCTTGAGTTATAACAAGTGGGCTCTCCTTGGTGGCTAAGGAGTGTAACTGAACTTACAGCTCTCTCTAAACTTAAGAGGCTGTAGTTGGTGCCAGATGAAAATTAAATAATTAGCAAGGAATGTTCCTTTCCAGTATCCTGGGCCAACTGCCTATTTCTCCATAAAGATGGGCCCCCAGGGAATGGCAAAAGAAGTAACAGCAATTAAACAGGCACATAAACCTTGCAGAGAACTGTCAGGACAGGGCTGGGGAGCTTGGCGGGGATCTATTTAGAGCGTCCACCGTTCCTTGTCCACAGCGTGTGCCAGGGAACAGTGTATCAAAGCGGTGCTGAGTATCTCTAGACACATCCAGTCTTAAAGGACAAAAGCCAAAGCAAAAAAAAAAAAAAAAAAAAAAAAAAAAAGGTCCTTTGAAAGTGTCGCCCATGGGAAAGAATTGTTACATCATGAGAAGTTACAATGTTTATGGTTTTAAGTCATAGGAAGTCCCAAATCCCAAAAGAAGAGACAAAAAGTGGGCACTTATCAAATTAAAACTGCCTACAGCTGAGCATGGTGGCACACACCTTTAATCCGAACACTTGGGAGGCAGAGGTAGGAGGATTACTGTGAGTTCAAGGCCACCCTGAGACTACATAGTGAATCCAGATCAGCCTGGGCTAGAATGAGACTCTACCTTGATAAAACAAAAACAAACAAAAAAATTAATAACAATTTCACTTAAAGAAAAAACCATGCCTATGTTTTCTTTTATGGGGAGTCTGTGTGTGTAGGTGGGTGCAAGTGCACGCGCGGGTACACACGGGTGCCAGGGTTGATGATGGGTATCTTCCTCTCTGGCTCTTCGCTTTATTGACTAAGACAAGGTCTCTCACTTGGACCTACAGCTTGCTGATTGTCTTGCTGGCCAGCCTGTCCTGGGGCTCCACCTTCCGAGGACTAGGAACACAGGTGGGCTGACACGCCTGCCTGGTCATTCCGTGTGTGCTGCGCATGTGAACTGCACTCATGCTCAGACAGCAAGCACTGCAGTCACCGAGCCCTCTCCCCATCCCTAACGCATCAGAATTACCCTGTCACGCTTGCACGTGAAAATACATGCCTTGTCCACATTTATCATGCAGGTACTATGTCCAGCTCCCGTGCAGATAGTACTGGGTACAGCATAAACCATCCTTGTAGTTCTGTGTAGTCAGAATGAGATTCAGCTCGAAACAATAGGAACCCAACTCGGACAATGTTTGACTTCCAACACTACTGAGAAGTTAGTGCTGCCTTGGAGTGGGCAGTTCCATGAAGTTCATTGCTCTGGTCTCTTGAAAACCCAGTAGAGCCGCTTTAGCTCCAGCCATTGTATCCACATCCAGCTGAGCCACAGCGACATAAAGGTAAGGAAGATCCTACCTTTTTTTCTTTTAAGGACATGTCACAAAGGCCAGATATTTTCCAGCTCTAAGGAAGGCTAGTAATTATAAAGTCTGTATTTTGAGTAGTTATGTACCTAGCTAAGCAGCTGCAGTTTCGTCTCCAAAGAGGACGGCAAGAAATGATGGTGAGGGATAGAGAATTAATAGCTTTGCCACTAGACAGAGAAACTCATTTTCCAGCTTTTCTCTATTGTCTTATTCATAACCCAAGCACTGGGGTAGCACCGTTCTTCTCCTAGAGGAAGAAAGAGCCCCAGGCACACATGTGTTACAGGAAAAATATGTCTTGGTTTTCTCCCTTCAGATTCATAACAGCAGAAATTCTTGCATGAAAACCAGGAGAAGAAAACCTAAAAATATCAATTTTTAGGAATTTTAAACATGGCCTGCTAAAAGATAATTGTTCAACCTCTTGGGAGAAAATAAACTTAAAATAATCTGCATTAAAATAAGACAAATAAATCAGCAATCTAACTTTCCACCTGAAGGATAAAAACAGCCAACTAAACTCAAAGAAAAAGACCAGAAGAAAGTATTAATAAGTATTAATAAGATATGTTGGCAGAGGTGGGAGGATCGCTGTGAGTTGGAGGCCAACCTGGGACTACGTAGTGAATTTCACATCAGCCTAGGCTAAAGTGAGACCTCCTACCTTGCAAAACAAGTAAACAAAACAAAACAAACAAACGAACAAAAGGTATGTTGTAAGACTGGGATTCTGGATGTATAATGAAGTCTTATAACACATAATAAAAGGACACATTGCTCAACATTGCACGAGTGATTATAAAATTTGTTCAAATAGTTTACAGGGAAAATATTTAAATGGTTGATGAGCTCATGGGAAAATGCTCAGTGTCACTGAGTATAAAGCAAATTAGGACACTGCCCAACATGCACATTAGATTTTTCTTTTCTTTTCTTTATTCAAGAAAAATAAAATTACATATCCACAAAAGATTTGCACAAGAATGCTGACAGCAACTTTATTCATTAAACCCTAAACTAGACAGGTTCAAGGTGCTTCATCAATAGAATGGTTTAATGAAATGTGGTGTATTTTTATAACAGTATAGCAATATAAAGCAATAGACAACTGATATACCCCGTTTCTTAGAGGAGTCCCTTTCTTTATTTTATTTTCCCCTTTCCCTGATCCATTCATTTTCTTTTCTTACTATTTTTATTTATTTATTTGCAAGCAGAGAGAGAGGTAGAGAGAAGATAAAGAGAGAGAGAATTGGCACACCAGGCCCTCTAACCACTGTAAACAAATTCCAGATGCCATTTTGTGCATCTGGCTTTATGTGGGTACTGGGGAATCAAACTTGGGTTGTTAGGCTTTGCAGGTAAGCACCTTAACCACTGAGACAAATCTTCAGCCCCCATTTCTTTTTCTTTCCTTTTCTTCTTCTCTTCTCCCTTCTTAACTCCTCCCCTCTCCTCCTTTTATCTCCTATTCCCTCTTCTCCCTTCCTTTCTTTTTTTTTTTTCTTAGTCTCCTACTGTGCAGCCAAGGCTGCTTGGAACTCACTATGCAGCACGTAATAAATTCAAACTTGTGAGAACTGTCCTGTCTCGGCCTTCCCAGTGCTGGGGTCACACACGAGCCACCACACCCAGACTGAGTGACTCTTTAAAACCTTGTGCTAAGTGAGAAAGCTCCTCCTCGCCCTCCCCCGCCCCACGCAAGAAAACACCGCACAGCAGTAGTCTGTGACTTCACTTGTACAAACGTCTAGAAGCAGCACGGACTCTGCAGAGAACATAGTCAAAATATGATTGCTTCTGGGAGACGGAGGAGGGGCTGTCTGGGAAGAGCCTGAGGGAAGTTTCTGGGGAGGGATTAGTATTTTTGTATATATTGATATGAGTTTGGATAACATAGGTGTTGTTAAGATTCATAAAAGAATACCCTTGAAATTTGTGCATTCATTGTAAGTTTCATTTTAGCAAGGAACTACAAAAAGCTTTGAACTCTAGTTAATGGTATGCATGCTGCAATTTACTTTGAGGTGTATAAAATGAGAAGAGCTGATGGGCAGGCATAGATAAATGGAGAACTATATGACAAGAAATATAATAAAATATTATAACATAGGACGCAGGTACTATATGTATATTCACAATAAATCGAGTTAACTTTTGTGTGTCAATTTTTTTTTTTTTTTTTTTTTTTTTGAGGAAGAGTCTCACTCTAGCCCAGGCAGACCTGGAACTTACTCTGTAGTTCCAGGCTGGCCTCAAAATCACAACAATCCTCCTACTTCTGTCTCCTGAGTGCCTGGATTAAAGTCATGCGCCACCATGCTGATCTGTTTCAATTTCTTGGAGCCTGGCATGGTAATGCAGGCCTGTAAAGCCAGAACTAAAGAGGTGGGGGGCAGGGAGATTCTAAATTCAAGGTCAGCACAAGCAGCATAGGAAGACCTTATCTTAAAAAGCCAACAACAATACTAAATTTTTATAACATATTAACAAAAACAAAGGTCTGATAAAATGAAATAAAATGATGGCTTTCTTAATTATGGGAGGAAATGCTCCCATGATTTAAGGTTTTTATTCAGAGGATAATAATTTAAGTCTTTTGTCTAAGATACATTTATTACTTCAGTTTAATAAAATGTTTTATTTATTTTTGTTTGTGCGTGCATGCATATGTGTATGTGTGTTAAAATATGTATAGTTGCAAATGTTTGTGTGGGTGAATGTGCATACATGTGTGTGTGAGTGTGAACACCAGAGGTCAATGTTGGTGTCTTTCTCTGTCTCCTTCCACAATATATATATATATTTATAAGAAATTATATATATATAAATATATATATATAATAAATTAAAAAATATATATATATTTAAATTTCTTATAAATATAAATAAATAAATATACATATATATATATATATAAGAAATTTAAAAAATATATATGTATATATTTTTAATTTCTTAAGGTAGAGTCTCACTGTAGCCCATACTTATCTGGAACCCACTTTCTAGTTCCAGGCTGGCCTCGAACTCACAGTGATCCTCCTTCCTCTGCCTCCCAAGTGCTCAAAGGCATGTGCCACCATGCCCAACTTCCACCTTGTCTTTTGAGACAGGGTCTCTCACTGAACCTAGAGGTCACTGATTCAACTAGATCAGTGAGCCCCAGCGATTCCCTGTCTCTGACTCTTCAGTGCTTGAGTTACAGGCATGTGTCACCATGTCCTGCACTTAACGTGGGTGCTGGGGATCAAACTTAGGTCCTCGTGCTTATAGGTCAAGCATTTTAACCACTGAGCCGTCTCCCCAGACCTTAAAATGTTTTTAAATATGGGGATAGATTTCAGGGTGACATAAAAAATATTTGGAATTCTGGTGTAACCAACTTCATCTTCAAGCACCTGGAGTGTTCCACCACGTCACTTCCTATACTCAGGAGTGACTGAGAGCCCTAAGAAAACGCAGAAAGACTTCCGGGGGCGGTGGGGCTCGAGAGATGGCTTCGTGGTTAAGGCCACTTTTTGTGACAGCATGGAGGCCTGAGAAGTCGCTCACATTTGATCCTCAGGACCCACATTGACAGCCACATGTGCCTTCGGCCTTAGTCCCTTATGGGAGCAGGGATCAGAGAATTACCAGAACCCATGAAAAAAAAAAAAAAAAAACCAAAGCAACAACAACAACAAAAGTAAACTCCAGGCCACTAAGAATTCACCTCAAATAAGAACTGGTAGAGGGCTGGAGAGATGGCTTAGTGGTTAAGGCACTTGGCCTGCAAAGCCAAAGGACCCAGGTTCAACTCCCCAGGACCCACGTAAGCCAGATGCACAAGGGGGCGCATGCATCTGGAGTGTGTTTGCAGTGGCTGGAGGCCCTGGCGCGCCCATTCTCTCTCTCTCTCTCTACCTGCCTATTTCTGTATCTCTCTCTCTCTCTCAAAAAAAAAAAAAAAAAAAAAAAAAGAACTGGTAGAAAGTGATGGGGCAAGAAACATGATCTTTCACTCTAGCCACCACATGTGAGCACACAGAGTACATACATGTACACACACACACAAATAAAAAAACAAAAGAAAAAGAAATACTTCATGAAATTCCAGGCAAAACCAGGGATCCATTTGCTGTGCTGACATGTCTCGAGCTGAAACATCGAACGTTCTGGCTTGTGAACGTGATATGCTCGTTCACTCAGCATCTGACTGAATGATGACAGCGGTCCTCAGCCGGACATCTCTTTATAATCTCTAGGCCCACGTTCGATCCAGATCCATTTGTCAGGGCCACCAAACACTTGCTGCCCTTCCTGACAACCTGGGACTATAAATCTGGGTTTTCTAACACAGCGAAAACAAAGAGTACACAGAGAGAAATTTAGTGGCTGTGGAACCTGCCTGTGGTTCAGGCGATCTGTCTGACTAACATAGTCCCGGCCTCGGTTCCCTAGAAAACAAAGCCCAAGGCGAAGGGTTATCTGGTAATACCTCACTGAGAATTAAGAGGAGTGAGGGGAAAAGGGAATTTATTTAGGGAGGGAGGGAGGAGATCAAATGCAAGGGAGGGGACAGAGATGGGCAAATTGCATACCAACTCCTGCACAGATGATCATTCTTAGAGACAGGTCTCCCCCAAGGGAGACCTCAGAGCAAACCTGAGAGTGGGTGGGCAGGGGAGGGAAATGGAAGTGGGAGAAAGGTTGGCAATAACATCTTCTTTTAAAAAAATATATTTATTTAAGAGAGAGAAAGGGACAGAAAGAGGGGTGGGGGAGAGAGAGAAAGAAATGGGCATACCAGGGCATCCAACCACTGCAAACGAATTCCAGACGCATGTGCCACCTTGTGCATCTGGCTTACATGGGTCCTGGGGGATTGAACCTGGGTCCTTTGGCTTTGCAGGCAAATGCCTTAACTTCTAAGCCATCGCTCCAGCCTGACAATGATATCTTCTAATTCCCCTTAGCCTCGTTCCTTCAGGGTCTGCAGTCCACCTAGAGGGAGGATGGCACCTCTTCTCTATCTTGCGTCATATAGATTTAGAGAAGTTTATGATAGGTCTGGTATACATAGACTGCAAAAAATGTCAAGCGGACATGGAATAGACATAAATTATCACCAATATTTTAGTTTTAAGGTTTTAGTATTTTATTATAAGTTTCTGCATGAATCTTTTTTAAAATATTTTTATTTATTTATTTGACAGAGAAAGAGGGAGGGAAAGAGAGAGAGACAGAGGGAGAGAGAGAGAGAATGGGCACGCCAGGGCCTCCAGCCACTGCAAACGAACTCCAGATGCGAGCACCCCCTTGTGCATCTGGCTAATGTGGGTCCTGGGGAATAGAACCTAGGTCCTTTGGCTTTGCAGGCAAATACCTTAACCGCTAAGCCATCCCTTCAGCCCTCTTTACTTTTTATCTCTACTTTTTCTTTGTGTGTGTGTGTGTGTGTGTGTGTGTGTGTGTGTGTGCTTGCGTGTGGGTGTGTGTGTTTATCCTTTTTCTTCAATAATGTTTTTATTTTTATTTATTTGTTTGAGAGTGACAGAGAGAGAAAGAGGCAGAGAGACAGAGAGAGAGAGAATGGGCACGCCAGGGCCTCCAGTCACTGCAAACGAACTCCAGATGCGTGCACCCCCTTGTGCATCTGGCTAATGTGGGCCTGGGGAATTGAACCTGGATGCTTTTGGCTTTGCAGGCAAATAATCACCAAGCCATCTCTCCAGCCCTTGCATGAATCTTTTTAATGTAAGAAAAAAAATTGAGTGTCTTCAGGTATGAAGAATAGTCTTTAAAAGGCACTCAGTGGCCAAAAGTCAGAGAAATTGTCTGGGGTTCAATTCCCCAGTACCCATGTAAAACCAGATGCACAAAGTGGCACACGTATCTGGAGTTTGTTTGCAATGGCAAGGGGCCCTAACACATCTATTCTCGCTTTCTCTCTCTCTCTCCTTCACACACATAAATAAATAACACTCATTTTTTTGGCAGGTATTGCATGCATTTTTTTTTAAAAAAACTTCTTTTTAATTATTTGAGAGAGACAGAGTCAGACACAGGGAGGGAGAAGGAGAGAGAGAGAGAGAATGGGCTGCCAGGGCCTCCAGCCACTGCAAGCGAACTCCAGAAGCCATGCGCTCCCTTATGCATCTGGATTACACGGGTCCTGGGGAATCGAATGTAGGTCCATTTGCCTTTGCAGGCAAGTGCCTTAACCGCTAAGCTATCTCTCCAGCCTGAGTGCCAGTTTTTAAGCCAGGTGATGTTTATACTCTTTTCACAAGGAACACAGACAATAATAGTAACCATAGCATTAAACCAAAGCAAGTAAAGTTGGCACTGCCACCTGGAAAACCTGGTATTTCTTAGTTTCACTCTAAGATGTCAAGCGGTTAATTTATACTTATTTCAATGCAATTTAGTGGATTTTTTTTAACCTGATCATTGAAGTCTCTCTTTGATTTCTCAAAATGTCAGCTTTCTGCCTTTCCATCTGTTTATTTTTTCTTGAAACACACCAATCTATTCATCTGTCCTTCCTAAATGCCCTGTCACATTACCCTTCTCTCTGTCTTTCTAGTCTGCCGTCCTGCATAAATTACATACTGTCTTCCTGCTCATTGTTCCCTTTGCGACTGTGTCAGCCTGGTATCTTTCCTGCCTTGTAAGTTTCCCTTCCATAGCTGCAGTTTTCATTTCCAGAGTTTTCAGCTGGTTCCCGTCATTGTGCGCAGTAATTCCTTTACTATTTTCATAGTGGTGGCTATTTCGCTAGTCTCTTTAAATATCCTTATAAAGACATTTTTATTTATTTATTTGCAAGCAGAGAGAGATAGAGAGAAAACACACACACACACACACACAGAGAGAGAGAGAGAGAGAGAGAGAGAGAGAGTCAGGGTCTCCAGCCACTGCAAATGAACTCCAGATGGATGCACCATTGTGCATCTCGCTTTACCTGGGTACTGGGGAACTGAACCCTGGTCCTTAGGCTTTGCAGGCAAGCACCGTAACTGCTGAGCCATCTCTCCACCCCCAGACTTTATCTTTTGATCTGGATGTTTACTGATCGTCAGGGTCTCCGTGGTGGATACCCGAGTCACAGAAGGTCCCATAACAGGAGAACCTGAGCGCTTGTCTCATGATGGACTCACTCAAGGAGTTGGGAAACCAAACACTTTATAGCCTCCAGTCACTAGCATAGCCTTCCCCTAGAACCTTCTTCACAGTATGCGCTTAAATCTGATGTCATCATTAGTGGGCGTGTTTGGCCCTTTTAAAGTAGTGAGCCCCTCCTGCCTTTGTTCTGCCTGGAGTCCCAGGAGCCTAAGTTCCCATTTGTCTTGGGACAGTTCTGAAATGTCTAACTTTTCTGTGGTCATTGCTCCAAAAATTATTTTAATGGAAGCATGTTGACAATGCTTTATATTTTATATATGTATAGAGTTATGTGGCCTCAAATCTCCATATATTGAGCAAATCTCAACATTAAGATATGTAAAGGTATTATTTGGCCTAGAACATGTTAGGTTATTAGAAATATGATTTATATTAAATCTTTTCAAAGATTTATCCCTTTTTAAGTAGGAAGTTAATGTTTAGGATTAAATCCAAAGAAGGTTATCAAGACATGCATAAAAAATTCATTGCAGTATTACTTCAAAACAAACATAAAGGAAATGACTTCAATGGTCAAAACCAAGAGACAATTAAATAAATTATGCTATATGGACTTGTGGAATTTTCAGTCATTAAATGTTACGTAGACAAGAAAATAATTTTAGTAAATATTAAGTGGAAAATAGTTTAGAAAATGGTTCCTATGTATATATTTGTATATATGTGTATATACATGTATGCATGTATGTATGTGTGCATATATGTATATACACATATATTTATAGAGGAAGATATGGTAAGATATTAACAATAGTAACCTCAGGATGGTGGGAATATAGGTGATTTAATTTTTTATTTTTTGGCTGGCCATGGTGGCACATGCCGTTATGTGAGAGAGAAAATTGGCACACCAGGGCGTCCAGCCACTGCAATCAAACTCCAGAAATATGTGTCTACAAAACCCAAAGACCCAGGCTCGATTCCCCAGGATCCATTTAAGCCAGATGCACAAAGTGGCACATGTGTCTGGAGTTTGTTTCCAGTGGCTGGAGACCCTGATACTCCCATTCTCTCTTATCTGCCTCTTTCTTTCTCTCTCTCAAATAAATAAATAAAAATAAAAATTTGTTTTGTAAGTACACAGGGCTGAGAAGATGGCTTAGTGGATAAAGGTGTTTGCTGCGTGAGTTTAAATACCTGACTTGGGATATACCCTGAGGCCATGGGAAGGCAGATGCTATAGCACAAGCGTCTGTAATCCCAGCACATCTACAGCAAGAAGGGAGGCTGAATAGGAGAATCTCCTAGAAGCTCATGGCCAGCTGTATACACCTAAAGCAATTAAGCATTTCTCAAAGGCTTGAGTCAAATGTTCTTGGCATAACATGACAGAACTTAAAAAACTGTGAAAATTGTTGATTTACATATGAAAATAAATAATCAACGGCAACTAAATTTAATTATTGAACATACCCAGGGATCTGTGGGTGGGCTTTTTATGGTTGGAAGAATAATAAAACACTGAAGCATATGTTTTAAAGATTAGTATAGACCAGTTCCATTTCCTTAGGCATGACTCGCATGTCATTATGTATCCTACCCATGTAGATTTTACATGATGGATGAAGTATCAACGTTTCAGCTTCAGTCATGTTCTATGATGGCATTCATCTTAAGGATTACATAAAAAGTAAATTTATATTCAATTGTATAAAATTTGAACACCTTTTAACTGAAAACATACATGAAATTGGCATGGTTATAGAGAAAAAACCCAGCACCCAACACATCCCGTCTTGGTGTGACAGCAGGCATGTGCTGTGGCATGTTGATCCTCATCCGGAGATGACACGACTCAGGCCCACTCCTCCAGGCTCACTGAGGCCGCGGGAGCCTGGTGCTGTGGGGCCTTCGATGGCCCTGCCTGGTCTGTGTCAGCTGCCTTTGAAGTGTTTCTCATCAGCCTCAGAAATGCAGGAAATCAGTTTAGCAGAGGGAAATAAACAGATGGACAGAGTCGTTTATTTTGAGGGGAACTCTGTGCTGTTTGAATTAAAGTAATGAGCACTTTAAGATGCAGGGCAGCTGTTTTTACATTTAATTTGAGTAATTGAAGTTGTAAACAGTGCCCCGTGGCACATCAGCAGTACCCAACTTCCTTAGCTTCTGAGTCTCTCAGTAAATGATTAGGCAAGGGAATATCCTCGCTCCCATGGGACGCAACGAGACCCGTGAGTAGCGGTGATGGTGGTTCTGCCAACAGTGTCTTTTTATTGAGCACTGTGCAGTTCAGGACATACAGAAGTCACTTTTTACTTATCAATGAGAAAGAGAGAATGAATAAGGGCACACCAGGGCCTCTTGCCCCTGCAAACTAACTCCAGATGGATGCGCCACTTTGTGCATCTGGCTTTACGTGGGCGCTGGGGGAACTGAACCCAGGTTGTTAGGCTTTGCAAGCAAGTGACTTTAACTGCAGGCCATCTCCCTAGTCACGGAAGTACTTTTATAGCCATTATCTTTAGCCCTCATGGAAGTCTCTACTGAAAGATGAGGAAACTGGGTTAGGGAGATCGCTCAGTATGGAAAGTGCTTACTTTGCAAGCATGAGGACCTGAATTCGATCTCCAGAACCCATGTTAAAAAAACAAGAGGTGGCGGGAAGAATGTAAGAGGCAAAGGAAGGGCACCACTCCTTAGAGCGCAACTGCCCAGACAGAAATTGGCCTCGACATCCACGACCTCGCAGTGCCTAGCAATACCTTCACAAGACCCTCACAGCAGGAGAAAAAGACGATGATGTGAAAACAAAAGAGAGACTAGTGGACAGAGGAAGGGGATATGATGGAGAGCCGAGTTGTGAAGGGCAAAGTGGGGGAGGGGAGGGAAATATCATGGTTTATTGTCTGTAAGTATAGAAGTTGTCAATAAAAAATATTTAAAAAACCATATGTGGTGGTGCACACTTTTGTTTTCAGTGTGTGTGTGTGTGTGGGGGGGCAGAGATAGGAGGATCCCTGGGATTCAGTGAGCAGCTCTAACGTAATTGATGAGTTCCGGAGTAATGAGAGAGAGAGAGAAACCTTATCTCAAAGAGGAGGTGGGCACATCCCTGAGGTTGATCTCCAGCTTGCACATACTTGTGCATCTTCACACATGAACATATATGCATGCCACACATATATACACACACAATATATACATACATATATATGCATAATATTCTGCTTGTTAACACTAAATTGGTGCATGGCATGCTGTTTTCAAATGGGTTCATATATCAGAAGACAATAATTTTTCATTCAATGACCCTGTATGCCTCAGACTGCGTAGTAAGAAAACAATCAGAAGATAAAAGTAAAAGAGACGAGAGAAAGCCTCACAGCCTCTGAAAACCAGTTCTAAAGATCTCCTTGCTTCGGGTAACCGTATCCTTGGGATGCTTCCGCCAGGTCTTAGGTAGCGGCCACCACTCCCTGCTTCGTGGTCCTGAGAGTTCCGTCTTCTACTCTGACAGGCTGGGAAGCAAGTGTGGGTCCCAGTGTACTGGTGTTAACTTCACAGGTTGTCACTGGGTCCTGACTCTCTTACTCACCTCTGTTTCCCTGGCACCTAGCATAGAGCTCAAGGCAAAACAGTCATTCAATAATGTTTGCTAAATTAATTGATTAAAATATTCTGTATCCACCCAAATAGGTTATTGAGGCAGATTTATTGACACAAGGATGAATTCTTTAACCCTATCATTCAGTGTTATGGATGAATGCGTTAGTGAGGGTTCTCTAGAGGAACAGAACTGATAAATATGTATTATAAAGGGGACTTATTAGATTAGCTTACAGGATGCAGGCTGGGCAGTCCAATAAAAGCTGTCTGTAGTCTGGAGAGTTGGACAACCTGGTAGCTACCCAGTTCATAATTCTGGAAGCCTCCACAGTCCCAATCTGGCAGCGAAGGCCTGGAGGGTTCCTGTAGATGGTCTTCAGTTCATGTTGGAAGGCTGGGTCCCAATGTCCATGAAAGCTGGGAGCAATATGGTAGATGTACATACCAGCAAGGAGCACGGGTGGCCAGGCTCTGTTCTCCTGAAGCATCTTTATAGATAGCCCACCACCAGAAGGGGTACCTAAGCAAAGATCTAGCACAAGTGGGGGTGGGGGGTTAGGATGTTGAACATTCCTTGGGATCAGAATTGCTCTACTTGAAAAACTGCTGATGCAGGGGACTGGAGAGATGGCTCAGCAGTTAAGGTGCCTGCCTGCAAACCCAAGGACCTGGGTTTGATTCCCCAATACCCATCTAAGCCAGATATGCTGACACATGTATCTGGAGTTTGCTTGTAGTGATGCACTTATTCTCAATATCTTACCCCTCCTCTGCCTCTTTCTCTCTCAAATTACATACACACACACACACACACACACACACACACATTGCTGATTTGGTCCTGTAATGGTTACCTTCTTTTTGCTGGGACAAAACACCTGACCAAAAGGAGTTGATGTGAGAAAAGACTGTTTTGGCTTATTGTTTCAAGGGGGAGTTTCATCATGGTGGGAGAAGGAAGGCAGAGTGGATTCTGGGCTTCAC
Organism: Dipus sagitta; assembly: GCA_036346955.1. Classification (NCBI taxonomy): domain Eukaryota; kingdom Metazoa; phylum Chordata; class Mammalia; order Rodentia; family Dipodidae; genus Dipus; species Dipus sagitta. The sequence continues at coordinate 1,829,609 of CM070780.1, read as the reverse complement.
ATCAGCAGGAAGGTAGCAGCAAAAATGAGGTAAGTTGTGAACAGCCAGTAGGGCTGGACTAATAGGTCTCAAGGTCCATCCCCTGTCCAGCTGGGGACCGAGTATGAGGCCACACACAGGTGAGGCTATAGGGGACATTTCACATTCAGACCACCCCAAGGCCTTAAGGACGATAGGTAAAATAGACATCGTACAACTTCCTAGACCTTTCAGTAAATAAGCTAACATGCGTGGAGGACGTGGCATAGGTTCGATGACCAGAAGGCATGAGTAACTATCAGCTATGACTACTGAAGGATGTAACTGTGGTCTGTTCAGTTCTTTTTCCTCTTAGCACATTGACCACTGTGCCCCTTGCTTCCTGGACTACTGTGTACACTTTCAACCACGTTTATTATTTTCCCATCCTCTTGTGTACGTACGCTCTTGTCTTTTTGTTCCAAAGACAGTATTCTACACGAAAACCAGCGGGATCCTAATGGTTAAGCCAGAACACAGCATACAGTGTCAATATTTAGAGTGGCAATGTTTGACAGAGAGCGGTTTCACCTTCCTCAAAGCAATTACTCTGTTTGGATTCTTGGTTTTCATAAAAGAAAAGTTGGCTTGCTAGCTATTACATCCACCAAATGAAGTCTAAGCTTGTGTAAATGTTGAATAATGAATCAAAATGAAATTGTTGCTCGCGACAGGCCTTCCACGGTGGGGGTGCAGGTTCAGGAGGCAACGCTCCTGCCTTCAACTGCCATCAAGCAAACCATCCCGGTTGCCACATAGCAACGACCTCGTCACAGTCCCATTTGGCTGAGAGGTGGAGACAGTCCTAGAGATGAGCAGGGCCTGCTCCTTCATGGGTCCTTCTTTTTGCACATACGGGGGGTCCACATCTTCACCTGTGTGCTGGTCACTCTCGTGCTTGCAGAGTCCTTGGAGATGTACACAGAAGTAGGAGGTATGGTATCAGCAGAGGCTGGAATGGTTGCATCATCTCAGGACACACTCAAAGGCTTTCTAGTACTTAGCAAGGAGGCTTTAAAGCCTACATTTGGGAGGAAACCAATAAAAGCTTGTTTAGGGTTGAAGAGAGGGCTTGGTGGGCAAAGTGCTTGCCACATGAGCAGGAAGACCTGAGTTCAAACCCCAGCACCCAGGTCAAATAGTGGAGCACATCTGTAATCTTAGCACAGGCATGGAGAATCCCTAGGGCTCCCTGGTTAGCTAATCTGACCAAACTCGTGAGCTCTAGGTTCAGCAAAGACCCTTTCTCAAAAAAGAACGTGGAGGGCTGGAGGGATGGCTTAGAGGTCAAGGCACTAGCCTGCAAAGCTAAAGGACCCAGGTTCGATTCCCCAGGACCCACATAAGCCAGATGTACAAGGTGGTGCATGCATCTAGACTTTGTTTGCAGCAGCTGAAGGCCCTGGTGCACCTATTCTTCTCTCTCTCTGCCTCTCTCTCTCTCTCTCTCTGCCTCTTTCTCTCTCAAATATAAATTTAAAAAAAAGGAATGTGGAGAGTGACTGAGGAAGACACTTAACATTGACCTTTGGCCTCCACACACATGTGTACACATATGTGAACATGCATGTATATATATATATATATATATATACCCCCACACATATGAACTTGTATATATACATACATATACATACTTTAACCAAGACCAATAAGAGGGCATGGAAAAGCCACTTCCTATCCTTAAATTGTCCCATTCTATGTGACCCACATTCTGTAAGACCGTCCCATTTTGTTGTGTGTTAGTAAAAGGGGAAAAAGTGTCACATGATGTTAATCCAAGTCAACATTACTTTAGTCCTCAGGCAAAGAATGACAGAGATGGCAAGAAATGTCAAGTGGAGAGGTGGGGACACTTCCTTTGAGTATTGTAGATTATGTGCCTAATCTAGTTGAAATTAAGATGGTGTCTGTGCTAATATGTAGATTGATATTCCTTGACTGCATTAATCATGGTTTTTTTAAAAATGATTCATTTATATCTTTTTGACCCATCCTGTCTCTGGCCTCAAAGCCTCAAGAAAAGTCATTGTTTGCCCAAAGCATTCTCCGCCACGAACAGAGCAGCTGGACCAGGACCCCAGCTAACTCAGCTCCGCCCAATCTGGCCGTACCTGTGTATCTTTCACTTTCATTTCTGCTGGCAATGGGCAGACACGGGTGAAGCCGTCGGTCTTGAGGAGTTCATGGTCTGGTACGACAAGGAACTCATTGCTGTGAACTCAGTGAAAGCCCAGGAGAAGCTCTGAGTTCCCACGTGGCTGTCTCATGGCTTGTGCTGAGATGGGGCAAGAGGGGCCGCTGGGGAGGCGGGGCTGCTGGGTTTAACAAATAACACTGGACAACCGGGTGAATGTGCATTTCAGATAAATGTGTGTGTGGTATGTGCATGCGTGTGCGAATGCATGTTCCTACGTGTGTGGGCGTGTGCATGCACATGTGTTCATCACATGGAGGTCAGAGGTCAATGTTTAGTGTCTTCCTCAGTCTCTTTCCACCTTACTTTATTTTTGAGACTGTCTCTCTCTGAACCTGGAGCTCACTGATCTGGCTGGACTAGCCAGTCAGCAAGTCCTAGGGACCCTCCTGTGTCTCCTTCTTCATCCCTAGGGTTATAAACACATTCTACCATGTAGGGACTCTCTGTGAGTGCTGGGGATCTGAACTCAGGTCCTCAAGCTTGTGTGGCATCACTTTTTGCACTGAGCCATCCCCCCAGCTCCAAATGTCAGGTTTGCATCGCCATATTCAACTCTAGGGCTGGGCTTCAAGACTGAAAACGAGGCCTTTGTTATCCCAAGTGTCATCTACATACTAGCCCCATCAGTACAACTTGGGAGTTCATGGGTATACAGGCTCTTAGGCCCCATTACACACCTAGGGGCTCTGAATCTGCATTTTAACAAGATTTCCAAGGCTGGGGAGATGGCTTAGTGGGTAAAACACCTGCGGCATAGCCATGATGACCCATGTTCAGATCCCCAGAACTCACATAAAGCCAGCCATGTAGCACAAGAGTCTGCAATCCTAGTGTACCTCTGGTTAGAGGAGAGGCAGAGAGAAGAGAATGCTGAAGCCCATGGGCCAGCGAGCCTGGAGAACCTGAACAACGGGAGTCCCGCCTCCAAAACAAAGTGGACAGTGCGGCGGACACTTGAGACTGTCCTCTGTACATGTGCCTGCATTCACACATGTGAATACTCACACATCACACACACATATAAACAGGGAAAAGGAAAAGATTTTCAGGTGGTTCATATATGCATCAATGTTTGAGATACTCTGGGGAGGTGAGAAAAGAGCCAGAAATATGCTTCTATTCTTTTTTTTTTTTCTTTGTTTTTGAAGTAGGGTCTCACTCTAGCCCAAGCTGACCTGGAATTCACTATGTAGTCTCAGAGTGGCCTCAAGCTCATAGCAATCCTCCTACCTCTGCCTCCTGAGTGCTGGGATTAAAGGTGTGTGCCACCACGCCCTGCTTATTTTTTATTTTTATTTTTTGGTTTTTTGAGGTAGGGTCTCACTCTAGCCCAGGTTGGCCTGAAATTCACTACGTAGACTTAGGGTGGCCTCAAACTCATAACAATCCTCCTACTACCTCTGCCTCCTGAGTGCTGGGATTAAAGGCATGCCCCACCATGCCTGGCTCTAGAAGTATATTAATGTTCATCATTTTACTAGAATCATCTTTTTACTATGTACATTTCCCACAGCATAGTATATTTACCTAACTATATATATACACAGACATACAGACAGACATAGATAGATAGATGATAGACAGAAATATAGATGATTATATATACATATATATGTGTGTGTGTGTGTGTGTGTGTGTGTATACATATATTTTTTAAAATGTGTAAATACAGAGCTAGACAGATGTCTTAGCAGTTAAGGTGCTTGCCTGCAAAGCCTAAGGACCTGGGTTTGACTCCCGAGCACGCATGTAAGCCAGAGGCACAAGGTGACACATGTGCACAAGGTGGCGCACCCCTCTGGAGTTTGATTGCAGTGGTTAGAGGCCTTTGGTGCTCCAATTCTCTCTCTCTCTCTTTTGCTGTCTCATAAAAATGTGCAAATACCCCATGCAGTGTGGTATTCTTGGGAATAATCAGTTGCTTGCTTGGTCCTGTATTACACACATCCTTAATTTTGTCTTACACAGATATTTTCTCCATTACAGGAAGTAAGGAGGCCCACGTCACTGTCATTGACAAGACCACATGTTTAACGACACTGAAGTGAGTTGCAACTTACTGCATCACTTTCCCTCCTGTGGAACAAGGAATGGGACTTACTGGAAACCATACACTGTTTGGCACAATTCTACCCTGCAGGAGGAAACTCATAAACAGAGAGGTTGAATGACAGGCGAAGTTTCAAAGGCAGACTCCAATCTACAAATGCCTAGCCCCAAATTTATGCCTTTTGACTGTTCTCTTCAAGTGACTGGTGAAATTGTGTGTGTGTGCGTGTGCATGTGTACGTGCACAAGTGCGTGTGCCTTTGGTGTCATTCTGCAGCTGCTGGCCACTGTTTCTTGAGGTAGAGTCTCTCACTGGCCTGGAGCTCACAGACTAGACTAAATTGGCTGTCAAGCCCCTGATGGCCTGTGTCTGCCTTCCCAGCTCTGGGATGACAGATGACGTCTCCACACTCCGCTCTTTTATGCCGGTCTTGAGGCTTGAACTCAAGTACTCATGTTTACATGGCGAGCATTTCCTGACTCACCTCTCTCTCCAGCCCATAGGGAAATATTTTTACATTTCAGACTCCTTTTAGATAGTTCAGGCTAATTTTTCTTATTTGTTCTGTTTGTTTTGGCTTTTAAGGCCAGGCAGAATTAACCTGGCTAATTACCTCAGTTCTTACTTTCTGTGTGCATAGAAAAAGGTTTGCATAGCTGTTGGCCTACCATCCCACTTCTCTTTAGCTATCTCAGTTTCATGCCCATTAAACCAGCCTAGGACTTTCTTCTTGTCCCACCTAGAGGCATTCACATACCCCGCCCTCCACTCCCAGGAACCCCAAACACCAGCCCTCTGTCCCAGGCCTTTGTCTTGCTTCTGTCTGAGGTTCTCCACGTGCCTCTCAGTGGCAGAATCTTATATTAAGATTGAAGCCTGGGCAGGCAGGAGAGATGGCTCTGTGGTTAAGGAGCTTGTCTAGAAAGCCTAATGACCTGGGTTCAATTCCCCAGTACCCTTGTAAAGCCAGATGCACAAAGTGGTGCATGCATCTGGAGTTCTTTTACAGTGGCTGGAGGCTTTGGCATGCCTATCCCCCCCCCCCCCACTTTCTCCTCTCTATCTCTTTCTACTTGCAAATGGATTTTCAAGAAAAAAAAAAAACGTAAAAAGTCTTAAGCCTGATACACCCAGTTTGATAAGAAAGGGAGACCACCTCTGGGATGTCCTATGGTCCTGCAACTCATCTCTTTTCTCATTTCCCAGAGATTGCCTGGCACGTGCAGGGGGAAACTGATCTGTAACACACACATTGTTCCTCAGTGTGTTGTTCTTCCCACACGTGTGTCTTCCCCAGTGAATGAATGCTCCTAGGATGACACTGGTCACTGTGTGTATCTTCCCCAGTGAACGAATGCTCCTGGGATGACACTGGTCACTGTGTGTATCTTCCCCAGTGAATGAATGCTCCTGGGATAACCCTGGTCACTGTGTGTATCTTCCCCAGTGATGAGTGCTCCTAGGATGACACTGGTCACTGTGTGTATCTTCCCCAGTGAACGAATGCTCCTGGGATGACACTGGTCACTGTGTGTATCTTCCCCAGTGAACGAATGCTCCTGGGATGACACTGGTCACTGTGTGTGTCTTCCCCAGTGAATGAATGCTCCTGGGATGACACTGGTCACTATGTGTGTATCTTCCCCAGTGAATGAATGCTCCTGGGATGACACTGGTCACTGTGTGTATCTTCCCCAGTGAACGAATGCTCCTGGGATGACACTGGTCACTGTGTGTGTCTTCCCCAGTGAATGAATGCTCCTGGGATGACACTGGTCACTATGTGTGTATCTTCCCCAGTGAATGAATGATCCTAGGATGACACTGGTCACCGTGTGTATCTTCCCCAGTGAATGAATGCTCCTGGGATGACACTGGTCACTGTGTGTATCTTCCCCAGTGAATGAATGCTCCTGGGATGACACTGGTCACTATGTGTGTATCTTCCCCAGTGAATGAATGATCCTAGGATGACACTGGTCACTGTGTTCAGCTTCCCCAGTGAATGAATGCTCCTGGGAAGACACTGGTCACTGTGTGTGTCTTCCCCAGTGAATAAATGATCCTGGGATAACAGTGGTCACTATGGCTGCTACATCTCCAGATGGGACTCACCTTTCAGGGTACCAGAGTCTGAATGGTAACTCTGAAGATGCTAGAATTATAGGCAATTTGTATTTTTGTGCATCTTCCTGTGATTCAGAGAACAGTGTCTTCCACGTAAAATATGTTCAATCAATTCCATACATGCTGACTAACGGATTGCTCTGTGGAGCTAAGCAGATCATTTTCAGCTTGTTGACTCAAATATGTTTAACTTGTTTAAATTGGATGTACTCTTTATAATAGCATGGTGTCAATGAAGAATATAATCCTGAAGTGTAGTAATATTAGGAATAATAACCTATAATAGGGTCAGGAAGATAGCTCAGTTGGTAAGGTGCTAGCCTCCCAAGCATGAGGAACTGAGTTCAAGCCCCACAACCCACATAAAAATGGCAGGCGAGATAGTACACATTTGGAATCCCAGTGCTGGGGAGGTTGAGACAAGCAGACCCCTGGGGATCCCTGGCCAATCAGTCTGGCCTACTTGGTAAAGTCCCATCTAATGAGAGGCCCTGCTTCTGAAAAGGTGGATGGTACCTGAGGAACACCACCCGAGGTTGTCCTCTGACCTTCTCATGCATGAACATACACATGCACACACACTCATCCCAACACACATACACCTGTACACACGCACACACACACACTCATCCCAACACACATGCACCTGTACACACTCACACACACACACTCATCCCAACACACATGCACCTGTACACATGCACACACACACACTCATCCCAACACCCATGCACCTGTACGCACGCACACACACACTCATCCCAACACCCATGCACCTGTACGCACGCACACACACACTCATCCCAACACACATGCACCTGTACACATGCACACACACACACTCATCCCAACACCCATGCACCTGTACGCACGCACACACACACTCATCCCAACACACATGCACCTGTACACACGCACACACACACACTCATCCCAACACACATGCACCTGTACACACGCACACACACACACTCATCCCAACACACATGCACCTGTACACACGCACACACACACACTCATCCCAACACACATGCACCTGTACACACGCACACACACACACTCATCCCAACACACATGCACCTGTACACACGCACACACACACACTCATCCCAACACACATACACCTGTACACACGCACACACACACACTCATCCCAACACCCATGCACCTGTACACACGCACACACACACACTCATCCCAACACACATGCACCTGTACACACGCACACACACACACTCATCCCAACACACATGCACCTGTACACATGCACACACACACACTCATCCCAACACACATGCACCTGTACACACGCACACACATACTCATCCCAACACACATGCACCTGTACACACACACACACACACACACACACAATAATGGCCTCTATGTAGACAGCAAAAGAGTTACCAAATTGACAGGTTATGCTAGTTCTATGGAAATAAATATAAAGTTAGAGAGGATGTTCTATATATATTTGAATTCTAGGAGGACTTTTTGTTGGATATTATCCGTCCTTAGGCATTCGGGGGTCTATTCCACCACCTTAAGGATACCTAGCTAATTAGCAGCCAACCAACGGCAATGAGAGCACTGAAAGAAACAAAGCCATGTGGACTGACCCGTTCCCAGTGTGAGGCCCTGCTGCGGAGATCAGCGTGGCTTCTCCCGCGTGTGAGCAGGACACCTCGAATTCACATGGTCCTTCATTCATGTGTTAGGCAAATATTTATTGATCAACTTAGAAATGTCAGGTGCCCTAGAGAATCCAGATGGTTACGCTTTGATCCAATATATGCATCCTCTACCACCCACCAAAATTTCACATTCTGGAACAATCATACACTTCTTAAATCAGCAAGACTGGGAGGAAAGATAAGGTTGGAATCGACCACTCAAAATTTAGGCAATGTTAGAACCAGAGTACCAATATAAGTGACAAAAAATAGCAGTTCTAAAAAAACTACTAGCAAAATTCAAAAGACATGTTAAATTTCTAAAAGATAGGTACTGTACCAGTGACTTTTCTTTTGTTATGATGAATTCTGGTCAAAGTCAATTTAGGAGGGAAGGAAAGGAGGGAGAGAAGGAGGCAGACAGGGAAGGAGGGAAGTAGGGAAGGAGAGAGGTAGGGAAGGAGGGTTTATTTTGGCTCTCAGCGTAAGAGGATCCGGTACATGAGGATGGGGCAGGCGAGGTGGTAGAGCGTGAGGCAGCTGGTCTCACTGCATCCACAGACAGGAAAGGGGAAGAGACGGATACTGGTGCTCTGTTCACTGTCTTCTTTTTATATAGTCCAGGACGCAGCCCATGCAACAGTGCTACCCAAAGTTACAGTCGGTCTCCCCATCTCAATTTCTGTAATCTAGAAACTCCCTCATGGACATGCCCAGAGGTTTGTCTCCTAGGGATTCTTGACTTTGTCATGTTGACAATGAAGATTACCTATCCCACATACCATACTTAAAGTTTGCTAAATCCAGCATTTATTAAGTAACTATATTTTTTAAACGCGAGGGTTGCTTGGTTGACGTGTGGTATCATGGAGGGTCAGCACTGAAGGACACCAAGTTCTGGAGTCAGGGTTCTAGCCATGGAGTACTGTGTTAACAGTACCTCTGAGACAGATGTTGGACATGATATCAAGAGGAAGAAGAGGTGCATTAGTTCAAGATTCCCCCAAGTGGACCTTGAGATTAAGATCTCACTATGTGCTTTGTGGCAAGTGAACCCAGGATGCTCAGGATACAAGGAAAGTCCCTTCACTGTGCTAAGTGTGATCAATAAACAGATGACCACTGTGAATAACTGGGAGCTCACTCCCTAGTATAGTATAGTATAGTCCAGCCCTATCCGCTTCAGGTAACCCTTGGGGCATCTATCTCTCAGCATGCCTCATTCTCTCTCTTAGGTCAAGCATCCTCAACTAGAGTGACAGAGAAAATATCTGATAGGTCCTGGAACCTTTCACATGTGACCTCGCAAGAAGCATGTAGGCAGGCAGCACCTGAGCAGGAATCCCTATAGGGCCGTCAGGTGGGCAGATGAGATCACACGGAGCGGGCCAAGCGGACAACACATCAGCCCTGTGTTTTTTCTTGGTTTGCTAGAGTCAGCTGTGTGTATTTGCTGTTAGGCTGGGCCAAACAGCAGCATGTTAGAAATGTAGGAATTGTGTACGGTAAATGAGAGGATGTATTTTTTTATTTAAAAATTTTTAATTATTATTATTTTTTTCATGAGAGAGGGAGAGAGAGAGAGAGAATTGTCATGCCAGGGCCTCCAGCTACTGCAATCGAACTCCAGACACACGTGCTGTCTTGTGTGCATGTGCGACCTTGTGCGCTTGCATCACCTTGTGTGTGTGGCTTACGTGGGACACGGAGAGTCAGACATGGGTCCTTAGGCTTCGCAGGAAAGTGCCCTAACCACTAAGGTATCTCTGCGGCCTGAGGTGCACATTTTGCTCACATGGCATCGCTATTTATAAACTGTGCATGAGAGGAATTACATGACAGAACCTATGTGTTATAAAAGAAGTGATGAGATGGGAGAGGAGACCATCTTCAAAATACAATAATGAAGATTTTCAGCCTGTAAGAAGCCGGCAGACCAGCAAGAAGAGCAGGACTTTCCAGGCGGTGACCTGAGGGCCGGGGCTGGGTAGGTGCTCATGTCCCAGCGCCTCCCTGTAGGTAGCTCCCACCCACTCTGGAGATGTGTCACTGCTGCACTCAGGTCCGCATTGCTGGCAGAAGTCACCCAACCAAGAGCAGCTTGTGGGAAAAAGAGGTTTATTTTGGCTTACAGGCTCAAGGGAGAAGCTCCATGATGGCATGGAAAATGACGACATGAGCACAGGGTGAACATTACCTCCTGGTCAACATCAGGTGGACAACAGGAACAGGACGGTGTGGCAAACGCTGGCCAAGGGACACTGGCTATAACCCCATAAGCCTGCCCCCAATAATACATTCCCTCCAGGAGGCGTTAATTCCCAAACCTCCATCAGCTGGGAACCTAGCGTTCAGAACACCTAAGTTTATGGGGAACGCCTGAATCAAACCACCACAGTCAGTTAGCATTTGCTCCTGTGATGTCAGTACCTGACATACCCACTGTAAGAGAGGAGAGACTTGCTCGGGTTCATTATCTCAGAGGGGGGCAGTGCATGGGAAGTGGGGGCGGAGCAGCTCCTGGTGGCAGGGTCATGTGACAGTCTGCCCACGTCGCGACAGCCCTGGAGGCAGAGAGGGCCGATTGCTGGCCCCTCACTGGCCTGTCTCTCCTTTTATTCCATCAAAGCCCCTTGTCTGTGGATGACACCATCACATTCAAGGTGGGTCTTTCTCCCCACTGTGAGACTTCTTTGAAATGCCTTTGGAGATACAGCCAGTCGTGTGTCTCCGTTCCCCAAGTGACTCGAAATCCAGGCAAGCTGATAACAAATATAGACCATTGTAGGGGGCCAGAGCAGGGATGCCCCGTCCTGAAAGAACAACTGCAGGTGGGTGTGTAGCAATGGGGAGGCAATGCCCAGGGGCATAAACATGGTAAACGGACAAAGCAATGAGCCCACGCTGCACAGGTAACTCAAGAGCCCTGGACCTCGAGGGACTGGTGTAACAAAACAGTGCACACGAGGCCCCAGTATACTTCGGTCCTCAGAGAATAAATTAAATCCCCAAGGTAGGTGCTCAGACCCGTTCCTGCACGGTGAAGAACCTACCTGGCCGCGAGCCCAGGATAAATAATAAACACCAGCCCCGTCTGTCTCTGGGATCAGCGTCCTGCCTTGACCTTGCCTCTCAGGTGAGGCAGGAAACCGAAGTCCTCCTTACCGCATGCGGTCATTACATTTCCCATGGCGCTGTTCACAAGAGGTATAAGGGCTGCTTCCCTGGCCATCCTCCAGGTAGGTAATTATCTTGCCTCCTGTTCTGACTCCTCTGTGGTTTCAGTTGTAGGAGAGAGAGCTTTCTTCGTTCCCACGTGATTGGCTGCTGGTGCCGAAAGGTTTCATTCCAGAAATCTGTTACCTTCTGCCCTGGAGCTTGGCTGGCATTCAGGGGTGGGAGAGGATGTCTGAGGACAACTTGGCCAGGTCTGTCCTTACTAAGAGAAGTGGAGAATTGGGACTCATTTCCTGATCAATTGAGCACCAAGTAATTTTTTCCCCTATGACCTCATTAAAAAAAATAAAACTATGAAAACATGAATTGTTCAGGCAAAAAAAAAGTTCCCAACTGAAAATTACTAACATAAAATCTATAGCCCTTAGCCCCACCATAAGAGTATGCTGTTCTGCCAAAGCAGCTAATAATCACGCTGGTCAAATTTTTTGCAAATGACACATTTAAGGACAGGCTATCTGAGTGGAGACTTTCCTGGAAAAGCTCTCTATGGAAGTGCTTCAAGTTCCTGATATTTTAAATTTTGAAATGTTTGAAAATACATGAGTAGATATCTTGGGAAGGGGACCCAAGCCTAAGCACAAAATTCGTTTTCATTGCATACACAGTATGAGTTGTACAATATTTTTAATACACTTATGTTTTGACTATGACCCATTACACGAAGTCAGGAGTGGAATTTTCCATTTATGGCATAAAAGCAACCCACAGAATGTTCAGGAGTTTGGAGAATTTTGGATTTTTAGGCTACATATGTTCAACCTATGCATTTAATATCTATCTATTATCTATTTTAGAACCAGAATGTCTCCATTTTTGGACTCGGACTGACATTTCATTATAACACTCTGTTTCCTAGGAGTGACCCAGATCCCGCCCCCCCAATGATCACTGTCCTGGAATGGCCCAAACCACCTGTCTGATTATCACTTCCCTGAAGTGGTCCCAGCCTTGAGGTACGATGGACCGCTCTTCGACCAAAGAATTCCAATGACTCCATAAGTATTCCCTAGTCTGTAAGCGAAGTGGCTTCTGACCTGCCTGGTCAGAGCTCTTTTCTAGCTTTCCTGAATAAAGCCTCTCTCTGCTCAACTCTTGTTTCTTTCCTAGCAATATATCCATCTATTATTCATCTACCTAGCCATCTATAGATTATCTATCTAGCTATTAAGCACCTATAATCTAGTGACCATCTAGCCATCCAATTACCATTTATCTTTTAATCATCTATTAACCCATCATCTATATATCCATGCATTTATCTCTCTATCTATTTATCATATGTCTATTAATCATGTATCTCATCACATCCATAACTTAAATTTTTTAAATTTATTTGCGAGAAGAGAAAGTATGAGTCTGCCAGGGCCTTTTGCCACTTCAAACCAGCTCCAGATACATGTGCCACTTTGGGCATCTGGCTTTACATGGGTACTGGGGAATTGAACTTAAGCTGGTAGGCTTTTCAAGCAAGTGCCTTTAACCACTGAGCCATCTCCCGAGCCCGCGTCCATAACCTTCCACCCCTCCTCCAATGGGCATCATTAGTGTAGCCTGGTCGGTGCACGACCCTCGATGGTGCTCCAGCCATTTAGTAAGTCAAGGAGTCGTTTCTGGGACCCACAGGTTCATGGCAACGTCACATGGACATAAAAAGTTGCACAGTGACAGTCCCCGCTTTCTGCCGTCCACTCACATCCCAGCCGGAACACAGCGTACGGGAGCAGTTCTGAGAATAGAACTGAGCACTGTGACTCTGAGGAAACTAGTGGGTCTCGCTAGCCAACAGTCTATCTATAAATGCAGGTAAGAATACTTGGACATATTATTAATGCACTGAGGAACAGATGACACGAGAGACTGGCATGTCTGGTGTGGAATCTGGTCAGTAAATACGCAGAGCGTGCCCGCGCTGCCCGGCCAGTGAGCCAGGTCCTGCCCCGCGTTCCCTCTCAGCAGCGTGGAGAAAGGCTGTGGCTGTGCAGTCATGCCAACGCCCAGCTCAGAACTTTGCCTTTGTGGTGAGACAGACCCGGATGAGAACACTGCTTGCTCGTTACTTCTGTGCTTACAGTGACATGACCTTTCTCAGCCTTGTTTTTTTCTTGGCATGATAAGGTTGTGTAGGACATATGACAATGACTGTTCACACAGTCATATGGAACTTGCCACACGGAAAGCGTCACGTCAGTGGGAGTCATTACTACGAGAGTTGTTACCAAGTGTCTGATGACTTAACCATAGGCCATCACTCGAAGTACAGCTACTTTTTAATCTTTATCAACCTAAAACAATGATCTGTTCTTGTTTTTTTTTAAATCTGACCTCAGTTGAAAATCTCTCCAGGGTATTGTGAAGAGTGGAAGGCTGTCCCGTCAGTCGTGGGGACAACTTGGACTATCACCACGCAAGGGTGGACTTAGGCTGGCTTTGTTGCTGGTGCTGTGCCCCTGGCTGGCGTTACAGACCACATGACTGCATGAAAACCACAGGGACATCACTGCAATCAAGATCACTTCCTCACAGGTGCTGGGAGATACCACTCACTCAGTAAAGTGCTTGCCTTGCAAGCACGACAACCTGAGCTTGATCCCTGGCAAAACGCCAGGCATGGTGGCATGTGCTTATAATCCCGGTGCTGGGGTGCAGAGACAGGTGGACCCCTGGAGCTCACAGGCCAGCCAGGACAGCCTACTTGGTAAACCCCAGGCCAGTGAGAAACCTTGTCAATAAGAGAAGTAGAGGTCTGGCACCTGAGAAACAACACCAAGGTTGTCCTCTGAGCTACACGCGCGCACACACACACACACACACACACACACACACACATATCTGATTCACACCATAGCCCTCTGTTTGAAGACCCATAGGAGGACTATGCAGTGGTTTCTTAAAAGCTTAGAAGACTTCTTTAGTAAAACCTATGAATGGTCACGCTTTCGATTTTTAAATGATCATAGCTTCACAGCAGGTTGCAAAGAGCAGACAAGGAGGCTACACGTATCCCTGCCCATTTTCCCCAGTGTCACGCCTTCTGCGGCTACAATCCCAGAGCAAGGGCCGCAGCGGACATGACTTTCAGCCACTTTCCTGAAATAGCCCAGATGACGGATTTTGGATCTGAGTGTCTTCTAGTTTCTATTTCCTGTATGTTGTTTTTGCTTTTCATGTTATCATTTCTTTTTGTATTACCCATATGACAGCTGCCTCGAATCCTTTTAGAAGCAACACTGGGGGTTCGATTCCAGTTGCCTTGGTCCACATGTCTGCTTTTATGTCAGTACCGTGCTCTTCTGATCACTTTGGCTATGTAGTATATTTTGAAGTCAGGTAGTATGTATCCCTGTCTTTTTCTCTCTGTTTCTCAAGGCTGCCTTTAGTATTCAAGGCATTTAATAGTTGTATGTGTTATGAGTGTTTTTGGAGGTCTGTGAAGAATATTACTGGCATTAAAAGGACGGATTAGATCTCTCTATTATTTTGGGTGATATGGACATTTAACAGTTGTATGTGTTATGAGTGTTTTTGGAGGTCTGTGAAGAATATTACTGGCATTAAAAGGACGGATTAGATCTCTCTATTATTTTGGGTGATATGGACATTTTAAGAAATTTATTCTCCCAATCCATGAACTTTTCACTTTTTTGTATCAATGTTTTTGTCTTTGTTTTGTTTTTAGTATCAAGGTCTTTCAATTTAATTTTTATTTTTTGTAGCTATTATACATATAATACAAACATACTTTTACATTATAATATAAATGTAAATGTTTCTTGCATTCCTTTTCAGGTAGTTTGTCATTATGAACAAAAATAACCACCAACACCATCATAGTTGGGGACTTCAATACTCCATTATCACCAATGTATAGATTGTCATTAGTTTTCAAAAACACCCCTAATTTTTTCAGCTTGATTCTTTTTTGTTTTTTACTCCTGCAACGTTCCTGAATTCATTTACTAGATATAACACTTCTTTGTGTAATATTTAGGGTTTTCTCTATAGAAGGACATGTTGTATGAAAATAAGGACAACTTACCTTCTCACCGTTAGGATTCCTTCCATTTCTTTCTCTTGTCTTCTTGCCCGTGCTAGAACTCCCGGCACTATATTGAAGAGAAAGAGTGAAAGTGGGTGTCTTTGCTTGTTCCAGAGGAAATGCATTCAACCTTTCTTGGTTCTGCTTGTTGTAAGCTGCAGATTTGTTATATGTGAACTTTCATCGAGTTTCAGTCCTACTTTTTAAGAGCTTTTACTTGTCTTGAAAGAGTAACTCTTTTAATTTGCAACAACTGAAATGATCCTATGATCATTTTATTTTTGGTCCAACATTCTATGATTTTTAGATTGTTTTTCTCCACTGGATGGCTAGAAGGATATTTTCACCCTACGTGGATCCAAGTAAGGCTGCTGAAAAGCTGAGAGCTTGGTTACAAAAGAGAGATTGAAGCTGGACGTGGCAGCGCACGCCTTTAATCCCAGCGCTTGGAAGGCAGAGGCAGGAGGACTACTGTGAGTTCAAGGCCAGCCTGAGACTACATAGTGAATTCCAGGTCAGTCTGGGCTAGAGTGAGACCCTACCTTGAAAAACCAAAGTAAATAAAGAAATAATGAAGGAGATACTGTGCTGTGGACGAGGCTTAGTTGGCAAAGCATACTTGCTCAGCAAATATGAGGACGTGAGCTCAGATACCCAGCATACATGTGTATCTTTGGCAGGTGGTACAGTCCGCCTGTAATCCCAGCACCCAGGAGGGAAAGGCAGGGAAGGCCCGGGGCAAGCTGGCTCGCTAGAGTAGCTGAATCAGCAAGCTCTAGGTTCATGTGAAATCACTGGCTTCAAGAAATAAAGTGGAGAATGATGGGAAAAGACACCTGACATCCACCTTGGCCCTCAAACCGCACAACACACCAATGCAGGTCTATCCACACACACACACAGACACACACACACACATGCACCTACAGGCATACACATGCCACAGGGCACACATACATGAGAAAAGGGGCACACTTTATAGGACTTGTTTTCAGTTATACAATTAGATGTTTCTCAGTAGAGGGGAAGGAGAAATCACCTCAGTTAGTAGAGAAGAGGAAGGAGTGGAAAGCCACAAAACCCTATCATGGACCACGTTGAAAGAGCAAAGGCCATCAGTGGATGTAGTGTGGAAGAGACAAACAAAAGGAGAACCACAGAGGTTTGACTGTGACCATGAATTATATTTTGCGACTAAACCATAACAAGGCATTGCTTGTCTTTGAGTGGAAGATTAATATGAAATTGAAAGAATATAGATGCAAATGGAGGGATGACTAGAAAGCAAAGAGAAACCTGCTGGATTGTAAAGAAAATTGATTAGATTCAAGAGGATAGATCTTAAAGAAGAAAGTCCGGCAAGGCAGGGTTGAGTCACAGCCTTCCTTCCTCCCCGGGCAATAGAAGTTTAGACATTTCCAACAACAGGTAACATGCTGACAGGGTTACGTTTATCTAGTTCTGGTGAGCTTGGCTGGAGTCTTCTTACCTTTTGGTTAGATTCATAAATACAATGTAGAGGTCTTAAAGTTGGTCCCTCTTCCTGCTGGCAAAGCTTGTGCTTACAATATCCCACTAGGGCCCCCTCCCGCCCCTCGAAACAACACTGAATTCACATAAGTACTTTTCTGGCCATACATTTCTGGGCAATAGCTTTGTTCAGAAAGATTCCTCCCAGGGTAGCTACTGCAATCAACTTTCTCACTTTGGGATTTCTACTGTAAAGAACTTGTCTGAAGGTCTCACGCAGAGAATTCAATTTATGTCATCCAAACAGGTGAAATGTGAAGTGTCCCTCACCAGCTCCTGGGGTTGGTACATGTCACCAGATTCACCTGCACTGTTTTCTGGTTTCTGGGGGGCAAATGAATTGAAATTCATGTTCCAATTAAAAAACCATTAACAGCAAACATCAGAGAGAAGAAGCAATTAGTTAATGTATTATTTAAGGCTTTACTACACTTTAGCTATCAAGGACAGTCATTCATTCTGAGTAAATTTTTTTTTACCCATTATTAAAAGCTTAAGTATTCACCAATAACTGAAAATGTTTGCATTTGCTTGCTTGAATTCTACTCAAGGGAGCAATACCCCGACAATGTTTCCTCACCAAATACCTCAAATGATGACATAGGGTCTAAAGCTAGACATATTAACTCTCCAACACAAATAAAAATTTAGTCCATAAATTTGCTATGGATATGTTTTGTATGCTGGTGCATGCATAATTTTTTAATATTTTATTTATTTATTTATTTGAGAGAGAGAGAGAGAGAGAGAAAGAGGTAGATAGAAAGAAAGAGAAAGAGAGAGAATGAGCCTGCCAGGACCTCTAATCACTGCAAATGAACTCCAGATGCATGCACCACCTTATGCATCTGGCTTTATGTGGGTCCTGGGAAATCGAACCAGGATTCTTTGGCTTAACTGGTAAATGCCTTAACTGCTAAGCCATCTCTCCTGCCCACATTCATAATTTTTAAATGTCTTCCCTGCTCAGGACACTTTGCTTGAAGCTATGGTTCAGCTGCTGTGTAGTTTATACCCTCAAAGAGCTTTCACCCTTACCCTTACTTGCTGTAGACAGCTAGTCATTAACAGATGAGGGCTGGGGAGATAGCACAGTGGTTAAAGGCACTTTCTATACAAGTCTGGTTGACCAGAGTTTGTATCCTTGGCACTCATGCAAATCTGGGCACACAGTGGCACACATGTCTGTATCCCAATGTCCTCTGGCAATGGGAAGAAGTGTCAGGAGACTCCCAGCGCTCAGGCCAGCTAGTCTGGCCTTCCTAACCAACAACAAAAGATGCCCTGTCTCAAACAAGGTGGAGGGAGAGGACCAATACCTTGAGGTTATCCTCTGACCTTTAGACATGTGCACACATGCACCCTACATAGAAAAGCACACAAAATAAAAATAACAACAAGTATCATAATTAAATGTCTAATGAAATGACTGGTGCATTCCTGACTGATACTCCCACAAGACCTACACTGTTCTGAGCCCATCAACATTTTGATATGGAAGAAGACCAAAGTAATGAGACAATAAAACAGAGGAAGGACTACTTAGAAAAAGAAGGGTCCTCAGCTGAATGGGGGTGGAGGAGAAGGAATAAGAATGACTGGATGGGAATACCACCAAAGTACAGCATATTCATATATTAAAGCTCTCAATAAAAATAAATTACATGTTTGAAGATAATTTTTTAAAACACAAGGTCATGTAATTTGATATTTCAATCTTCCATTACTAGGGCAGGGCAGGGAATTCATTGAGATAGCAAGGAAGATGAGAGATTCTTAATTCTATTCGATCAAGGGAGTTTTGAGGGAACTAGAACTAAGACATGTGTTTCTGGACCCACAATGACATAGGATTTTTATCTACTGACTGGATTTTTGGTCTCCATGCACTACCAGTTCCTATCTTCCATTAGCATTTAGTAGTCTAAACTGGAATAATACATTTTCTAAATTTCATCATAATATCTGGCTCCATAGCACAAATTTAGATGGGTGTATTGAGTTAGCCCTAGACCTCCCTTCTCTGAAATTTTTTTTTTTAGAAAATATTGAACTCAGTAGGAAAGCAAGAAAAGAAAATATCCAGATGCCAGGAAGGAGGTGGACACTAAAGAGTAATTTTACCAGAAATGAAAGATTGAGAGGGACAGAGATGCCATGGGGCAGGGAGTGTGATGCCTGCTGAGGAAGAATCCTGAAGCTCGGGCAGTTGGCACTGGGCCACTGGATGCTATGCTAAGAAACTCACACCAGTGGCCTGAGGAGGGCTAGGATGGCGCAGATATTCCTTGAAGTACAAACGACAAATCATTTGCCCTAGGGGGGGAAAAAAAACCTGGAGTCTCATGCTAGGTGCTCTGAGCTTTTCAGAGCCCATCAACATTTTGACATGGAGAGCTGAGGAGGACCAAAGGGTTGAGACAACAAAACAGAGGAGAAACCACTTAGAAGGAGAGGTGTCCTCAATGGAATGGGTGTGGAGGAGAGGGGATCTGAAAGGCACAGGGGCCTGACTTTAATATGGATTGATTTTATCTCTCCCTAGAAATCACAGTTAGGATACTATTTGCTAAATTTTAAAGGAATGAATAGTGTAATAGAGATGATGTTATTTTTTCAACCAATAGGAAGAATAGTGGGGACCAAAAAAAAAAAAAGAAAGAAAGAAAAGAAAAAAAATATTCTCTCTAAAACCTCAATTAAAACAAAAAAAGAAAAAGGGTGATAATTACATCTTAAATGTGTAACTAAAAATAATATTATAGCATAAAAGGTCCAAACATATGAATTATATGCATAAATTAACTAGAATAGTCAGACTAGTTTCAAAAATAAGAATTATGTTCATCTGGAGCCTAAGGGTGAGAATATATATACATATATATTATGCCAGGTGTGGCAGTGCATTTCTATAATCTCAACTATTCACGTGGAGCAGGAAGATCACAAGTTCAAAGTCTGCCTTGACTATGAGAATAAGGTTGCGGTTAATCTGGAAAAATTAGCAAAAACCCTGTCTCAAAATAAATGTATATTAAATATAAAACATTATTGTTATATATTACTTATGTATTTTATATATTATGTATTATTTATATATTTATAATTTACTAACATGAAATAGTAAATAGGCTGAGGATTTAGCTCAGAGGTAAAAACTTGTCTAACATACATGAGGACCTTCAATTCCCAGTTCTGCAAATAAAAATATAAAATAAAATAATGAAACTAAAACACAAGTATATGTTACTATGTTTTAATATGTACATATGTAAACGTATACATAACAAGAAATGCTAATCAAATAAAAGCTGGATAGCATTATTTAAAAGTAGCAAGATATTTATAAGAACAAAAGCATGATTAGTGATTAAAGTACTGTCTATATAATTATAAAAATGTAACTGACAAGCAAGCTGCATTCCTAAATTTGAGCACCAAAAATAAAACTGTGTCAGTTACATGGAAAAATTGGAATATCCAGAATCTTAATATAGGATATTTTAGTATATAATTTATTATAATTTCCATGAACTAAGAATTTAGCAAGAATATAGCACAAGTGAACAATACAATTAATATGCTTAATATAATGTACAAAAATAAAGCACACATCCAACAATTGGTGAATACCAAGTTTGCCCAAAACATGTAGAGATAATTTATGAAAATTGGGCATGAAGCATGTGTTATGTACAAATCAAGTTCAAAAAGTCATAATAAATTCCCAATAAATGATATCATACAGATTATAATTCCCAATAAAATACAAGTAACAGAGAAATCACTATTAAAGATAAATTATTCCCAAATACTTGAGAAATGAAAATCCTAGTTCTAAGTAATTCATACATTTTACATAATAATGGATTACTGAAATATTTTGAGCCCAAAACTATTAGAACTGTGTCATACCAACACATGCAGGACACAGCTACGGGAGTGTGTATACAAAACCTTGTATCAATGGTGTTTAAGTGCTTCTACTGGGAAAAATGAAATATCAGTAAGCCAAGAATCCAACTCAACAAAATTAGAAGATAGAATAATGTGCCTGGGGATAAGGCTTAGTGGATAAATATTTGACACGGAAGCACAAGGACCCAGATTTGGATCCTCTGCGCCCGTGTAAAAGCTGGGTGTGGTGGCACACACCTGTAGTCCCAGCACTCGTGAGTTGGAGGGAGGAGCAATTCACTGAGATTCACCAGAGATTCACTGACTAGTGAAATCACTGAATTCCAGGTTCACTGAGAGACCTTGTCTCAATTAAAACAAAAATGGTGGAAAAGCCACTGAGGAAGAAATGCATGTTGACCTCTGCCCTTCACATACACACATATGTGTCTACACACACGTCCGCCCCACACATACGAATACACACACCACATGCACCACACTTATAGACATGCAAAAGAAGAAAAGAGAATGAAATAGAGTAATGTATATGGCAACTTCTATTCTTGTCAATGATGACAAAGATTATATATCACCATCCCTATCACTATGCATAATTAACTATACGAGCTGGGTGAATTCTGAAAGAGAACTGCTTGAAGATGTCAGAGATCAAGCCAGGTGGACAGCACTGGACAGCTATTCTCAAAGAGAAGGAACATGGATGGTGGCTACAGGGGCAGACGTCAGGAGAAGTTAGATGCCGGGTGAGCAGTCAGAGCTGGAGGTGAGGAAGGTGGGCAGGATGTGAAGAGCCTGGATCTTAAAGAGGTAGGGCGTGCAGAGCAACGAGCAGGACATTCATATTCATACGGAATTTGTCAGGCTCCAAAAGAGGCCAGCCAGCCAAGGTACCTGATGGGTGTCCCCCAGGAATCAGAGCTATATTGAAGGGATGTTCCTCAATAGAAAAAAGACCCCTCACCCCCTCCCAAAACAGAACATGAAACCCAGAATCCACTCATTCAAGGGAACCCACCTGTGCTCCATTCACGTACTGGAAAGTAAATGAAGTCTTCCCTATATGAAAAGAACAGCCCAGGGCCTGTCTTTTAAACTGTTATACACAATGTCCAGCATTCAGTGAAAAATTACCATATAAGCCAGGCATGGTGGTGCACACCTTTAATCCCAGCACTCGGGAAGCAGAGGTAGGAGGATAACTGTGAGTTCGAGGCCACCCTGAGACTACAGAGTGAACTCCAGGTCAGCTTGAGCTAGAGTGAGACCCTACCTTGAAACAAAAATATATGTGTGTGTGTATATATATATGTATATATATATATATATATATATATATATATATATATATATATATATATATCATAGAAGTCTAGAAACAGATACAAATTACTAAAAACAACAAAAAAGGACCAGATAATGTAAGTAGAAATAGTCTCATGGAGGATTTTCAACAGAGGATAAGACGCTGAATTTGTTAATAAAAGAAGTTGACTAGAAATTTTAATGACTGATATTAAAAATGTTTAACCATCAGACATAGTAGAAGAAAACATCAGTGAGTTGCATGATAAGCAAGCCAGTAAAATAAATATCAGAGAAGTTTGAAATATATTTTATTTCATTTATTTGCAAGTACAGAGAGAGAGAGAGAGAGAGAGAGAGAGAGAGAGAGAATACATCACAGCCTCTAGCCACTGCAAACAAACTCCAGACGCATGTGCACCCTGTGCATCTGGCTTTATGTGGGTACTGGGGAATGGGACCCAGGTTGTTAGGCTTTGTACCAAGCTCCTTAACTGCTGAGCCATTTCTCTAGCCCTTTCAGAAGTTTAATATGCAAAAAATTAACTGTATTTCTTTACATCTACAATATCCATAAAGTGCAGTTAAAATATACCATTGATAATTGGAAAAAATTAAAAATGAAGTAAATGAGCTTTCTGCATTGTGGAGAGACTTTTAAGGATCTAAACAATTCGTGAGGTCTGTATTTTTGATTATATCAAGGGTTGCCAAACTTAAATGAGCATTTAATTCTCATTTATCTCTCTTTCTCTCTTCTTCCTTCCCTCCTTCCTTCCTCTCTACCCCCTCCTCTTTCCATGGACAGGGATGGAAGCCAGGCCTTGTGCATGCGAGGCAAGCACTCTGCCAGCCGCCACAAAATAGTGCCATGAATTTACATGGCAATATCATGAAGATACAGGTTTCACATAATTTACACAAGTATATCAATGCAATTCCAAAAAATAAAAAATAAAAAAGACAAGTTCCTTGGTGGCTCTTGATCAGCTGGTTCCAAAGTTTGACACAAATTGCCACAAATAGCCAAGGCAATGTTGAAGAATATTGATTGAAATTTGTCTTACCACATAGTCAACCCTCTTATGAAGCTCTAGGGAGATACAAAATAAAAGAGACAAATAAACTAGTGGAACAGAATAAAGTGCAAGAAGCAGACAGACATACACACAATCTGATGTATGAGTGAGATAGAACTGAAGAATTACCATGGGGGGAAAAGCCAAAAAAAAATTTTTTTAAGTTATTGAGATAACCATTTATGCGCAGAAGCAGAAGTAAAATTGAGCCCCCATTTTTCACCATTCTCAAAAACTACATCCTAAGTGCATTTACATACTATTTTTTAAATAGCCAAACTTCTACATTTTGAAATTAGATAATGTTTTCTATAATCCATGGTGAAAGGACACTCTACCGAGGAAAATGAGCAAAAATCTTCCACTAGTAGATTGAGAGCTTTGAGTATATTAAGATGAACACTCTGGTAGCAGAAAAAGAAAATAGTCAACGCTAAGTCTCAGACTGGGAGCTGACATTCTCAGGGCATTCCACTGGGGATCAGCTGGCATTCTGCCAATCCTAAAGCATCCTAGCAATCAACAAGGAAGTGACTGGAAAGTAACGAGATGAGGGAAAGACACCCACACAGTACAAGTGAAAGCATGAAAAGGTGCTACATCTTATTGCAGACGAGAGGAATGAAACATGATGAAAATCATGAGGAGCTATGATTTCAGAATGACAAATGTTAATGCGCTGATAACTTTAAGACTGATGAAGATAGAGCAGGGATAAATGATATTTATAACTGGTGGGAGGGCAAATTCTTTGTAAGCAAAATCAATTAAGCTAACAAGGTAGATTTGTGATTATCCAACAATTCCTTTCCTAGCTATTATCTCTGAAAAGATTCTTGCACATGTGTGCACGTTGGGATGTAAAAAGAAGATGATAACAGCTTTTTGGGTAATTGCAAAAACTAGGAAAGACCTAAATATGCATATATGGTAGAATGAATTATTAAAGTGTGTAATAGTCATGCCCTGGAATGTAATACAGAATTGAAAATAAATACAGTCCCATTATCAACACAGCTAAATAAATTTCAATTGGAGAATGAAAGTAGCACAGAATACTGTGTGATGTTTTCTGACACAGTTTATAAATATATAAGTTGCGCTGGAGAGGTAGCTTAATGGTTAAGGTGCTTGCCTACAAAACCAAAGGACCCAGGTTCAATTCTCCAGTGCCTAGGTAAAGCCAGATGAGAAAGGTGTTGCATGGGTCTGAAGTTTGTTTACAGTGGCTATAGACCCTGATGTGCCCATTCTCTATCTGCCTCTATCTGCCTCTCTCTGTCTCTCTCTCTTTCTAATAATTAAATAAATTAAATATTTTGAAAATACATAAACTGAGGCTGAGATGAGGGTTCTTAAAGCATGACACCTAGGGTTGTGCTCTGACCTCCGCACTCATGCACACACACACACACACCTGCATATACATAACGCTCTGCATACATGTACACACACCCCAAACATATGTAATATAAAGCATAAATAGAAGGAAGCCAGTTCCCATATGGTTAGCCTATGTAGTGCTGGAAAGTGCTACATGAATTGCTGGGGGAAAATGGCCAACAAAGTTGTGAGCAAGCAGGGAACACTGCTATCTGAAAGCAACCATCCTGACAAGATGTGCACACCTGTGCAATAGTGGCACACAGCCTAGGTGGGTAACCAGTGGCTTTCTGATTGGTTGAGAGATCCGTTCAGTGGAAAGGAACCCATAGCTGGAACTGGGAACCAAGTCAGAATCCCATGGAGACCAGGATTGTGGGCTCCAACAAGAAGTTCCCACTAGTCTAAAAATTTCTCTAAATTAGCTATGCCTACTCCCTTTAACCTTTGCTGACCTCACTCTCCATTGCTAAATCTATTTTTCTTTTAAAGGAGGCAGTGAAAACTGTGGACAACCATCTTTCAGTAGTCCCCTTGGTAAAGATGGAGGAGGGACTGTCAAAGCAAATAGTTCACTGCTAGAGAGGAGGTCACGTCTATAACCCAGGGCAGTATTGAGGAACTGTGGGACACAGGTAATTCACAAGAGCCAAAATGTATGGGACCAACCAAGATGACCTTCAGGGAGTCAATGGATAAAGAAAATGTGTTATGTTTACACAATGGAATATCTCACAGTGGGGCTGGGGATGTATCTCAATGATGGAGTACTTACCTTTCATACTTAAGGCCTTGAGTTTGATCCCCTCTAGTAAAAAAAGAAGAGAGAGAGAGATTGAGAGAGAGAGAGAGAGAGAGAGAGAGAGAGAGAGAGAGAGAGAGGTAGTAACCATGGGAATATCTCACAGCCAAGAAAGAATGGAGACCTACCATGTGCACCAGCATGGATGGAACTGGAGAAGGTTATGTTGAGTGAAAGAAGCTAGATGCAGAAAGAAGAATAGTAAATGTTCTTACTCATTTTTGGAAACCAGTAAATCAACCTTGACCACTAAAGAATGGAAAAGAAATCCACATAGCCTAGGTGGGTAACCATTAGCTTTCTGATTGGCTAAGAGATCCGCTCAGTGTAAAGGAACGCATATCTGGAATTGGGAACCAGATCAGAATCCTATGGAAACAAAGATTATGCTCTCCAGTGTCAAGCTCTCACTAGTCCTTGGCTAAAAGAGGGGTTACATCCATCAAATTCTCCCTAAATTAGTAATGCTTATCCTATTTAAACTATGATGACTTCACTCTCCGTTGGAGAATCTGTTCTTTTTCAGAAGGTAGCAAGACTTGAGGAGATAAACTACCCCTTGCACTTCAGCCAAGTCCCAGATGAAACCACAGAGGAACTGGGAGATGAGTATGAGCGCTGCTTCCATGCTGAACTTGATAATCAGCGCCAGGGTGAAGGAGACAGACCCTGAGGACACCCAACACCTACCAAAGCAGAGATCCAGAGGCTCCTAAGAGCTCATCACTGAAGTGACTTAAAACTCACCACAGCTCAGGGAATTCTGTGGAAGAGGGGCAGGAAGATTGTAAGAGCCACAGGTTGAGATCATGCCCAGAGTCCTCCCCTCCCTCCAAAAGCAACTGTCTAACTGCTCCTACAATGCTTAACCCACAACCCCATTGGGAATACCTGCAACCCCACTGAGGAGTGTCCCCAGCAGAATGGGGGCAGGGACAAGGGAAAAGAGGGTACCAATACATGAAAATATGTTGTGAATAATAATAATAATGATCCAAAGAAGAATGGAAAAGCAAACACTGAAGAAAGGTAAGGGGAAGGGGGAAGAAAGAAAGTCAGACGTTTAGGGATGAGGGAAGGGTGCTGGGTGAGGAAGGGACGGGAGAATGGGATTCTGGGTAGAAGCAAGATGGAGACCCTTGCTCACTGCATGATGTACACGTGTGTGGAAATATCGCAGTGAGCCTCATCATTGCTTACAGCACGTAGCAAAACATGTGGATGAAAACATTCAACACATAAAAGAGTTCCTTGCATAAGCAGTGACATCAGGACCCACATGACCCATCTCCTGTGAGATTACCCATGCTTCCAATGGGTCTTCAGCTTATGTGACTTTGTAGGAAAATTTTTTTAAAAAATATTTTTTATATTTTATTTATTTGAGAGAGAGGGGTGGGGGGGGGAGAAAGAGAGGCAGACAGTGAGAAAGAATGGGCATGCCAGGGCCTCTAGTGACTGCAAATGAACTCCAGTTCCAGGTGTCACTTTGTGCATCTGGCTTATGTGGGTCCTGGGGAAGCAAACATGGAACCTTTGGCTTCACAGGCAAGAGCTTCATCCACTAACTCGTCTCTCCAGGCCTCTCCAGGAAATTTCATGATTCCCTTTAGTTTGCCAGATAAGCCTAGACAACTTTCTCCATTAAACCTATTAATTTTTTGAGTTTTTTTTTACATTGAATTTATTTATTGTACATATTACTAAGTTACATAAGGACCTTTCATGCACATCTATATCGTGCATCGAGAGGATTCCCCACTACATTGCCTCCTTTCCCCCATTCCCTCCCTCTACTCCTGTTTGTTCCCCTAGTTTCATTTTTACTTTCATGCCATATGTATACCACCCAATCAGTAAATGGGCTAAATGAAGTGAACAGACAGTTTTCAGAAGGTGACTACAAATGGCCAATAAACCCATGAAAAAAAAAAAAAAAGTTCAGCCTCTCCAGCCATCAGAGAAGTGCAAATATTTTGGAGTAATTACATATTTACAACAGATTGCCAAGTTTGTACCAAGAGTCTTGTGTTCCTGCCGTCTCACTTCCTCAGTGGACACATCTTAGGTAACTACTGCACAACAGTTGAAGCCAGAAAACCAGCACCGCCACACGTGTGTGGTTCTGTGGTTTGGTTATAGGTGTGGATTCCTGCATCAGCCACCACAAGTCAGAGCCAGAACTATGGACGACTGACAGGACCTCCCTTCTGCTACCCTTTCAACGTCACATATGCATTTGACCCTTTCCATCCTGCCCTTGATGCAACGGATCTGTTCTCACTTCTAGAAACTTGCTGTGAATGTTAAGTGACAGAACCAAGCAGACTGCTACTTTTGGAGTGGCTTTGTCACTCGGACAAAAATGATTTTTCTAATATTTTATTTTTTTTTTATTTGAGAGAGAGAAATGGGCAAGGAGAGAGAGGGGGGGGAAGAGAATTGGGCAGTTTGATGAGCATAGTATATACATTTAGCCAGACAGCCACAGATGTTACAACCCTAGGGCTCATGACTACGCCTGCCATAGGTTTTCAGTATAATGGATGTATTCCCTCCCATGGAGCAGGCCTCCAGTCAAATTAGAGGGCAGTTGGTTTCCCCCAAACAGATGTGCCACTATTGCACCCATTGGATCATTTGGCCTGTTTGGCCAAATATAAGGCTTGCAGTGTCCACTGTGGAGTATCTTCACTGTTGATTTACCTCTCTCCCATGTGTGGCTTTTTCCAGCTTTCTGTCAGCTGGTCTACATGGAGGAGCTTTTCAGCTCAGTTCCAGCAGGATTTCTCAGTGATCTTGCAGCCCAAGTATGAAATGCACTCTTTTTTTAAAGCATTTAAAATATGTATTTTTTATTTATTTGAAAGAGATAAAGAGGAAGAGAGAGACAGAGGGTGCACCCCAGGGCTTCCAGCCACTGCAAATGAACCCAAGATACATGTGCCTTCTTGTGCATCTAGCTTACGTGGGTTCTGGAGAGTCGAACCAGGATTCTTTGGCTTTGCAGGCAAACACCTTAACCACTAAGCCATCTCTCCAGCTCCTTAATGAACTCTTGCTGCTACCTTCCGGCTGATGTAACAAGATATGGCACCCTGCTGCTGCCTGCTCTGCCATGCCTTCCCTGACATGATGAAATTTTCCCTTTAAACTGTAGGCTGGAATATCACCTTTCCTCCCATCAGCTACTTCTGGTTGTGTGTTTTCTTCCAGAAATGAGAAAGCAACTGTACAGGAAGGTTATGGTCAGTGGCTGGCGGCTACAATGAAGAGACATGAAGACCTACGAGCTCCAAGGTTAGTATGTTCTCTGTGTCCTCAGGAAAAGGTAAACACAGACAGACTATGCTACCACACCACTATGTGCCTAGTAACATGGCCAAGACCCAGAATGCTGACTTCCCCAGGGCTGGTAGTGGTTTGGAACAGGAGGAAGGCTCATTGCTGTTGGTGTGAATGCACAGCACATCCACTGTGGAAGACAGTTTAGGTTCACGAGAGAACAGATCCTACACTACACCAGAAGACCAAGTGGGGTTGACAGCTGGTGGATGGAAGCTAGAAGCAGTAGTTCATGAGTGGCGGGGAAATTGGCTCAGTGGGTACAGTGCTCACTGTGCAACTGTGTATACCTGAGTTTGGAAGCTCAGGACCCACAAAAAAGGCAGGTGAGGGAGTACATGCCTGTGATCAAAGTGCTGGGTAGGCAAAGGGAGAAGAATCCTTGAGGCTCATGGGTTAGTTAGCTGATCTAGCTGAGTTGGTGAGCTCGAGGTTCAGTGAGAGGCCACACCTAGAGACACAAGGTGGAGAGGCACCGGAGAAAGGACGCCTGGCATGGACCTCTGGCCTCCACAGGCACACAACAGGGATGGTGAGAAGAGGCAAGCAGGGCAGGGTGGCTCACGGCAGCAGAGGTCTCTTTCTTTCCTCCCACATCAGTGCCAAAGCACCATGCCTGGTGACATGCTTGGCCTCTTCACCATGATGACCGTGGGTCAACCTGGGCACTGCAGCCTCAGCTGCACATCCTGCTGCTCCCCTTGCGCAACAAGTGTGTGTGTAAACACGCACAGACGGGTTGTCTGATAAGGGGTCTGGGCACAGGGACAGACGTCCAGCGAGGAACAAAGTTACTAGTCCTTGTTCGTGCCTCACTTGTTAGACAAATTCCTTGTGTCTCCAGGTAAGGGTCTTCAAAGTCACTCCTCTTTCTACTGTGTCAACCCATGCCTCTAACTGAATGTTCACTGTCTTTATCTGGACCTGAGTCTCAACACTAGAATAAGACCCCAAAGACAAGATGTAAGGCTGTATAATTGTCATCGGGTAACTGGCCCACCATGCATGGAACACATATTCAACACAAATGCAGTGAGTAATGTGCATGTGTATGTGTGTGTGTGTGTGTGTGTGTGTATGCACGCAGAGCCTCCCAGGGGTGGGTAGCAGGCGTCATATGGAGAAAGGATAGGAGTAAGGCATCGGAAAAACACCAAACACGGTGGTTGTGGACCCAAAGGTTGGGTCTCAACAATTAGTGGAGAAGCTCAAAGGCAGCATGAAATAATTAGTTTGAGCCTCATGAGAGCAGAGTCCTAAGTGAATTCCTTGGAGGAATCAGACTTTCTGGGATTATGGAGAAGGTCAATGTGAAGTGTGAATGAGAGCTCAAAAGTGGGTCTCTTCACAGGAGAGGCTTAGGGGATGGGAGACATCATATTTGGGGTGGACCAGTAGAAAGACAGAACGTCTGATTCCCTATAGCGGTGAAGATGGATGCAGAGTATATTGCATTCCTAGTACTGTACCTATGAAGGTTATTGTAAAACATTCCACAAACTGGGGACTTTAAGACAGCAGAGCTCTTCATCATGATCGTGGAGGCCAGAACTCTTAAATGCAAGGGCCAGCAGAGACCCATGTTCCCTTTACAGACTAGTGATGAATCCTTCCCTGTCCCTTCCAGCTCCTGGTAGCTTCCAGAAACCCTCAGTGTTTCTTGATTTGTATAGGTTTGTTAAAGCCTTCATCATCCCCCAGCCTTCTTATAAGGAGACAAGCCAGTGGGCTCAGGTCCACATCCATCCAGAAGACCACATACAAATATAACGAATTGATCCTGCAAGGACCTTACTTCCAAGTAAGGTCCATTTTGAGGTTCCAGGTGGGCATTGATTTTTTTAGAGAGAAACTATGCAACCTAGCATGGGTGGCCTCACTAATCCTTTCCCAGAAGGGACAGTTTATAAGGTGGAACCCAGAGCCTCTTTCTGGTATCGATCCTTTTCACCCTCATTGGAGGCCACTGACCCTCAAGGTGATAGGAACCCTTCTTGCAACCTCTCAACTCTCCTAAACTATGGTTGCCACCACCCCATCTCAGGGAAGACCCAGAGATAACCAAATGTGTATTTTCTTTTTACTCCCCATGCTGCTACCCTCCTTCAACAAGTTTGCTTCTGCCGACAATGTACTGGGCTCTGGTTTCTATTTAAAGTTGTACATGCATCTGTAAGAAGATGGGAGGGTGCTATGTAATACCTACCATTTTTGTCAAAACCTCCTCTCACCCCATTGCCTGATACAGGGCGAAGTTACTGGTGTGAAATCTTCTGCTTTTTTCTTTTGAAGGTGAAGAGTATATTCAGATGTATTTCATACCTCACATTCATAAACAGGTCCATTTTTAAAAGACTATAGGTACTGTGCTAATGAAAGATGAAATTCACAGCCATCCCCCATATAGTATGCGAGCAGGGTGTGCATAAATAGAGCCACACACCCTGTCTTTGCCTTAAGAGGCATTTTAGAGATGTGCTCTAGAGGGGACCATGCACACAGACACACAGAAACAACTCAAAGAGAAGAAGATGACCATGAATAGTTTTAATTCTCATAGGGTAGGATGTGAAAGTGTCAGTATATTGGGAGATTGTCATCTGGACCATTCCAGTTTATAACTCAGACTTACAACATTCCCAGGGGGGGCTTCAGGAAGGGAAAAGTGACTTCAGGAAAATGATATTTCTTTGTTAGCATCAGAGATGTGTGAGAGGTAAGATGGAACAGTGAGAGAGAGAGAGAGAGAGAGAGAGAGAGAGAGCGAGCGAGCTGGGACTGGGGATTGAGCTGGACCTTAAAGCTTGGCCAGGTCCAAGATCAGGCCCTGAGAACCAATGCAGGGCTGAGAAGTACATTCATGAGTCTGTGGTGGCCCTGAGTAGGGAGGCCTGTGTCTGACAGAAACATCAGGAGAATACGAGGTCCTGTGAAACAGAAGTCTGGAGTGGACTACTCTGTCTATCTAGTCCAGAGTGTCATCCAAATCATAGTGCGGAGGAAGGGGACTGTGGTCTAGTGAAGGGGGTCAGTATCTGGAAGGTCTGGCATTGGTTTTGGAGGCTGCAGTCATAGGAAACAGGCCCACTAATTTCCATAGGCATTCCAACATGGGCTTGGCAGGAGGTCTTGGGGATGGGGAGATAGCTCCGAGGGTAAAGTGCTTGCTGTGCAAGTGTAAATATCTGAGCTAGGATCCCCAGAGCACGTGTGAATCCAGACGCAAGAGCGTGAAGATCTGCAATCCCATTGTGCATACAGTGAGAAGGGAGGCCGACATGGAGAAAAATCACCCATAATTTGGGTGAATGCAGCAGTGAACATCCAGAGACCTATTCTTGAACAAGGTGGAAGGTAGGGGCAAGACACAAGGTTGTCCTCTGACCTCTACTTGCATGCCATCATACACACACACACACACACATGAGAGAGAGAGAGAGAGAGAGAGAGAGAGAGAGGTATTGGTATCCACATTGTAAATTATACCATCCATTGGAAGGACTGCGTGACACCTCCTGCACTGGGCTACGTAGTCTCTCCACAATTGATGTCAGCTGGAACCTTAGCAGGAAATATTATCTTAGCATATATAACCAGTTAATGTCGCAGTAGATCAGGGTGGGCCTCAAAGCTACTGAGTATTGCCTTTATAAGAGGCCATTTGAGACTCACAGAGAAGAAGTCCATTTGAGGTTTAGCAGAGACTGGAATAGTGCAGCTGTAAGCCAAGGAAACCAAGGAATTCTGGAACCCACCAGAAAGTGCAAAGATGTAAGGAAAGAGTCTTCCCTTCAGCTGTCAGAGGGGTGGTGCTACAAGGAATCCCGAAGTCCTCTGTGTAGCCCCATTTGACGCTCTTTAATGTTGTTTCTGGATCTACCTGTCCCTTATCCGCTGGTATGGTAGCACCATGAGCACACAGCTTGCAGAGAACTAAGGAGCTCACATTCATTCATTTTTTGTTGTTTGTTTGTTTGTAGCTAGCTTTAGCATATGGATAAGAAAACTGGACTTAAACTTCAGAGCCCCAGACTGCATCTCATTACTTACTCAAGTAGACATTTATTGCCCTTAGCACATAGTCATGTGGTGTCCAATATAGACCAGGCCTTGAATTAGGTCCTAGGGAGAAGAGCACCCTCTGCTAACATCAAGGAGCCACTGAGTCACGACATCACCAAGCCCAGAAACACACAGAGGATTGGTGAGTTAAACTAAAGCCATCTAAGAGGACTGGAGAGCTCTCAGAGGCGCTACCCCAGACAGTGTCCTGACGTGTGCGTAGGAGTATGCCAGACGCAGAACGCCTTGGAACCAAGAGGCAGCAGGCGCCAGTGAGTGGAGAGTTGCATTAGCGTTCGCAGAGACCTACAGCTAGACTATGGGCCTGGGACGGCATCTGCACAAGCACGGGGCAGGGAGGCGGGGGGCTGGGGTAGAGGCAGATCTGAAGAGGCACATGGTGATGATTCTGGGGTGAGTTAGGATGGACTGGTCATTTCAAGCCACGATGGTTTTGAGCAGAGTGGTGCATTCAGAATTGGAACAAGACTTAAAGCAGAGATAGGTAAGAAGGGTGTTGCCACAGTGGACTGCAGCACTGCAGAATTGAAGTGGGACAAAGGACAGGCAGGTAGGAGTGGAGATTATATATATATATATATATATATATATATATATATTTGAAAGACAGAGAGAAAGGAGGGAGGGAGAGAGAGCTCCAGGGCCTCTAGCCACTGCAAACAAACTTCAGACACATGCACCACCATGTCCATGTGGCTTACGAGGATGCTGGGCATTGAACCTGGTTCCTTCGGCTTAGCAGGCAAGTGTCTTAACCACTAAGCCACCTCTCCAGCCCCAGGAGTGGTTTGTTTTAAGAAACTTTTAGGAGATCAGCTCTTCATACCATGTTACTAGCCACTCAAGCAAATACACATTGCTTCATTTCTTCTTTTAAAGTTTTTATTAGCTCACAACAAATTAGGTTTCATTATGGTATTTTCAGACTTTTTGTTTGTTTGTTTGCCTTCCGCACTCCCCCCTTAGCTTCCTTTCTTCTCTTATGCTACGTATTCCATTTTGTCCTTCCCCCTTCTTACACCCTTTGTTCTTTCTGTTCTTGTGTTTTCCAATTTTGACTCATAGCCCATTCTCAGTCTCATATCCCCGTATTTAAAGACACACAAACATTACAAGTTAGGATCCACACATGAGAGGGAACATGCAATTTGTGTGTGTGTTTCTGGGCTTGGGTTACTTGACTTAGCATAGTTTTCCAATCCCATCCATTTTTCTTCCTGTAAATTTTATAATTTCATTTTTCCTTCACAGCTGAGTGAAACTCCATGTGTACTGCATTTCCATTATCCAGTTATCAGTTGATGGACAACTAGGTTGATTCCATTTCCTAGCAGTTATGAACAGAGCAGCAACGAACATGGCTGTTCTACATCTCTGAGGTGGGCTACAAAGTCCCCTGGGTACATGCCCAGGAGCGGTATAGCTGGATCATAAGGTAGTTCAAATTTTAGCTTTTTGAGAAACCTCCACACTGGATTTTTATAGCGACTGAACTAATTTATACTCCTGTCAATAGTGAAGAAGAGTTCTCCTTTCCCCACGAACTCACCATCATTTGTTGTCATTGGTTTTCTTTTATATTTTATTTATTTATTTATATATTTGAGAGTGACAGACAGAGAGAGAAAGAGGCAGATAGAGAGAGAGAGAATGGCACACCAGGGCCTTCAGCCACTGCAAACGAACTCCAGATGCATGCGCTACCTTGTGCATCTGGCTTACGTGGGTCCTGGGGAATTGAGCCTCAAACCGGGGTCTTTAGGCTTCACAGGCAAGTGCTTAACTGCTAAGCTATCTGTCCAGCCCCTCATTAGTTTACTTGGTATCCATTCTGACTAGGGTAAGATGAAATCTCAAAGTGGTTTAAATTTGCATTCCTACTTTTCTTTAAGACAGGGTTTCATGTAGCCTGGGCTGACCTCAAACTCACTATATACAAAGACTGGCCTTCTGGGCTGGAGAGCTGGTTTAGCAGTTAAGCACTTGCCTGTAAAGCCTAAGGACCCCAGTTCAAGGTTCGATTCCCCAGGACCCACATAAGCCAGATCTGGAGTTCGTTTGCAGTGGCTGGAGGCCCTGGTTCTCTCTCTCTCTCTCTCTCAAATAAATAAATAAAATAAAAAAGGCTGGCCTTCAACTCCTAATCCTCTTGCGTCCACCTCTGAAGTACTGGGAGTATAGGTGAGTACCATCATTCCTGGCTAATTTGCTTAATTTTCTGAGTCCTGGAATGAGGAGAATCATATATGAGTACATTAAATTTATCAAAGGATTAAAAGTGGTCCCCACAAATTCCAGATGCATGCATCACTTTGGCTTTATGTGGTGCTGGAGAATCAAATCCAGGTTGGCAAGTTTTACAAGGAAGCACCCTTAAAACCACTGAGCACCCTCCCCAGCTTAATAAGTTTTGAAAAGATGGTGGACATGAGGAAATACATAAACACACTGATGAAGAACTCAAAAATGTGATTTTGAAAGCTTGAGCTTTATGTACTCATAGGCTCTTTCTAAAATACGTAATAATGCTGCCTGCTCCCGCGACTTTACCCATGATAAAAACATATCACCGTCATTTTTATTGCAGGAGGCTGGTGGGCTCTGCCTTACCTGGCAGTTGTGTTCCTGACAATTTTACTTATAAATTGTTTTTGAAATGAGCTAAATCTGACGTAACTCACACCAGGGAGATGCATTTCAAAGAATTCTCTGGTTGTGACTTTTCTGGCAAAATTAATAATGATTCTTTATTTTTTTCTGGAGGAGCTAACCATGAGCTTATCTAACTTGGATGGTAGTGGACTACATTAAACACACATACACACATAGGGTATGGGGCATAGACGTATTGCATGTATGTGCATGTGTATGCATATGTGTGTGCGTATAGAGGCACACGTGTGTGCAGGTGTGTGTGCACACGCATGTGGAGTCCAGAGGTTGACATCAAATGTCCTCCTCAGTTGCTCTCCACCTTTTTTCTTGAGAGAGAGCCTCTTGCTCAGCCTGGAGCTCACAGAGTAGTAAGATTAGCTGGCCAGCAAGCCTGGGAGATCCAATCGTCTCTGCGTCCCCAGCACTGGGCCAACAAGAACACACCTCCACACCCAGAAATTTACATGTGTGCTGGGGTCCAACTCAAGGCCTCATGCTTGCTGGGCAGGTGCCTTGCCCACTGAGCCACCTCCTCAGCCTTCCTGTATGTATATTTTAATAAACAGAGAAGGCAAAATATTATCTGTTCCTATAGATCAAGCAGTCTCCTTCTCAGCTTGTTGCCGTGAGGTCGTGTTTTCAATACCCATCCACTATAATTTAAGACCTTCTCCCAACAAACAGTTCACACTAACGTCCACATTAATCTTCTTCAGACCTCGTCTCAGCCCTGTCATTACTGACGTGAGATCAATTCACTTGTACAATGTGATCTTCTGGGAGACAGTAAATTATCAACTTTCTACTTAGCACCGAGTCAGCTTCTAATTGCATTTTGATTTGTTTCTTCATGTGCAGTTGGAGTGCTAAGAACAGAGCATGGAATGTTGGATGAGTCATATTTGCCTAATTTTAACTTGTAGTTGTAAAACATAACAGCATTAATATGATATGTGACACAAATCAATACTGAAATTGTCTGGACTGGAAAGAGCTCTGGGAATGTGGACTTACATTGGCATTTGTGAAACGCCTACTACGTTCCAGCATCAGGTCATATGGCTGTATTTTTCTCTCTCTCCCCCACCTCTGGCAGGTATGTTTTCTCATAATACAGTATCACTTGCTCTAAGTTACTCAGCTAAGACTTGACAGAGCTGACATATGAACCCTGGACAGGTGTCTTGTGCCAAGTCCTCTGGCTTCCAGAACTGCCTGAACCTCTAACTTGTCTTTGTGTTGGGGTTCCTTGCATGTCACAAAAGATTTTTGTTCTCTTTACCTCTGAGATGCCTTCTCCTTCCTGACATTTTTCAATGAATTTTCAAGAAGGCCCTGAGCTACTTTTAAACAGCCTGGCATCTCACCACACCTCCCCATAGTCAATGAACTCCAACTTGAAATCCAAGAATAGCTAAACCTCTACCTCGGTCCCCAGAGCCATTTCACTTACTGAAATACTTACCACACTACCATCCAATTACTATGTAAAACACCTTGGGAGACCATTAATACAAAAGGTTATATATTCTAAAACCCAAATGTCATTTTGTATTAGACATTTTCTTAAGGGCTACTTATCTCAGGATGAATTCCAAGAATGAGTGCTTAATAATTATTTTGCATTTATACAACCTACTTATGAATTCCAGGGATGCATTGTGTCATAGTACGGTTGCAGCAGGATATAGCAATTATTATAAACGCTGCTGGATTAGCTGCTACAGGACTTCAGCATGACAAAATGACACATCTGTGTTAGATTACTGGTAGGTCATCAGAATAAAATCCTTCCTTCCCTTCCACTCCTACCCTCATCCCAGAGAACAGGGCTGTATGGAACGTTTCCTAACCCAGTGAAGAATAACATAAACATCTGAAATACTGGCCCTGACCACAAATATTTCATAGATTGTTGAGCTAAAATGACAGTATGCCCCTCCGTCTTTCACCCTATGAGGTAGGGTGTGTGTGTGTGTGTGTGTGTGTGTGTGAGAGAGAGAGAGAGAGAGAGAGAGAGATTTAGCTCAGGTTGGCCTCAAACTAGCTATGTATTTGAAGATAACCTTGATCTCCTGATCGTCCTGTTTCTACTTTCCAAGTGCTATTATTATAGGCATGTGCCACCATCCATGGCTCAGGAAGCCAACGTATTTTTTTTTTCAATTTAAGCTCTTCATGTTGCACTGAGGATGGAGAGATGGCTCATCGAGACCTTGCACACCTATGACAAGATGGAAGGTAGAGCCAGGAGGGTCCCCCGGAAGCTCATGGGCCAGCTAACCTTGGGAATGCAGCAGGAAACAATGAGAAACCCTGCCTCAAACAAGGTGGCAGGCGAGGCTGAGATCTGATGTGATCCTCTGACCCTCGTACGTGTGCTAGCATCCACACACCCACACTCACACGCCCCAAAGGAAAACCTCCTCACGTATTTGACTGAGAAGTCAATTCCGCCAGGCAGAGTGGTACATTCATTTAGTCCCAGCACTCAGGAGGCTGAGGTAGGAGGAGCACCATGAATTCCAGGCCGGCCTAGGCTACAGCTACAGTGTGAGTTCTAGGTCAGCATGGGTTAAGAGTGGGACCCAGCCTTTGAAAAACTTTAAAAAAAAAGTCAATTCAACCACATAAATTAGTAGTTTAAGCTATGTAGATTCATAACTTTTTTTAAGCAATAAGAGAAAGAAGGGTTTGTACTGATATGGTTTTGTTCTTTCTCTCTCTTTTTCCTCTTTCCCTCTCTCTCTCTCTCTCACAGAGAGAGAGAGAGAGAGAGAGAGAGAGAGAGAGAGAGAGAGGAAGAAAAGTTCAGTTAACCTCTCCTGAGCCCAAATAGCCAAGCTCCATGCAGCTTTAATAAGTAACCCCTTGGTGATGAACATTTAATAGCCGCATTAAATCATAATTTAAAAGATTGCTCTTTTTTGGGGGGGTTCCATACAAATAGAATTGCGCTCAGTTCTAATAAGGATCTCTGGAACAGCTGTTTCATGCTACAGAATGTGTAATGACCTTATAATTGCATTAGATGCGGCACGGAAATGTTTGTGTTCTCCTCTAGTCTGAAATGTGCTAAATAACGGAAGCCAGGGAAGAGGAGTTCATTATGAATTCCAGGGGCCGCGATTCCAGAGCTCGCAGGGGTGGGATGTGTCGTAGAATTGCTATGTGGATGCTGGGCTGAGATGACCTAGAGGGAGGCATGCAAATTGGATCCCTTTCATGCATGCCATGGTTTTCTGCCCTTCCTACAAACATCCAAACACTTATCTGGGCCCTTAGACCTTAGAAAAGCCTGCTCCCTGCTCACAGACTCATAGGTAGTAAGGGGCATGGAATCCCCAAAGTCAACCTTTGGGTTGAGTTCCCTGTAGCGAGTGGGTTGCCCTTCAGGCCCAGGAGGCTGTGCTGTGTAGCCCCATTCTCTTTGGGTTTGGCCTAGGGGGAAGTCCTGTGGGAGAAAAGTCTGGTTTGGCTTCCTGGCTCCCTCCTTTGGGGAGTTACCACAGGTCATGTTTATCTCCCTACCAAAGGGGCCAAGCTCCCAAGAAGGCCTTGCCCGCATGTCCCTTTGGCTGTTGTTTCTGGCATATGCGGGCTCTGCTAATTTCCACCGTCCTTGGAGGTGTAACAGAGTCTATTGCAGATAGCCCCGGCATGACTCTTGAAGGGATATGTGGGAGACCAGTTTCCCCCCAAACACAAACAACAGTGAAAGTCACATTTGCAGTATTGCCTAATTCTGTGATGGTTTTCAAATGGTTCACAGTGGCCAATTTCGAGCTATCCTTGTGGTGTCATTAAAGGTGGAGCTGGGAAGGGTCAGCTGTCAGAGGCCACTCGGGCTGGCTTTGGTACACCAATGCTTCTCTGCAACCCGCACAGTCCTTTGTACACAGTCTCTTTACTCAGTCACGCTGCTCAGTGGCCCGACAGGATCTGTGCTGATTTCCCATCTTTATCAAACCATCTGTTTCCTCCCAAGCCCTGACTGCTATAGGCTTACACACTTGCAGTGATGGGAAGTCATCTCCAAGGCAGCGTGGCCCCTCATGGGTCAACTCACACTGCTGGAGGTTTGCCACACATGACGAGACAGCACACTCTTCTGGGCCCTCTCCTTCGCTGTAGTCATGCTTTCAGGTTCGTTCCAAAGGATGAGCAATTGAGCTCACATGTCTCCCATTTAAAAGATACTCTAGGGGCTGGAGAGACGGCTTAGCAGTTAAGACTGCTAAGCCCAAGGACCCATATTTGACTCCCCAGATACGGCTTAAACCAGACGCACAAGGTGACGCATGCGCAAGGTCGCACAAGTGCACAAGGTGTCACGGCATCTCAGTTACAGAGGTTAGAAACCCTGGAGTACCAATCCTCTCTCTCCCTCTCTTTCTCTCATAAAAAAGAATAGTTTTACAGAATTGGCTTAACAGTTATGGCACTTGCCTGCAAAGCCAAAGGACCCAGATTCGATTCTGCAGGACTCATATAAAGCCAGATGCACAAGGGGACTTATGTGTCTGCAGTTCCTTTGCAGTTCCTCCAGTGGCTAGAGGCCCCTGTGTGCCCTTTGTCTCTTTCACAAATAAATAAATACAATAAAAGAAAAACAAAGACTACTTCAGGAGTCTGGGGAGATTGCTCAGTGGATGACGCATCCGTAGTGCACTTGCGAGTACCTGAGCTCAGGACCCACGTAAAAGCTGGATGTGCAGCGCGTCTTTTGCCCCGGTGTGCCTCGGGTGAGATGGAAAACAGACTCAAGAGAAGCTCTTGGGCCAGCTAGCCTGGAAAGCACAACAGAGAACAACGAGAGAACCTGCCACAAATGAGGTAGGAGTTGAGAGCTGACATCCGAGGTTGTCCTCTGACTGCTGTACACACGCCCTGGCACACGCACTCGCACAGAGGAACAGTCACACAACACACACCCCAAATGAATGAATGAATGAAGTCTACGTTTCAGAGACCCCACAGGTGATTCTAATTGACAATCAATGTGAACCGTCACACCTTCCTGACCAGTCTTCCTCAGCATGCGGGCTCATGTTCACCTCTCTGAGAGAAGGGAGTTCTCTTAGGCAATTTC
The DNA here is from genome assembly GCA_036346955.1 of Dipus sagitta. NCBI lineage: Eukaryota > Metazoa > Chordata > Mammalia > Rodentia > Dipodidae > Dipus > Dipus sagitta. Next base: position 1,789,073 of record CM070780.1, on the reverse strand, counting down.
TTTTCTCTGTTTGAATGCAGGGAGATAAAAGAAGTCATCTCTTTTGAAAAAGCCTGAGTCTATGTCCCTAAAGGAAAAGGACTTCACGTTTAAGATCCTTCTATGTTTCTGAGAGCAAATACAGACCCTTCCAATGGACTCTACTAAGGTATCGAGAAGTCACACATGCATGAACTGTACTGTTCTCACGTATCAAGATGCTTTGCTAGAAAGACAACGGAGTCTTCGATTTTGATAACAAAGCATGCTCAGAAATAAAACTTCCTGGAAAGGTTTACAAAACCATCGCCATAGATAATCAACATCCTTCGCATCACGATCCTTTGTGAAGCGACAGGGGACTGGTTATTCTTCGAGTGCAGTGCAAATGAGTGAGTTTTCTCTGAGCCCTTGTCTCTCCTCCTTTTCTAAACCAATGAGAACAATGAAAAATATCTTCTCATCTTGACTTATGGGAAATTCCATGGCATTCATTTATGGACTAGTTTTAGTCACTCACTTTTCCTTAGTCTTTCTGGTCCTATCCCCTTATCCCCATTTTAAGTTCCATATCACAAATTAAAAAAATATATACAGTGAAAAAAATCTTTCTGATTGTATACTTTCTTCCCTGGGCCCTGCATTGACTCTCAATCCAGCATGCTCCAGGGTTATATAGTATAATTAGAAAAGACTGCTGGCTAGGATCTGATTTTAGTCACATCCAAATGCCACCGAGGAATGGCCAGTGTCAGCACCGAGGGGAGGGCCTGGTCTGAGGTTACTGTCCACGACAGGTGTTCTGGCCTCTCAACAGCACCCTCCCAGGGTGACTGCCCTGTTACTGTGGCGGCAGCTGCTGCTCCCAGCACCTCCTGCCAGGACCTGTTACTCACTGGGAGACACCCCGGCTGAGGACACACAAACGAAGAGCTTGAAAATGGGGGGCAGGCCCTTTTCCTTCCTGCTGTTTCAATGCAGGTAAGTAAAGAGTCACTGTGGGGCCGGAGAGACGGCTTGGCGGTTAAGGCGCTTGCCTGTGAAGCCTAAGGACTCATGTTTGACTCTCCAGATCCTAGGTAAGCCGGATGCACAAAGGTGAGGCAAGTGCAAAGTTGAGCATGCCCACTAGATGGTGCAAGTGTCTGGAGTTCGAGTATAGTGGCTGAGGCCCTGGCAGGCCAATTCTGTCTGTTTGTCTGTCTCTCTTGCTCTCCCCAAACTAAATAAAATAAAAAAGAGTCATTGTGATTTCCAAATGTCATTACATGACTCACAGACCAATGTGAATCTATAGGAAAACGGGCTCAAAGGCACCCAGGACTGAGACATTCCCTCCATCTTTGTTATTTTCTATAGCAAGTTCATTATAAGGTCACTGGGCCACCTGGTGGGAATAAAGGAATACAAATATTTGTCACTCAGATTATTACCTGTTGTCCATTGCTGACTCTACAGAGAGGAGGAACTGAAGGGGCATGGGAAGGAATTTGTATAATTTGACAGATGGAGGCTAGGGAGAAGATTGAGTGTGTGTTAAGTATTTGCCCCACAAGCCTGAGGTTCTGGGATTGGATCCCAAGCACCCACAGAAAGCTACACATGGTAGTGCACATCTGTAATCCCAGTACTAGCATGGAGAGATGGGAAAGGGAGACAGAAGAACCCTCCCCCACGGAGGCTCATAGGCCAGCTAGCCTGGTATATGCCATGGCAAACAAGAGGCCCAGTCTCTCTCAAATAAAGTAGCAGTGAGGACAGACAGCTGAGGTTGTCCTCCGAACTGCACACATGCACCATGGTATAACCACACCCATACTAAAACACACACACACACACACAGAGAGAGAGAGAGAGAGAGAGGGGAAAATGGAAGCTGAGTTTAAAGAAAAGAATAATAGTGATGAGTTGTCTCAATTCATAAAGTTTTGCCTTGACATTGTCATTTACTCCTATGACAGACTCAGAGAAGGACACACAATTATATCAACCTCACTTTCTAAGGGGGTGGGGGGGGGCTGTGAGTGGCCAATGATGGCAGAGATAAAAGGCTACAGAATTAAGACCTGAATGTGGAGCTCAGAAGCCAGACTTTCTTCCTTATGCACATTTTTTTTTTTTTTTTGGTTTTTCGAGGTAGGGTCTCACTCCGGCCCAGGATGACCTGGAATTCACTATGTAGTCTCAGGATAGCCTCGAACTCACAGCGATCCTCCTGCCTCTGCCTCCCGAGTGCTGGGATTAAAGGCATGCACCACCACGCCTGGCTTTTTATTATGCACTTTTTTTTTTTTTTTCAGAAGCTCAGCCATCCAGTTTTCCTGAACCAAATATAGTAGAAAGAAGAGACCTGCAGACCCACTTCGCTTACATTCCAAGACAGTCTCTGGGCATAATAGTTTAAAGTAGCCCAACTACATCCAATGATAGAAGCCATCGAGATGGCCAAGGGGCAGAGTGGGGCGGGAATGACCTGATTCCGTTTCAGACATTATGGCCTTGACCTTAAGGGTACTCTAGTCTAGGCTGGATAACAGGCACCACAAAGACTTGAACCCAGGACCTCCTGCTTACCAACCACCTTAATCTACTAAGCCATGGCACCGAAGCTATGGTCCTTACTTCCAAACTGGCTATCGGACGTGCCCACTGCCCCCAAGCCCCAAGGAATCCCAGCAGCTGCTCTGCAGTTTGCAGTCCTATATCTCGTTTCACAGCTGAGTGACTGGGTTCTGTGTCTCTGTGGGTTTGGTTCACGCAGGTATCTCAGTCACAAGCCCATCATGCCTGGAGCACTGTGAGGGCTTTTTGAGAGCCTCTACAGAGCGGATCAATGGTGCTCGAGCACGCGGATGTGTCAGAATCATCTGGAAGGCCTATTCGTGAATAGATGCTCTCCCTGTCTTTAAAGTTTCTGGTTTGGTGGGGGTGGGAACGTGGAGTGGTTGAGGGTTAGCATTTTTAATAATTTCTGGCCACAGGACCCATACTTTGTGAGTCATAAATACAGAGGTGGGGTAGTGGAGAGTCAGCATTGCTAAGGTTTGGATGCAACATTGACCCAGCTTTGTGCGCAAATTATTCTCCACCCAAAAATTACTGACTGCTGCTCCCACAATGCATAAACCACAACCCCATGGGGAATATCTACAACCCCACCAAGGAGCATTCCCCCAACAGAATGAGGGCAGGGAAGAGGGACAAGAGGGTACCAACACATGATGTATCCATACGAAACATGTTGTTAATAATAATAATAATAATAATAATGAATATTTTAAAAATTAGCCCTTCTGGAGGTTTGGATTCCTCACTTTCAAGTGGGGGAAAATAATTTCCAGAGGGTCCCTAGCTGTTCCCTGAGTCATCGTGCTTCTGGGTCCCTGGAGATGGAAGAACTCACCTTCTTTGCCAGATGCCCCACCCTAGTAATTTCCTGGTGCAAAAACATGAGTAAGCACCCCGTCTGGAGAGGGTGGTACAGAGACATGGAATAGCAGCTTCCCTCACACCTCACGGTCAACGACTTGAAATCCTTCCTTCGATGCTATTCTTTTTCCATCACCCGCCTTTGGCCTGTTGGCCGCATTCTGTTATCCCAACCCAAATATCCCAGAGCTCGGACTGTTACTAGATGTGTCTTCCTCAGTATTTGCAACTTTAATTTCTCTGACATTTAAGGAGATGGAATAACTTCACTCATTCCCAGCCTTTTCCCTGAACACACTGCCATCTTTGTAAAACAAGGGACCTTGAGTTCAGGTCAGAACACACACCTTCCCAGGGCAGCTCCTGGACATCTTCTGTACTTACCTTCAGCTTTTCAGCCTGTCACCAGTGAGCAGCTTACTAGCTCATCCCACCTCCCGTCCAGCTTCTCCCAGTAAAGAGAATAAACATCTTATAAGTTATTATATAACTGTCCTCTTAAGGGATGGGAGAGAATCTAAGGGAACTGGTGGCACTCAGGCCTCCTCCGACACAGCCCCGGCCTCAACCAGCCTCTCCCAATGAGCCCCAGACCCCTCTTGGGAAGTTTCTCCCCAGATCCAATTGCTTATCATGAGGAGCGATCCATACCTTCTGTCCTATAGAACACTTGGTGTCAGCAGGTTCTCTTCAGGGAGCCCCCAAGAGCCACAACACGCTCTGAGGCTCACCAGCCCCTTGTCCCCCTCCGAGGCAGCCCGTGTCTCTCACTCCCGGCCAGGTGGTGCCTGGCCCTGTCTCAGCACCTCAGCAAAGCCTGCTCTTCCGCCTCTTCACCTATGCGTGACACAAAGCTCTCATAGACCCTGTGAGGACTTTAATTACCACCTCTCTTTTCCAATTCCTTTCAAAATTACTTTCACTAAAAGCAAACCAATCATATTCCCTGTCCTGAGCTCCATCAGAAAGGGAAGCATGACTTTCAATCACAATGTTTATCATAGATGGCTCCTTTCCTTACTGATGCTGCCCGGCTCCAATTTTCAGTCCATTCTCGAAATCTCCATGTTTCTTAGCTTATTACCATTGCCTATTGAATCTTCAAATGAAGGAAAACATGGGTGGGTTTTGTCCCTTTGAGGTCACACTGCTAATCCAGGCGTGGGAAGTCTCTCCACTATTAAGAACCAGTGAAACGCGTATCCATACTGAGGTGGTTTTTTTTTTTTTGGGGGGGGTTATATGTGTGTACCATATGCACACGTGTGTGCATCCCACGTACATGCTTGAAGAGGCCAGAGTTTTATGTCAGGTGTCCTCTATTGCTTATCCACTTTGTGTCCTTGAGACAGAATCACTCACTCACTGACCAGTGCACATCAGAGCTTCTCCTGTCTCCACGCCTTTCAGGACTGGAGATACAGGCAAATGTGGTTATACCCAGGTTTTCTACATGGATGCTGGGGCTCGAACTCAGGTCCTCATCTTGTGTGCTAAGTGCTCTTACCTGCTGAGCCATCTTCCCAGCCCCAACAGAGTGAGATGTTTCCAGATTTGGGTCTGTGTTTGATCCAAGGTTAACTGCACCAAGCCTTTTATGAGGCTGTCTTGCCTATGTGCCCTACCACCTTTTACACCCCTGCAGCCCCTGGTATGCGTCCTTCTCTTGCCATAGCTGAAGAGTTTAGGATCTAGGGTCTGAAAACGCACAAGTTCAAATGTAATGTGCCGAGAAGCGCCATGTTTAGACAAGACCACACCACCCCTATGAGCCCATGTTCTTGTCAGAAAGGGAACCTGGCCCCAGGGCTCTTGTACATCTAGACACCCCAGATCCCAGATGCCATCTTCCCTGGGTTTCATCGCCACACAGCATTAACAGATCATGTGGGCGCAACAGACAGAGCAGAGCTCCTGTTAATCCGTTTCCTACTCCGAGGCTTGGGCCGCCCTGCTTCCATGGAGGGAAACACATCCAAGCCTTGTCACGTTAATCACAGGCCAACTGGGAGTCGGCTATTTACACTCGTGTCACTTCCTCTAGGATTCGATTACTGTAATTGCCTATTGACTGAGCTCTGCCAGCTTCCACACCAGCCCCAGCTGTCAAGGTTGGGAGCACTGGGCAGTTTATGTCGCTGGGAAAAAGGGACACTTCCAACATGGACGTGGAAGAGCAGACTTGCAGCTTGTTCACCCATCAGCCCAAGCCCCTGATCTGTGGGCTGATCCTCAAATTACTCCTGTTTACACACACACACACACACACACACACACACACACACACACACACACTGTTATCATATGTCCCTGACCAACTCTAGATTTTAACCATAGATTTTTGCGGTCAAATCCTGCCCAATGCAATTCTCCAAGGTTACAGTATCTTGTTTAAAGATATTTATTTTCATTTGGAATTGTCGAATGCCCTCTCTGTATCTTTTTTTTTTTTTTAATTCAAGCTTTCTGCTTATCTCATGCTGCTTTAAATTGATTTTTATGAATCATTTGGCTCCTCTACTGACTTTTCCATTTTCTTTCTATAGTGTTCTCATGAGTTGGGGAAGGGCACTGGTGGCCGCATGTGTAACTTCGTTTAGAAGAGAATCTTTGAGTGAATTTAATTCTTGACATCCCAGGCTTGAGTGTCCTGTTCAGCATGGCTGCCACCACCCCAGCCTAAAGTTCACACAAGTTGTCCCATAGCTAGGCTGCCTTCCAGATCTTGAATTTAGCCTAAATGACCACCGTTGACTTTGATTGCCTTGCACAAATCTTTCCACTCATCCAGTTCTCAGAGGAAAACTGCTTCCTCTTTTCTCATTTGATGGAGGGTGACAAGCTGCTATTTCTACAAGATGACTTACCACACGAGGCAGGAAAACTCAACTGGGACGACCCAGGTGGGCCCCTAGAAGGCTCTGGCTGAATGCTTAGGGGTACTGAGCTAGCAGTTGTGCACAGAGCAGTCAACATGATCTGCTTGCCTTTTTTTTTTTTTTGAGCCCCAGTAAATTCATGCAAGTCTGTCTTCTTAAGATACTCTTGCACTTATTATTTCCCTCCAATGCCTGCCACACTGGTTTCCTAATATGAGCACCCATCAGAATCACCTAAAGCTACTGCTAAAACGTAGACTCCTGGGACCCACACCCAGGCTTTTAAAAATGTTTTTATTTATTTATAAGGAGATAGAAAGAAAGCATGAGAACGGGCATGCCAGGGCCTCCTGCCACTGCAAACAAACTCCAGATGCATGCCCCACTTTGTGCATCTGGATTTACATGGGTACTAGGAAATTTAATCTGGGCCATCAGGCTTTTGAAAGCAAGTGCCTTTAATTATTGAGCCATCTCTCCAGCCACCCCCCCTTTGAAAAAAAAAACCAGAATGGGTGCACCAGGGCCTCCTGCCACTAATAATAGACTCCATATGCATGTGCCACTTTGTGTATCCACTTTTATGTGGGTGCTGGAAAATTGAACCTGGGTCCCCATTGCAGGCCTAGTTCCATTGTATTTTGATTATTTCCTTAAAAGTTTTGTTCCTACTAGACTGTAACTTTGTGAAACCATAACTTGCAATGCATATCCATAACTTCAGAGCTGCACACCAGGCCTCACCCATGCTTGCTGCGATCATATAACTTAATGATGTTACTGTAGGACCATTCACTTGACTCAACTAGTCTTAACAAAGTTCTGCTAACCAGGCAGGTGATACATGCTTCTAATCCCAGCTACTTGGGAGGCTGAGGCAGGAGAGTCACAAATTCAAGGCTAGTCTGGGCAACTTAGGAAGGCCCTATCTCAAAATAAAATGGATAGGTAGGTTTATGAGGGAGTAGCAATGTAGCTCCCTATTGGAACACGTGCCTAGCATTTGCCAAGCCCTTTGATCCCTAGTGTTGCAATTTAAAACAAATAAAAAAGAACTCTACTACCTCAGCTTGAACCTATGCATTCTTCTTTCACTCCTAGCTCTCTTCATTCCATATTCCAAGGTCTCACCCATGTGTTCCTGGAGATTTCTTGGCTCTTCCTGCCTTTATCACATGACCACTGTCCTGTATAGTTCCCCGTGATTCTTTGCCTAGCATTGTATCATTGGCCTCACTTTTACATCCTTCTCTTTCCAGTGTATTTATCCTGCATAGCCCCAAGATGAGGGCTCATAATCAAATCATATACATTAGTTTCCCTTTGTCCAAAGTTTTGCTTTCTGTGGCTTCTGTGTCAATAGTGCAGTGTCAAGAAAAGTTTAGAAATATTATACATGGAGGGTTTTTTTTTTTTTGGTTTCTTTTTTTTTTTATTTTTGAGGTAGGATCTTGTTGTAGCCCAGGCTGTCCTGGAATTCACCATGCAGTCTCAGGGTAGCCTTGAACTCATGGCAATCCTTCTACCTCTGTCTTCCGAGTGCTGGGATTAAAGGTGTGTGCCATCACACCTGGCTACATAAAATCTTTAAAACACATTTTATATATTGACTTATTATACAGAGACAGAGGGAGAATGAGCACATTAGGGCCTCCGGCTACTGTAAACAAACTCCAGACACATGCACCACTTGTGCATCTGGTTTACGTGGGTCCTGGGGAATCAAACCTGGGTCCTTAGGATTCACAGGCAAGCACCCTGACCACTAAGCCATATCTCCAGCCCCAGGATAGAAATATTAAGTGGAAGGTTCCAGAAGTAAACAATCCATAGATGTTTAAGCTGCTTATTGTGAGAGAGACTTGGACATAGGACAAAGAACCTGACTGTGGAGATGTCTCTTGCATGACTGATAGGAGAGCTTTTATACAGAGAGGACCGTATGGGCAGAGGGATAATTCACATCCAGTGGTGGTGGGAGATTTCATCCTGCTACTTAGAATGGCTTCCCAAAGGTTAAGAGATGATCAAGCATAGATTAATGCTACATCACAATTTCTTAAACATTCACCTCACATCATCTTATACATTATGGGTCCTCACACCCTCATAAGAAGGGTATGTTCCACCAGGCATTTTGAGAGGGAAACAGAGACTACATTCATATAACTTTCACACCATCCAGTTGCTGTAATTTTTTATTTTATTTTAGCTATTGCTAATCTTTTCCTGGGCCTAATAGATATTAAACTTGATCACAGGTTTGTATGTATGTATAGAAAAATATATATAGTATACATCTAGGTTGCTACTATCGAAATTTCAGGAATCCACTGACAGCCTTGGAGTGGATACCCTGTAGATAAGAGGGAACAGCTGTGCTTGTGCACGTGCTTCCAGGAGAAAATAGGAAGCGAATACAAGAAGTGAGACAGAGAAAGAGAAGAAACTGTGTAGACATGGGCGAAGTCCCCGTGTCACCGCAATCCAACAGGAGCTCTGAAATGAATGCTATGCCTCAGAGCACGTGCTGACTAGGGACGGGGGTGCTGAGTTTTAACATCATCACACTGCCAGTCATTGGCTAGGGGCTGCCCCAAAGGATGCCAATTCTCAGCAGTTTCAGCACTCTGCTTTATTTTGTCAAAGTGCCTCCTGCAGCCCAAAGGCAGACATATGAATCAAGTCACGGTGGTGAGCTGTTAAGAGCAAAGTAGCCCACATCTTGGAACACGAGGAAGGGTGTGTGTGCACAGAGAAATAGCGAAAATGGGCTGCAAAGATGGCTTAGTGGTTGAGGCACTTGCCTGCAAAGTAAAAAGGACCCAGGTTTGATTCCCCAGGACTCACATAAAGCCAGATGCACAAGGGGGTACATGCACCTGGAGTTCACTTGCAGTGGCCAGAGGCCCTGGTGTGTCCATTCTCTCTGTCTCTCTCTCAAAAAAAAGGAATGAAATAAAGAGCAAAAGCATTCGGAAGGGACTTGAGCATTTGACAGTGTCTATGCAGTACTACACTGACTTCCACAATGGGGACAGAGAGAGAGGAGAGAGTGTTCATTGTAGCAGTGCATCTGGCTTACGTGGGATCTGGAGAGAGATCGGACATGGGTCCTTAGGCTTCAAGTGCCCCAACTGTCAAGCCATCTATCTAGCCTACCATGAAGCAATTTCTTATTTTCAGCACATTAATAAATGCAGTCTACTTCTTTCTTCCTTTGGCATGTTTCTTGGCAATTTTTATGTGCTCCTAATTAACACAACAGTTTCAACTGAGGAAAAATGGGGAGAAACATTTGAAGGAAACTTGAATTGCTTTTTAGATGTTTTCATAGGGTTCTCTCCTACAAAATTGCCTCATTTTATTTATTTATTTATTTATTTATTTTTTGCCCAGGGATTGAGTGAGGAGTTTATAAAACCATATTAACAATGGTTGTGTAAAGGAATTGAAGATGAATGCTACGCAGTAATTTGGCCGTATGTCCAAGTGAGGGAACGATGACAGGATGTTAGAAGGACTAATTATAAGAATGAGCATTCCCAAGACGCTGAATGTATTAGTTATTTTTCTTGTGCTTTTGACCAAATTACCTGGCGAGACAAAAATCTTGAAGGAGAGAGGCTCGTTTCAGCTTCCGGTTCTAGGGCATGCAGTGCACCTCGGTGGGGACGGCACGGCGGCGGCGGAAGCTTGAAGCAGCTCATCACATTGCGCTCACAGTCAGCAGGGACGGCCGGGGTCTCGCTCACTTTCTCTTTTTTTGTACAGTCCAGGAGCCCAGCCCGTGAGGTGGTGCCACACGCATTTGGGGTGGGTCTTCCCACCACAAATATTCTAATCTAGAATTATCCCTCACAGACCCGCCCAGAGGTTTGTTTCCATCATGAATTCTAAATCCCATCAAGTTGACAATACAGATGAACCATCACACTGAGCAAGGACAGGATAGGATGAACGTGTGTGTATATTTCCTGTAGGTTCATCTGCATGAAACCCAACAGGAGCACCCTCCCTGGAATGAGCACCAGGGATGACTTTAAGGAGGGAGGGATTTGTAAGAACTTGCAGTGGCCGCTCAGTCAGGGGAACAGTCAGACGGCCCCTTTGGACTTACCAGGGGGAAGGGTCAAGTATATTGAACAAAGGAAAGACCATAGACAGGAGAAGAGTGAGCAGAGCATTTGGTAGAGGGTCGGAAAATCGATGAGCAATACCATCTCAGGTGTGCAGAAGTGATGTCTCAGGAGCGAGAGGAACCCAAATCCTAGTGTTTACGGATCCCCTCCCACATCAGACAGCTTCACCTCATCATCTGTCTCTTCTCTCTTTAGCCTTCTTCCACAGCGGTCTTATCACATCCCTCCTCCACCTGCCTGTGTTTGCCTGAATCCGCAAGGCCGGGCTCAGGGCTGGTTTTCACAGTGAGGCTCTCTTCATCTTCCCATTGCTTCCAGGCCTAGCCTCCCTGCTGACTCTTTGAGAACCAAGCGTCTTAGATGGCCAGGCAGGAGTGATCCTGGTTCCTTAGTGTTCACATCACTTCACTGAGGAGATTTCCTCAGCACACTCTGCTGACCAATGGACGTTGTGAGTACTAATTATCTCATGTCAACTCTGTCGTCTCTTTCCATTCGGTGCTTTGGGGGAAGCAACCATGGTGTGGTTCGTTTTATCCCAATATATACAGCGAAGTGCTGGGTGATCGCAGGGGCCGAGGTCTAACCAACAGCGGCCGTGTGCTTGGCTCTCTGTGCTTGTGGCCGTTCACTTAGAATCCCATGCAGCAGCAACCAGCGTGACCCCCATTTTACAAATGAGGAAATGGGAGCTTCCCGAGGTTCAGTACCTCACCCGAGATTGCACAGCTAGAAAACGGGTATGTCAGTTACTTTCTCCTTTCTGGGAAAATATCCAGAGGCAAGAATGTGAAGGAAGGGCTTACAGGTCCGGAAGGCAGAGCCCACTGTGGTGATGAAAGCTGGGCAGGAGCAGGGAAGAAGTAGAAAGACAAACAACAAATTGGACCAGGCTGTAAGACCTTAGGGACCACCAGAGACATTTCCTCTGGCGAGGTTCTGCCTGCCGAACAGTCCGCAATGTTCCCAAACAGCACCACTAAGTGCGGATCAAGTATTCAGACACATGAGTCTATGGGGATATTTTACCTGCAAACCGTCACAGTGGGGGAGGTATTCAAGTGCAGGCTGTCCATACTCGTGACCACTTTTACTGTAATAGTCTGTGATAGGTAATTCTTCCTTAACTGTTTTAATATTTTGTAATGAATTGATTTTTGTCCTAAAGGGAGAAAAAAAATTAGCTGTTAAAAAAAAACACAGCGTCCTTGGTACACACAAAAAACCCTCCCACTTGGTATCAAATCTTACTAATTTCCTGTTACTTGGATTTGATCTGAAAATTGAATGAAAGACTTCATCCTTCTTAGGCTGCCCTTGGACTTTCATAAAAGCTACAGGCAGCACAGAGTCTGCTCAGGGCTTCCAACTGGGCGCTTCCTCATTTGAAGGTGAAGTGGAAACTGGGCAGGTGTCCAAATGCTTTACCAAACCAGCTCATGCTACTGGCAGCTCCCTAGAAACCATTTAGGGGCTCACAAAGCCCGGAGAACACAGGGAACCCTGGGCTGCTCATTCAAAGAGGAAACAGGAAACAGGCATCAAAGAGCAAGCCCTTCGGACGATGTGTTCATGTCACATACATGAATCATCTCTGAATAGCAGGGACAAAGGGTGTTCTCTCTTCAGGCTCCTTATAACCAACCCAAGTGGTGGCGTGGTATCTGTTCAGCCTGCCCTTTGAGAAGCCCTCTGGGACTCCCCAGACACGCAAGGCAACAGCAGAATCGATGAGCGGTATAATGAGCTGCTCCTTGTAGCACATGACTATGTTTTCTCCTCACTGTCTATGTCTGTGTTCATAAGTGAGGAACGAGGTCAACCTGGGACAGGCACGTTTTGTGCCACAGTGTGGACAGATGTTCAAAGCCTGTGGAACGCACAGCTGCCTGGTCCAAGTGGAGGCTCTTGCCAAAAGAACGAAGTGTTCAAAGAAGACGTGTCTCCAGGGATCCTCAGAGGAGGCCATTGTTCATCAGGAAAACCGTGTGCAATGATTCATCTCAGTCATGCTTGCACTGGTAAACACTGCCTCCTGTGATCACAAACACACAAACTCAAAGGGGCAGTCTTACGATTTCCAGATATTTTCTTGACACAGTCGTGGAGTTTTGCTCTCTTCAGCTTTGAAGTCCTCTGTGCTAAGGTGTCAGAGCTTGGCTTAAAAATGATGGTGTGACTTTGTCCTTTAAAAAAGAGGCATAGAATTGTGACATGGAATGGGAGGATGGTTTTGTAGTATGGGTGGTCCAAGTGGACAAATGAATGGCCATAAAACTCCGGAGCCACCGTCTTGCTGTGGGGCTCTTACATATTTGCCAATCTGACCAGTACAGCGTGACATCTGTTTGTTTTGACTTCCATTTGGTTACTAGTAATGCTCAACAATATTACACTTTGTATATACAGATTTAAATTTGTGATTCCTAATCTCTGCAATGACTGCTGTTTTCTTTGCCATTTTCCTATAGGGTATCCCGCCTTACTCTTATCAGATTGTGGATATCAGCTCTTTGTAAGTTATGTGCACATAAATTGTACATAGCATCTTCTTTACTGGATCTATTTTTTAACAGAATAATTTTGAGTAGAGTGACATTTATCAATATGGTACATTTTGTGTCTGATTTATGTGTCCTTTCCTTATCCCAGGTCATAATGGCTTCCTTGTGTATCTTACAGAAGATAAAAGTTTTGTTTCCCACATTTAAGTCTTTAACCTTCCTGGAATTGATTTATATGTGCTGTGAGATAGGAATACAATGTTCTCATTTTCCATATAGAGAGTCTACTGTGTCCATGCCTCCTAATCTAAAATAGCCCATTTGTTTTTTCTTGATTTATAATTCCATTCTGTTACCTATCAATTATTCATTTTTGGTAGCTCGATTCTATGTTTGTCCCATTGGTCTGTTTGCATGTCTGTCTGCCAGAGAATGCATTGTCCTAATTAATATGCCTTTATTAAGAGCCTTGGCACTGGCTAGAACAAGCACCACCTTGACATGTCTTTTTTTTTTTTTAACCAAATTTCCATCAAATCCATTGGACTTTCTGTTCCTCCTGTTGTTGTTATTATTATTATTATTATTGAATGAGCTTGTAAAGTTCTGTGGTTTTTTGTGGGTTTTTTGTTTGTTTGTTTGTTTTTTCCATTTTTCAAGGTAGGGTCTCATTCTAGCCCAGGCTGAATTGGAGTTCACTATGTAATCTTAAGGTGGCTTTGAACTCATGGTGATCTTCCTACCTCTGCCTCCCGAGTGCTGGGATTAAAGGCATGCGCCACCATGCCCAGCCTTCCCTGAGGTTTTGATTAAACTATCTTTGCATTTATAGATTACTCTGATAGTAACTGACATGTACATGATATTCATTTTCCCAATATACAAACATGGTATCATTTTCTATCCATTCATGCCATCTTAAAAATATACAAATATTTTATTTATTTAAGAGCAAGAGAGAGGGAGAGGAAGGGAAAGAGTGACAATGGGTATGCTAGGGCCTCTAGCCACTGCAAATAAATGCCAAATGCATGCATCACCTTGTGTATTTGGCTTTATGTATGTGGGTACTGGGTCCTTAGGCTTTGCTGGCAAGCACCTTAAGCACTGAGCCATCTCTCCAGCTCATTCATAGCATTTTATGTGTTTCAGTGATGTATTGTCTGGAGTAATCATACACGTTTGTTGGCCTTAGTCTTAATTACTTAACAGGTTTGCTGCTATTGTGAATGAAATTTTATGTTCATTCATTTGGAAATGGCATATTGGTCTTGCTTCTGTTTCAATCATATGATACACATGTTGAACTTTCTACTGATTATGGAAGATTTGTGGATAAATTTGATAGATTTCCTATATACACAATCACTATAGATAAAGTCATTTTTTCCTCTCTGGATGTTTAAAATCTTAATGCAATGGTGAAAGTCTGAGAATTGTTGACAGTGGGTGTTTTTCTTATGTATCTAAATTTCACGAAATGTCTTCCAAAGTGTTCTTCTTAGGTACATTGTATAATGTGGGTACTGAATGGATGTTATCTGATTTAAAAGGTATTTCCAGCTGGGGAGATGGCCCTGTGGATAAAATACACTCCATACAAGCATGGGCACCTGAATGCAGATCCTCAGAATGCACACAAAGCCTGACCCTCACGGGCACCTGTTATTCCACTGTGTCTACCACAAGGAGGGAAGAAGAGACAGACAGACGATATCTGCTGGAAGCTCGCAGTCCGGCTGCACTGAACAATGGAGCAGTGAAGAAGAGCCCTTGTTCAGACAAACATAGGATTTTAGGACTGACACCCGAAGTTGTCCCATGACCTCCACAGGCATGCCACAGCATGCACATGCATGCATTCACAGGCACAAACATACATACATACCAAAACAAAAACCTACTTCTAAAGCTCAGTGTTTTAAGGGGCATGTTAACTGAGTAAATACTGAAATTCATTAGGTCATTTTTTTCTACATGTATTAAAGGGTCATGCACTTTTCTTTTTCATTTGTTTACCTACATGGATCAATTTTTAAGCTTATTTATTCTTCAACTTCTGGAATTCAACATTTTTGGGTGGCATATTTTTTTAAATACCACTAAGTTAGATACAAGATATTTGCATATATATTCATAATTGAGATAGGTCTACAAATTCATTGTCATGTATATCAAGGATGTAATAAACATGTGGAATAAGATATGAAACGTTCCTCATTTTTTTCTTTCTTGTCTTTATTTACCTTTATAATTTTAATTTTCATTTATTCAAAGTTCTAAAATACACACACTTTAAAGATTAACAGTTTCAACCGGGCGTGGTGGTGCACGCCTTTAATCCCAGCACTTGGGAGGGAGGCAGAGGTAGGAGGATCGCCGTGAGTTCAAGGCCACCCTGAGAATACAGAGTGAATTCCAGGTCAGCCTAGACTAAAGTGAAACCCTACCTCGAAAAAAAAAAAAGCAAAATAGCAACAGAATTTAAAAAAAAAAAAAAGCCAGGTATGGTAGTGCACATCTTTAATCCCAGCACTCAGAAGAAAGAGGTAGGAGGGTCGCTGTGAGTTTGAGGCCACCCTGAGACTACATAGTGAATTCCAGTTTGGCTTGGGCTACAGCAAGACCCTACCATGAAAAACCAATATATAAATAAATGAAAAACAGAACTTCCTTCTTCTTGAACAGTCCCTCTTCTACCATTTTCCTCTCCCCTGTGGCAGAAATTCAGCTGATTATTTTGATATTTTGTTCAGGATTGCTGGAAAAATTCTTGTGTTGCTGTCAACTACCGCTTTCTAGTAATGTGTTGATTTCCTGCTACAAAGGCAGGATTTGTTTTTCCTTCACTTATTCCTGCAGACCCATAATCTCCGACTCCTCATCCTTCCGGTTGAGTCACATTATACCCTGGCTCAGATGTCACCATGTTAGCATTTTTCTATAAAGATTATACAAGTGTCATACACAACTGAGTTTGGATTGGCCCCCTGCTCCTTTCAGGTTTTTTCTAAAGTAAATACTGATGGTGGCTTGGTTTTGTTCCTTTTTTCAAAAATAATCTATTTGAAAGAGAGAAAAGTAGGAAGAGAGAGAGAGAATGGGCACACCAGAGCCTCTAGCTACTGCAAATAAACTCCAGATACATGTGCCACCTTGTGCATCTGGCTTACCTGGGTACTGGGGAATCGAACCTGGGTCCTTAGGCTTTGCAGGCAAGCACACCTTAATGGCTAAGCCATCTCTCCAGCCCTGGTTTTGCTACTTGCTTAATGCCTATATTTCATCACTAATTCAATCCCAAACTAAACTCCTCATCAATTGTCTAAATATGTCCTCTTGGAACAATTAGATAGGAAGTTTACCCTAGACATTTTAGTGCTGAAAAATCTCTCCTGGAGACCTCTAGGATACGGCCAAGAGAACAGTGCTCTCTGTGGCAGGGAGGTGGCTACCATTCTGGGTTTTGCGTCATCACCATCTTGGGGTCCCCCTGCTCCTGTTCTGTGGCACTGCTTCCTCTTTTCTAGGGGTTCCACCTTCTTGGGGTGGGTAAATTCTTTGTCAGGCAGCGTGACTGAGAATGTCTGTTCTGCCTTTCTGTGAATGTTGAACTGACTCATGTTATGATGGTAGATTGGAAACCATAGTCCTTTAGAAATTTGAAGGCCAGCGCCACGCCACTGTCTTACACTTCCTAGCATCTGCTCTGAGAAGTCTGAAGGTATTCTAATTTTTAAGCCTCCTGATTTGACCTTTTTTTTAAAAAAAAAAAAATCCTCTTGAAAGTTTATGTTTTTTTTTTTTTTTCTCATTGATTGAGCTGAGTGTTTAGAAACCATGCAGTGATGTGTTCTGTGGGAATATATTCCTATCATTTTTTTGAGTGTTTAGCTTTTCAAATTGGAAAATATCAGATTCTTCATCTGTGGGAATTCTCTTGACTTATTTTATTGATAATTTCTTTTGATGGAGTTTTATTATTCTTTCATTCCAGAATTTTCATGTGCTGGCTCTCTGAGACTAGCTGTTTCATTTTCTTGTTTTCCCTCTCTCTTTCTTTGTTTATGCTTATGGAAGTTTCTTCCCTTGTCTCTGGAAACTCCTGTGAATTGTTGTTTCTTCTGTTGAACTTTTTAGTCAGCGGAGGTGGTAATGACGGCTGCTGTCCTTTGATCTTCTGAAGAGCGCACCGCTCTGTCTCGTGGTTGGAATACCGTCTAATCTCTCTCAGCACCTTGATGACAATATTTTGACACTCACCGCCCCCCCCCCCGTCCTTCTTAATCTCTGTGTCCTCTGAATCACTTATTTCTGTTTATTTTGGTCTCTGACTTTCATTTTTGAGCCTCTGTAGGTGTCTTAGTTGTCACCTTGCTTTTATGCTCAGTCCTTTCCACGTAGGTTGCTCAGAATCCCAAACATCCTTTCAAATCACGCGTGCCTCTGTGTCTGCCACCGTTAGGGCTGCAGAAATCGGAGCACCCAGCCCGGAACATGCGCATGCCTTCTTAATCACCTCAGCTTCTGCAATAGCCCTTAATCCGCAACTGTGCCAACCTCCCAAGCCAGGTACTCACTCTCCCTCTTTCTAGCCTTCCAGGAAAGGAGATCGTTGGACTGCTAGATGTAGGAACAAGTCTTGAAGAGCTAAACGTTCTTGACGCTTCTAACCCCATGTCTGTCCATGTCAGCTTCCTGAAGTACCTGTATCAACAATTGCTGAGGCCGTAAGGAAATCTGTGAAGTCAAATGGGTTCTTGGCAGTTTTGGTTGCAAGTTTGGAATTATTCTTTTCAGGTGCGCCATATTTCTTATTCCCATCCAAGCGTTTTCCTGCTTCTGGGATTCTACAGCACTTCCATTATCCCAGTGTTTACCAGTAGACCATTTCTTCTACCAACTCCACAGAGGCCTGGCCATTCTCTTCGTAGAGAGCCTTATGTTTCGCTGTTTTCAAGTATTACTAAATTCCTTTAGAAGTTATGTTTAAGTTACTTTGTATGTAACATGACATATTTGTCTCCTAATTTGATTATAAGCTCCCTAACAATCTATTATTTTTTCCTTGGATCATTCGTCCACAATACAGGCCACTTTTTTGTTGTTTGTTTTTAGAACTTAAGTCATCCTTAAATGACACATCTGGTGTGCCATCCAAAGATGCTCCCCAATACTTGTGCAGCATAGCCTCATTTTTTTCTCCTTGATCACTAATGTATTCTAACCTGTGACCAAATGGAGAGTCACTGAATGCTATCGATGAATATATTGAGAGGAAGATAGAATGCTGCTGTGTCTTCCACTGCAAAAGTGGAATTTTCGTAACATTTGTGACTATGTGTTGTCGAACCAATGATAATTGATCAAGTTAATTTATACGGCAAATAGTGTGTTAGGCAGATTTAACATCTCAGTCTTTAATATGTCATCATGCCTGCTTATGGCATCATCCAAATGTTTTTTCATATAATACTCTTTCCTCCTAGGTAATGCTTTGTAATGAAGTTTGGAAGAGAGTGTTCTAAGAACTCTGGGATTTTTTGGGGGTGGGTGGTTTTATAATTTTTTTGTTGTTTTTTTCCCTATATTTTAAAACTCTTTCAGTCCCCAAGTTAGATAAGAATGAAATAAAATGGGACATTTTTAATAGCTGAAGCAGTAACAAGACCAGCTCCTGTCTTATGTCAACCATTCTCCTGATAGGATGCAGGGCTCTGAATAGTCACTAAGCACTATGCTAGGCTTGTGCATTTCTCAGTGATGGGTGGCAGGGATATAGAACAATGTCAAGGGAAGGCTGGTGAGCCAGGCCATTACAGGGCAGGTCTAGAAGAAAGCAAGTCAAAGAGAAGCCGTGCAGGCAGACCAAGATGTCTTCAGCTTCTTCCCAAGGGATTCATGTCACCATTCTCAAGACACAAGATGGCAGGAACCAGGAAGACTTCAGCTGGGAGCTGTTGGGAGCAAGCCTGGACTGGAGGAGGAAGCTCAGGACATAGAGTGTGATTAAAACAAAGGGCTCAGGTGTTCTTTATTCCAGTGTTGGACTGTGGCTAAGAAGTCAATGGTTTGGCAGGTTTATGTAAGAGTATGTCAGGTCATATTCACATAACTTAGAAAAACATTGAAATAGTTGTTTTTAAAGTTTTTAAAATCATTTTAATTATTTATTTATTAGATACAGAGGGAGAGAGAGAGAGAGAGGACATGTCAGGGCCTCCAGCCACTACAAATGAACTCCAGACACATGTGCCACGAAGTGCATCTGGTTAATGTGGGACCTGGAGAATTAAACCTGGGTCCTTATGCTTTGCAGGCAAGTTCCTTAACCATTAAGCCATCTCTCCAGCCCTTTAAAATAATTTTAGTTATTTAGTAGATACAGAGGGAGGGAGAGAGAGAGAGAGAGAGAATGAGAAATAGTTTTTTTAAAAAAAATATTTTGTTTTTATTTATTTGAGAGAGAAAAATAGGCAGGGAGAGAGAGAGAGGAAGAGAGAGAGAGAGGAAGAGAGACAGAATAGGAGCTTTGGCCAGGGCTAACGAACTCCTGACATATGTGTCTCCTTGTTTTCTTACTTTGAAAATCCAACATGAAGGTTAGATATGGTGGCATTTGGGCTGAATTACGGGCAGCCTGTACCAGGATGGTTGATGGAAGTATGTTCATTAAAATGAACAGACTTGGGCGGGAGAAGTGGCTTAGCTGTTAAGGTGCTTGCCTGTGAAGCCTAGGAACTCATGTTCGAATCTCCAGCTCCCATGTAAGCCACTGATGTAACTCAAGAAAGGAAGGGCTTATTGCAATTTACAGCCTGAGGTTACCCTCCATCCTGGCGGCAGTATTCCGAGGCAGCTGATCACATTCCGTCCGCTGTGAGGAAGAGGGGAGTGATGAATTCTGCTGTTGAGCTTGCTTTCTCCTTTTTATTCACCCTGCCCACTGGATGGCTCTGTCCACACTTAGGGTTGGATAAAGTGGGACCTCCTACCTTAACTAACCTAACCTAGAAAAATCTCTCAGAGACATTCTCAGAGCTTTGTTTCCATGGTGATCCCAGGTCTTGTGGAGTTGAAAGCCAGAGATGAATGAGCACAAGGATGGAGAGATGCTGGCTAGTGACACCTGAGTGCAGAAGTGTTTTCATGGAGCAGAGGGACCTGGGAGCCGTGGTGTGACGTGAGAGATGAACTTAGGAAGAAATGGTAACTGAGTGTGGACAGAGACGCAGAGCAGACATTCTCATGAGAGAGTAGCCCACAGACAGGAAAATCCATTCCCCAAACATACCTCAGTTTATTCTTTGCTATTGTCTATTTCTTCAACTTTTCCTGGGTTACCATAAACATACACATAAACTTTTCATTAAAGTGCTAGGGTTTACCTCGAGGAGCCCTCTGTACAAATCTCTCTTCCTTGCAACTAAATGATCACCAAATCAAGTATCCTAACAGTGAGACCCCCAAAAAGACACAACTGCCCCAGACATGCCCACCACATGAGGTTGCCTTGAAGTCCTATCTCCACCATGTAGGGATTTTGACAAGAAAAATCAAAAGGGCTCATTGCCTACCTTTTCAGGCAGACAAGGAAACCAATTAAGGAATGAGGTCCTGAATGCCTTCTGCTGCTTTCAAGGTCAGGACTTGACTCACCGGAGCCTTGGCAAAGGCTCAGAGTCTGGAGAGAGAAAGAAATCATCTCCGAGGATGACAGGCTTCTGAGCAGATGGTTAGTAAATCACAGCCCCGATGTGAGCTTCTGATGGTTTTTAGTGGGAGAAGGCGCGGGTGAAATATTACCAAGTTAATCACGAAGTGGAGACTCCAGCAAGCCACTGGTCACTGTCCTCAAGGAAAAAGACCACTTGGTGTGCAAGGAGAATCTGACTGCAAGGAGCAGCACCGTAAATCCAGCGTAGGCTCCACGAGCCAGTGGGATCAAAGAGAGCCGGGAGCAAGGTGACAGCTACACTGACCATTTGCCTCTGAACAAGAAACTTGGGCTGGAGAGATGGCTTGAGACACTAAACTGTTAAGACACTTGCAGGTAAAGCCAGTGGACCCAGATTTGATTCCCCAGTACCTACGTGAAGTCTGATGCAGTTTGTTTGCAGTAGCTAGAGACCATGTTGCATCCATTCTCTCTGTCTCTATCTGCTTCTCTCTCAAATGAATAAATAAAATCAAACTATTACTATAAACAAGAAGCTCTTTATTTTGGCAAACGAGTTATACATATACCCTGGATGGGCACTGAGGAAGAGGGCGCCTACCTGGGATTGGTGCTGTTAGAATTTACTTATTTGTGTGTTTATGTATTTGTGTGAGTGTGTACGCTCAGGTACATGTGCATGTGCATTTGGAGGCCAGAGGAAAACCTGAGTGTCCCTTCTCATGCATTATCAATCTGTTTTTGAGACAAGATCTCTCACTAGCCAGGAGCTCACCAATAAGGCCAGAGTGGCTGGTCAATAAGCCCCAGAGATCCTTCTGTCGCCACCTCCTCATGGCTAGGATTACAAGTGAGCACCACCACGCCTGACTACTATTTTAATTGTATTTTTTAAAAATATTTTATTTATTTGAGAGAAAGAGGGAGAAAGAGAGAGAGAGAGTGAGGGAGAGAGAAAAGAGTTAATGGGCATGCCACAGCCTCTGGTCACTGCAAATGAACTCCAGATGCATGTACCACATTGTGCATCTGGGTACTGGGGAATCAAACCTGGGTCCTTAAGCTTCGCAGGCAAGTGCCTTGACCACTAAGCCATCTCTTCAGCGCCACACCTGACTTTTTTTTTTTTTCGTGGTAGGGTCTCACTCTAGTCCAGGCTGAACTGGAATTCACTATGTAGTCTCAGCATGGCCTTGAACTCACGGTGATCCTCCTACCTCTGCCTCCGGAGTGCTGGGATTAAAGGTGTGCGCCACCATGCCCCGCTCACACCTGACTTTTTTTAGGTGGGTTCTGGCGTTCAAACTGGGGTCCTCACACTTGCACAGCAAGCACTTTACCAACACACACAAACGTAAATAAATAAATAATAAATAATAACACCCACTCAATGATAACAGCCTGAACATAGGTGCCCTTCTCCTGAACGTCAGTCTAGGAAACATGCTTAGCGCACTTGCCAAAATAAAAGGGTGGACTGCTCTGTCCCACACGCTTTTCCCAGGGGTAGAATCAAGCAGGATGGAGCTCAGCAGCATTTGCTGGAGAGATAGAAGACTAATGCCCATGCACTGGAGAGTTCTAGACAGCCCGAGCCAGTGGCTATAGGGTGTCTTGCACCCATTTCATGGATGCCCACCTTCCTGGTGCCTTGATCAGGAGATGTCCTACAATGCCCAGTGTCCTTAAAGTATCCGGCAGCCAGTCTTCATCAGGCATTGTTTCAAAGCGGTCAAGCTTACGCTTTTCCATTGCCTCGGGAGGCATTTTAACACCCAACGTTTCATTCCACCCTCATCCCTACCTTGTGAGGGGTGTGCGATTATTTCTGTTGAGGAGCTGAGGAAACCAAGAGGTGAAACGAATTGTCTGAAATTGTACAGCTTGCAAATGGAATGGCTGCATTCCAAGCCATCACCGGAACAAGGTGCCCACGCTCTTCCCGCTGTCTCCTCCAAGCTGCGCCGAGCACGCAGGGCGCGTGGCCCTTCTCCAGCTGCTGATGCAGGCACCCAGCACGGCCTTCCTCGCAGCCTGTCTTCGCTCTCTCGGTGCTTCTCAAACATCAGCCTGCACACAAGCTGCCCCAGGGCTCCGTGGTCCATCGTAGATGCTGATTTGGTGGGCGGGAGAGGCCGGGCTGTGGTGTTGCGGCTTCAAGGAGCGCGCGCTGCTTGCAGACCCGGGCACTGCCGAGCTATTCCTCGGAGGATGGCCGGAGCCTCCTTTGCAAAACCCAGTCCCTTCCTTCATGGGAGTAAGCTATAGACCAGATCTATGAAGTCGCCTCAAGTCTCTCTTAATGAAATTAAAGCTGGACAGACATCCCTAACAGTCCCCAGCTGTTATCCAGTGTGTGCCATTAGAGCAATCATGTGGGAGAGCTGAGACTACAGCTAAGAGTCAGCAGGACAGGGTCTGTTTAAAACCGCAGGCCATGCCTGACTAGTGAGGCCAGGGAACTGAAGGCACTGCAGATCAGCGGGTGATGACGGGAGTGACAGGAGTAGGTGCACAAGTGTCGCTAGCTGATGCTTTTGATGTTTTAAGTTGTCTGTGTATTTTGTGGATAATCCACATTATAATTTAACAATATCGATATTTTTGTGCATGTTTCATTATGACTAGCCTATTTTTTTTATCTTTCAAGAGAGAGAGAGAGGGAGGGAGAAAGAATTGGTGCGCCAGGGCGTCTGCCACTGAAATCGAACTCTAAACGCTCACACCACCTACTGGGCACACACAATCTTGAGCTTACCTCACCTTTGTGCATCTGGCTTATGGGGGATCTGGGGAGTTAAACATGGGTCCTTAGACTTCAAAAGGCAAACACCTTACCTGCTAAGCTATCTCTCCAGCCCTGACTAGCCCGTTTTTGTTGGCAAAGTAAACTAAAGTAACAGCCAAGACTATCTAACAGAATAAGAGTGCACAAGTGGCTGGGCATGGTGGCACACACCTTTAACCCCAGCACTCGGGAGGCACAGGGAGGAGGACTGCAATGAGTTCAAGGCCAGTCTGAGACTACAGAGTGAATTCCAGATCAGCCTGAGCTACAGCAAGACCCTACCTTGAAAAAAAAAGAATACACGAGTTCAACACGTGAGCATGCACAAGTGAGTGGTTCTTCCTCCTTTGGCTGGAGAACCTTCTATTGCAGATGGCAGGGACTACTGGGGAGACTCAAAACTCACTGAAATGCTAAGAATAAGTGACTGTTGAGTGCTTGCCATTAAATGGGACATCTCTGCAATTCATCCAAGCCTCAAGAGACATTGAGGAAGAGGGCGGAAGGAATGTTAAGAGCCAGAGGATGAGGAGGAGAACCGTAAAACACCGTTTTCTGGACATGAGCTGGCCGCTGCATTCATGACCTCACAGAGACTATTGCACAAGACCTGCACAATATTGGGCCCATCAAAACTCTGTCATGGATGATGAAGGAGGGCAAAATTCAACAAACAAACAAACAAACAAAAAAGCCCAGACATCAAGGTAGAAGAAGGACTGGTTGTAAAGTAGAAGGGCTCCATGGAAGGCAGATAGGAGAAGGGAGATAAGAAAAGACAACAGGAGGCGAGAACAATCAAAATGCATATGTACTTAGACGAACACTGTCAAAAAGTTTTAAAATGTGGGCATCGAAGGAACTGTCTGGGTGCAAGGCAGTGTGATGAACTTGGCCATCAGAGGCCGCATAAGAACTGTGCACCTGACTGGGGTGACTCTTCTCAACTTTCCAACATCTAGTGAATGAATTGAATGAGACAGAGTGACAAGTGTCTAGGTGAACATCTCACAATGATTGGGTAAATTAAAAACAAACCAAATACTTCAATCAAGGCAAACCAGTCCTTACACCTAGATGATACAAAGCTGTTTACCATAGCTTTCCCTCCAGAGTGTCACACGTGCCCTGGTGAGTGACTTTTCCAATTCTCACTCACTAGCATCTGCCTTTCACCTACTACAGTTCCTCCAAACGACACTGCAGACCACCTGGAGAGATGAAAAGGTTGTGTGCCCTTTAAGAAACCTCTTGCTACTTAAAGTCATCCCTTAGTTCCCTTTCCCCAAGCTCAGCTCCTGGAGATGTGAAAGAGCAGTGAGTTAGAGAGTGTTCAACAGCAGGGAGCTTTGGTTGAGGGGAGACCCAAATGAGTTAGCTGAAAACCAGGCTCCGCTGCTTAACCAGGACAGGACTTAAGTAAAACCCACCACGGCTGTGCTCTCGGATGACTGAGCTCCAGGAATATTGTGAGACGGGCGCGACTTTTCTTCAAAACATACCTATGGAGGCTGGGAGATGGCGCAGCCATTAAAGGTGCTTCCTTGAAAAGCCTATCTGTCTAGGTTCAATTCTCCATATAAAGCTGAATGGGCATTCCTGTGCAGTAATAAGAGAGCTTGCCATAAACACACAGACACACACACAAACACACACACACACACACACACACACACACAAATTGACTCATGAATCTAAATAATTGTATGTCTAAAGCTTTAAGGTACTTCCCTTAGCAAGAATATAATAGTTTGGGCCTATTTTTTTTTTTTTAAAAAAAACATTGTAACTAACTTGCACCCTGGGTAAAATGGAAATCTTGATTAAATATCTACAGAGTAGTTACATCTGAGAAGTATGTTTCTAAAAAATATTTTTTTTCCCAGAACATATCCATTCATTGATTCGTTTTTGAAGCAGTTCATATTGTATGTACAAGTCATGACCGACGCTCACTCTGGTACAAGACAAAGAATGACCATCCAGAGCTGGGTGTGGTGGTGCACGCCTTTAATCTTAGTACTCAGGAGGCAGAGGTAGGAGGATCACTGTGAGTTCAAGACCACCCTGAGACTACATAGTGGATTCCATGTCGGCCTGAGCTAGAGTGAGACCCTACCTGAAAAAAAAAAAGAATGACCATCTAAATGGAGGTGAAAGACCAGCGTAGGAGACCCCAGTCTCTGCAAAATGACCTAATCTCTCACACAAAATCTCTATGCCTACGCATTCATCTCCTCCAGTGTTTTCTTCAACTATTCAACTTAAATAAGTATTAGTTGAACATCTTCCATCGATTGGGTGTCATACAAGGGAAAAACTGCTGAATGACCCAAATGGCACATCTGTTATAATAGATGCTACAGCTAGAAGAGAGGGAACTGAGTAGATTCGTGAGAAAGAATAGGGCAGTGCGTTGTGACCATGTAGAAAAGTGGCCGTGGCAGGTGCTCCCAAGTGTTATTGTTCAAGTGCAATTTACAGAAAGAGAAGCCATAAGCTTCGGTGCAGCCGGAGGAAAGTTTTCTGGGTACAATGGAGTAGTCACATCCTACAGGGTTAGTATTTGCAAAGCAGTCACAGCTGGAAATGCCAACCACAGCACGCGACACACTGCTCTGCCCTCCGAGCACCGGTCAGCAAGGCCAGGCAGCCCCACCTTGTTGGAAGTAACTAACCATACCATTTCTCCCACCGAAGAACTAACCAGACTCAATCCTGCTTAGCTTTCAAGATCAGACGAGGTTGGGCGTGTTCAGAGTGGACGAAACCATGTCATTTCTATATTATATACAGAAATGCATTAAGTGCAGAAGTGTCATCCTGTCCCATCCAATAGCAGTCCCCTTTGAAACAGCAGTTCAAAGTGACCTGAACCATCACTTCTGATCCACACAGCGTACCAGAGCTGGAAGTGACACTGAGCTCTGTTCTGAGCCAACCTTCACCCAACTCAAGTATTTCCTTTTGGGCTCTAAAGAAAAAGGCAGGCAGAAGCCCAGAACTGACATGGGTAGCCCTTTGCTGGAATGCCGGGTTCTCCTGACAAGCATGTGCAGCAAGAGCGCTTACATTATTTCACAGCAGGCTGGCTCGCGCCCGCGTTCCCCAGAGATCACAAGGAAGGCTGCGAGACAACACAGTGTCTTGCCTATTGTGGGTCTTCGGATCAGGTGTCCCCCATAAACTCATTTGTTCCGAACGCTTGGTCCCCAGTTGAGGGCAAGCCGTGGTGGGGAAGCTGCTGCTGCTGCTGGCGGTGGGCTTTGGGCTTAGTTACAGCCAGTTCCTCCTTGCTAGAGCTCTCGTGCTGTTCTCCACCTGCTGGGGCAGGGGTGATGTGCAGCCTCTGCTCATGCCACGCTGTTCCCTGCCATCATGAAGCTTCCCCATGAGACTGGAAGCCAAAATAAAACCCTCTCCTCCCATCGGCTGCTTCTGGTTGGGTGTTCTGTCCTGGCAATGAGGAGGCAACTGCAGCCCCTGGGGACCCACCATTGTCTCACGAGGTCAGCCCTTGGCTTCAAGTGAGCACTACCTTCTCTCCCGTGAACAAGCCTTTGTCATGCCGACGTATTCAAAAGACAAGATGCCAACTTGGGGGCTGGGGACATGGCTCGGCAGGTGAAGTGCTTTCCACACCAGCGTGAGGACCTGAGTTCAGATCCCCAGCACCCACACGAGGTGCCTGACATGGTGGTGTGCCCTGTCAACCCAGTTCTGGGGAAATGGAACCAGGAGGATCCCTCTGATTTGCTGGCTAGCTAGTCGGGCTGAATCAGTGAGCTCTAGGTTCAGCGAGAGATCTTGTCTCAGAAGATTCAGGTGAATAATGACTGAGGACAACACTTAATGTCAACTTCTGGCTTCCACATACACCCATTATATACACACACACATGAGGGGGGGGGGGCGCTTGGGCAAGCTCAGCGTCTTAGGCTGCTTTGAGCAGCTGATCTAGATAGAAACACGTGGCAGCAGAAGTGTCCGGCTCACTTTAAATTCATTGTCTCCAGCCTCAAATGGGCTTTCAGCCCTGCGCAGCGGGTCTTTCATTTTTCTCCCATTGCCTTACTTACTGATCCCCTAAGACTTATCTTATGCCTTCTCTCTTGAAGCCTCCTATACTCCTTCCTCCACTCTCAGATGATGACTTCTCATTTCATGGGTAAAATTGAAAAATCATCTTTCCCTTCAGCAAACCTGCAATCTCCATCAAGGCCCATCTTCTCCTTCTCCGCTCCGGATAAGATGGAGACAGGGGCCTTTCAGCCCGCGGGAGTCTGACCCGCTCCTCCGGTCGAGCACCGAGCTTCTGTCGTTCCTACTTTCTCCCGTGTTAGCCCGTGTTCCTCACGGATCGGCCCCACCAATAAACACACATGTTCTCTCATCTCCATTAGCGATTGACTTCCTGTTCTGGGACGTGAACCCAGAGCCTTCTGCACTCTCTTACTGAGTGACACCCTGAGCCTTACCTCCCGTATTCCCTCAAAGGAAAAATAACACAACAACAGACTCCCAATGACGCCACACTCTTTTCTCTGATCTTCAACTTCTAATGCTGTCAGGACCCAATCTTGGCTATTTTCCTCTCTAGCTGGCTAGTGGCACACAGTCGATTGGCTTGCTATTTTATTTTACTTGATTTTCATTTTTATTAAAAAAGTGTCTGCAAAGTTCAAAAGGCAAAATAAAAAAAAATGACTGTTACAAGTCTATCAGTGTTACTCTCTGAAAATCAAGCACGTTGTAGAACTCTGCAGATCCGTCTCTTTCCATGGAGCCAATGCTCCCAGTGCGTCTACTTTCCACCCTCCTGCTCGGCTTTTCTGAACAGAGAACATCCCATGACTTCCCTGCACCACTGTCTGTGTCAGGAGAAGAGCTTCCTAGAGTCCTTTCTCTTTCTTGGTTTCTTGGTTTACAACCTTTTACAGTTTAAGGGCATCCTTTTTATGTGAATGGATGGGTAGATGAATAGAAATTCTAGATTTTTAAATATGTTTTTAAAAGGATCTCTGTGACATTAGCCAAGTTAATCAACTTCCCTGCTTTTTATTTTATTTGGCTTTTTTTTTCAGACTTAGAATGATATTATTTATTCTCCTGTGAAGGGGTTGATGAGGCAAAAAAAATAAGTAAGAAATGTAAACAAGCTGATTGAAAAGGTGTTATATAAATTTGAAGAATTGTATCCTATAGTAGTTTTCTAAGAAAGAGTATACTTCTATGAATATTTGCAAAGATAAAAATAACATTTGTTATTTATCTATTCTTTTGGTTCATAATTTCTCTAGAACTATAATACCATAGTAAACGTGGTGAGAACTCAGATTTTTAAAGCAGAATTCCATTTTCTTCTGATTTGCATAGCTACTGTTGAAAAGTCAGTTGCTGTGCTGATTTTGTTTGCACTGTGTGTAGTTATTTTATGTCTGTGTGGAAGCTTTTTATTTCTCTATCTCTAGGTCTAGAAATTTCAAAATGGAATTTTCCTACTTGTAGGTTTCCTTTTTATTCCTTGTAATTGCTCTTCAGTGGTTGTGTGTGTGTGTGTTGTGGAAGGAGATATACACGTATGCTAGAGATTGATACTGTCTTGGTTTTTCTTTTTTTTAATATTATATTTTTATTTATTTGACAGAGAAAGAGGGAGAAAGAGAGAGAAAGAATGGGCACGCCAGGACCTCCAGCCACTGCAAACATATGTGCCCCCTTGTGCACCTAACTAATGTGGATCTTGGGGAATCGAACCTGGGTCCTTTGGCTTTGCAGGCAAGCGCCTTAGCCACTAAGCCATCCCTTCAGCCCAATACTGTCTTCTTCAAGCACTCTCCACTTATTCCTGGGACAAGGCCTGTCACTGGATCTGGAGCTCACTAATTTAGCTAGACTAGTTAGTTAACCAGTGAGCCCCGGTGATCAGCCCATCATCGAGTCCTTATTGTTGAGATTAAAGACATGCCCTGCTAAGCCTGGTTTTTACAAGGTTGCTTGGAGGATATGAATTCAGGTCTTCATGCTTGTGCAGCAAATTCTTTACTGACTGAGCCATTTCCCAGCCCTTGGTGGTCCTTTATAAACTACAGACAAGTGAATTTTTTTTAAATAAAATCAAATTAGCTGAATATTTGGTCTCTTGCATTAATATCCTAATTATCTTCCTTTCTCTTGCTTATTATCTACTCTTTGTTGTTGCTGTTCATCTATTAATTTTTAACGTGTGATTGCCAGGTTCTAAGAACAAGAATTCTGATTTGTTATGTTCTTTTTTTCATAGCATCCTATTCATGTTTGATGGCTATCATGTCATATCTTACCACTCAAAGAATATTAATTACTATGCAGATTTTGAGGAGAGATTGTCTTCTTTTTGTGTCCATTTTTGATTGATTGATTTGGCTTCCTCTTTCATTTTGGGGATATTCCAAAATTGTCTGCTCATTTTATTTGTTTACTATTAGAAGAATGCCGCCTGATTGCAAGCTCTGTGAGTTTGGGGGGACTTGTCAGTCAGCCGGTATATCTTTTTTTTGTTGTTGCTTGTTTTTCAAGATGGCGTCTTGCTCTAGGCCAGGCTGACCTAGAATTCACTATGTAGTCTCAGGCTGGCCTTGAACTCACAGTGATCCTCCTACCTCTGCCTCCTAAGTGCCGGGATAAAAGGCGTGCTCCACCACGCCTGGGAAGACTGGACCAGCCACATTGGTGTTTGTTCAATTTCTGAAACCCGTCAAGAACTTTTCCATCTCAGATGCTTCGGACATCAGGATCCATCTGGACTCTACATTTCCTTTCTTCCTTTCTTCTTCCTTCCCTCCCTCTCTTCCTTCTTTCCTTCCTTCTCTCGCTCTCTCTCTCACACCCACACAGACACACATACACAGAGATAGACAGACAGACAGACACACACACACACTTGTGCCTAGAGCCTATGTATCCTTTCCATCACTGCCTATACATCACTTCTTTGTAAATTTTTTTTGTTTATTTTTATTTATTTGAGAGCGACAGACACACAGAGAGAAAGAGACATATATATATATATATATATATATCTGGAGAGAGAGAGAGAGAGAATGGGCGCGCCAGGGCCTCCAGCCACTGCAAACAAACTCCAGACGTGTGTGCCCCTTGTGCATCTGGCTAACGTGGGTCCTGGGGAATTCAGCCTTGAACCAGGGTCCTTAGGCTTCACAGGCAAGTGCTTAACCACTAAACCATCTCTCCAGCCCCCTATACATCACTTCTAAACTAGCTCCTGTCAATCTTTCCCTATTGCCTTCCTCTGGAATATGAACCACAATTTCTGTTTCTTTGTTTGTTTTGTTTTATTTATTTAATTTTTACAAGGTAGGGTCCCACTCTAGCCTAGGCTGGCCTGGAATTCACTATGAAGTTTCAGGGTGGCCTCGAACTCATGGCGATCTTCCTACCTCTGCCTCCCGAGTGCTGGGATTAAAGGTGTGCACCACGCCCGGCTCCATTTCTGTTTCTTTAATGCTACAACCTCAATACAATGCATTAATTAATGACATTCTTATTTAATATTTATCCAGCTAAGAAGTATGTGTGTGTGTATGTGTGTGTGTGTGTGTGTATGTGTGGATGGATGGATGGATGGATGGATGGATGGATGGATGGAAGACTCCACTATAAGTATCTTTGCAACTTTAGGCAAGTCAAATTAACCTCTCCAAGTTTTATTATTTGTCCTCTTCAGATGAGAATGGCAGTGAGCATTCTACTATAGAAGTATTGACGATGCAAACACTAACTAATACATATGAAGGTGCTGAGTAAGGAGGTTTTATGTAAGTTTGAGGGATTATAAAGACTGGCTACAACTTACTCCATTTCTTTTTAAATCTTTTCATGTTGAAACCCTAATTCACCACTTCAGAGTTCACGCCTTGATAGCACCTCCCAAGTACTGGTGTTAGTAAGAGATCCTTTTAGAAACAAATCAGCACGCCGGAGAGATGGCTCAGGTTAAAGACACTTGCTTACAAAGCCTGACAGCTCAGGTTTGGTTCCCCAGTACCTATGTAAAGCCAGATGCTCAAAGTGGCACATGCATCTGGAGTTCACTTGCAGTGACCAGAGGCCCTGATATACCTATTTTCTCTGTCTCTCAAATAAATAGCCCTGGTTATATTTTCCCCTTTTATCATTACAATACCAAATTCTTCACCTGACCTTGACTCAGACGCTCTCTGGGTACGATGACCTCTGCCTTGTGACCTATCAGGTGCTTGCCTTGATCAGAGGTCCTCCCTACAGGTTATCTGTTCTTCACACAGAAAAGCTCCCCATCGTGTTTCTCTGTCTTGTTTGCACACCTTACTGTCCTCTACCTCCTCTACTACACGTACACACGTGTACATACACTGTGCACATAAACAGGCATGTGTGCATGCACATGTTCATATGCACACATGTGTACACACACCAGATACAAAGCGTAACTCAAATGTGCTTAAGGGATATTACATAGTGACAGTTACAGTCAGATCATGTGTGAACCAGCTAGAAGAAGAAAAATGGTCTAATTTCCCCTCTCTTGTTGTCTGATTTTGCTCAAGGAAGTAATCAGTACAGTGACTAAGCAAGGGACTGAGTTGAAAACAAAAGAATGTCTAGGGCTGCAGAGATGGCTTAGCGGTTAAGGCGCTTGCCTGCGAAGCCTAAGGACCTGTGTTCTACTCTCCAGATCCCACGTTAGCCAGACACACAAAGGTGAGGCAGGCACAAGGCTGCACATGCCCACTAGGAGGCGCAACTGTCTGGAGTTCAATTGCAGTGGCTGAGGCCCTGGCACGCCAATTCTCTACCTCCTGTCTCTGTCTGTCTCTGTCTCTCTAAAATAAAGAAGGTAAAAATAAAAATAAAAATGAATGCCTATACATAGTGACCAGGGTCCTGCCATACCTACTTTACTTGGAGTCTTTGGTAGAAATTATTGAAGTTATACATCCCAGAGGAGCTGGGGACCATTCTGTCTGTCCCGCTGGGGAGTGTTTTTCCATCATATGCATCTCTCCTAGTTTAACTCTCCCATATTTTCACATGGTGGGGCTTCTTCAAGCTTCTGCCATGTACTTGGACAACCCTTGGCTCCAGTGCTGGGGCAAGTCCTGATCTCGTTGGTGGCTTCATCTTTCTGTTCTCCCGCTTTGCGGCTTTGGCATTCTAAGTTTGTGTTTTCTCCAGGTTCCCACGCCTCCTGATGATGGGTAGAAATCTTCCCAAAGCCTGATTTTTATTTTTTTCTCATCATCTTCTCTTGGTTCTGTGGTGTGCCTGTATATGACACCTCCCAATCAAGTTTTGTGTCCAATAACCACAAAAGGTTTCATTCATTTATCACACGTTGAGGGGACTCTTATATGACAGGCACTGGGTTTAGCCCTGGGAAGACAGCTGCAACCTCTTCCCTAGGTAACACATTGGGTTAATGGAAATCTGATATATTAGCATTGAAAACCCAGCCATTGAAAATAATGGTGGATTATTTTCATCGTTCTATGACCAGCGTGGAGCTAAATCACTACCTTGACCACCACTTGACTTAGGGACAAGTCCCACCCACTATGAAGTGACAGGTCTGAGGTAGCATGACGCTCAGGGATTCCTTCACCAAGGCTGGGCAAATTCTCCTTCCCTTGGCTGTTTTGACTATTGTACAGGTGATACAAATGTAAGATACTCAGGATCACATGAATTCACATTGTGCCTTTTCATTCCAGGCACCCAGAGGCTGGGGTTGTGGTTCAGTGGAAGAGCACTGTGGTGGTTTGATTCAGGAGTCCCCCATAAACTTAGGTGTTCTGAATGCTAGGTTCCCAACTGATAGAGATTTGGGAATTAATGCTTCTTGGAGGGAGTGTATTATTGGGGGTGGGCTTATGGGTGTTATAGCCAGCTTCCCCATGCCAGTGTTTGGCACACTCTCCTGTTGCTATTGTCCACCTTATGTTGGCCAGGGGGTGATGTCCACCTTCTGCTCATGCCATCGTTTCCCCTTGCCATCACGAAGCTTCCCTCTTGAGCCTGTAAGCCAAAATAAACCTCTTTTTCCCAGAAGCCACTCTTGGTTGGGTGATTTCTCTCACCAGTGTGAACCTGACTGCAACAAGCACTCATCTAGCATATGTACGGCAATGCGTTCAATCCTTAGCATTGCAGAAAAACAAAAAAGAAAAGCACTTTTATTCTAGTCATCAAAGATGCAGCATATAGGTCAAAACAGTTTGCACACAGAAGAGCTGTTTGAGGGTAGTCTCAGGAAACTTGAGAGCAGAGATCAAGGCTCAAGAGGCCAGGACCAACAAGGGTTCACTGACCATTTCCAGCCAGCTCAGAATTACCTTGAGAATATTGGGCATCTGACAGGAGAAAGAGATGAAAATATAGACCATCAAAATCTAAAATAATGTGAATTTTGACAATGTGTTCTTAAAATATTTTTAAGACTTATTTATTAGACACAGAGGCGGAGAGAGAGAGAGAGAGAGAAAGAACACCAGGGCCTCTAACCACTATAAATGAACTCCATCTGTAAGCATCTGGCTTATGTGGGACCTGAAGAATCAAACCTGGATCCTTAGGCTTCACAGGCAAGCACCTTACCCGCTAAGCCATCTCTTCAGCTTGACAATGTGCTTTTTAAATGGTATACCATTAATCTTATTCACTGTGCCTAATTGGCACCTATCCCCACCCCAGTGCTGAGGATTCTTAGGTGATCACTTCAAATTCAAGTTGAAATCGTGGCTCGCATCTCTAATCCTAGGATTCAGGAAACTAAGACAGGAGAATTGTAAGTTCAGGGTACACCTAGACTATATACAGCAAGTTCTAGACTAGCCTGAGCTAAATAGTGAGACCTTGTCTGAAGGAAAGAAAGAAAGGAAGAAAGAGACAAAGAAAGGAAGAGAGAAAGATGCCTGAGAAGATCACTCGGTAAAGGGCTTGCCCTGTAAGCATCAGAACTGGGATTCAACCCTACTTCACCCACATAAATGCCTGGTGGTTGGAGCTAGCTCAGCAGTTAAGGTGCTTGCCTACAAAGCCAATGACTCGAGTTCGATTCCCCAGTACCCATGTACTATCTGTCTCTATCTCTCTTTGCTTACAAATAAATATTTAAAAAAATACACTAGGGCTGGAGAGATGGCTTAGCAGTTAAGTGCTTGCCTGTGAAGCCTAAGGACTCCGGTTTGAGGCTCGATTACCCAGGACCCACGCTAGCCAGATGTGCAAAAGGGACGCATGCGTCTGGAGTTCTTTTGCAGTGGCTGGAGGCCCTGGCATGCCCATTCTCTCTCCCTCTCTCTCCCTCTTTCTCTCTCTGTCTGTCACTCTCAAATAAATAAAAAAAATACAATAAAGGGTTGGAGAAATGGTGTAGCAGCTAAAGTGCTTGCCTGTGAAGCCTAAGGACCTGGGTTCAATTCCCGAGTTCACACATAAGCCAGATGCATAAGATAGTATGTGTCTGGAATTTGTTTGCAGTGGCTGGAGGCCCTGGCATGCCCATTCCCTCTTTCTTTCTCTTTCTTTCTTTCTTTCTTTCTTTCTTTCTTTCTTTCTTTCTCCCTTCCTTCCTTCCTTCCTTCCTTCCTTCCTCTCTCTCTCTCTCAAATAAATAGATAAAATATTTTAAAAATACATTAAAATTTTCAGTATAGTTTTACTGAGCCATGTCCAAACCAGAAATTACAAGTCTCTGAGAAGCCCAAAGTATGAGTCTAGAGATTGGCAACTGAATTTATATTTATCAACATTCCAAAATAACTTTCTAAACATATTGGCAAAAGGTCCAAACCAGAAAGTAATGACTGTCAGATAGCTCTGTGTAACACCTAATTTTTAGGCATTTAACATTACCAAGATAACTGCAAATGCAATAGCCCATTGGTATATTTTTACAAAATTTATGATTAAAGCTGTATGTTTAATAAGTACAGAGATAAAAACCAACAGGAGAAAATAATGCCTTCATGTAAAGAGGAATAGTTGGAATACCAAAACCTCAGTAGCTAATTGCAATGCTGTGGTCTGAATTTTTATATCTCTGTAAAATCGATATGTTGAAATCTAATCACCGATGTGTTGGTACGAAGAGGCGTGGGATGCAGGAGATGACAAAGTCATGGGGGCCACTCCCTGTGAAAGGGAATAATGTCCTTATACAAGTGCCTTGTGGCGGCTGAGGAGATGGCTCTGCAGGTATGATCACTTGCCCTGCAAGTGTGGGAGCCAAAGGGGGCCTGGTTTGCCCTGAATTTGATTCCCCACCACTCGCTTAAACTGCAGGACGTGGCCACACATGCCTGTGACCCCGTTCATGTGGGAAGCGGGGGGCTAAGCATTGCTGAGGCCTGTACAAATAGTAGCTCCCATCAGTGAGAGCCTTGGTCTCCGGGAATCATTGGAATAAGCAGCAGAGGAAGGACACCTGGTGCTCCCCGCTGGTCTCTACATGTTCGTGCATGGGGCACACACATCTGCACGCACGCTTGTGTGCCCCACGTAAACACCACGCCAATACTACGCACACATACAGAGAAAAGAATACGTGTAACATAAAAGAGGCCTGTGGCTACGGTTTATCCTTCGGCCAGGTGAGACTCCGTCTATGAGAAACAGGTACTAACCAGACACCCAGTGTGATCACACCTTGGTCTTGGACTGCCCAACCTCCAGAACTGTGACCAGTAACTTCCTCCTGTGGACACATTCCCCAACCAGGTGACTTTGTTAGAGTTGCTGGACTGAGACGGCAAGAATGACATTGTGACGGCACCATCCATTTTGAACATGGAGTCCCAAAGATTGTTGAATAGCTCTGTATAACCTCACAGGAAAGGGAAAAAAAATCTAGAAGGATCATACATGCGGAAGATTTTCATGCAACAGGCCCAAGAGTAGCACATGTCCCATTCTCACATTCTGTTGGCTAGAACTGAGTCACTCTCACATGGGCACAAGAAATGCTGGGGAATACTGTGTAGCTGTGTGTCCAGGGTGAAGAAAAAGTAGGTGACGAATGAGTGACTTTCAAGCCTTGGCCACAGGGGCCCTTGAATCTCATGAATCATAGGAGACAAATGTATGTGTGTGTCCACTTACATATAATGCATACAACTCCATTATTTTCCAAAAATATTTTTATTTATTTATTTGAAAGAAAAAGAGAGAGGGAGAGAGAGAATAGATGCACCAGGGCCTCCAGCCACTGTAAACAAACTCCAGACACGTGTGCCACCTTGTGCATCTGGCTTTATGTGGACACTGGGGAATCAAACCCGGGTCCTCAGGCTTTGCAGGCAAGAGCCTAAACCATTGAGCCATCTCTCCAGCCTCCTATTATCCTTTCTAATGTGTGTGTATGGGTGTGTTGTGCATGCTTATGTCAATGTGGGTTTGTATTTGTATGTGGTGGGGGGACACATTGCAGGTGTGGTTCAATGTACATGTGTGCACATATGTGTGGAGGCCAGAGGTTAACATCAGGTACGCTCCTTGGTTGTTTTCCACCTTATGTTTTTAAAAAGATTTTTATTTATTTATTTATTTATTTATTTATTTAAGACGAGGGGGCAGAGAGAGATAGAGAGAGAGAGACAGAGATAGAGAGATAGAGATAGAGAGAGAGAGAGAGAGAGAGAGGATGGGAGTGCCAGGGCTTCTAGGCACTGAAAACTCCAGACACATGCTCCCCTATGTGCATCTGGCTTTTGTGGGATCAGGAGAGTCAAACCTGAGTCCTCAGGCTTCACAGGCATGAATGAGTCTTAGTTGCGAAGCCATCTCCCCAGCCACTCCCACCTTATTTTTTGACACAGGGTCTCTCACAAAACCTAAAGCTTCCCTGCATGAGACCAGGTTGAGAAGGAAGTGGAGGCCTTAACTTTCAAGGAAGACTATAGAGCTTAGAGCACTACTGTGAGCTTGATGTTAATCACTGGAGAAGACTGCTCTGTGATGACGGGCGGCTAAAGGACGTCTGACTGTGTAGAATGACTGTTTTATTTTTATTTTTTAGTGAAAGAAGAGGGAGCTTTGGTGTGCAGTGCAAACCTTTGGGTGTGACCCCAATATAAATATAAAATTAAATAATAGCGACAACATCCTAAGTGGCACATGGTCATCGTGGTTACCTTTGTGCTGCTGGGACAAGGCAGCCGATGAGAGCACAGCATTTACTTTGGCTCCCAGTCTTGAGAGGAGCCCTCATGATGGCAGGGAAGATGGTAGCGCAGAGGCTGCACGTCGCCTCCTTGACACAGCCAAGTGGGGGCAGCAGCAGGGGAGTGAGCCGAGCTCGGGCACTGGCTGCTTACATCGGCCCAGCACCCACTACCGGCAACCAGCCCTGCAGCAGGGCTCCACCTGCCCAAGCATCGCCAAGGGAGGACCAAGCCCTCAAAGCCGAGTAGGGCAGAAGAGGTGGCTCAGCTGTCACAGGCACTTGCTTGCAGGACATACGAGTTTATGGGGGACATCTAATTCAAACGACCATGGCCAAATTTGTTTTCTGTGTTTGTATGTTTACGTGTGTGTGTGTGAATATGTATGTCTGTACATGTATATGTGCGTACACTTGTGAATGTGTACATGTATGTGTATACACGTAAATATGTGTGTGCATTTATGAATGTGTGTATATGTATGTACATATATCTATGTGTGTTTTGTGTATGTGTGCATGTGCATAAGCATGTGTATATGTATGTATCTTGTAAGCATTCTTTTTTATTTAATTTTTTTTGTTTATTTTTATGTATTTGAGAGCAACAGACAGAGAGAGAAAGAGGGAGATAGAGAGAGATAATGGGCACTCCAGGGCCTCCAGGAACTGCAAATGAACTCCAGACGCATGCGCCCCCTTGTGCATCTGGCTAACCTGGGTCCTGGGGAATAGAGCCTCAAACCAGGGTCCTTAGGCTTCACAGGCAAGCGCTTAACCACTAAGCCATCTCTCCAGCCCTCTTGTAAGCATTCTATCTAGTACGTAATAAGTACAATGCACATGGTATACAGCAGGCAGTTAATTCTATGCAACTGCAAAATATTTTTCCATCTTGCACCAAAGTGCCTATCGCATATCTTGTGCAAGGTGACTATTTCCTGGACACCTAACCTCAAAACTGTTGAGTATAAAAGCTATCATTATATAATTTATAAGAATTAAACTGGACCTTAAGCCCATTTTAATATTAGTTCATGTCTTCAACTGTCAAGTTTATAGAAAAGGAATCATTGTTTCTCAGAGCATCCATCTCTGTTCTTTCTCTATCCTCTCTTCCTCCAAGTCCTCCTAAAAGCTTTGTAACTTAAAGGAGGAAACATTTGGCATTCACCTTCCATTCTACATTTTCAATAAGGGTTCCATCATTCCTACATAAATCTCTTCCGCGTCAGCATTCCCGCCAAAAATAAAGTCTGGACGGCACACAATGAGTGAGTCTTATGTAGACACAAGGAAGCTAGGCTTTTTTTTTCTTAACAAAATGGATGGTTTTGGAAGGTGAAGGAGGCTTGTTGCCCTTATGAACATGGCTATAACTAGTCCTCACAGCACTGATAGAGTAGAGAATAAGTCACCACTGCTTGCAGATGTGTTAAGAGAGACGTCAAATGACTTGTCCGTGCCATTCGGTTGCTGTACAGTGGGAGTGAACCTACGGCTCAGGAACGGTGGCTTCTGACACCAGCACAAAGACTCAGAGACAGTGCTGATGATCGCTTATCCACACTGTCCCAGCCCTGGAAACAGTCCCCGCATCCATGGTCAGGTGGACACATAAATAACATGTGTTATACACATATGCTAGCATGCTACTTGACGTTAAAAACTCGAATCTAATGATAGATAAAACAATATGAGTGAACCACAGAAATACCACCTTAAGTAAGCAACATTATGTACCAAAGACAAGTTATTATATATAACTTTATTTGTATGAAATTTCAAGAAAAAGCAGATTTCTACAAGCAAAAATGTGATCAACAATCATTAGGACTGGGGACTGTTGAGGCGACAGAATTCTCCTAAAGACAGGCACGTGTGCTACACAGCTGTTTAATTTACTAAAATATCGAGTGAATGGGGGCAGGGGTTCTATGTTATTTTGATTCAAGGAAGAGGTTAGAAACAAACATTGAGAGCCAGACGTGGTGGTGCACACCTTGAATCCCAGCACTCTGGAGGCAGAGGTGGGAGGATCACTGTGTGTTCTAGGCCAACCTGGGACTTTAGAGTCTGTTCCAGGTCAGCCTGGGATAGAGTGAGACTCTACCTCGAAAAATACCGCTCCCCCCCCAAAAAATATCCAAATTTACCCAGTTTAAGTATGAGGTTGAAAACTGCATCCCTCCATTCATGATACTGCCATTCCAACCGTCCCCAGACATCTGTGACTCCTTGTCAGTCTGTCCTGTTTAGCGGCCATCCGTCTAGACAAGGATCGAGGAATAGAACTTAGAATAGATAAAACTTATCTAAGTAGAACCATAGGCTTTTTCTTCTTTTTCTTTTATTTTCCACTATGTTTTGAAGGATATATAGTTTATTTATATATATTTGAATTTACGTTATATAGTATTGCATATATCAACAGTTTTGTCCTGTGTCATTATTAGACTATAACGCAGTTTTTTAATATTTTTATTTACTTGCAAGCAGAGAGATACAGATGTGAGACAGACTGAGAGACAGAGAAAAATGGAGAGAATGGGGCGTGCCAGGGCCTCCAACCACTGCAAATGAACTCTAGATGTATGTGCCATTTTGTGCATGTGGCTTTGCGTGGGTACTGGGGAATCAAACCTGGGTCATTAGGCTGTGAAGGCAAGTGCCTTTAGCTGATGAACCATCTCTCCAGCACTGTAGAACAATTTTTTTATTTTACCCTTTCACCTGTCAGTGAGAATTGGTGTCACTTCCCGTTTGAGAACACTATGAATAAAGATACCATGAGCATTTCTTCACAAGTCTAAGGAATGCTTTTGACTTTGTTGATTTTCTCTATCATTTGTTTTGATATTTCACTTATTCCTGCTGATAATTTTGTCATTTGCTTCCTTCTGCTTGTTTGGGGCATAATTTGCATTTAATTTCTAGCTCTTTATGGAAGAAAATTAGATCATTGCCTGTATACCTTCCCTCAGTTCTAATATGTCCATTTAAAACCACAATCTTTCTCTGAGCATGCTGCAAGTTTTTATTTATTGTATTTTCATCATCTCTCAGTTTATAATTCTCATTTCTCCTGTGCTGTCTTCTTTAACCCATGGGGGATTTAAAAAGTGATGCTGTATTTCCAAATATTAGGACATTTTTAGATAGCTTATTATTGATTTTGAATTTAACATTTTTATGATAAGAAAACATATTTTAAGAATTATATCCTTTGAAATACATTGAAACTTGCTTTATGGCTTACTATAAAGGGACTCAACATGGAGGGGAATGTGGCCAAGATTAAAAAAAAAATCCTGCCATCTAACCACAATAAAAGTCATACACTACAAATCTTATCTGCCATCCATAAAGGGACCTATGGACATTTTCCAAGGTGACTCAATTGTAGAATGGAGACTAATTAGACTTTTTAAAAAGTATTTTATTTAGTTAAGACAGTAAAAAAGAGAATGGACACACCAGCACATCTAGCCACCGTAAGTGAACTCCAGATGCAAGAGACGTGTGCATCTGGCGTGGGTCCTGGGGAATTGAACCTGGATCCTTTGTCTTTGCAAGCAAGTGCCTTAACTGCTAAGCCATCTCTCCAGCCTGTCTAATCAGACTGTTGGGAAGTACTAGCCACCTGCTCTGAACCAATATCTGGAGATCCCAAATGCCAGCGCACATCTCCAGCGACAGTGGGGACTACCAAAGTCCAGGGAGTCAACACCTGCCGCACTGGGGTACCAGCCTGGGATACATAAATGACATGTAGGAAGACTAAGAAAGTTGGAGAATCTCCACTGGCTTCTGTCTATGGAATGAAAGAAGGAGAGACTAGCCAAGTGGAGACGACCCAAACTGTCTCCACCTACGAAAGTAGAATACTGAAAACATTATCCCACTTCAGAAAGGCTAACAGAGATTAGCGACAGCCTCAATGGACTTGCAGGATGAAGGTCTACTGAGTCTTACCACATCCTTATTCAGACACACACACACACACACACACAAAACAAAACAAAACAAAACAACACAACACAAAACAAAACAAAAAAAAAAAAAGAAAAAACGGAAAGATTCTGGAGACCTGCAGAGATTATCATAACCTGATTCAGATGGAAAGACAACCTATTTGATGGTCAGGCAAGTTTCTTTCCTGAGCCTCTTCTACTCTCGCCCAGTGGGATCACATGCCAAGTTGCCATGGGAACATGGGTAGAGACTATACACACACTCCATGGCATGACCCAACCTGACTCCTGCTGCTATGAGTGCCAAATCTGCCAACAACTAGCTAAGTGCCCGATAGGTAGGGCATCATTTCCCAGGGGGATCCTCAGCTGCTGAAGGCCACTAGAGGACCGCCATCCTGGAAAAAGCAGAGCTGAATTCTTACTGGAGAAAATGATAAGTCTGAAAACAGACTTGCATGACCTATCAGCAACTTTCCTCCCCTCCCTCCCTCCCTCCCTCCCTCCCTCTCCCTCCCTCCCTCCCTCCCTTCCTCCCTTCCTTCCTTTCTTTCTTTCTTTTCCTTTCCTTCCTCCCTCCTCTCTCTCTCTTCTTTGGTTCTGGAGTTTGGATTGGCATGCCAGCCAAGCATTCTACCACTGAGCAACATCCTTAGCTCCTACCTGCAACGTCTCTGCCAAAGCATCATCCGTCACCCTGTGAGTGCCCCTGATCGTCATCATGACCCTCCCGCTAGCGCAGCCTCTGTCTGGGGGCCCTAGGCTGCAGCGAATGCAGCGCAGCACTGGGTTTACATTCATGCACTGGCCACGTCTCCATATCACTCCCCGAGGCGCCGGCCTGCTACGGTGGTGGTGGAATGGCTTCGGGGCGCTTACACACTGCTTGCCAGCTGGGTGGCAAAACCTGGCAGGTCTGAGCTAACATCCTCTAGGAGATACGCTTGTAGTCACCAACAAACACAGAGGGGAGATTATGGGACCGTGATGGAGACAGGAAATGGCAGGGACTCTTCTGTGACTATTACCCTAGCGAGTCATTAATTTTGTCCTTCCTTTCTTCTTCCCTTCCTTCCTTCTTTCCTCCCTCCCTCTATCCCTCTCTCTCCTTCCGTCCCTCCATCTTCCATTTCTTCCTGGCTTCTTCTTTTTTTGCATTGTTGGGAATCAAACCCATCCCTTGTACATTAGGCAAGCACTGTAGTGCTGAGCTACATCCGCAGCCCCTGGAAGCCTGTTGGCATCCCACCCTACCCACTGGGTGCCCTGCTGCCCTAGAAGTTTTACAGTCCCAAAGAGCAATGCTTCCTGAGGAGCAAAGCAGTGGTCCTCAGAGTGGAAAATGAATTGTCGTTTGGGGATCCTCAAGCCAATGAACCAATGGAGTTTATACTGACTGGGGTGGTTGAGTC
Source organism: Dipus sagitta (assembly GCA_036346955.1). Classification (NCBI taxonomy): domain Eukaryota; kingdom Metazoa; phylum Chordata; class Mammalia; order Rodentia; family Dipodidae; genus Dipus; species Dipus sagitta. The sequence continues at coordinate 1,746,088 of CM070780.1, read as the reverse complement.
TGACTACCAGGGGATTAGGTTGCTATTACGCAGTAAGAGAAAGGAAGAGAATGTCTGGAGTACGGGAAAACCCATGCGGAGTCACTTATGACTAAACTAAATGGAAAGCTTCACATCAATGTAAATAGGACTACTTATAGTCAAATTCCTTCAGGAATAAAGGCCTGTGTCACCCACCAAACAAGGGGTCACCACCACACAGCACACTGCTGATTGCAAAAGCAATATAGAATGGAGAGTAGAACAAAACGGCTGTAAATAGCTACAAACACATGACCAGACGCTGGCACAGACACGAGGCTAAAGTTTGGAGTAATTCTTTCATATTAAGTTATGAAAATATCTGTATATATAAGCCAATATGTTATTTCCTCCTCTGCAAATGTTTGCCATGCATAGGATACATTAATGGTTAGGTCTTATCTCAGCATTTAAACGACAAGTTACTAAACAGGGAATACGATGCAGGTAGGAGAATAACATCAGGAAAGATCAAAAGGAGTTTTTTAAGCCCCTTTTGGTGTGGAGGGATGGCACACAGTAATGATCTTCAAAATGTACCCACTGTCAATTCCCAGAACTTGTGGATATGTTGGCAAAGGGGAATTGCAGCACCAGATGGAATTAAATTTGCCAAGCAGCAAACCTTAACACGGGAAGATAATGAGCTGAGGAGATGGCTCAGGGGATAAAATCCTTGCTGTGTAAGCATGAGGTTCTGAATTTGGATCCCCAGCACCCACATAAAAGCAGGGCATGGGGGTGCATTCTTCTAATCTCAACACTGGGGAGGCAGAGGCAGGAGGATCTTCAGGGCTTGCTGGTTAGCTCGTCCAACCAAGCTGGTGAGCTCCAGGTTCAGTGAGAAACACTTTGTCCAAACGTACAGCGGAGGGTGAAAGCTCACCCACAAGTACACATACACCTACACACACATGAACATACATACATACACGCACTCACCACACACACACACACACACACACACACACACACACACACACAGAGGCAAACATTATGGGGAGCTAATACGGGATTATTCATGTGGGCCCGGTGCACTATCGTGTTCCCTTGGAAGTAGGGAAGAGGAAGGTAGGTAGAACCAGGGTAGTCGCAATATAAGAGGGTCTTGCCACTTGCTGTATAGCAAACTCCTCCAAGCTGAAATATTCCTTCTTGAAGGGAGGACAGAGGTTCTGGAGAGGAGGAAGGAGGCGCTCCCCAAGGTTACAGGTGTGATAAACAACTATTGAGGGCTACAATCGGACCAGTGTTGTGTAGCAATTAAAACATTCCCTCCTGGGCTGGAGAGATAGCTTAGTGGTTAAGCGCTTGCCTGTGAAGCCTAAAGACCCCAGTTCGAGGCTTGATTCCCCAGGACCCACGTTAGCCAGATGCACAAGGGGGCACACGCATCTGGAGTTCATTTGCAATGGCTGGAGGCCCTGGCACATCCATTCTCTCTCTCTCTCTCTCTCTCTCTCTCTCTCTCTCTCTGCCTCTTTTTCTGTCTGTTGCTGTCAAATAAATAAATAATAAAAACATTAACAAATAAAATAAAATAAAACATTCCCTCCTGTGGGAAGGAGGAAAGCTCAGGAGATTCCAGAAGTCAAGTCGGGGCAAAAGGTTTCAAGTTCCCCTCCTAAGGCTTAATGAAGGGTTAATAAGTGCTTGGGGAGAGACACCCCAACCAGCAGAGCTACCAAAGTGTGCAGTACGTCCCAGAGATGCAGGGTCTGTGACTTGTCACCTGAGCTATTGTAGGCTTGTTGGTGACTCAGCTGCCTTTGAGTCACCCACTGCCCCTGTAAGCAACCCTCATTCTGCCCTGTTAGTCGCCCCAGTAAATTCGCTGGTTCACCAAAACTGGTTATGGTGCAATGGTACTTAGGTCTGTCATCCGAGCCCTGTCAGGGGTGAACAGAAGTGTGCCCATGTCTCCCCACGGAAGAAGTTTCCAGCTTCACTATCCTAAGGAGAAAGGAGGAGCCTAGGAGACAAGGAAAGCACGGGGCCTCAACGGGATGAACATGACAAGAGCACGGCGTGCTTGTCTTGCTCATCCTTATGCTATGACACAGACCCTCACCAGCACTTTGACTTCAGGCCCGCGAGATCCCCATAACTACAAGATGCTGCATTTGAGTTGTTGAGAACCGCCAGGTGTTTTGTTACAGCAGCAGTAGGAAGCTAATCCCGGAGGGCAGCACATGTGGGGTTGTGGGAGAGCAGGCAGATGCGGCTACAGCAGTCGCCCTTTGCCCTTTGCCTGCTGTGATTTGAATGTAGTGTTGCAGTCAGGTTCACATTGTTGGTAGAAATCACCCAACCAAGAGCAGCTTGTGGAAAAAAAAAAAAGAGGCTTGGTTTGGCTTACAGGCTCGAAGGGGAAGCACCATGATGGCAGGGAAAATGGTGGTATGAGCAGAGGGTGGACCTTATCCCCTAAGATGGACAACAGGAACAGGAGAGTGTGCCAAACACTGGCAAGGGGGAGCTGGCTGTAACACCCATAAGTCCACCCCCAACAATACACCGCCTCCAGGAGGCATTAATTCTCAAATTTCCATCAGCTGGGAAGCTAGCATTCAGAACACCTAAGTTTATGGGGGACACCTGAATCAAACCACCACAGCAGGATGCCCCCCACAGTCTCTTTTGTTTGTGATTAAGTTTCATACTTAATCCCCAGTTGGTGGAGGCCCTGGCAGGTGGAGCCTTGCTGGATAAGATCTGTAAATGGGGGTCCAGCCCACTGGGTGTTGATAGCAGGCTGACTGTTATGGCTTCCTCTCTGCTGATATGAGAAGATGTGACACCCAGCTTTCTGCTTATTCCATGGCTTCCCCAAGATGATAAAACTTCCCCTAGGAAATAGAAGCTGGAATAAACCCTTTCCTTCCATAAACTGATTCTGGTCAGGTGTTTACTCTCAGCTATATGAAGGTAACTGTCACAACTGTTGTCACTGCGTTGGCCTGGGGCAGCAGCTGGCCCACAGCTTCTCCTGCTCCTACTGGACCCTCCTTTAGTTCCTCCATGTCCTGAGGCAGGTGGGTGTTTGGATCGGTGAGAAAGGGTACCAAATTTTCCCATGTGGCACTTACATCATCAGAGTTAGGAAGCTGGCTGCAGTGAGAGGCCACTGGGAGTCCAATCTGTCCTCACCAGTTGCTGTATTTCTGCATGGGCTCAAGTTCACACTCATTCTCCCTCATTTCCCTTCCTGACAGGCATCCTTCCATCCTCAGGCTCACCGTAAGTGTCTTGAGTAGACCACTTAGTTATATAAGGTCAAACAATCACAGTAAATGCCTTATTATATCTACCACACTAATGGCCCTCTTATTCAGTCTGAACTTTGGCTGATGTAGCTAAGCCTTTAAGTTCCTATGACTATTGGTGGTGAAGTTTTTATTTATTGATTTATTTATTTTTAGCATTTTGATGTTTTGGAACAGGAATTGGCTCCATGCTTTTGAACTATGTTAGTACCTTCTACCATATAGACTGTAAGTCTCCTAAGGTTGTTTGTGAATCGCTACATTCACAGTTTTCCTCATATTTTCCTTTTATTTAGCAGAGAAGCTTTTACTTGGTAACTGATTCATCTGTCTTTGAGCTTACTAGTCCCATTTTGTGTCAACAATTCCTAAATAAAAGAAGCACATGGCAGTAGAACCAACAGTCATGTCTTGATGTCCCCTCAGATCCTGTCAGACATGGGAAAAAATGTGCTTATGATCCATAGCAGGAAGTTGGCACGTGTCCCACCTGGCTTTGCTCTGGGGGCTGCGTGCCCCTCAGCCTGCTGTTTGCTTCTCGGTGACAGACTCTTCTTCCTCCTTATAGGGACTCGCTGAGCCTCACACATTCTCTTAGCCCCAGGGAAGGATGGGAGTAATGGTGGGCAGGGAGCCAGGGCAGTCCTCACTCTAATTTCAATGGTCTAGGACTTACCCTTCATTCCTTTACTGCTCCCACTCTGTGCTGACCTGAAGCCAGTCCTCCCAGCAGAAACAAGCTCCCCATAGCCTTGACCCCTGAGCTCCCTTTGAGAAATATGGCTTCTTTCTCTACACTACCCCAGACGAGAATGAAAGAAATGAGCAATTTTTACCTCCTCTTCTCTGACCAAAGTAACCCGTATTTTGTTATCTATGTCCCAAAAGTCCCTTCCTGCAAATAGGACTAAAATCCTTGAAGCAGGTAAACAAATAGGTCAGCACTGTTTGTTAAAATGAAAAAGGAGGCTCCGGATGACAGACTAGACAGGTATGAGGGGACCACTGGACCCAAGGACAGAGAGGTCACTGGGCTCCTGGTGAAAGGGTGTCTTGGAGTGAAAGGAAGATAAACAAGTAGAGACATTGGGTTAATGCAATGTGTGTGTGTGGGTGTGGCTGTGAGTTTATGTATGGGCACACATGTAAGGGATTATGCGAGTTGTGAATGTGGAGACCAGATGTCCACATTGGATGTCTTCTTCAAATTGAACTCCACCTTAATTTTTGAAACAGGGTCTCTCACTGACACATGGAATTCACCTATTTGGTTAGGTTAGCTAGCCAGCAATTCCTGGCGATCCTCCTGTCTCTGTCGCCTCAGAGTTGGGGTGGCAGATGTGTACCACCGTGCCCAGCTTTTACAGGGGTGTTGTGGATCTGCACTCTGGTCCTCATGCTTATGCAGCAAGCACTTTAAATTGAGCCTCCACCCCTTTGCAATTCTTTTAAGTAGTTCTGATAATGGATATGCAAATGCTGGCTTTAACGAGATGCAGAGAAGAAGGCAGCCTGGGAGCGAGCCAGCTTCTCCTGTTTACATATTCATTGCTGGCTTTGGGAGCTCTGTGGGTGCCACTGACCTACTGACTCAGTCATTCATCTGCCCATTCTCCCATCCATTCAGCCAGTGACATGGATAAGAGGGGATTCCTCTCTTTAAAAGCCTCGCCATCTATGAGGTGGAATGCTTGCTTACATTATTGGAGCGTCTGCTTCATGCAAACCACTTTGCAATGCTGGATGCGGGGATGAATAGGACCCGTGGGCCTGGCTCCCTGCCTGCAGGAGCAGAGTCTACTCGCATCCACTGCGCGTGCAACACAGCGCTCTGGACACTGCCTCTGCCCAGCTGTCCATGACGGCGGCTGCTGAGTTCAGAACTAAAGAGAACCAAGTCTCACATCTTGTTTTTCCTTGTTCCTTACAGAGAGAGGATTACGGAACAGCGCTGGATGTCTAGGGGGAACAGGACTTAGGTGCCCCATTAGTCAGCTACCGCTGCGTAACTAATTATCGCAAACTTAGTGTCTAAAACCACAAACATTTATTTGCTAAAGTCTCAGAGCTCTCCACCTATCCTCTGTCTCATTTCCCTCTATCAACCGGGCCATGTTAATGGAAAAGGGAATGTGAAGGGACACAGTAGACCTGGTTACACATCCTCCTGAGCAGCCCCGGCCTTTAGGGGCACAGAACGGAGGCCACCACCCAAGCCGATCTTCCTGACAGATAAAGAAGTTGTTTCAGGAATCGTTATCACAGGCCTTGTTGCAAAAGGCAGGTGTTTTCTGTGATCTAAGGAATGGGATGGCCCCTCTGTGCAAGGCACCATGACCTTCCTATACCTCTCTGTTTCTAAATACCTTTGAGATTATATAGCATAGATTGTTTCTTGCCTCAGTTCTGCCTAACTCTGTATTACTCCATCCTGTTTTTACAAGGAACATCTTGGGTTTTCTCCAATAAAAGCTGACACTCCCAGCAGTTTGGGGCTGCATCCTGAAATCCAGAACTCTGGGATGCAGACTTGGTCTACCAGCTTTCTTCTCTTTCTTTTCTATCTTTTCTTATTAACCCAATAAAACTTTGCCCCACATTCCATGAGTCGATGGTCTTACTTGTGCGACACTGAACCCCATAACAGTTAACTCAGGGACTGCCTCATGGTATGGTAATTGAGTATAGCTCTCAATTAAGAGAAGCAAAGTTCACCTTTCCCCAGCTCCTACCTCTGCACAACACTCAGGGTCCCTCTTCCTGAGGAAACCATCTTCCTGCCCCTCCTCACTCTCTTTTTTGGCTCTCCTGCTGCAGGAGCATGCATCTACCTTTCTCCCCCACCCCACTTCTTTCTCTCTCTCTCTGGTGCATGAAACCTCTTCCTCTCTGTCCCTTCTCTCCTTCTCTCTTCCTCTCTATCTTCTCCCACTCTTCCATTACAATAAAGCCTTCAATCCAAGAAGGTTCCTATCTTGGTCCCTCATTGTGAACCCTGAAATCTGACATGTTTCAGTGCTGCTGGGGAATAGAAGGGTAGGCAGAGCTCACTCCATTCCTTTCCTTGACTGCCTTTCACAAGATGTCATCAAACTGGGAAAGTTTAGCCTGGGAAGAACTGCTTTCAGACTTATGCGACTGTTCGCAGAGTGCAGGTCCTTCCATGCTATTACACTGAGCATGCACATGAGTTCCTTGTCACAAGTTAGCTTACTACCTGAACCAATGACATAGAGGCAGCTTGCTTCACCACAGAAAGCGAGCCAAGAAGGCAATGGTGTGGCTAGGATGCAAGAATCAGGATCTGAGTTCGGGTCTCCAGCATCCAAGCAAACGCTGGGAGTGGTAGCACGTGCCTAGAATCCCAATCCTGGGGAGGTGTAGACAAGAGGCTCCCAGGAATGTTTTGGTTAGTTAATCTAGCCAGATTGGAGAGTTCTGGATTCAGTGAAAGACCCTATTTCAAAGAATAAGGTGGAGAGCAGTTGAGGAAGACATTTAACATTGACCTGTGGCCTTTACATGTGTGCACACACACGTATGTGCATCTGCACCAACACGCAAACATACCCTCAAATACATACAAACATACACACATGCACGCACACACACACACACGCAAAACAATACAAACAATGTCTCAAACAAGACAGACAGTGAGGACTGACACCAGCCCTTATCCTCACCTCCACACGCATACCATGGCACATGTGAGTGCACAAGTGTGTGTGAGCACACACACACACAGACACACATACACACACAAGACATGATAGGAAGCTGCTAGCAGGACAAAGTCACCTATGCAATCTCATCATAGATATGACATCCCATCCGTCCTTTGCGTTATTTATTTTACTTACTGGAGACAAATCACCAGGAGCAACAGCTGTAAGTATGAGGAAGCAGGGACTGGTGGGGCTGCCTTAGAAAGTGCATACTACAAGAGTCTGCCACCAGGAGTTACTACTGGTGACTATATTTTCCCCTCTCAAGATACTCATATGAACTAGAGTTCTGAGCCCTACAGCAATTGACTTCACGTTGCTGAGATGAACTTCCAAAGCAGGCACAAGTTATGGGAGGAAGGGAATTTATATGAAGCTTACAGATCCAGGGGAAGTTCCATAATGGCAGAAGAAGCTGGCCCCCTTTCACAGGTCAAGAAAGAGAGAGAGAGAGAGAGAGAGAGAGAGGGAGGGAGAGAGAGAGGAGAGAGGAGAGAAACCACCACCACCGTTATAAGCCAACACACTCCAGGAAACAGAGGCAGAACTCAGGTTCTTTGATACCTTTGGACTGGAATTCCCCAAACACACCTTAGAGCTGGGCCCTAGGATCTGCCCACAGTGACACCTCCTCCAGCCAGGGATCCAAGTTACAAGCTTGAATAAAACTCCTGAATCTACCAGGGGACATCCATTCAAACTATCAAAAGTCCCATTCAGGTTGCCTGGTCAGCAGGGCTCTGATGCCTCCATTGTGAGGCTCTCCTACTTCCAGCAGGTATAAAGGAAGAGGGTTAGATGCTGTCTTCTCTTGCATGGTCCCCTCTGACCCATGGCAGCCATGGCCATTGTCCTTGTTCTATCTCCATCCTTTGGTTGAGATCTCGACACTGGGTCGCACCAAATGTGCTCTGCCTTCATTTCTCAGAGTTTTCTAGAATCTTGACCCATTCTTGGTATTAAAGGTCAGCTCAGTTTCTCCCAGGCCAGCGATGTGGAAACTCAGAGATATGACCAACTCACATTCTGGCCAGAAAACTTCTGTCTTGGGTCATTTATTCCACTTAATAGTTTCATTGAGAGATAGCCATATACTACCCATTCACATTTTAAAATGTACAGTCAGTGGCTCTTAGTATATTCCCAGTGTCATAACCATTGCTACAATCGATCTCAGAACAGGTCTTTGACCCCAGAAGGGATTCTGTACTCACTAGCAGTCACGCCCCAAACCTCAACTCTAGACAGCCACCAATGTACTTCCTCTTACTACAGATTTTATATTCCAGGCATTTAAAATAAATGTCACCACAGGATGCATGGAATTTGCATCTGTACATGGTCTGTTTTTTTTCTTCTTCTTTTTGAAATCTCATAGATATCAAAAATCTCACAAAACTCTACAGATAGCCCAGACTGGCCTGGAACTCACTTGTGTAGTCAAGGCTGACCTTGAACTTGCTGAAAACATGTCTCAGCCACCAAGTCCTGGGATTATTGCCCTAAGCCACCACATCTGGCTGGTTTCTTTCATTTAATATATGTATGTAAGAGAGCAAGAGAGAAAGAGAGGCCTCTAGCCACCTCAAACTAACTCCAGATGCACGTGCCACTTTGTGCATGTGGCTTTACATGGGTTCTGGGGAACGGAACCTGGTCCTTAGGCTTTGCTGGCCAGTGCCTTAACTGCTGAGCCATCTCTCCAGCCTCACTTAATGTTTTTAAACTTCATCTGCAACACAGCATGGACTCATTGTTCTGAGGTGATTACCTTCCTCTAAGTGGAACAAAATGCCTCGCCAGAAGCAGCTTATGGAAAGAAAGGGTTAGTTTTAGTTTTCAGTTTCCAGGGGAAGTTTCTTTTCCTTAAATATTTTATTTATTTATTTACTTATGTATCCATTCATTAATTCATTCATTCGTTTATTGAGATAGAAAGAAAAATGCAGATAGTGAGAGAGAAATAGTGAATGGGCATAACAGGGCCTCTAGCCGCTACCAAAAAATCTCTAGACACAAGTGCCACCTGGTATGTCTGGCTTATGTGGGTACTGAGTAATAGAACCTGGATCCTTAGGCTTTGCAGGCAAGTGCCTTGACCACTAAGCTGTCTCTGCAGCTCATCAAGGGGAAGTTTCATCATGGAAAGGGAGCATGGCAAGCCTGACAAGCAAGCCTGGGTCACATGTCACAGCTGCGGGAAAGTAGTCTGAACAAATAAATAAAATACATTTTTTTAAATGAGGACTGGAGCTGGGTGTGGTGGCACACACCTTTAACCCCAGCACTCGGGAGGCAGAGGTAGGAGGATCACCCTGAGTTCGAGGCCACCCTGAGTCTACATAGTGAATTCCAGGTCAACCTGAGCTAGAGTGACACCCTACCTAGAAAAACCAAGAAAAAAAAAAAAGAGGGCTGGAGTGATGGCTTAATGGTTAAGGTCCTTGCCTGTGAAGCCTAAGGACCCAGGTTCGGTTCCCCAGTACCCACATAAGCCAGATGCACAAGGTGGCTCATGCATCTGGAGTTCGTTTGCAGTGACTGGAGGCCCTGATGCACCCATTTTCTCCATCTGCCTCTCTCTTAAATAAATACATAAATACATAAGATATTTTAATAAACATCAAAAATGGAAGTGGTCTGAGTGAACTAGCTCTGAACACTCAGTGAGATAGACTAATAATGTCCAGGTCTTCCCCCAGGGACCTCCCTCCTCCAGCAAAGCTCCACCCCCCCATAAGTCCCCTAACACTCCCAAATTGTTACCAGTACTGACCAAGTATTCAAGACACCTGAGCCTATGGGGGAACATTTTATATTCAAACTACCACAACTTCACAGCTTTTTAACTGAAAAAAAAAATCCCTGACATATTGACCATGTCTATATATGTACACTAACATACAAAGTGCTATGACTATACCACACCTTCCTTCCATAATGACGTTATGACATTTGTAGATGTTCTCTTGGGGCATATACTAAGGAATGGAAGTTGGGTCATTCATAAGGCAACTCTGAGTTTAACACTCTAGAGAAAGCCAGTTTGATTTCCAAAGCAACTACACCATTTTAACTTTCCAGTAGCAATGTAACAAATGATCCAGATTTTCCCTATCCTTGTCAACACTTATTATCATTGGTCCTTTTGATTATAGCCATCCTAGTGGGTGTAGAGTGATACCTTCTAGTGCATTTCCTGGATGGCTAGCCATGTTGTACACCTCTACGAGGGCTCACTTGTCATTTGTACTCTTATTATTATGATTATTTATTTTTTGGAAGAAAATATCTGTTCAGGGCTTTGCTTGGGTCTATTATACCCCGTTCTGGCTTCTCTGGGCCATCTCCCAAAGACATGGGAGTCAAGGCAACCTGTCACCGAGAGGGAGGCGGAGTCTCCTCTGAACACTGTGCTTTTGGGGTACTGGGGACACTGGGATTCTGTGCCCAAATAGTTTTTGAGGTTTTTGACCTGAGGGCATTTCATACTGCCGGGATGAGCTACCATCAAAGTCCTAACGGATGGCCACCAGTGGGAGCCTCACATGGAGAGTATGATGGGGCGTGGGCAGACTCGTGAGTATGGCTTCTCACAATGGGTGGAGACCCGAAAAGGAGAGGCAAAGAGAGAGGCTTGCCCTGGGCTACCATGTTATAAAGCAAAACTCCTCGGGGACTGAGGATTTTAAACTCACCCCTATTTTTCAAGGTCACTGTGAAGTCAAAGGATATAACTTGTTTGACACACTGCAAACAGGATTCCTAAGTCTTAACTAACTGGTAGACAATTAGACATATAGTAGGTAGCCTCCACTTTTTCTCATGCTTGGACCCACACATATGAGGATGTGGGGTGCAGGGGTTCTCACTCTACAGAACCCGTTTGGCTAAGAACTGAAGAGCTGCAAGCTGGGGCTTGGCCAGGTCACCAGAAACAAGTGGCAAAGGACTGTAAGCAACGTGCACCAGCTAGGAGAGCTAACGGCTACCGGAAGACGCTCCCAAGCAATGTAAGCTTTTTTTTTTTTTTTTTTTTTTTCAGTCTGAGCCCTGCTACTTCCTGGCTCTGCAAACTGGATTGAGTGCTTAAAAAACTCAAAAAAAAAAAAAAAAAAAAAAAAAAAACTTCTCTGGGTTTGTCTCTGCAAAATGTGAAAAATTACAGTACCTTCCTCAAGGGAGGTCTGTGATTCGAAATGGATTAATACTTCGGAGCGCTCACAGTAGTGTCTGGCATGGAGGAAGCGTTCAGTAGCGGCGAGCATTATTAGAGAGAGTCTGGGGACACCAGAGAAAGGAGACCCCGACAGATCTAGTTGTCTCTCCCTCTGTAGAAGCCTTCCCCAGGGTCATCTCCAAGCTCCCCCAGTTCCGTATGGAAAGAGGCGCTTTCCCCAGGGTCGCCTCTCCTTGCGCTGGCTTGGTCTCTTCGGAGAGGACCCTCCCCGGCGCGCGCCAGCCAGCCCTGCTTTCGTACTGAGAATTCTCTGCCATTTGCATGAGGACACCCTGAGAATAGCTCAGGCAGAATATGAGGAATTAGGGGAGGGTACAAAATGCTAAAATTTGACCAAGTCTCCAAATAAAAATAACAGCTTTAGGGGAAATGGAGAACATGTCCTCCTCCTTCTTCTTTTTTTCTTTTCACTCTCAAAAATACATTGTGAGGAATAATGCCCCAGGGCTGGTGCATGTGAACTTCCACTGTGCTCAAAGAGATAATTGAATCCCCTATAATTATGGGCCAAGAAAAATAAAATAAAGTAAAATCAGAAAAGACCCAGACATAAGCCGGGTGTGGTGGTGCACGCCTTTAATCCCAGCACTCGGGAGGCAGAGGTAGGAGGATCGCCGTGAGTTCAAGGCCACCCTGAGACTCAATAGTGAATTCCAGGTCAGCCTGGGCTAGAGACCATGAGACCCTACCTAGAAAAACCAAAAACAAAAAAAGAAAGAAAGAAAGAAAGAAAGAAAGAAAGAAAGAAAGAAAGGAAGGAAGGAAGGAAGAAAAGAAAAGACCCAGACAGACAAGACTCAGAGGCTGTGGGTTGGCCCAGTTTGGCTTCTAGCCTATAGAACCTTCAATTACTCTTCAGTGATTTTTATTGATCTATTTAGTACTCTCACTAGGCAGGGAGAGAAGGAGTGAGCGTAAGAGAGGGAGATTCAGCCCTCATGGTTAGGCAGCAAGCTCGAAATTGAAAGTTATTCAAATGGATAATGAAATGGGGCTGGGTTACTAATGTCTCCCTCCATGGGAGGAAAATGGCATAAACTGTGGAGCACTCGGCAAGTGGCTTACCCGCTGATTGTGAGGGGGATCACGTAAGAGTGAGCTCAGCGATGCTCGTATGGAGTACGGTCCCAGGGTGAGTGGTGGACAGCCACACTCACATCACAAGGAGGAGCCTTTGCCTCTGGTCTTGAGAAGGTCAGACAGTGAGAAGAACTGAAGGCCCCTCTGCGCTGCTGTTTCAGTCCTCGGTGGTGAGCCTGTGAGTAGGAATTGACTGACAAGGCAATAACCTTATTCTAAACACTAAAGTAGAGTCATACAATCCACGGATATTCCTGGGGGCGTAGCTGGTTGAAGGGTGTGCTGGTGTGAATAGACAATGTCTCCTGTTGGCTAGTGTGTTGGAAGCCTTGATCCCGAGCTGTTTGGAACCTTTAGGAGGTGGACTTGCTAGAGGAAGTGGCGGGCCTTGGGGTCTTAGAGTCTGCCCTGCTTGCTGCTGCTCCCTCTACTTCCTCCCTCCCGATGTCAGTGTGACGCTGGCTTCCAGCTCCTGCTGCGCTTTCCCAGTTGTGACAGACTCTACGCTCTGGACCTACCGGGCAAAATAAATTTTTCTTCCCTAAGGTACTTCTTTTTAAAAAATTTTTTTGTTTATTAATTTTTTAAATTTATTTATTTGAGAGCGACAGACACAGAGAAAGAGGCAGATAGAGAGAGACAGGGAATGGGCGCTCCAGGGCTTCCAGCCACTGCAAACGGAACTCCAGATGTGTGCGCCCCCTTGTGCATCTGACTAATGTGGGTCCTGGGGAATTGATATATATATATATATATATATATATATATATATATAGAGAGAGAGAGAGAGAGAGAGAGAGAGAGAGAGAGAGAGAGAATGGGCACGCCAAGGCCTCCAGCCATTGCAAATGAACTCCAGATGCATGCGCCCCCTTGTGCATCTGGCTTATGTGGGTCCTGGGGAATTGAGCCTTGAACCGCGGTCCTTAGGCTTCACAGGCAAGTGCTTAACCGCTAAGCCATCTCTCCAGTCCCCTAAGGTACTTCTAATCAGGTATTTGTTCACAGCGATGGGACAGTAACCAGTGCGAAAGGAGAGACTGAGGATCACTTGCCCCCAGTAAGCACAGTGTCTGTTGGAGCTGCGGCCACTACCATACTTCTCTCGTAGTCTACTGAGACTGGCAGCCTAAGAGGATTCCCTCCACTATAACAACTGACAGGAGATGCATGGCGAGCATATGGAGATCTACGCTATGTCATACCCATGATCACTGGCAAAATTCAAAGTGAGGTGTTTTTTTTTTTTTTTTTTTTTTTTTTTTTTTGCTGTTGCTTAGCTATACGTAGTTCATATCCAACAGCTCAGAGAAGCAGGGTAACACATACTGTCACCATTTTCCAGATCTGGAATAACTAACATGCAGTGGCGTATGCATGGTTACTTGGGTTGTGGAGAGGAAGTGTGATTCTAAGACTCCATACATTATCGCCATATTTCAGCCAGGATCCCTCTTATCACTGGGATCTTGGCACTCAGATTTTGAAATTGGAAACCTCACGTAGCAGTTACTGTCTCCTTGTTGAGATGAATCACCACAACCAGAAGTGGCTTACATGGGAGGCAAAGGTTTGTTTCAGGCTTACGGATTTGAGGGGGAGTTTCCTCAACGTGGAAAAAGCCTGGCAGAGCTGGCAACTGGCTCGCCTCGCATCTCTGTATGTCAGAAGCAGGACAGGGGCAGCAAGAGTGAGCTACCTAGTGAGCACCCAGCAGGACTGGACTAGTAAACTTCAATTCATGCACCTCCCCCAGCGAGGCTCTGCTTCCCAAAGGCTCCACCAGCTGGGAATCGGGTAGGAGGCTTAACCACAAGCCACCACACTTCACAACGTAGCACCACTATCCAAGAGAACCTTCTCAAATGGTGGGAGAGTTCTGCCATCTACATCTTCTGACGCTGTGGCCACCAGCCACATAAAGCTACTGAGCACTCAGAAATAACTAGAATGACAGAAGAAATTACTCAATTTTATTTATGTATAGTCCATTTCATTGAAAAAAATCACAAGTGGCTACTAGCTGTCATATGAGGCCATGGAAAGCCATTTGTCCACTCACTAACCAGGAAAGGTGATGGTATTCTAGCCAATGCCGTGACTGGCAGCATCAACTTCAGGGTCCGGTGGCCTGTTTCACAATCTCCAGTCAAACGGGGCATTCGTGAGTGGGTTAGAAATTCATCATCGTGACAAATTCCTGGAAAGAACAATTCTAAGCGGGAAGGATGTATTTTGGCTCAAGGCTTCACTTCACTCCATCGTGGCGGGAGAGTACATGGCCAGAGAAGAGGGCCTCACATCATGACGGCCAGAAAGCAGACAGAGAGAGAGGGAGAGAGAATGAACTTGTGTTCTCATGTTACTGAGGCTATCAGGCATTCTCCGTTTTCTTTTCATTCTAAATGGACCCCAGCTTGTAGTGCCCTTCTGCCTTCCGGGTGGGTCTTCACCCTTTTAGTTACTCTTTTCAGGACATACCTCCACAGAGACATCTCAGAAGTGTGCTGCACCTCCAGGTGCTTCCTCACACAATCCAGTGGACAGTCAAGTTCACCATTACAATGAGAAAGTGGGTTTCTCAGGAAAAAAAAAAAAAATCATCAATGGAATGTCCTAGAAATCTGAGAAAACTGAGTTCTAGGTATCTCATATATATCAGTGCTACTGCACTAATATATAAATGGTAAAAGAATAGGATTCTAGGAGAAAAAAAAACTGGAAAGGAAATCTCTGTGTTTAATTAAATTTTCCCTAGTAGGAACTTTCCTCATGAAGACTGATGGAGAAATTGTAAAGCTTGGCAGAAAGATGTTTCATAAGAACACAGTCTTGTTTGTAAAAATGTAGCTGAGCAGCCAAGGGATGCCCACCAGGAGAGTCACATCCACAGCCATGAGGGAAACAAGGGGACAGGAGCACAAAGCCAAATGATGTATCTGAGATGCAAACGTATGGTAGGTGTTCAGTAACCTCCAGGATTTGGAGTCCAGGTGGAAAAGTAGAGAGGAGAGTCAAAGGTGGTCTCTTTGAAGCTGGTAAAGTGAATAGCAGGTAAGATTTCAGCAATCTGGTATGGAATCAGGAAAAAAAAAAGTCATTGCAGAGTCTACCAGATGTCTGTTGTCAGGATGAGAGAAGGTAGGACAGAGATCTATGAAGGACCACTGCTGTGGGAAACGCCGGGGGAGCCTGGATGTGGGAGTAGACATGCAAGGCTTCAGGCTCGGGGCAGCAACAGCAAGATAGCCCGTTGGCAAGGATGCTTTCAAGTGCAAAGAAAAGAACGGACGGGTAATGTGTTTGAAACAATAAGGAGAGCTGTTGTTTCACATTATGGTAAGTTGAGATCTGGGATAGGTTTGATTATATATTTCTTTTCAATTTTTATTGAGAAATGTTATATATATATATATATATATATATATATATATATATATATATATAATACATTTTGGTCATCATCTCCTCCCACTACCATCTCTTGACCCACCTCATCATCCTCTTTTTGCTGAATTCCTTCCCTACCCCAACCCCCAACTAGTTCCTCTTCTACTTGGACGTTGTTGCAGTCGTCTTGCTTATATGTGGGCGTGATGCGCTGGGTGTAATTAGGGTTGCCTACATGAGCACAGCTAAGTCTGCCAGTGCATAGTGCAACGGGCCAGGGGCTTTGTCTCTACAGAAAATGTCTGTTGCTCCCACAGCAACCACTGACTAGCAGTGACTCCTCAGGAAGGGACGGGTGCTTTTTGCCCTCCGTCATCCACAGCGGAAAGTTGATGGGTCCGATGCTGTGCAGGTATGTATCTAAGCTGGAGGGAAAGGGGTTCCATGGAGGACAGGGAGCTAGAGATGGCCCGTGAGAATCATCAGAGGCTAGGAAACTACCAACGGCCCACGGGGTCGGGAGTGGAGGCTTCAGATGTGGACACAGTAATACACCTATGATTACTTTTATCTGCTTCAATTCTCATGGCCATCTCATGAGAGAAATTAATTTGATCACTATGAAATTGAGGCTGTGGGAAGTTAAAATACTTGTGCAAAGTCACAGAGCACAGTTCAGGGGTCAAGCTATCAATCCACGGGTCCTAAAGGTAACAAAAGACTATTTTGGTGGAACAGTTCATCTCATAAATAGGATTTTTTTTTTAGTGTTCTATGACAGCACTAAAATAAGGTCACTATTATTTATCATCTCTTTTTATGAGGGTGAGACCAGAGGGCAGAGAGACACTGCAGAGGGTACCTGTTGCAGTTACCTTGTTGCTGGGACAACCACTCAACCAGCAGCAGCTTGTGGGAGGGACGTTTATCTCAGGCTTACAGATCCCAGGGGAAGCTCCATGATGGCTGAAGAGGCCGGCTCACTGTGCACCTTACAGTTGGGATTAAGATCCACCCCCCGTGACACACCTACCCCAGCAGGGATCCACCTGCTCAAGATTAAAGAGAAAGCTTAATCTTAGTCAAAAATACCCAAGGCTGGGCTGGAGGGATGGCTCAGCAGTTAAAGCATTTGTCTGAGAAGCCCAAGGATCCTGGTTCCATTCCCCAGGACTCACATAAAGACAGATGTACAAAGTGGCACATGCGTCTGGAGTTCATTTGCAGCAGCCAGAAGCCCTGGCATGGCCATTCTCTCCCTCTCCCCCGTTCGCAAATAAATAAAATATATTTTTAAGACCACCTAAGGCAATGGGGACATTGTGTTCATACTACCACACTGTCCCAACCACAAAGTAGGTCAAATTGTAATGAATCTGTGGCCCCAAACACAGGGTTTTCAGTGGAATTCCAGGCCTTCCACCTCAGCCAAGAGAACAGCAAGCATGCAAGCCATGTCCATGAGTTCTGTGACGCCGGCCACCCTTCTTTCCTCCCACGCTGGCAATGGCTGTTGTTCTGTGATCAAGAAGAGCCAGCTCTCCATTATCAAGCTCCTACCAACCATGGGCTACAAGAGGGCCTACACCTGTGAAATTCTCTCCAAAATCATAATGGTCATCCCATTTATCTGGTGCTGACTTCACTCTCCATTGGAGAATCTGCTTCTCTTTTTTAGATGGACGCAGATCCTGAGGAGAGAATCAGCCCATTGTACCTCACCAGGACCCCAGCTGAAACCAAGAGTAACTGGGGAAATGAGCAAGAGTGCTGCTTTCTTGGTGAAGCTGGTGCCAGCACCAGGGTGAAGGGGATAGACACAGAGAACTCTCAACTCCTACCAAACCAGATATCTAGAGACAACAGAGGCTCCCAACACCTCATCACTGAAGTAGACCTAAAATGAACCCAACGTGGCTCAGGGAAATTCACAGAAGAGGGGGCAGAAAGACTTTTAGAGCCATACGTTGGGACATTATGCACAGAGACTTTGCCTCTTCCCCGTAACTGATGGCTACCTCCACAATGCATGACCCACAATCCCCAACGAGGAGGGTCCCTGTGGAGGGGGGAGGGCAGGGAAGAGGCTAACGATGGTACCATGGCTGTAAACACACCGTGTAAAGGACTAATAAAAAAAGAAGAAGGGAAAGTGAGGGACACATCATGGTTACAAAGGAAAATGGGGGGTAGAACCCAACATTGGAAGCCAGAAGAATGAACTGCTCCAGGGCAGCCTGAAGCCCAGAGGTCAAGGACAAGAGGGAGCTCTGACCAAGTCTAGTGGGGCCGAGCCTCAAACGTTGACCAACTGGCCCTGCTCTAAAGTCTCAAGTTGGATTTAGTATCAAAAAGTGGCCTGTAAGCCAGCAAAATAATAATAATAATAATAATAATAATAATAATGAGCCCATAAGCATGCCCGCATGAAAGGGACTTCGCTATATCTCAGTGAAGAGTGTTATTTTTGGTGGGAGAGAACTTCCACTATAGGATGTCCTAAAATATCTTCAATACATAGATCTAAGTTTCAGTTTAGCCTATGTGAAATGCCATTTTTTTAATTTCAGATAATTATCCATTTATTATCTGCTGCCAGGGCTGCATAACACTGAGAAATCGACCAGCACAGAGCCTGAAATGGCTGACTTTGGAATAGAAATAGCTGCCAAATATGGATTAAATTGATAAAAATAATTCCTAACATGATTAGAGTTACTTTGTTGTGTATCCTGCACAGCAGGTGGGAAATCCTTGAGAAGAATTAGGGAACGGTTTAAGGAAAGCAGATTAATGGAGAAAGATTAACTGTGTTTCCAGAGCGGTGCAGAACATATTTTGAATGACAGTCCTTCCGCGAGCAGTGGTCAAAGGTGCTTGGGACCATGCAGAAGCCGAGCAATTGCTTTACGTGTTTCAGCAGATGGCCACAAACAAATGTGCCCATGTGACAGAAGTGTGCACTCAGAAGTGACGATCATAACCGGTGTGCTGTTTTGTGTGTTCTTTTTATCTTCACATGTTATTATACAAGTGACCCAGAAAAGCATTTTCATTGTAAAAGAGTCAAACAATACAAAAGAATATATTTTTTAAAAAAAACCGTAAATAACTCCGCTTGTGTCACAACCCCAGGAGCCCCTCGCCCCGTGCATATTCCCCACCGAGATCACAGGTGCTCTGTGCAGCCTTCTGGGTCTCAGTCTACTCACTTCCCTCCACAGAGTCTCACAGGCATGTCAGTGTCGTTTGTGTCTTTTACATGAATGTGGACAATAACATAAATATTATCTCGTTGCTTTCTTTTCTTCACACATTAATAACGAACTTTGCAGCTATCATGTTAGCATTATACCATCTACCATTTCCGTTCCTTGGATACACTATGCTAAAGAAACACTAAGGATGTGAGGTTGAGGAATTTGCTCATTTCACACAACTAACTTATAGACTATACATGGAGAAAATATTCATATATGTGTATAATATAAGATAAACATTATTATACATCTTGTCACATCAGCTGAGAAGCAGCAACAAGAGTAGTTAGCTCTGGCAAGAGGGGGTTGGGATAGAATGACCCAAGTCCCATCTAAGCGATACACCCACTTCCACAGCAACGCTCAGCCTCGCAAATTGCCACAAGTTGGGGGCTGAGTGTGGGGCTTAATCACAACACATGAAGCTATGGGGGACATGTCACATTCAACTAGCTCAATAATACTTCATGGAATAGTTATGTAAGCAATATATTTTGCTTTCATAATCAATAAATTATATATATATTATATTTATATTATATATATTTGTTGTTGTTGTTTTGTTTTTTTGAGGTAGGGTCTCCTCACTCTAGCTCAGGCTGACCTGGAATTCACTATGTAGTCTCAGGCTGGCCTCAAACTCACGGCCATCCTCCTACCTCTGCCTCCCAAGTGCTGGGATTAAAGGTGTGCACCACCACGCCCGGCAACAAATAATAAAATTTTAAAGAAACAAGGTTAGGAGAATCAGAAAAGGAGAACAGAAAACAAGCATGAGCCTAGACTTTTCAGACTTGACCATGAAGCTAGGTTTTCACTTAATTGCTTTCATATGATAACAAGTGTATAATAATGTATAACACCATATATTATAAAGTTTATCTGTAACATACCATATATATGAATATTTTCTCCATTTATAATCTAGAAATTAGTTGTCTAAAACAAGCAAATTACTCAACCTCTTACAGCCTCTAATTTTCTTTTTATAAAAATATTTTATTTATTTACAAGCAGAGAGAAACCAGGAGGAGACAGAGACAGAGACAGAGAGAGAGAGAGAGAAAAGAGAGAATGGGCATACCAGGGCCTCGAGGTGCTGCAAAAAACCTCCAGACGCATGCACCACTGTGTATCTGGCTTTATGTGGTTACTGGGGAATTGAACCTAGTTACATGGTTACTGGGGGAACTAAACCTAGGTCCTTATGCTTCACAGGCCTTTTTAAAAAATATTTTTATTTTTATTTATTTATTTGAGAGAGAGAAGCAGAGAGAGAGGCAGATAGAGAATGGGCACATCGGGGTCTCCAGTTGCTGCAAACAAACTCCAGATGCATGTGCCATCTTGTGCTTCTAGCTTATGTGAGTCCTGGGAAATTGAAGCTTGGTCCTTTGGATTTTGTAGGCAAGCATCTTAACCACTAAGCCATCTCTCCAGGCCTATTTTTTAAAAATAAAGTAAAAACAATGACCCAGCATCATGGAATTAGTGCAAAGATCTGATGAGATAATATATGTAAAATGCAGCAGCGTTTATAAAAGGAGCAAAATGGTAGACAGCATAGCAGGAATAAAGAACACTGACTTTGGGAACAGCCAGACCTGGGACTGAATGTCCGCTTTCCCACTTATGGAGAAGTGACCTTAAGACAGTTTATTAACCTCTACAAATCCCAATTTTCTCAGGCATAAAAGGCATAAAAGGTTAAGTTCATAATGCAACAAGACAAAATAAACCTGGTATTGTAGCACTGGACCTGGCGTGGGTGAAGTGCCCAATGGTGATCCAATATCCAGTGTCCATGCCCTTCCTGTTCATGCAAAGCACAGTGTATGGCGTCCTTGGGAAGCTTGTGGCGTGGACGCACACGGTTATCTCATATTTTGTCACCAATTTAGCATGCGCTGTGCTATTGGACCTTCAGTAAGTCTTCCACAGTCGCCATACTACTTTACTGGCTTTTTAGGGTTTTCCATTGTTGTGGAACCATTTCCCACAGCACTCTCAGAATCCCGCATGTCTTGCCGGCAGATACATTAACAGCCCTGAATGAAATGTTTCTATCGTGAACATCAGCCTTTGGAACAAAGGGAAGCTTTGTTTTCTGCTCAGTGTGTAGTAAAGACTGTATCTTCCTTGGGCTGGGGAGATGGTTCAGCCATTAAAGGCGCTTGCATGCAAAGCCTGTTGGTCCAGGTTTGATTCCAAGTACCCACATAAAGCCAGATGCACAATGTGGCACATGCATCTGGAGTTTGTTTGAAGTGGCAGGAGACCCTGGTACTCTCTCTGTGTCACTTTCTCTCTCTCTCTCTCTTTCTCTCTCTCTCTTTCTGCTGTGGCCTTGAAAGCAAGAGGACCTGAACTTGTTCCCCAGACCTCACGTTTAAAAACAAAGCTGGGCATGATGGCATGCCCTTGTTATCCTGGCATTGAAGAGATGGACACAGGTGGATCTCCAGGGCTCAGTGGCCAGTAAGACTAGCTTAATGAGTGAATGCCCAGCAAGTCTTACTCCTTTACCATGTCAGAATGGCCTTGCTTCGTCTGGCTCTCCCTCCGCATTGCTACCACCTAAGTTTAAGTTGCCTCCATTATATTCAGAATGTTAAATGGCTTCCGGTCAAGTTTTTTTTTTTTTTTTTTTTTAACAGTAATTTGGAAGTAACTGACGCAGGAACCTAGAGTGTGCCAGTATCGCTCTATAAGTGTTAAGACAATATTTCAGTTCATCCTCTGAGGAATCCACTGAGGGAAGATATTATCTTTTCTTCCTCCTGTTTGTTTTCAACATTCTAATTATTACATGAAATTTCTCCTCACTTTTTTTTTTTGGTTTTGTTTTTAACACTTTTCTTTCTTCATCTCCTGCTTCTTCCCAACTTTTTCACAGCCAAGCAGCGTTCAGGCCCCTATGATTCTGTGACAGCAATCTTCATTGTCAACTTGACTGGATTTAGAATCACCGTGGAAACACACCTCTGGGTGTATCTTTGAGGATGTTTTCTGGAAAAGTTTCACTGGAGAGGGAAGTCTGTCCCTGAATGTGGGCAGTGCCAGCACCGGGGTGTGCTCTAGACATGAATAAAAAGGAGACAGTGAACAGGCACCCAACCCGCTTCATCTCTGTCTGCTTCCTGACTGCATAGCAATGGGACCAGTTGCCTTACACTCCTCGGCTTTCCCTCCGCGGTGGACTGTATTCCATTTTAAAGTGTAAGTCACAGGAGACCTTGCCTCTCGGAAGTTGCTTTCATTTGGTCATAGCAAGAGGAGAAGGAAGTGGCTGGGTGTGGTGGTGCACACCTTTAATCCTAGCACTCTGGAGGTAGAGGTAGGAGGATTGCTGTGAGTTCGAGGGTAGCCTGAGACTATATAGTGAATTCCAGGTTAGCCTGGGTTAGAGCAAGACCCTACCTCAAAGAAGAAGAAGAGGAGGAGGAGAAGGATGAGGAAAAAGAAACAGAATTAATACAGACACCCTCCATGTAATTCCACTAGGTCTTCCTGTCTGTCCCTGTCCCTAATTTTACTCTGTGAAGTGAACTGCTACTAAGGTGTAATGAGTTCTTACCTTTCCAAAGAACTTCTCTATTAAAATAGACTGTTCTTGAACAAATACTTAAGTTTATTTTTTTTTCCAAGGCTGGGGATCAATCCATAGGCTTCATACATGCTAGATAAGTGCTCTACCATTGAGCCACGTCCCCAACTTCCCCGAGGTGTTAACTGAGTAAATGAATCGTTAATGATTTTACTTCAGGCAGATATACAAGATATTTTTGAAGGGCAAAAGGATTTACTAGACATTGGCAATGACATCCACGCCTAGGTTTCCACTAATTCAACCTCTTGGAAGAATGATTTATTCCAGGTCCTCTAATCCTTGTCCCCCCAACTCTGTGTTAAAATTCTCTGAGTACACATGGCCCGTGGGCAGACGGGAACAATTTTCTTCACATATATACACAGTCGTTCTCTTCACTTTCAACTACATTTCAGTGGCCCTGTGGGATCCCTAGGAAATGAGAAAGCTGAGCTGTCCCCAGGGTATGGAGAAATTAGGCCAGTTGCTTGGTTCTCTTTTCTACTGGGGAATGATTGGGATAATTGAGAAAAGATGGTTGGGTAGGACTCACTTTTTGAATGTGTGTCATGAGCACATCCAAGAGCCATCGGAGGTCTTCAGACAGCAAAGCTAGTTGAGCTGCAGTTCACTGGAGGTGCAGTTGGGTTGGAAGAGATGTGTTTTCCCCACATGCAGCTGAGCTCTTAAGAGCTCCAGGAATAAACAGTTTAGCGAAGTTTCCAGGGACTATTTCCTTTGCCAGTGAAAAATCTCTCCCTTCCCACATGGACTTTGTTGTAGATAGTTCCACATTGCTGGGATGAACATCCAAACCCAACACAATTCATGGGAGGAAGGGGTTACTTTCAAGCTTACAGAGCAGGGAGAGAAGTTCCATCAGGGGTGGAGGAAACTGCTTCCATCCATCTCAGCAGAGAGAAACAACCATCTCTACAGAGAGTAGAGCAAAGAAGCCACATTGGTATGAGCCGGTATGTAGTTGAAAGATTCATATGCTGTGGTTTTTCTTATTTTATTAGAAGATATTATATTAGGTACTTGTTATAAATGGACTGGTTAGAGTGTATCAGTTAGCTACTGATGGGTAATAAACCTAATGTTCATTGATTTAAAATGATTACACAAACTTATAGTAACATTACTAATCTCATATGTTTGTGGAGTTTTTTTTCCTGGAAATTGCCTAATGTGGGTTGGGCTTGACTGGTTGGTTCTGTTTTTCCTGGCTAGGTTTTGGTGTGTATCTGTGGATAGACCATGACAGGGGAGAGGTGGGTCCTTTGCTTTAGACTAGGTTGGCTTAATTAAGTCAGTTCCACTCCACATATCTTTTATTACCCTATTCTGATACTATTCAGCTACCCCAAACATATCACGTGTCAGAAGATCAAAAGCAGAGCAGAAACATACATGGTTTTGAGTCCTAGTCTGAGAACTATCACCATGTCATATTTGCCCCATTCTACTGGATAAAACTCATGCCATAACCAAATTTATTTTGACCAAATAAGCCAAAATATAAGGAGATAATCCTGCTCCCAGGGGGACAACACTGCAAAGATGCACAGCAAATACGATATCCATGAACTATTTAACAAATGCAAGCTAAAATGTGTTCAAAATTCAAGTTACCTGTCATAACCAACACAAATATGTGTTACAAAATGCCTTTCATAAATTTCAGGAGCTAAAACACAGAAACCATAAAGTGCCACCAAATATAGAAGCAACTATAATAGTAATAATTATCATTGCTGTTGTGACTAATGATTGAGACATGCCAGTAATTTGATTCAGTTGTCACTAAAATAAAACCATTTTCTCAACGTTATTAAAAAAGACACACAGTGGGGCTGGAGAGATGGCTTAGCAGTTAAGGCACATGCCTGTGAAGCCTCAGGACCCGGGTTTGATTCTCCTGGTCCCACGTAACCCAGGTACATATGGTGGCACATGCATTTGGAGTTCGTTTGCAGTGGCTAGAGGCCCTGGCATACCCATTCTCTCTCTCTCTATCTCTGTCTGTCTCTCTGTCTCTAATAAATGAATAAAAAAAGACACACAGTGAAGAGTCTGGATACAGGAAGGAGAAAGAAGTGAAGGTTATAACTCACCCTGTGCAATGTACTAGGTACCCCATCTAGGACCCTGACACTCTTAGATGCTTAGGCATTAGATGTACAGTGGGTAGACATTGTTATCCTCATTCTATGCAGAGCTCAAAATGTTTCTATCAGTTATTAGAGTAACACAGCAATAAATGGTAAACAGCCGGGCGTGGTGGCGCACGCCTTTAATCCCAGCACTCGGGGAGGCAGAGGTAGGAGGATCGCTGAGAGTTCGAGGCCACCCTGAGACTACAGAGTGAATTCCAGGTCAGCCTGAGCTAGAGTGAGACCCTACCTCAAAAAAAAAAACAAAAAAAAAACAACAAAAAAATAAAAATAAAAAAATAAATGGTAAACAGATTTCAACCTGGGTCCATCTGGTTCTAAATTTGAAATTCCACTGCTATAGAAACAGGATTCAACAAACTCTTGGTCTCAATTCATTTTTATACAGAGTATATATGCAAACACATATGCTATATTGGATAGATACTTTAGCAATTCAGTAAATAAACTTCAAATTAAAAATAATTCTAATTTCATTGTATGTTCTTCTGTTTTTCCAGTAACATTCATGAGTCTGTTAAGAAAACTTATTGTCCTTTATCCTTTTTAGCCTTACAATATTTTCTTTTTTTTTTTTCAGTGCTGGAGAGAAAGTGTTCTACCAGCAAATTATATCTCTAGCCTCACCTGTATAATATTCTAGAAGGTTTAACATCTAGCACTGATAATTTCCTGTCGGCTCATGTGCATAATAACACTGAGTTGTTACTCAACATGCTGTAACTTGGCCCTCATTAGAACATAATTCTTTCATAGCATGCAAACATTCTATTGCTTAAAAAAAAGCAAAAAGTTTCCAATGTCTCAGGTCTGAGTAGAGCAGTTAGCTATTAGGAATTCCTTTGAAATAGTTCCAGAGGGTTAAAGTCCTTCTGCCATAGTGAGTGCTGTGAAATGTGAAATGACTAAAGTGGGCATAGTGAGATGGTGCCTGAGCTTCATGCTGGGGCCTTGGAGGGTATTTCTATAGCAGATTAGCTTTCTTCTATGAAAAGTCAAACCATGTGAGGCATTATGAGTTTTCCCAGTGTCATCATTGGGAAGGTGCCTGGCTAGTACTCAATGGCTTGGCAACTACCTGAGAAGCAAGGGGACCATGAATCCTCCATGTTAGCAAGTTAAGAAAGTATAAAGAACCTCTGCGGACCTGGATAGACTGCACATCGTCCCCAGGTGGACCTAAGGACCACCCATCAGTGAATCACACATCATCTCTCTCCTCTCCACTAACCTGGTGTTGAGTCCTGAGATGAGAACAGATTCAGCTTCATAACTGAACAGGTCATACATTGGCATGACATCGTGAACTGTCATACATTGACAGTCTGTAAGTGGCTTATGAGGAGAAAAATATGAAGGAGGGACAGTGAATTAAACCAAGAGTACTATGTATTGCTCTCCTCTGAAAACCTTATTTTTCTCGTCTATCAAGGGTGGAAATTAAAGGTTAACACTTCACCACTGGACAGTCCTGAGTTCCAGCTACATCAACACTAAGAGCGTGGGAGTGTCTGGGCCCATGACTCAAGCTCTCTGAGCCTGTGATTTCTCTTCTTTTTCAAGAGATAAGGCTCCCCACTTCCCATCGCCATGAGGCTGAGCACAGTCAATATTTATGAACTATAAATGTGTCCTCTGCTTTGATGCTTTCCTGTCACCCATAGTTTCAATAACCAGAATATCAATGTTTTCAACAATTCTTTGATTCTGTAAGGCACGTTCTCCTAACAAGGCCATACTATGATAAAACCTTACACAGAATTTTCCTATCATATTCGACCCTTTCAAATGGACAAATGATTGACGTGCTTGTTGGATACTCATGGAAAGTGTCTCAATCCAATGGGAAGATAAATGCTGGAGCTGCTTTTAGTCCTTTCACCCTTCTACAGGGTCTTCATTCTCTTGTTTTCCTAAAGTTACACAAGACCACGGCAGACATCACTGTTGTGAAAGCGAACTTCACAGAGAACTCCACCTGTTTTAGTCAGTCTTAACTACTAGTTATATTTCATCTTAAAAAGAAACAGGAAATAACAAATGAGAAAAAGAAAGCTCAATCTTTGCTTTTTCCCTCATGATGAATTTTCCTGAAAGTTTTAGGGAAAAGGATTAGTCCCTTTAAAAAAAAATTCTGGAAAAACAAAATGGCTTTAGACCTAAAAGGGATTTGGTTTGCCTGACTTTTGTCACTTCTCCCACTGTAGACCTCAGCAATATGCGGAGCTATGGCTAAAAGGCACCGAAGCAATGGAAAATGTGCCAGTCTGATTGGCAGGTCCATTAAGCAGTTGTCTTTAACAGTGCGTGGCTTCCTTTGGGTTAACCAATCCAGGAAGGTATTGATTCGTGGTCTGAAATATCTGGCAGACTACAGATACATTTATAGAGATTTTATACACTCTGCCTCATTTGAAGCTTACATCTACAGAGCAATGGTGATAAAAAGGCAGTGAACAGATGTTTGATTCTTATAACTTAACCACACCTGTCAATGTATATTACTATTAACACTGTTAACAATTAATAATGGTGATACTTTGGTACCGCATGCCAGGTGCCATGCTAAGACCTTTGCTTTCATTACCTTATGCACATCTCCTGTGGTGTAGTTTGTTATTTTCTTTCAGAGACAAAGAATCTTCAAGGTTACCCAGCCAATACATTTGTGGAAGAAGTGCTTATAAAGACAGAGGGTTTGTGAAATGAAGCACTTTTATTCAAGGGACACCCTAATATTTATTTATTTGCAAGCAGAGAGTGAGAGAGATAGAGAGAAGAGACACAGACAGAGAGAGAATGGGCAAGCGAGGGCCTATAGCCACTGTAAATGAACTCCAGACGCGTGTGCCCTTTGTGCATCTGGCTTACGGGGGACCCCCTAATATTGTACAGAGGGTAAGTCCTAGGGGTGAGAATTGAACTTTTAAATGTCAACACACTGTTCATTTAGCTACACGAACATTTGGCTTATTCTCCTCTGAAAAGGGGCACTGAAATACACTTGCCAAGAAAAGGGAGCAATTGACAGGTAGAAAGTACATGGATAAGCACCACATAGTCAAAGACATTCAAGCCAGTATTTCAGGGTGATTTTGTGCTCTCCTGTGGGGTGTCAACTAGGGATAAACAGATCCTGATTTTTCACAAACCATGAAAACAACGTTGAAAAAGAATTATACATGAGATAAAGTCATATGAAATCAACAACGTCCAACCAATTTGTAACCTACAGCAGTGTCAGTTGGGTATGGTTCAAATATAGAAAATCAAATGTAGTTCTGGTCTTTTTGGCCACCTGCATTCATCACATTTCCTTGTAAAGCCCCAATAAATCAAGGTACACCTATTGCATCAGGAGACCTAAACCAACAAGAAGAAAAAATACAATGGACAGCAACGACGGCAGGTCTTTGGAGGCTTGAAAGCAAACAGAATCAAGCTAAATGTAAGTAAAACAGAGTCAATCCGGGACGTCCACTGACCTAGGTTGCCATGTAACACCTTTAGAAGGTTCTCTAAGTATCAGCACAAGACAGAATTTATGGAACTCAGTGTAAGAGATGGGAAGTTAACGCCTAAAATGTTAGGAAAGGGAAGGAGTTCTCTTTCTCCATGTCTCACTCCTGACTGACCATCATGCCCCAGATGATGGAAAGTGTGGAAGGTGATTCTCTGGAGAGGAAAGCAAATGCCTCGGCATGTGGGGTGGGCACACATAGCTGATGGGAGTGAGTGGCGGATTACATACCCAGTGCGTAGACTGATCAGCTCCCTCCTGCAGTTCTGCTCTTCTGGCCAGGTGTGAGGAGAAACTTCTCGGGAGGTTAGGTCAAGCCACTGGAGAAAAACAACAAAGCATTCAGGAGAAGTTTCTCTAAATGGGTCACCAAGAAAATGCTACAATGAACCTAAATTCAGCAATTCCCTTCCCACAATCATGAGCAAAACACTTAACAACAAAAGGATGTTCTAATATCTGATGACAACTTATAACAAAAGATAGAGGCAAAATGCAAATTATACACAGAAAACAGAACAATAAACATATAAGTAACAATCACTAACATCCAAAGAAAGTGGACTAGAGGGCTGGAAAGGTGGCTCAGTGGTTAAGGTATTTGCCTGCAAAGCCTTGGGTCCATTCCCCATTACCCATGTAAGGCCAGATGCACAAAGTGGCTCATGCATCTGGAGTTCATTTGCAGTGGCTAGAAGGCTTGGTGTGCCATTGGCTCCCTCCCTCTCTCATAAATATTTTCTTTAAAAAAGAAAGTGGTCTCGAGAGAGGAGGGAGGGGGAGATAGGAGAAAATAATATAGAGTGACTATGATCAGCAAATACATTAAAACAAAAATGTTTTATAAAGCCCATCACTTTGTATAATGAATGCACATTAATAATAATAATAATAATAATAATAATAATAATAAATGTAAAACCTTTCATGAAACTAGAGCAGACTTCTATTAAAAATGATCAGTTAGGACAAGTTTAGGCACACAGACACACACACACCACTTATGGAGAAAAATGTGCTGGCATGAGTAAAAAAAAAATCTCAAAATATTTTTAAAAGTTTTATTTTTACAATGTCAGGATCAAATGATGCATTTCAAAATCAAAGAAATAGTCACAGAGAAAAGAATAAATTTGAGAGAGGAAATAATCAACAAAATGATTCAAGAAAATTTCCTACAATGGAAGGAAACGGAATTCCAGATTGTGAGGGCCCACTGGGGGAACAGTGGGAAATGGGCTCCTAACCGTGCCCATTATCATGAGATCCCAGAGTCCTCGGCCCCCAGACATCTATGAACAGGACCAGACGAAGAAGAGTCAGGATAACTTTATTTTACTTGACACAATAACTGTACCTATTTGTTGGCACAAGTGTGGTGTTGTGCATACACACATTGTGTTATCAAACCAGTGTGTTCAGCATATCTATCCCTTCATGAATTTATCATTTCTCTGTAGCGAGAACATTTAAATCCTCCCTTATAGCTGCTTTGAAGCATGTGAGAAGATGTCGTTAACCAGGATCGAGCTACTGTGCTGTGGAAGTGCTGAAGTAAAGGACAGTTAATAATGCACATTCTATATTCTCTCCCCGCCCTCACCCCCTCGCCCTCCCCTCCCCCGAGCCTCCAGTATCATGATTCTACGTCTTGCTTTTAAGGTTTTGTCAACATCTTTGGATTCCACATATGAGTGAGATATGAGAGTGAGTGATGTGTATAGATCACATCACAAAACCTAGAAGGCTGAGAACCCAACCCCGGGGGTGGGGGGATGGTGACAATTCCTAGCATGACATCATTTTCTATGACACTCAGCATAGGAAGGTAGAGTATTCAAGATGGAGATAAGCCAAAAAAAAAAAAAAAAAGTTTCGTAGAAAAGGCAAATTTCTTGATCTAATTATGTGGAAATACAGAGTAGGAATCATTTAAAACCCACTAGATGATCCATTGCTGAGAAGACAAAAATGAGGAGAGAAGCGAAGGCGGTGGAAAAAGCTGGAAATAATACTTCCATGTGGATACTACCACATTGTCCTCACTTACCCAGCTATGATGGGGCCACGCAGGGAAGAGAGGAAGGAGCTCAAACCTCAGGCAACTTAATAGAAAGTCAGGAGATAATACGTAAAATTCATTAATCCAAAGAGAGCACTATATGCACATTATTTAGAAATATGTGTGCTTAAATGCCAAAATAAAACATTCGAAGAACAAAATGACTGCAGAGAGAGTGAGGGAGGGATGTAAGGAGAAAGGAGCAGTGGAGCAGGGGGTGACTTAAAATTGTTACGAGCCTCTTAGAGCTGTGTGACTTCTAGACTACATGCATGCATTGCTTAGACAAAATAAATATTCATTTAAAAAAATCCAACCTCACTATGCAAGAGGATACAGCCCCTTTGAAAGTAAATTTCCCCCAGTTTTAAGAGACCTCCTTATTTCTTATTTTTACCAAAAACCTCTAGAGTGCACAACATTTGCAGAACAGTGCATTGAGGTCAGTTTAAAATGTTTCAAGAATGCACCATTTAAAGTAAATTCCTCTTTGAAAGTTCAAAGCTTTGCCCCTGACAAGCCTAATTGAAAAGAAAGGGTCAACACTTCTCCCCGTGTTAACCAGAGCTGTAAAACGCAGGAAGCACTGTGCAGTTTGCTAAAATGTAAATTACTAGTAGATAACCTCGAGAAAAATCATGTTGAACTATTTATTTCCTTTTACTGAGCTCTGTATCTTCATTACTTTCTGATCTTTGCGTCTGTGGGATTCTGTTGACAAATCATTTCGTGTCCTCTGGGCAGATCTTGGAACATTCTCCCCGTGCTTCCGAGGAGAATAACAATGCTGGCGAGAAGCTCTGTTTGTACGCACCTTGGTTTCTCCCCGAACTTGGTGGAGGTCTCTCCAAGGGCCTCTGCGCCGGGCCAACTCCGGATGGGTGAAGGTTGACATAATTCTTATTTTGCACCTGATCATTTAGAAGAGCACTTTGTCCTTTTGGTTTTGCTTGTGACAGGTCATTTTCTGCTGGTCTCTGTGAGGACTACTGTTGAGAGACGCTCTTAGCATAAATACTGGATGTTCCTTTTGTCTTCGGAATAATCCATTTCTACATTTTTTCATTATTGGCTCTGCTGCTCTAGATTTCTTCATGTTGCTGTGTGTGTGTGTGTGTGTGTGTGTGTGTGTGTGTGTGTGTGTTATGTGTACTATGTGTGGTATATGAGTGCATATGTGCAAATGCACATGCCCTGTGTGGACCGAATGCTCTCCTTATTTCCTGGATACAGAGACTCTCATTAAATCTGAAGTTCACACTGTTTTTCAGAAAGACCAGCAAGCTCCAGTGACCCTCCTGTCTCTTGCCCTCAGGGCTGGGGATGCAGACATGAGTGGCCACACTCAGCTCTTTACATGGATTTAGGGGACTGAACTCAGGTCCTCGGGCTCATGCAGCAAGCACTTTAACCACTGAGCTGCCTACCCAGCCCCTGGTCCAGACTTTCTTTCTCTCACTTTCCCAGAGCTCTCCTGAGTCCAAATTTACAGAGATAAATTATTGTTGTTGTATTATTTTGTCCCCAATGGCTATTTCTCTGTAGAGTTATGATATGAGTTTGTGTCAAAGACATAGGTTGTATGTGGTTTAAATGTAAAACATCCTTTAGTCTCATGTGTTCAAACATTTGGTCCCCAATTGGTGGTGCTGTTTGGGAAGGTTCTGGTACTTTAAGGAAGCAGATCTTTGATGGAGGAAGTGGGTCACTTAAAGTTTTATAGACCAACCCAACTTCCTGTTCATTCCCTGCTTCCTGACTGTAAACACAACGTGCTCCGTGCTCCCACCACTACGCCTTCTCCATTATCATAGACTGTGACCCTTGACATGATGAGCCAAAGAAAACTCCTTTCTTTCCTTAAGTTGCTTCTGGTCAGGTATTTGGTCACAGCAACAAGGAAGCAATGGATACAACTCCTTTCTCTCCTCCTGCAATTTACACATTGGTTTTGGGACTTAGATTCTGACTTCTGATTGGTGCATTTCTTCTCTTGGGCTGTTTGTGGTAGATCTACTCTGTAAGACATTATCCAAGCATAGTGTTCTGAGACAGGCCTGGAATGCCACAGAAGCTGAGAGCAAGGACAGTGCCCATCTCCTTGGGAATCCAACAGACACACAAAAGAGCTGAAAAGCCCTGAAAACTTCTTGTGCGTCCAGCCAAGACCCTGACTCCCCAAAGTCACCACAAGGATGCTCATTCCAAGTTGTTCCTGGCAAAGGTCTCCAAAGCTGACTCCCTAGACAATGTTTCCTTATTAAAAATCTGCAGTTAGGAAAGCTCAAATAAAGGGGAAAATCACATTTAAGTCTCAGAAATCCCATTTTCAGTTGATGTGGATAGAATTCATATACTTTATAAACCAAAGGCAAGGAAAGTCCATCTTTCTGAAACAGTTTACATATTCAAAGAATATTTACATATTCAGAAAAGGTTTGCATATGCTGCAGATGGCATTTATTCTTATATTCATTAAGCATGTATTAAGCACCTATGGATGTCCAGATGCTATATGTTAGACCAGCCTTTTGGATTACATTTTAACAACACATATTTAGTGCTGTTAGCATTTCCATATATTTTTGTACCAGTAGTCTGACTCTTGGGAATTTGACCTAAGGTAATAATTGAGACGGAAAAAAAAGCAATCTGTAAACTATACTTGTAGCTGTATTATTTATAGTGGTTACAAACCTAAGTGCCCACTGCTAGGGAAATTGAGATAATTGTGGCATATTCATCTTATGAAAAAAGAAAAGAGTGTATAAATTATTAAGGATGAAACAAAGAAAACTATCTAAGCCTATGACTGAACTGTGTAAACATACACATGTATGAAAAGTTGTAAAGGACAATTAAAAATGTCCTCAACAAGGAGGGGCCAGGGGGAGGGGTCAAGGCATGGACGAGCCTAACAATGGTACCAACTTGACTGCATTCACTGAGTACGGAACTAGTTAATAAAAAAATAAATTAAAAATAAACAAATAAAGGGAGAGTTATAACCTTGGTCACCGCAAAAAATAAAAATGTCAACAGTGTTGTGATTGAATGGTGACATTAGGCTACTATTATCCTCCATGAGTTATTATAAAGTTGTTTCTCCATGATGTATTATAAAGGTGTTCTGCTAGTAAACAAAACTAATGTTAGACTTAAATACCTGCAAAATATCTATTTTGGAAGTATATGTTAGTATTCACTGAAGGTGGGACCCATAGGACCCTTAATAATGACAGTTTCATTACATAGGCTGTAGAGCAAGTCAGAGGAAAAAGATCATCTCAGAACGCAATGACAGACAGTGATGAGCCACAGCATTCCACACTCCGGGGCGTGAGCTCCTAGCCTGAGCTAGCTCCTTCTGCAGCCCGCACTTCACCGGTGCCTGTCATTCTTACTGCAGCACGTTCATCTTCAACTGGCACTCTCAGAATCTTGCACTCCTTGGAGGTTACCTGGGGTCATGAATAACTCAGATCAAACTGGACGCAAACCCGCTCTGACCTCCTGGGTGACGCCACTTTAGCTAGTTCGGAGTCTCAACCCCGGTCCCTGAAGGATGGGATGACAATAGTGACTATCATAGGACCACTAAGACATGTGAGGATTCCAATGCCAGTCCGTTCTGTGGAGAGTCCCAGTACACCCAAACTTAAACTTCCTATCTCGAGGGTCCTGGGAGGCATGCCTTGTGACAAGGCTGACAGGAGCACAACCCACCACGGAGCGGCCATGGATGGCAGTGGGCTGCACCCTGTTTAGCAAGTTTCTGGCAAGGCCACTTGACTGCTGATTTTATCATTATGAAGGCAGTATGTGCTTACTAAATAAAACTTGGAAAGGAGTAAAAGATGGAAACCAATCCCCAAAAGTCTCTCCACTTGAAGAGAAAGGGCTGTTAACATTTTGGCACATTTCCTTCCAGCTGTCCCTCTGCATAGGTTTTGGCAGGTTTTTATACCCAATTGTAATTATGCTGCACATAAAATTTTGCATCCTGAATTTTTTCATTTAAATGGAGCAAATAAGCTATTTTCATGCCATTTTGTAGTTTTCAGAGCCATCATTTTTTAATGGAGGCCTCACGGTCTGGTTTAGAAGTCACACAGGCAGTGAGCAGGCTCTCATGCTTGCTCTCGCGTGCTAGGAAGCCCCCTGGGTTGTCTTTCCTTTCCTAGAAAGACCTCTGAAGCTCTGGTAGCCACAGGACACACAACCATAGCATTTTGGAGCACAAAACCCTTCTTCAAGAGGCAAAAAAAGAAGGAAGAAAGAGGAAAAGAGAGGGCTTGAAAAGGAGGTGGGAGAGATAGAGGGGAAGAGGATGAACATACAGATGAAAAGGGAAAAGATGAGGAAAAGAAAGAAAGAAAGAAAGGAGGGAAGGAAGAAGGAAAGAAAAAAGAAAGAGAGAAGAGAGAAAGGAGGAAGGAAGAAAGGAAGAAGAAGAGAAAAGAAAGGAAGGAAGGAGGAAAGAAAAAAGAAAGGAAGGAAGAAGGAAAAAAGAGAGAGAAAGAAAGAAAAAGGAAAGGAAGGAAGGAAGAAGGAAAAACGAGAGAGAAAGAAAGAAAAAGGAAAGAAAAGAAGGAAGGAAGGAATGGGAAAGGAAGAGAAGGGAAGGGAAGAGGAAGAACAGGAAAGAAAATGAGGAGGAGGCCGGGGAAGGTAGAGGATGAAATGTCAAATACCAGGTGCCTTCAGCTAAAACACAAGCCGGTTGAATTGGTCAAAGTGAGGAGCTTTCCCAGAAAGGTGTTGCAGTTCCCTTCTAATTGCTGCGGCAGAACACGTGACCCCAAGCAGCTGGCAGGGAGGAAAGGGTGTACGTGGGCTTATAGTCTCGAGGGGAAGCTTTGTGATGGCAGGGGGCAATTCAGCACAAGCCGGGCATCACACCTTGCCACAGCAGGTGGGAAATGGCAGCAAGAGAGTGGGCTGAACTGCGGCAAGTGTAAAGCTGGCCTACAACACACCTAAGCTCATGCCCAGAAACACATCTCCTCCTCTTCCTCGGGTTCTCATGCCACTGGCAGACCCCAACGTATCCCCATCTCTGACTTTCCCCCCTTTCATCATTCCTTATTTCATTTTATGGCCATGAACCTTTTGGTGCTTATTAATTCTTTATTTTGAATCACAGACCTATTTATCTGACATCCATTCTCCTTTGTAAAGATGTACTGCGCCCTTGATGGATTCCTTGGGCTTCAAAGAGCTGTGCCTTGCACAAGGTGTCCCTTGAATCTCCCTCCAGGGAGTTCATGTTTGTTTCTCTGTGGTGCCGTCTCCTTGGCTGGGATCAACTGTCTCTTCCCAGTATTTTGCTCCTGTTGCCATCGTTGAATTTCAAGTTGTGTGGACTGTTAAACTACATGTTGGCATTTTCAAGTCCCTGATGGGTCTCCGGGTCCTCATGTTTCCTCTTGTAAGAGGAAAAACGTGGTTTCTGGGAGATCTGAGAGCCTCTTATCCACAGCCGGCTGCTCGGCACAGCTAAAATGAGGGACTTGAGCTTGGCTCTCCCCCAGTCTGCCCTGGAGACCATCTGCATTTTGTGAGCCTGGGACCTGCTACTGCCCACAGGATGGCTGTGAACATCAGAGGCCCTGGCAGGGCCTCCAGGAAAGACTGGAGCAGGATGAGAGCAGCTTGCCTGCAAGCCTGATTATTCCATGGTTCCAGGAAGCCAAAAGCTTGTACCATGGAGGCCTGGCAGGAAGACCTTTCCAGTCAGTGGGGTCACAAAGCCCTCTCTACACATGGGCCAGGCCTAGCAAGCAGGCACTCTTCCCTCTCCACAATGGGACAAGGCAACTACATGGTCAGGGTCCCTACTGGCCCGTGATCCTATAACTGTTTTTCCATTCGTAGTCAAAAGTTACCACCTATTGCCTCATTTTCCTAGGTCTTGTCCTGTTTATCTGTATTGAATATTAATTATTGACAAGGTTTTATCCTCCTTCATGAAACTGAAGTGAAAAAAAAAAATCAGAAAAATCTGACCTAAAAACACAGTATCTGAAACCAAGAGAATGAATCTCTCTCATGGTGGAACGTTAATATTTTTCATTCAACAAATATGTATTCAGTGCCCCCATGGTTGTGTGCAATGCACTGCACTGAGAAGAGACAGATGATACGTCACTGTTTCTGAAGAGCTCACAGCCTGCTCAGGGAGCTAGATAATTACAGCGCAGGGAGCAGGGCCCGCCACGGCGGTGCCGGGGCCAGGGTGGAAAAGGAACGCTCAGGCCTTGCCTCGGGAGTCATGGGGGTCTGCAAGGGAAGAGAGGCTTGAACTCTTAACCGCGCCAACTCTTTAC
The DNA here is from genome assembly GCA_036346955.1 of Dipus sagitta. NCBI lineage: Eukaryota > Metazoa > Chordata > Mammalia > Rodentia > Dipodidae > Dipus > Dipus sagitta. The sequence continues at coordinate 1,709,426 of CM070780.1, read as the reverse complement.
TTCTGACTCCACTTCCTATATGCTTTCTGTGGAGGTATCAGAAAAGAATATATAAAAAGATTTTACTCCTACACACCAGGTATGACTGGTGCTGACAGCCTGGTTAACTTCTTCCCAATTCCTACCCATATTTACATCTGTGATGGGTGCACACAGATACTCCTAAATAAGATGGCTTCAAGATACACCGTGTAAAACATCCTATCACTGTCCTCACCTTCCTTTGGAGCCCCTGTTCCAAGACATGGAAGTAAAGAAAGAAAGAAAGAAAAAAAAGCATTAGCATTTCCACTGAAGTAATAGTATGTCTTAAAATAGTTTCTCTTTAGAATAAAGAGTCAATCTATTCAGAGTTCAGACTCTCACTTTCCTTCCCTGTAAGGCGGCTCTCCAGCTGCACAGGACTAGCAGAGCACAGGGTGCAGGAGGTAGGTGATGATCTCTGAAGGAGGCAGGGCGCACTCCATCCTCCCATGCGGGGTTACATGTCTTCCATGACCACTGGGATCCTGCCCCACATTCAGCTAGCTGTGTTCAAGTCTACATGTTCTTGGCAAGCAGATGGGACCAATCAGATCAGATGACCACTCCCTGTTCCCCACTGTGCCCTCAAGCCTCTTCTGATCCCCCACCACCTGGGTGTCACTCAGCAGGTCTGTCACAAGCTAGCTGTATGCCAGGAGATGTATTCTGGAAGGTGGACACATACCAAATCATGTTGGAGTATACAGGAAAGATCTGGGTGCTCCTCTAGATGTGAGGGACACCCTTTCAAAGTCTTAGCTGGGTGAGGCCGGGCAGCACTCATGTGAAATGTGATTCTTATTACACTGTGAGAATGGATTTGGGGGATAGCAGTGAAGGCAGAATGACCAAACAGGAAGGGATAAGCTAATTCATGCTACACTTGGGTGGTACCTAAAGAGATCAGAGGTCTGTGCTTGAGTGTGGCCCTACAGAACTTGATGATGGGTTTGTTGTTGGGAACAGGGGATCAGATAAAGCACAGGACAACAGAGAGCATCATGGTGGATGACACACTGCTCCCAAAATGGATGAACTCGTTTGGGACAGGTTTTGAGTAGGCATGGGATCAGTAGTTCTGTTTGGATCCATTAAGTTTCAGATGCACTTGCATTTTCCAAAGGGATATGTTAAGAGATAAGCAAGCCACTGCCTACAAACAGATGAGTTCAGAGAAGAGGTGTGGCTGCCCTCAGCTCACGTCCAGCACTTAAACCCATGAAGATGAAGGCACTAGCATGGGCAGAACTGTACGGGAAAAGAAAGATCAGGTTGAGGGTCCTAGGAGCCCATATGTTTAGAGTTTGAGTAGAGAAAAAGGAGTATCCAGGTGTGATGGCACATGCCTCTAGTTCCAGCACTCAGGAGGCAGAGGTAGGAGCATCACTGTGAGTTCAAGGCCAGCCTGAGAGACTACAGAGTGAATTCCAAGTCATCTTGGGCTGGAGTGAGACCCTACCTCAAAGAAAGCAGAAGTCATACATGAAGAGATACAGGAAAATTCTACCCTGAGCCAAGTGGAGTGAGGCTCAAGAAGGAGGAATTCCGTCACTGGGTGCAGCTAACAGAGAGGCTGTTCGGGCGTTACTTTCTGCTGCCGCTGCCGGGCGAGGGCGTCTCCTTCACTCCTCTCGTGCCTCCCACACTTGCTTTCCGCTGACGTCCTCATCACCTTGCATTACAAGGTTAACAGATCTGCCTCCCTATTTATGGTGAGCAATCCTTGTTCACCCTTGCATTTCCTTCAGGGGTGGCCCAGTGTCTGGTCAGGTCCAAGTTCTCCGTAAAATGCAGGGAGAGTTGAAAAGACCTGGCATGAGTGTGCGGGAGGAGCCTGAGGGCAGAGCATGAGCAGACGGCAGGACGGGAGTGATGGGCGGGAAAGGAGCAGCAGGTAGGACTACGGTAGAGGCAGGGACATAGTTGGTTCCTCCACCCCCACTAGAGCAGATCTTCTTCGTGGGGAACAGGAGCATTCTGCCTGAGAATCGGCTCTGCCTGCTCTTCTCCCCCACTGAGGGATTTGAATGTGGAAAGGAAGCTTCTTTCTGCCTACAAACAGGACCCAGGGAAGTTCAATTGGTAGCTTCACCCCTACACCTTGGGGCTTCAGATGACAGGATCCCCCCTATGACAGGACCCCGGTGTCTTCAGAGTGCTCCTCAGCTCCAGGAGCAACCTTCTGATAGGGGCACCAGAGGTGGGCTTCTCTGGTGGGCCAGATCTGCAAAACAATGAGAGGGATGCAGTCTAGAGTCACCTCTGGAGTCCCTCCTGATGACCAATGACCCTGAATTAAATCCTACTGTTGGAAAGACACAAGGGGCTTCCTCATTCCCAAAGCTAACTGATAACTCAGCTTCCTAAACCTCAACCAGGGAGGCAAAAGGAGCATTGAGCATAGCAAAACCACGCCCTCTTCCTCAACCTGTCCATTCCATGTCTTTGGAGCACTTAGAAGTGTCTTCACCTCAAGCTGACTTCCTCAACTGGAAGCCCATGAAGAGTGGGAGCCAGGGTAATGCACGCTGACGTAAGGGTCAGATAAGAACAAACAGGGACTTAAAGACGAAGGTGAAAATGACAGCAAACAAGTCTATGTGGGACAGTCTGTGCAGGGCACCAAATTAAATGGAGATGGTGGGGATTAATGACAGGCTCAGAGCAGGAATTGTGAAATGACTCCTGGCAGCAGCCCCGACATGTTCTAGTCTCTGTCACGATGCCATTGTGTCTGGGACTTATAAATTTTGCTTGTACTGGATTTATTGTTTTTCTTTACAGAGTTTCAAAAAAGAAGACCAAAAAAGAAGAAGAGAAGAAAGACCTGAAGGTCTTTGTCAAAGTGAGGACAGCAGGAAAAGAAAAGATTCCTAATGGCACATTGTAGGTATGAGAGCTTGCCTAACACGTGCGGAGATACCTAGAAGGGCAGCAGGTAAGGAGCAGGTGGCACTGTAATAGAGGCACAGATGGACAGGGGAAAATGCCTCATGACGTCACCGGGAACCGCCATCTTGTCTCTGTCAACCACCCCCAGCTGATCCCGTCTGACATTCAGAACATCCTCCTTGTTAGGCACCTAATCTGCGTGCTCCCAGCCTCGAAGGGCTGCTGCCCCCAAGAAACACAGTCTGCTTGGCAAGCTGAGGACCCAGTCCCACTGTCTTCTTCCAGTTGCTGGCATTCCTGACCACCTCTGCCCGACAGAGGTTTCACTCTCTGAGCAGGTGATGCTTCAGGCTAGTCCAGCCCTAAGGTACTGGCCTCCTGTTGAGTCCCAGGTCCAAAGGAGCCACATTTTAATCCTCAAAGGGGGCCGAAGAGATGGCCCAGTTGGTAAAGTGCTTGCTGTGTGCAAGAGTGAGACCTGAGTTTGGATCTCCAGCATTCAAGGGAATGTTAGGTGTGGTGGCCCATGGACCTGTAACCCCAGGCACTCCAGAGCCAGGGAGAGGAAGAACTCGGGGGCAAGGTAATTGCTCTAGCCAAATAGATGAGCTCGTGCTTCAGTGAGAGGCCCTGCCTCAATAAGTCAGGTGGAAAGTGATAGAGGCAGGCACCTAATGTTGACCTCTGGTCTCCATACACATGCACAACTAAACACACATGTTTATCTACACACATATGAGGACATACACACACACATACTCTTCAGGAAGGGGAACCAGCTCAGCTCTGCACTTTGCAGACTTACTTAGTTCAGTATTCCTTCCAGCCTCTAGGACTTGTGAAGGCCCAGTAGCTTTCCCAAGAGCACCTGGCTTGGAATTGGCAGAGCTTGGATGATGACTTTCAGACCTGGGTGTTCCCACTATCTCACAGCGCCTCTTCTGGTCTCAGTATGCTTTACACCACAAGCTGGTGAACCCTTGCTGTCAGGAATCAAGTCCTTTCCTATTGGTGCCCACGACTGCGTGGCAACGATTTCTCATAGTTATTCAATAAGTATTACTTGGTGGGTTGGAACTTGAAGACAGTTGTAGTTGTATAACACTGTATTAGGGTTCTCTAGAGGAACAGGACTGATAGAATGAATCATATTTTCTTAAAGGGGGATTTATTGGATTATCTATGGCAGTCCAACAATAGCAGTCTACAGACCCAAGAGTCAAGGAACCCATTAGCTGCTCAGTCCACGTGGCTGGATATCTCAGCAGTCCCCATCCAGCACTGAAGGACTGGAGGCGTCCTAGAGAGCTGCTGGTCATCAGTCCACACAGGAAGGCTGAGGAAACTTGGTTTCAATACCAATGAAGGAAAGCCAAACAGGAAAGATGTACTCAACGCAAGTAGCACCGGCATCCAGGTGGAAGAAAAGTGTTCTTTTTTCCCAGAGCCTGCTTACATAATGCCCCCCTCAGGAAGGTCGTCTGCTCTGGGGGAAGGGTCCACCCTGGAGGAAGGACCTTCCTCTTTCAGTTAATCCTTCCTGGATGCAACCTCAGAGACCCAAGAGCATTCCTAATCTGCGGATTCCTAATCTGATCAAATTAACAACAGAACTGGACTATCACAGATATATTAATACATTTGATGAGGTTTTCCCTGTTTGATAGGCAAGTTGATTTAAAGCCCCTAGTATACGGATTAAAAAAAAAAAAAAACATACACAGAAAAAAAATCACCGAAAGTAAATCTATTTCCTAAAGTTATATAATAAAAAATTGTGATTCTAATACCTAGGATTAAAAAAATCTTATTTTGTGTTTGTGTACATGGTGTGTGTGCATGTATATGGGTGTGCATGTACCATGGTATACACGTGGAGGCCAGAGAACAATATCAGGGTGTTTCTCATATCTTTCCTCTTTGTTAAGAAGGGTTTCTCGTGTTGTTCGCCACTGGGATGCGCATGAAGAGAAAGTGTATATTGCCAGAAAAGCAAAGGAGTAAGGATTGGAGCTTTGTGTTAGGTTCATGTGACATTTTACTACGTTTTCACTTTCAGACATATTTGTGATCTTTCCATGATACTAATTTCAAATTATTGACATTATTGAAGTTTGCTTTGTAATTCCCTTCAATCCCATTCCTCCCCATTTCTCTCCCAGAGATAACTTTGAATTTGGTATTTCTCCCTCTGTGTAATTTTTGTATTACACATGTAGGATTACTACACACCCATGTCTCAAACAACATATAATTGGTTTGCACATTTTAAAAAATTTATGTAAATAGTATATAGTATATTTCATATATAATCTGGATTATATATAGTTCATATAAATTAATCATACATATGCAAAATTTGAGTTTGATCATTTTGATATGCACCTAATTGTATTGTATTATCTTTCAGATAATATAAAGTACTCAATAGCATTTCTGTATCTCCACTTATTCTTCGTGCTGATGTGCAGTAAAGTGGCTTTGAGCTGGGTGTGGTGGTACACACTTACGATCTCAACACTTGGGAAGCAGAGCAGGAGGACTGATATGTTGAGGCCAGCCTGGGCTACATAATGAGTTTAAGGAGCATGGGTTACATACTATAGCAAGACTTTGTTCCCATCCCCAAACCAAAAATAAAATGCTACAATGGACCTCATAAAAACTTCTGTTTACAATGTATGAAATTCCCCATGGGGTAATAATCATAACTATGTAAGTGATCATTATAATTATAACTATTATTATAATTTTAACAGTGTAAGTTGTAACCATCTTCATGATTACTGAATCTTGCTAAATATTTAATAATGAAGTGGTGGAAAATAAACTCTTTTACAATGTTTGGGATTTCCCATTGATATGCATACCTACACACACACACACACACACACACACACACACACCAGCCTTAAGACTAAAACTTTTGCCAAGCAAATGAATGTGAAATAGGTTCCCATTGTGTTAATTTGAAAATCCCTGGCAACTGGTCAGGTTGAAAAACCATTTCACCTTTTAGTGCTTTCATTTCTTATGTTTGTTAATTATTTTCTTAAATCGTGTTCAATCTAAAGCTTATCTAAAGCATTTTAAAATTAAATGTTAATTTACAAGGTAATACTGTCTTATTTCTACTTTGTCTTCGGTCTTTATATCAAAATCTCCACTATGAACAAAACTTCACATTGCCTCCTTGAAAAACATGTTCATTCTATACTTACCAAGCCTGGTGGGATTTAAGTGGAAAGCTGTCAAGAAGAAAGGGAGGAAAGGAAATAATGTGGAAGAGGGAATAGGTCCCTGGACTGGGAATTTGAATTGCGAGTGAGTTTTATAGCTCTGTTATAGCCTTAGCCTCTCACCCATAAAGTGACCCTAAAATGGACTTCTGGCAACACAATGCTCTTAGGCCACCCCAAAGAGAGAAATTTTCACCAGGACATAAACAAGAGTAACCCAGAAGTGGGAGACTGTTAGAAATCAAACCCACCTACCTCTCCACACCTCTCTCTTGCGCCCATGGTTTCTCTCTCTTAATGTATCTATTTCTAGAAACAGCTGCTTCAAACTGCCAGTTTGTAAAAGGAGATGGTCTGGTTGAATCAACTCGTTGTCACCTGCCCTTCCCAGCAGGTTACTGGGTGGTGACACTTGATGGAGAAGCTGTTGTCAGAGTGAGGAACCATCCTGACTTAGTACATGTTAGCCAATTCTGTAGAGGGCACTCGATGCGCTGAAGTAAAAAGAGGTATAAAGGTGTAAGTACCATGTCTGACATGTTCAATATTCTTAGAATTGATGTGGACAATAAGTAAAGAAAAGTATGTCAAGTAAGGAGAGGGTAATACACTTGAAAAAACTCACTTGTTTTTTTAAATTTTTGTTTATTTTTATTTATTTATTTGAGAGTGATAGACAGAGGGAGAAAGAGGCAGAGAGAGAGAGAGAGACAGAGAGAGAATGGGCATGCCAGGGCCTCCAGCCACTGCAAACGAACTCCAGACGCATGCTCCCCCTTGTGCATCTGGCTAACATGGGTCCTGGGGAATCGAGCCTCGAACAAGGGTCCTTAGGCTTCCCAGGAAAGTGCTTAACCACTAAACCATCTCTCCAGCCCAAAAACTCACTTGTTAAGAAACAAACAAGCAAAACATCCACTTCCACCACACAAAAACAGTTGTTTGATAATTCTTGAGGTCCTTGGCTTGCCCTATTACAAGGCATTCCAATTAGCAAAAATTGGTTTATGTGGACATGAAAGTAGGCTTTGAAATGCATCTAGAAATAAAGACTAGAGAAATAAAAGAGCCCAGGAATTTAAGAGGAAATGCTTTACTTCTTTGTGGGAATCTCTGGCGTAGGTTTGCTGGGCTGAACAAATTGTGCTTGATACACACCTAGCATTCTTCTCTTAGAACTTTAAGTCTAGATAGGAGTTATATATTCAGGAACCATATTGCTCAGTATCCATTTCTAAATATGCATGGTTGAAAATGAATACAGAAAAAAAGGAAGCTGTTACATCGTCATTTAATTAATAAAAGCAGAATTCTCGATTTTTTTTCCACCATATGTATTTTTTGGTTCAGCTGCAATGTAGGTGTTATCTTCTGCCCTTGTCTTTGGCTTTAATAAGCTTCCTTTCTGTAATGTGTGGGTAATATTGTAAAAGAGAGGCTGAAACATATTTCCAAAAGAAAAAAAAAAAGCCTGAACTGAATAATGATCTAAAGAAAGAGGAAAATGGAAAGTTAGCATGACACACTCCCATGAATTTAACAGAAAGAGGAGGAAGAGAACAGCCTTGCGTGTTCTGAATTAGCATTTTATCACCTGTTCTTCCTACAGTGCCTCATTAACATCAGTGTTTCTGTAGGAAATTAGAGCATCATAGGAAAGGAGGAGGAGGGCAGGACATAAAGTGGGAACCATCGCTACAGCTGATCAGCTAGGGACACCATGAAGGTAATTTCTCCTGATCCTTTGATCTTTTCTGAGGAATACATAGGTTTGAGCTAGACTAGATCCTCCCTAAAGGACAGCCTAACATGGTAATCCTGGGATCTGTAACCTCTTGGTAACATAGACCCTTGTAACAAACCATCAGTCCTTCGGTCAGCTTATTTACAGTACTTTTCTTGTATGATATTGTAAGAAAACCTGTTTTGTGGTAGTGAGCATTTAAGATCTCTTTAACCTCTGGCTTAAAAAAATGATTTTTATTAATTGCAAGAAAAGAGAGAGAGAGAAAGAGAGAGAGAGAGAGAATGAGAAAAAAGAAAGAATGGGTACAGGAAGGCCTTTGGCCACTGCAAATGAACTCCAGATGCACGTACCACTTTGTGCATCTGGCTTTATGTGGCTACTGGGGAATTAAAACCAGGCAGACAGGCTTTGTAAGCAAGTGCCTTTAATCACTGAGGCATTTCTGTAGCTATCTGACTCCTTTCTTTCTTCTTTTTTATTTACTTGAGAGCAACAGACAGAGAAAGAGGCAGATAGATGGATAGAGAGAGAGAGACAGAGAGAGAATTGGCACACCAGGGCCTCCAGCCACTGAAAACGAACTCCAGACGCGTGCGCCCCCTTGTGCATCTGGCTAACGTGGGTCCTGGGGAATTGAGCCTCGAACCAGGGTCCTTAGGCTTCACAGGCAAGCGCTTAACCACTAAGCCTTCTCTCTAGCCCCTGACTCCTTTCTTAACAGAGCAAACCAGACTCAGAGTCTTTGGCAAGCAACAGTGTCTAGTAGACTTTAAAACTTATCCCCCCTTACACATACACACTTCCTATGGTATTGAACTGTTCAGATCACCACTAACTTATAGTTGATCTCATTTATGCAAATAACACAATGTTTTCTTTTAAAATAAATGGAATTTAAGGTTTTTACTTTGTTTTATTTTTCGAGGTAGGGTCTCACTCTAGCCCAGGCTGACCTGGAATTCACTATGTAGTCTCAGAGTGTCCTTGATCTCATGGCAATCCTCCTACCTCTGCCTCTTGAGTTCTGGAATTAAAGGCATGTGCCATCAATACCTGGCTGGAATCTAAGTTTTAAAATATGTCTAGTGAGGACTAATGTTTACATAAGGTAAATGGATACGGCTGAGATGATCAAGTGCATTACATTAACTAAAGAGCTGAGACAACCAATTCATAAAGAGAAAAGGTTTATTTTGGCTCACAGTTTGGGAAGTTCCAGTCTATGATCTGTTAGCCTATTGATTTTGGCTCTATGACTAACAAATACATCATGGTAGCAACTCACATGGGAACAAGTCCACTCATCTCATGGGAAAGTAGACAGAGAGAAAGAGGACAGGGTAGGGGCTGGGATCCCCAATCATACCATTAATGATCTGAAGACCTCCCACTTGGCCTCATCCCTTAATGGTCCTACCACCCAATGGGGACTGACCTTTTAAGACATGGGCTTGTGCGGATGTTCAGGATCCATAACATAGCATGAAGTGTATGATTGAGGAGAGCATTGGCCTCAATGATCTACATGTTCATCACAGTTCTAGACTCTCATCATTATCACAATCTATGGCCAGTGGTTACTCTTTGATAATACAGTTTCATAAAAGAGCAAAACACACCCTACTCCATCCTTACATGACAAATCACCTGACTGCAGCCCCCACATCCTTACAATAAACACAGGCAGAGCACAGTTCATGAACATAGGGTTGCAAAAGAAAATATGAAAATAGTCCTTTAAAGGGTTTTAGGAAGGATGAAATGTTCCCTTTAGACATGACAAACTGAATACTTTATCTGTCTCTCAGACCCCAACGAAACAAAGCATAAAGGAACGAAACAGGCATAATCTTACAAAGACAAAGAGAATGGTCCAGGAGACAGCAATCTCCCAGAGTGCTTATGGAGGTAAAAGATGGTGGAGAAAGAATCAGTGGATCATAAGGACCTGCCCAGAGAGGTACAATGGAAAGCTGGATGATTCATACTTCTACCCCAGAATAAAGGTCAGAAATTACAGATACCACTCATGCTCCTCTGAGGGCTGGGAACAGGATGGCCCCTGGAAATTCTGGGACAGGTTCTCAACCTTGGTACTGCTAAAGTCTGGGGCTGGTTACTTCTTTGTTTGGGGAGTAATACATGCTGTAAGAGATGGAGTATTCCTGGTTTCTACTCACTAAATGTTATCAATACTTTTCAGGGGAAAAATTTCCTCCAGATGAGAACCACTCAAGCAAAGAGCCCTCATACTTCCCGTGAGCCTCTGTAGTCTAGTCTCTTGTCCCTCTTCCCCAACAAGAAGGCATAGATTTGTTCTGTGGGTCCATGGGACACAGGGGCTCCAGACTCAGGAAGCACAAGCAGGCAGAGTTAAGACACTGACTTAGAAGCTAGTAAGTTCAGACATTAGTCCTCTTCCCTACCTCTCTACTTAGCTGCTAGAGCCCTGCGAGATTTCCACATAAGAGGATGAGGGAGACTCCTCTGGACAAACTTCCCAAGAGAAGGCAATATTTGAGCCCCTCTACATGAGGACACAGCCATGTACTCCCCCATTTCCCTGTAGGGCACCCAAAGTGAACAGGCTCTTCCCTTCCACACATGCATGAACAGAGATACGCACACATACAGACACACAGATCACATAGATTCACACACACACACACACTCACACCTGCTAGTCAGTGTTTGCAGGAGTCATTCTGAAATACAGATTGACAGCCAATGAGAATTTGTCAGATGATGTGATGAAAATAAACAAATCCAATTTCAGTGGCATATGACAATTCTAATTTCTTGCCCATTGGTCTGCAAATTGGCTGTTTCTCATCTTTTGTTGGGCTTCGGTTCAGCTGTGTTCAAGCTCCAAGCAGAAGGACATAAGTGGCCAAGTTGGAAGAGTTCCTGAGTACCCACCACAATGAATTTTTTAAAACTCACATAGGCTCTCATCAACCTGGATTTCAGAATGAAAGAAAGAAGAAAATTTTGAAAGGTTTGGGGGTGTAGTGTATATGTGTGCAAAATGATAAGAATTAAAATGGCACATGGCTGCTTACCATAAATCTTAGAAACTAGAAGGTAATGGAATAATTTCCTCAAAAAATATGAAGGAAGCCAGGCATGGTGGTGCACACCTTTAATCTCAAAACACAGGTGGCTGAGGTATGAAGAAAGCTATGAGTTCAAGACCAGCCTTAGACTACATAGTGAATTCCAGGCAAGCCTGGGCTAGAGCAAGACCCTGCCTTGAAAAAAAAATATGAGGGAAAGGAAGGTCAGCATAGAATTTATGACCACTTAAGTAACTAACCTCAGAATAGAATAACTTTTCCGATATGGAAACCCTCAAAAGTACACTTTCCACAATCCTTTCTCAGAAAAGAAGTTGAGAGTCCACGCCATCTTATTTTGACAGAGAAAACTAAAACAGAAGGCAATGTACACAGTGCTGGTAAAGGCTGCCTGACTGACAGCTGGTACCCACAGCAGAGTCAGTCAAGGTAGAGGCAGGATTCTGGAGGGCTCTAGATGGAATAAGAGAAAAATAAAAATAACTTTTGGTTACCTGGTATTCTCAAGTATGGTGGTTTAAATCAGATGGCCACCATAAACTCATGTGATTTGAATGCTTGGTCCCCAGCTGGTGGCAATTCTGGAGGTAGAGACTTGCTGAAGGATGTATGTTGGTGGAGGCAGCGTATGGGTATTATAGCCACTCCCCATTGCTGGAGTTTGCCTCACTCTCTTGCCGCTGGTTTTCACCCTGCAGAGGCAGAGGTGATGTCCAGCCTCTGATCATGCCATGCTGTCTCATGCCATCATGAAGTTTCCCCTGGAGACTATAATCCAAAATGAAAACTTTCCTCACATCAGCTGTTTTTGGTCAAGTGCTTGGTCCCAGCAATGTGAAGGTTTTTACAACAGAAAATTGGTACCAGAGGAGTGGGGTTGTGGCTGTTAGAAACCTGACTGTATAGCTTTTGGCCTTTGGGAACTGGTTTGCAAGAGAAATGTGGAAATGGCCTAAGAGATGCTCTACAGTGATGTGACCAGAGTTTGATGGACCATTTTGATCAGAATTGAAAAACCTAAATGCAGAAAGGATGGTGGTCTATGAGGCTTGGCTTATCAGGGGAAGAGAACTTTGTCAGGACTGAGCTAGAGGCAGTTGGTATGAGAGGCTAGCTACATTCTGCCCATGTCCCAAGGGCTGATTTTTATAAGAAATCGACTTGTATGAGCTGAGGGATATGGCACAGAATGGAATGAAAGTTTTGGCAGGAGACAGCAGCAAGTGTTTGAGAGATTACCACCACGGGTTTGGTGCTGTCTGTTCTCCATTGTGACAGCAGAAAGTAGGAGGCCTGGATGCTGGAGAAATGTCTTGGTCTTAAAAGTTGCCTTTATTTTCCAATGGATAAACAAATTTGATAGCCTAGCTGATACTACAGAAAAGTGAAACAAATACAGGAAAAGAAAGGGTTACTGGATTTAAAATGCAGAGCTGTTTGCTTATATTTGGAAATGGCCACTGGGGACTATGTGGCAGGGTTGTTGGAGTCCCTGTATGGAGGCCTGTTGGACCCATGAGTATGAACTATGGGTTGCGGTGGAGATCCAGGTTTCTGAAGTTACCAGGACTACTGAGTGGCTGCCAAAGGGAATTGATGGCTTGAGATGGAGTTTTCATCAGGCTGTGGGCAGCCCAGCTGAAGGGGTGGAATTGGAACTCCAGAAAAGACTTTATCACTGGTCACAGTTGCTAGACAAGGAGCAACAGGGCTTAATTTTTTGTCCTGCTCATTTAAGATCTTGAATTTGTTTAATTTTTTCTTGTTGTTATACCATATTTTGCAGTGTGAATGCTTACTCTGTGCCGTTATTTGTATGTAACTTGTATTTTGGTTTTACAGGCTCATAGTTAAGAGGCTTTGGACTATGAGGGTGGCTGTATAGGGCTAGCATTGATAAAACATACAAGAACTTTTAAAATTGGACTTTTATATCATGGATGGTCATAAGTTATGGGGTCCAGAACCAGAACGTAGTAGTTTCAATCAAATCAATTCATGTGTTTTGTATACTTGATTCCCCAAGTGGTGGCAATTTGGGAGGTGGAGTCTTGCTCAAGGAAGTGTGCTGTTGTGAACAGACTTAGGGGTGTTACAGTCCAGCTCCCCCGTGCCAGAATTTGGCTCACTCTCTTGCTGTTGTTTTCTACCTGCTGTGGTTGAGGTAATGTTTAGCCTCTGCTCATGTGATGTTATTCCCTACTATCATGAAGCTTCACCTAAAGGTAAGCCAAAATAAAAGCTTTCTTCCCATCAGCTTCATTTGGTCAGGTGCTTTGTTCCAGCGGTGAGAAGGTAACTACAACATCAAGCGAGACACAAACAGTACTTGCTTCCCAACTACTCAGTGGCAGCCAGAATATCATGGGTTTTCTACACACTGCCTTATTTACTTTTGACACTTCCATGAAGGGTTATTATTAGACTTATTTTACTGTTGAGGAATCTAAAAAGAGTTGTCAGGGTGCATGTGTCTGCTAAGAGATGTTAATAAGCTACCAATATTCATAACCTATTCAAACCACAGGTACTTACTTCATCTCCTGCCCTTCTGGGTCTCCTACGTAAAATGGGGATGAATTTAAAAAATGAGGATTATTGTCATTAGATAGTTTCATCTCATAGGAATATCATGGGCTATTTATGGGTGAATATGTGTGAGATATTTATAAGGGCATGTAATATCATAATTGTAATTGCTGTAAAAGGTATTCAACTGTGCTGGTTAAAGTTGAACTGTCAACTTGGTTGGACTGAGCATGTCTGTAAGGGATTTTCAGGAAAGGATTACCTAAAGTCAGAAGTATGGTCATGAATATGGGTAATGCCATACCAGAATGGAATAAAAGGGGAAAAGAAGAAATTTATATTCATTCTCTCTTTCTCTTCCCTGGCTTCCATGATGTGAGTTGTTCACCCCCCACACACTCTGCCTACCATGAACACAGGCTGAAATCTATGAAACCATGAACAACTTCCTCCCGGAAGGTAACCCTCTTGGGTATTTAGTCACAGCAATGAGAAAGGCTGAGTAACCCATTCGACCCATCAAGAGTGGATGAAAACAATGGACAAACATTGTTCTGAGATTCAGTTTCCTCCTTTTATTTGGCTTCTCTGGGCATTTGGAATTACTGCCCACTTGCTCAAGGTCACATACCAACTCATTAATAAAACTGGACTTTGAACCTCAAATCTCTTTCCCCCAAGGCTCAGGGGCTTTTCTCTCTAATCTGTTGACGCCCATTGGCTGGTGGAGCTGACAGGAGACAGACAGGGCATAAGCATCAACAGGAAGAGGTGAGCGGATGCCGAGTGAAGGAGTTAACATGAGGTTGAGCCCGAAAGGGAGGGAAGGTGTCGGGTGTGGTCACCCGGACAGCAGTGAGAAGGTGGCCCGGGCAAGAGAGGGCGGAGACGCCGCTGCTGAGACAGAGTTAATGCCTCGCAAGCTTTGCTTAGGAGGACATGGAGATTGGCAGAAATGAATTTCAGTATAGATGGTCTCAGGAGGAACACTTGACTTGTTAATGTAGTGTGTTTTAACTCTTGGATGCCCACTGAAAGATCTTAGGTGGACATTCAGAATTTTCCAGTTTAGGAAGCATTTCTTCCTCTATCACATGCATGCTCCTTTCCATGTTGCCATCAGTTTTCTATTTTGTGATCATCTACTTTGTATGTATCTGTCTTCTAGACTGTAAGTTCTGAGAAGGTAGGACCTGCGTCAGTCTTGCTCAGGCATGCTGAACTCAGCGGCTGTGATACACTGGAGGAAAGGATGGGGAAGAAAAGGGCATGCTTCAGTACTTAATACATTATACTTTGGGCTGGTGGACGGCTTAGTGGGTGAAGTGATTGCTGTGCATGCATGAAAAACTTGATTTCAGATCCCGAGCACCCACATAATATGTAACATGGTAGAGTGCTCCTGTAATCCACACCCTGGAGATGCAGAGACAGGAGGATCCCTGGGATTCATTGGCTAGCTAGTCTAGCCAAATTAGTGAGCTTCAGATTCAGTGAGAGATCCTGTCTCACAAAATGAGGTGAATAGAGTGACTGTGGCTGCATATTAACTTTTGTCCTTAACATACACATACACCCACCTATCTCCCTAAAAACTCACTCATGCATCTACACACATATGAACATACACATATACATGCTTACCACATACACATATACATATGCATGCAAAAAACAAAAAAGTTATACTTTAATGGTGTCCTCCAAATGCTAAGATACTATGTTAGAAATATTTTTTAATTTTTTAATTTTTTTATTACCAACTTCCATGATTATAAAAAATACCCATGGTAATACCCTCCCCCTTTCCCCTTTGAAACTCCATTCAAAAATAATTTTTAAAAAGATGATTTAAAACAAATTAATCAATAGTTTTTTCTAGAAGACAGAATATGCAAGGTGAAAGGTTATTCATTTTTCGTTTACTTTTTTATTAAAGGTTTACAATGTGGTAGGCCAGGTAATAATCTTTAGAGACGCAGAAAGGAATCATACACAGTCCTCACTCCCTCTCCCCCTCACAAAAGTGTAAAGTAGAGAAAGAGAAGGACACATAGTGTGTTACAGTGCATAAGAAAAGACAAGGAAAAAGTGGAAAATTACATTAATCCATTCTATCAGTAAGCATTTTCTATTTGCTCACGCCCCCCCCCCCCCCACACACACACAGGGCTTCCTAATTCTGGAATGAACTTGAGAAAACCTGTGCTCTTCTCAGACGCATGGTAAGGTGAAGTCCAGAAAGTTCTTTTTTCTTATGGGCTCTGGAGTGTGATCATTCTGCTGTCAGACAGCCTGTGCTGAACTCACCCTAGCCCAGCTTGGACTATACTAATGGTTTTCAGATTGGAGTCTAAGAACCATTCTGACAGCCAGGTGCATATCTGTAATCCCAACACTTGAGAAGTGGAGGCAGAAGGATCAGGAGTTCAAGGCCATCTCTGCTGTATATGAGACCCCATTTTATTTTTTTTTTACTTTTTTTTTTAATTTTTTTTGTTTATTTATTTATTTGAGAGTGACAGAGAGAAGGAGGCAGAGAGAGAGAGAGAGAGAATGGGCGCGCCAGAGCTTCCAGCCTCTGCAAACGAACTCCAGATGCGTGTGCCCCCTTGTGCATCTGCCTAACGTGGGTCCTGGGGAACTGAGCCTTGAACCGGGGTCCTTAGGCTTCACAGGCAAGTGCTTAACCACTAAGCCATCTCTCCAGCCCATGAGACCCCATATTAAACAAAACAAAGCAAACTCAAAAACCTATAGCAATAAGGAATTGTAAGATTTTCTTATGCCTCCAAGTAGTCATGAAGACAAATAATCCTCAAATGATCTATCTTTTCTGTTGTGTTTTGAGAAACCAAAAAATATGAAAGGAGTCGTAAGGAAGCACTGCAGTAGTGGAAGGATTTCCTTTAGGTGAATGTCTCCGCATCTCTGTGCACATGAGCTCACTGACTGCATTTGTACAGGATCACAGTTAGCTGGCTCCATGCCAGTCCAGGGTCCGCCATCCACAGTGGCAGTGTCGAAAAAGTGATGAGCAGAACTGCATGCACTACCCTGCCCAGGCCAGTAACATAAATATGTGTGAATATCTTGGTCATGTCATCTTACACCCCTAGGGCAAAGGCCTGGCGCAGGAGGGGGATTACTGTAACAGCTACTAAAACTGAAGTTTTCAGTTTGTACTCTCATTGTAGTGGACAAATTTAACCTCTCTGGATTATAAATGAGTCTCCACAAAAAAAATAATAAAATCAAACTAAGTTAAAAATAAACAGAGCAGGGTATGGTGGGACACACTTTTAATCCCAGCGCTCTGGAGGCAGAGAATCATGGTGAGTTTGAGGCCAGCCTGAAACTAAAGAGTGAGATTCAGGTCAGCCTGGGCTAGAAAGAGACCCTATCTGAGGGGGTTGGGGGTGGAGACAAACAAATAAAAAACAGAAGCAGCTTCCCCAGGGCACTTAAACACGTGTTTCCAGAAGAACCAAGCCCACTCACCACCTCCACAGGAGGCACAACAGAAAGTGAATATAAAGGGAGTCTAGATCTTCCAGAACAATGCATGGAAAATGCACGCCATGAAATGAATGCCTCAACATGGCATGCTATTAGCAGCCTTATGCATTATATAAGCACTTCTCATAGCCCAGCTTGACTGGGATACAGAGAAACATTATACAGTGGAGGGGCTGGGAAAAGATGACTCGGTGGGTCACGTGCTTGCTAAGCAAGAATGGGGCCTGAGTTTGGATCTGCAGTACTCATGTAAAAGGTAGGAGGGGGGAATAAGATAATCTCTGAGTCTTGTGAGTCACCTACTCTAGCTGCATTAGTGAGTTTCAGGGTCAGTGAGAGATCATGTCTCAAAAAACAAGGTGGAAAATGACTGAGAAATGACATAAAGTGTCAATCTCTGGCCTCTACATACATGTATGCACATTGCATGTACACCCCCATACACATATGTGCACACATACATGAACATACATCAAGACATGCACACACACACCACACAATACACATGCCAGAAAAAATTAAAGGATACTTCAATAGAAGGTGTTTTTATATTTAAAATATAACCAAATGATGGATTTAATTTATATTTGCTTAATCCCCTAATGTGTATCAAGTACCATGATATCGAGATGGATAAAGGCAAATGGGTAGTACATGTAATACATGCTTAATAACATTAACATAGCAATCAAGATTGAAGGACTGGGGCTGGAGAGATGGCCTAGCGGTTAAGTGCTTGCTTGTGAAGCCTAAGGATCCTGGTTTGAGGCTCGATTCCCCAAGACCCACGTTAGCCAGATGCACAAGGGGGCACACGCGTCTGGAGTTCCTTTGCAGTGGCTGGAGACCCTGGAGCGCCCATTCTCTCTCTCTCTCTCTGTCTCTCTCTTTCTGTCTCTCTCTTCCTCTTTCTCTTTCTATTGCTCTCAAATAAATGAATAAAAATAAAAAATATTTTTAAAAAAGATTGAAGGCCCGGAGCCTCGTCACCACCTGTTCTGCTTTCATTAGCTGTTCTCTGATTTGCAGAGATACCTTGCGCTTTTCCACTTCCATTAAAACCATCTATACTTTGGTTGGGGATGTGGCTCAGTGGCAGGAACCTTTCTTAGCACACTCAAAGACCTGTGGTCAATTCTCAGTACTGAAAAAAAAACCCACAAAAGTGTATTTGTATTTTGCCTATTACCCCCACAAAAGACTCAACTCACCCTCGATGGTCTAATCTTGTGAATCTCTTTCTTGCCAGTTACATATTCCTCATTCCATCTACATTGCTGACAGTATGCAAAACAGGCCCCGTTCTCCATTTAACACTGAAAAAATAAACTGACCTACAATGTTTAACATGCATTCCATATATCCATGTCTTCACAGGTTTCAAAAGTGTTTTTATGGGTTTGGGAGATGGAATAGGGAGGGCTATAAGAGGGGCTGGACTTAATTCAGAATCCAGGTTTAGATTTATTCAAGTAAAAGTGATGGCTACGACACATTGGACAGCCATGTGCCCAACAAGATTCAAGACATCTAGCCACTGACACATCCTCATTTTGTAAATGTGCCTACGTCCTTCCTTAAAAGTCTCAGGATGGGAGGGGGACATTTTTCAGGGCCAGGGCTGTTTTGCAAGCACTGTTATGGAGGCTTAGAAAAGAGACTGAAGTTTAAATATATGTATCAATGAGAATGGTTTACGGGGCGGAAGATGACACTCTGCGTGAGCTTTCTGATACATTTATCACTTCACTGCAAAGCTGGGTGGGAAGGCCCGACCTTCCCCCTGCAGCTGATGCCTGGGGAAAATAATGAGGGAAGTGTCAGAATGTGATGACTCTTCTGCAAGCGGTTATAGTTGTGAGAATGATCACAATTCTCTTCTCCACCCCCATTCAGAAATCAGAAATGAAGATAACAGTGTGTCTTTCCACAGAAAGGACCATTGTGGCCATGTAACTGGGAGCTCAGAACTGGTACTTGAAATTGGTAGCTCTCCTGTAAGGTATGTACTGATAACATGCTGAGGAGAGAGGAAGAAAGACAGAGAGGAAGGGAGTGAGAGAATGAGGGAGGGAGGAAGAGAGAATGGAGGCAGGGAAAGATAGAGAGAAGGAAAAAAAGATGGAAAGAAGAGAGACAGGGAGAGAAATAAAAGCAAAGCAGAAACAGAGACAGAGAGAGGGAAGCAGAAGGAGGTGGAAGGAAGAGAGAATAAGACTAAGAAGGAAAGAGAGATGGGGAGAGAGACATGGAAGTAGGGAGAGATACAAAGACAGAGAGAGAGAATGAGAGAAAGGGTGAAGAACAGAGCCAGGAATAGAGAGAGAGAGGGAGGGAGAGATTAGAAGGAGAGAAGAGAAACAGAGGCAAAGAGAAACAGACATAGGGTGATGGAAGGAAAGGAAGAGAAGAAAGAAAGGAGGGAAAAAGAAAGAGAGAGGGAGTGAAAGAAGAGGCAAGAAGGGAAGGGAGTTCAGAAAGGTGGGAAAAAGAAAACCTTTTTGTCCTTGTTGAGTCATGGTGAACTAATTCCTTCATGTTTAAGTGATTTACTTTCCTCTGTCAAACAAATATATTATCTTCTCCTAACTCACAGGAGAAATGCAAAGAAAAAAAAAGGCAAAATAATGGATGTAAAAACTACTCTGCAAAGTTGAAAGCACTATGCTAATATAATATATTACTATTCATATTATTGTGCTTTCGTGGTGGAAAACGTTCAAGGGAGAAGTCTCCAAGTAATTAGCAGGGAATGTGTCGCTTGGAAGAGATATTATGTGGGCGACGTCGGGCTGGGAAGAGATGCTCACACTTGCATTGGCAAAGCTGAAATTTGACATGAGTTCAGTACTCCACGTTGCCAAGCTGATAGTATATGCTCAATAAATATTTATCGACTGAGCTTTTACTTTTACTGTGCTTTGTGAGCGTAATTCCCTGTCTCTCTCTCTATGGTCGTGGCTTAGGATGGGAACCGTGATTCCTTGGTGGACTGCTGCCTCCTGTACCGAACTTAGTGCTTGCCATGCTGCTTCCTGTACCAAGCTTAGTGCTTGCCGTGAGCCTGGCATGTAATAACTGCTTATGAAGCAAATGTATGAATAAGGCACTAAGACAATGGTCAATGTTTCCAGAATTATGATGAGTCAACTGAGCTCACCAATACTTAAAAACTGAATACTAGGCTGGAGAGATGGCTTAGCAATTAGAGCACTTGCCTGCAACACCTAAGGACCCATGTCCTTATGTGGGACTCTCTAGGTCCCACATAAGCCAAACACACAAGGTGATGCAATCATGCTAGGCTGCACATGCACACAAGGTAGCACACCCATCTGGAGTTCGATTACAGTGGCTGGAGGCCCTGGCATGCCAATTCTCTCAATCTCTCAAAAAAAGAAAAGTCAGTCTGTTGGGCTTGCCTCGAAAACAAAAAACAAAAACAAAAAAACTGCATATTGACAACCAAGTTGAAAGACATTGAGAACCTGATTCCAACACTAGCTACCACACTGCAGAAATTAAGACAAAGAGCATTTGTAAAGTGATATGCAAATAAGTTAATGGAAGCTAGAGCCAAGCACACATTTGTGCAATCAAATACCTATTGACAAGGGACTAAAGAAGAAAAGAAAGTATAAAAGTGGTAGTAGAATAACTGGGTATCCATGGGAAACATCAACCTCGATGCTTACTTCTACCATATACATAAGTTAAATCAAGATGGACCACTGATTTAAACACAGAATTAAAGCTATATACTGTCTAGAAATAAGCCCAGGAGACCATCTTCATGACCTTATAGGTAGGCAAATATTTCATTGAGAGGTCAAGGAAAGCACTAAACATAAGAAAAATTAGTTGGGGGAGGATCTGGGGGATGGCTCAATGGGTTATGGTGCTTGCTACACAAGCATGAGGATCAGAGTTCTATCCTTAACACTTACATAAAAAGCTGGGCATGGGGCTGTAGAGATTGCTCAATGGTTAAGGCACTTTCCTGCAAAGCCTAATAACCTCGGTTCAGTTCCCTAGTATTCATGTAAAGCCAGATGCCCAGAGTGGCATATGCATCTGGGGTTCATTTGCAGCAGCTAGAAGCCTGGTGTGCCCATTCCCTCTCTCTCTCTCTCTCTCTCTCTCTCTCTCTCTCTCTCTCAATAAATAATAAAATTTTCAAAAGTCAGGCATGGATGCACAGTATTAAAGTGGCCTCGTTATTTAATTAAAACTCTCTGCTCATCAAAAGTCATGACTACGAAATAAGCCAACAAACCTCAGGATGAGAGGAAATTTTCCCAGCACATAAAACTGACCCTATTCCAGGTACTCTCTTGTCTCAGTCCTTCCATTCACAAACACTCTCTGATAAGACTGCTTCTAGGTCTGGTTCTGCCTCACTTGCAAGGTCTGCACCACTTGGGTCCAGAGTGATTTTTTCTTTTAAACACAAGTTGCCTGCTCCACCCTGTTCAGAACCCTCCAGTGCCTTTCTGTCGCCTTTAAGTCAGCACTCAGGCTCTTAAGTTCAGTAGCCTTCTTACTTCTCTAGACTCACTGTACAATACACCTTAGGTTTTAGCCTTCTGAGCAGTTGCCTGGGCAGACCAACCATCCATTTGGTTACATGGCCATTCCTTTATGAAGTGACTCCTGAGTGTTTATCATATCCAGAGACCTATGTTGTCTAATTTCCTGAATCTCCCTCTCTCTCTCACACACACATACACACATTTAATTAGCCCCTATCATTAACGTATTTTGCTCTTTTGATTTTTTTAAAATATAACTCACTTTCCAACATCCCTAGTGATTTCTTCTTCTGAAAGCCTCAAGTTTTATTTTGATATTCTTCAAAAACCTTTTACAACAGCATATCAATCTTGGTTCTTAAACAGCCCTTATCACACAACATTACAGTCCTCTATTCCTTTGCTGGGTGCCCCCTTAGCTAAACATAAAACTCCTTGGGGGTAACCTTTAACATTTTAAACCACTAGAATGGGTGAGTTGTGGTAGGTGTTTGTGGTATTGTTAAATAAGGCCAATGTCAGTTTACATGGCTATTTCCCAACTTACCAATAATCTTGGGGAAACTATCTGAGCTGGAAAATCCCTTAGAGTCTTGTTAGCTATGATTATATATCACAAGACCATATTTTGAGGAAAAGAAGTAGACAATGGATGTAAAGCTCCAAGCATGTGGTTTGGCCTCTAGTTGATGGCTGACAAATGTTAGATTTGGGGTTTGACCATCACATCTGATGATAAGAAGTCAACTTAGCCCTCTCAGAAGAAGAGACCATAAAGGCTGACCTATTAAAAGAAAAAAGAAGCTGTATTCCTATACTATTATACATAGCTCCCATGCAGGATAAAGATCTGGAATCATTTAGAAAAGCAAGGCGATACAGATGAACCCAACATGAGCCATCAAATGAACTACACGTGAAAGTCAGATTGGACATGTTGTATTTATCATGTGAATTCTTGAGATGACTTTAGCAGGCTATCTCAATACAAACTTAGTTTTCTCCCAGATTCACTCATATCTTCACTGAATGAACAACCTCTATGTGATGTTTCATGCATGGAGTAAAAAATGGACTCAAGAAACAACAATGCCAGTTTGCTGGAAAGAACACAGAATATGACTGCTGGCTTTATCATTTCATGCCACATGATCCCAGGCTACTCTCTTTTTAAATTTTTTTTTATTAATTAGTTTTGTATTCAGCAAATACAGTCAGTTTGGTACCATTATTAGGCCCATCCATGACCTACCCCCTCCACTTGGCCCCTCCTTGTTGAGGTATATGGGTCATGCATTGTGGAGTTAGCCCACAGTTATGGGTAAGATAAATGTCTCTGCATATCATGACCCAATATGTGGCTCTGACATTCTTTCTGGCCCCTCTTCCGCAAAATTTCTCTGAGCCATGTTGGGTTCATTTTTGGTCTGCTTCAGTGATGAGGTGTTGGGGGCCTCTGGGTCTCTGGTTCTCTGATTTGGTAGGAGTTGATTTTTCTCTGTGTTGATCTCCTTCACCCTTGTGCTGGTACCCGGTTCACCAGGAAAACAGCACCCTTGCTTGTTTTGCCAATTTTTCTTAGTTTCAGCTGGGGCACTTTTGAGGTATGATGGGGTGGCTTTCTCCTTAGGATCTACATCTATGTGAAAAAGAGAAGCAGATTTTCCAACGGAGAATAAGTTAGCACCAGGACAAATGAGATAACCCTTACTTTTTTTTATAGAGAATTTAAAAGGCGTAGGCCCTCTTGTATCCCACAACTGATGGTAGTTTGATAATGGAGAGTGGGCTTATGTTTGGGTATGGTTCTGACTTGTTTCCCAGCTCCAGCTATAGGTTCCGTACCACTGAGGGGATCAGTTAGCCAAATCAAGAGCAGTTGGTTCCCCGCCATGGCTGTGTGCCACTATTGCACTTGTGTGGGCATCACAGCAGGTTATTTGCTCCTAAGTAGGTTAGACCATGAGTTGCTTGGACCGACATTGGTTCTTTTCTCCTAGTCGCTCATGTAGCACCTTCTGGCACTAGACGCACTGACTGTCTGGGGACTGACTCTCTTCCAGCTTCCAGCCATGCCATTCCATTTTACGTGTCAACCACATAAGGTGTCTTCAGCAGTAGGGTCTTACCACTAACCTTTGGTGGGTCATCAAGTACTCGGACAGAAATCTGTCTTTCTTTTAGGATACCTTGTAGGTCTCTCTGATCAAAAGCTCATTGTGGATGATAGCCACATGCTGGTACTGGGAGTTACAGGTTAGTGCCCACTAAGAAAAGGAGGAAAAAGATAACTAATATACAAGAGAGAGAGAGAAGAGGGGGGGAGGGAGAGAAGCTGTAGAAGATTAAGGTTAGTCTTCATCATACCCTCTCCAGTGTCTTGTGGTTCAGGTGTTCCCTCTAAGGGCCAGGTGAAGGTTCAGCCATTTGTTCTGCCTTTTAGGAAGTAGAATTTCATGGTATCATTGCCATTTGGGTCTAGATCTGTGTTTCCCACCCCCTCTGTTGCCCTCGCCTCCCTCCCCACCCATCCTATTGTCAAGTCCATGAGATGCTTGCTGGGTGTGTAAGGTATCTTGCGTAGATTAAGGTTAGGTGCTGTAGATGAGTGAGACTATATGGAGATTTTTTTTCTGTGACTGGGTAAGTTCACTGAGAATGATCTGTTGCAGGTTCAACCATTTTTCCTCAAATTTCATTGTGTCATTTTTTTCTTACTGCTGTATAGAATTCCATTGTGTAGATATACCACATCTTAGTTATCCATTCTTCTAGTGATGGACATCTGGGTTGATTCCAGCTCTTAGCTATTACAAATTAAGCCACTACAAACATGGTTGAGCAAATCTCTCTGGGCAGGCTACTCTCTTAACCTCCCTTCTCATTCTGAAATTCAATTACCTCAGTTGTAAAACAGATGCTATTAATACATGCCTTATTTAATTGCAGTAGTCAATGAGATAATTCAAGAATCACACTATAAGCTATGAAGTGCTGTAGAAATAGAGCATCTATTACTGATAGCCTGCTATCAAAAAACATCTAGAGGATGCGGGAAGATAAGACTGGTCACAGAAGGGAGAGAACAGTGGCCCCTGGATGAGGAAATCTCAAGAGCTGTGCCTCACAGATATCCTTTCTTACATTTTATCTGCTCATTTTATTTGCAAGGAGAGAGAGAAAGAGAGAGAGGAGAGATAGAGATAGATAGAGGTAAAGAAAGTATGAGTACACCAGGGCCCCTTGCCATTGCCAAGGATCTCCAGAAGCATGCACCACTTTGTGCATCTGGCTTAACATGGGTCCTAGAGAATAGAACTTGAGCCTACAGGCTTTGTGAGCAAGCACCTTTAACCACTGAGCCACCTCTCCACCCCTCTGCTCACTTCTGGAAAGCACTTTGCCTTCTGCATCTTGCTTCATGTCTTCCTTTCATTGCTTTTCCTTCCCTCTTTCTTTCTTCACTTATGTCCTTGTCTTTGTAGTCCCTGTCCTACAGTTGAGGTAAACAGACCTCAAAGCCATGTTGTACTTTCGCCTAATCCCACTTTTCCAAGCTTTCTACTCAAAAGTATTTTGGAAGGGGCCTCTGACTTTTTATGATAGATACAGGATGCTGGTCTCCAACTGAGGACAAAATACTGTTGGAGCTCCTCATTGAGAGCAGTACTTGGTTACAGAAATCCAGCAGGTATCTTTTTCTGCTTACTGGTTGGAGTCCATGGCCAGCTTTTTACTCTGCATTACTTTCATCTTGTCCAAATGAAAAAAAGAGCAAACCAGACATTTTTAGAGTGGACTGTCAAGAAATAATATGTTCTTCTCAGCTTTCTATACCTTTTTAAAACACAGGTTCTTATGTAGCACAGCACAGCCTCAAACTTGCTTTATAGCTAAGGATGACCTCGAACTCCTGAACCTCCTGCCTCCATCTCTGGGATGCTAAGATGTTGGGATTACAGTGTATGCCGTCACAGCTGGTTTTGTGCAGTGCTGGGGATGGAATCTGGGGCTTCGTGCATGCTAGGCAAACACTGTATCAACAGAGCTTCTCTCAACCCCATCAATTCATCTTTCTTTGAGTGTGATGGGATTTGTATAAATAGTAAATAAAATTATTTTTAAACCTAGAGTGCTTGATTAATAGAATTAGGCTCCTTTCTTCTCTATATAATGGTGCATTTTTGCTTAATGTTTTATTAAGATATAATATTTTATTATAATAAGATTTTTTCAACCAATATACACTTATAATAGATTTTATGCATTATATGAACTAATTTGAATCCTAGGGCAAATGAAACCATGACATTATAATGGAAGTGAGACTGTGGGATCTAGTCTACCTCAAATGTTCAAGGGTGTAGCAATTTCAGAAATCAGGTAACTTTGCATAGGAACCTCATAGAATGTCATAAATCCATTAACCTTAAAGCTATTATTGAGCCCCATGTGTTTTTTATTTGCATGTATGTGCATGTATTGGTATTTACATGGGCCCACATGTGTATGCAGGTGGCCATGTACACATGTGTGTGTGCTTGTGTGAAGCCAGAGGTTGATGGTAGGTGTATTCTTCAGTCTCTCCCCATATTATTTTTTTTTGAGACAGGGTCTCTCACTGAACCTGGAGCTTACCAGTTCAGCTACATTAGCCATTCAGCAAGCCCCACGGATCCTCCCATCTCTGTCTCCCCAGTTCTGGGATTACAGATATTCACCATTGTACCTTGATTTTATACTGACACTGGGGAATCCAAACTCAGGTCCTCATGTTTTCACAGCAAGTACTTTGCCCACTGAACCATCTCCCCAGCTTGAGCCTCATTTTCTTTTATAACTAGGGAGCAGGATGCCTCAGTAGCCAACCCTAAAATATTAGTTTTCCTCATGCCACCATGTGGGATGGACTCCATCTATGGACAGACATCTGAATGGGCAAGTGCTACGAATTTAGGAATGATTTTCTAAGATAAAGTTTTTGGCCTAGATTAGGCTTTTATTCAAAGCATGCCCTATGTAGTCCTCCAGGTCCCAGCAGGTATTCTGGATGCTACCAAAAAGATTAAGAAAAACTCTGAAGTGCTCTGGGCCCTCCTAGCTACAGCAGGAGAAGCACTGTTGTGACTTTATTTTATTCTAACATATTGAGGTACTTCAGTTCATTTGAAATGAGGCCTGTGTTGTCACAAAGAACAGATGGACCTAGATAGATTAACCCAGAGATTTATACCAGGGAATCATTAAAAAACTAAGTATCTTGAAAAACTGATCCAAAACACTCAGAAACACAGGATAAAATATATCAGTGATTTTTTTAAAGGGAAATCTTTAGAAGATAAAAAACTGAGGGGGCAAGAATTAAGAATGATACACTAGTATGATATGTAAATCTTGGCTGCTCTCAGAGCCTTTGCTGGTCTCTGTAACTTAGTGTGATTCAGTGTCTGCATATGAAGCTGTTTATGGTATGAAGCAAAAATTAAGACTCCAGGGTCAATATCATTAGAAGGAGTTCGACTTCATTAAAAGTATGGGTAGAAAACATTGGCCCATAGCTAGAGATGAAACTTGTTAATCTGAACATAAATTTTCATAAGGGTAAAAAAAATCTCTTAAAACTTTGTGGACATGGCTTTAAGTATTGTTTCTGTATCACCTAAATAAACTAGGAAGCTTCAAGTCAAAAACATTTCTTGACAGTTGTCACAGAACCAGTTTATGGCAGAAATGAAAGTAAATTCTGTAAAAAACTACTCTCACAGCAGACTTTTCTGAACTCACATATGTAAGCAAAGTGAGTAAGAGCTGAGAAATCAAATTACAAATTCTAAAAACTAGTAAAAATGAAGTAGAGATCACAAAACCAATAAACAAAGGATTTAAGCTTCCATGGACTTCATTCAGCAAGAACCATCAGAAAGAGACTACAAAATTAACATGTTTTAAGTAGATAGTGATAAAAGGGAACTTCAAATGTGGCCAATGAACAGATTATGAAAAATTTACAAGATAACTTGAAAAATTAAAACCTTTAGTAATAAAATCATATCTCCTAAAATAAGCAACAGTGATGGACTGAAGGGCAGAATAGATAGTAATAAAGAGAAGATTAGTGAACCGGAAAATAGAGCTAAAGAAATTACATGTTATATAGTGTTTATTGAAGCAACTGCTTTGTGATTCTAGGAAAAAGTGAAAATATCCAGATAATGATTCTGCTTTCCATTGACAAGCTCCCACTAATCTTGGGCTATAAGAGGGCTATACCCTTTAAGTTCTCTCTAACTTAATAATGGTTATCCCATTTAACTGGTGCTGACTTCATTGTCCATTGAAGAATTGGCTTCTCTTTTTCAGATGGGAGCTGTACCTGAGGAGATAAACAACCCAGTACACTCCACCCTGGCCCCAGCTGAAGCCACAGAGGAATTGGGGAAATGAGCAAGAGTGCTGCTTATTTAGTGAATCTGATATCAGCACAAGGATGATGGAGATAGACACTGAGGACACTCAACACCTACCAAATCAGAGATCCAGAGGCTCCTAAGTGCCCATCACTGAGGTAGACTTAAAATGTTCCCAGCATGGCTCAGGGAATTTTGCAGAAAAGGGGGCAGAAAGATTGTCAGAGCCACAAGTTGGGACATTTTACACAGAGACATTGCGTCTCCCCACCCCATAATGCATGACCCACAATCCCCATGTTGTTGACCTGTGTCCCCAACAAGAAAGGCCTCTTCAGATAAGGGGCAGGGAGGAGGGAAAGGATGGTACCAACATATGTTATTTTTGTACTAAATATGTCCATATCTAATTAAAAATTAAAAATATACTATAATAATTTAAAGAACTATGGAATTCTGAAAGAAAAAGCCCAGGTAATATCTAGTCAAAGTTCTAGAAGAAAAGACTCAGGAAACAGAAAAGGGTTCTATGAATAATAATAATAATTTTCAGAGCTGCTGGGTTACAGATTCTCAGATTCAGAAATGACAACCAATCCAAAATAAAAAAGAATCTTTATCTATAAATAAAAACACCAAGAGGGGATGGAGAGATTGCATTGTGGTTAAGGTGCCTGCCTACAAAACTTAATTGAGTTTGATTCCCAAGCACCCATGGCAAGCCAGATGCACAAAATAGCATATACATCTGGTGTTCATTTGCAGAGGCTAGAGGCCCTGGCATGCCCATTCTCTCTCTCTCTTTCTCTGTCTCTCTCTGCTTGCAAATAAATAAATAAAAATATTAAATAAAAAAGAGTGGTTTTAAAAATAATACCTTTGAAGCTGGGTGTGGTGGTGCACGCCTTTAATCCCAGCACTCGGGAGGCAAAGATAGAAGGATCACCACTAGTTTGAGGCCACCCTGAGACTACATAGTGAATTCCAGGTCAGCCTGAGCTAGAGTGAGACCCTACCTCAAAAAAAATAATAATACATTTGAATGAACAACAAAATGTTTACAACATGAGAACCAAGATATAGTAAAGTATTATTTCTTTAAATTCTGAGAAAAAAATCTACTCTAAAGAAAATTATCTTTCTATGATATTGATGAGGCAAAAAGATTTTCAGGTAAATTTTCAGTTTACCAATAATTACTCTTCACTGATGACATATTTAAAGAACATGCTATTAGGAAAAGTAGAAATGATTCTAAAAGAAAAATAAGCATACAAAAAGAAGTGAGCAAAGAAACATCTTCCAGAATCAAAATACGGCTTTGTGAAATGTGTCTAGGACTAGCCAGAAGAGACTATCTTGGTGTGAGAGAGAAGTGAGAAAGAGAAAATAAAATTTCTGCTCTCCTGGTTTTAACAGGAATGTTTCACTATGGACAGTTTTGCCAGCAAATCTCCTCTAAGAAATCAAATATGTAAATCATGAAGGGGAGCTAGAATTCTCACATAATGTCCGTGTAGGGTGGCTGTCCTTGGAGGCTTTGGCAGCCACAGTATGAAGGCAGCCCACAGAGTACCAAAGGGTTGGGTGAAGGGGCTTGTTCAAGAATAATTGAGAATCCTGCATTGAAAGAGAGCACTATATATATATATACCTCCTCATTGCCTTAACTGAGCTTAGTATAGCAAAAGTAGCTTCGTGTGTGTGTGTGTGTTCATATGTATGTGAATATGTGAATGTAGGTACACGTGTGCCACAGTAAATATGTGCAGGTCAGAGGACCACATTCAGGTGTAGGTCCTCAACCCCCTCCTCCCTTTGTTTATTGGTCTCCCGTTGTTTACTGCTCATTTTGCCAGGGTGGCTGGTCACTAAGTGTGGAAGCTTGAATGAATGCCCCCCAGTAGATTCCGGACTTTATTAAAGCTTTAGCTCTCCAGCTGCCGGGCTCCAGCAGGTGTCACTGTGGGTGGATCCTAGGGTTCAGCCCTGAGGTGTCACTGGGGCCAGATCTGAATTCCAGCCTGAGGTAGGCAGAGCGCCTGAGCTCCGCCTGGGGTTCCTGGAGGGGGCTGGCTTATGTTGCTGGTGGTGGTATTTCTCTCTGCACGAATCTGTGAAAGGGGACCAGCTTCTTCTGCCATTATGGAACTTCCCCTGGATCTGTAAGCTTCAAATAAACCCCTTCCGCCTCTCAGAAACTGTGCCTGGTTTGGAAGTTAATTCTAGCAACGTGAAGCTGACTGCGGCAGTGAGCTTCGGGGAAATTCTCCTTTCTCTGACTCCGATCTCACTGCAGCCATGGTGGGATTACAGCAGCCAATCCATTTTCACACTCTTCATTAGATCTTATTTTTTATATTTGTATTTATTTTCAAGTAGAGAGAGAATGAGGGGGCATGGACACACTAGGTTTTCTTGCCACTGCAAACAAATTCCAGATGCATACACCGCTTTGTGCATGTACCATGTGGGTACTGGGGACTCAAAACCAGGGTGGCAGGCTTTGTAAGCAAGCAACTTTAACCACTGAACCATCCCCCAAGTCCCACATTCTTCATTAGAAACTACACAGAGGGTTGAAGAACCCAGCAAGGCGGGAGGGGGTGGGGTGAGCCTTGGAGGCTCCAGGAAGTCACAGCGCTGCTGAGTTTCTTTCATTGTCTTCAGTGCCTCATTTCCTTCTCGTGCTCACAGACGTTTTGCATCTGGACTCAATAGCTATTGAAAAAGTAGTAATAGCCACTTACAGAGGAGGAAACTGCAGATGCTGGTGCATCAGTAAGAGCTTTCAAATGACCCCTAAGAAACTTGACCAACAAATACTTGTTTAGCAACTGATGACAGTTTATAAGAAAAAAAAAATTTCTTTGACAACAGAAACCAAAAGGACAATTGCGCAAAAGAAAGACTAGATTTTTCCTTAGAACAACAAAGATGAGGATAGCAGAATGCAGGTACACACACACACACACACACACACACACACACACACACCGAGCGAGGAAAAAGCCATGACTGGAGTCTGGACACTTGGGTGTTCGCAGGGAACAAAGGATATGACCGTTTAGACATTGCTCAAGTCCCTTGGCTCACAAAGACCCATAGATCCCTTCACAGGATAAAGAACCAGACATTGAAATGTCAGAGGTCATGAACCTATCTATGAAAGTGTGAGTCAAGGCTACCCCACTAACATGTCATCCACAGACTCCAGTATTGAAGAAGGAGCACGCAGAGGGTTGTGAGGTATTCAAGGCCCAATGACAGCCACTAACAGCTACTGAGTGCTTAGTGTAGCAGACACTAAGCTGTGTTAGAGAAGCAACACCAACTCAAGATACAATGTCTTCCAAGACAAGGAGAGGAAAATGTGCAAACCACCAAATATATGGCATGTTCAAAGGCACTAAACACTGTGGAAACAAAATAAAACGCTATTGTACTATTATGATACAATGTTGTTTCATGTCAAACCTTACAAAAATGTAGGTCCATTTATCCCCTTCCCTTGTTACTGCCATAGTATATAAAATATTTATATTTAAAATAAACTCCATAATTTTTTAAAAAGTTTTTTGAGGTAGGGTCTCACTCTAGCCCAGGTTGACCTGGAATTCACTTTGTAGTCTCAGGGTGGCCTTGAACTCATGGTTATCCTCCTACCTCTGCCTCCCGAGTGCTGGGATTAAAGGCGTGTGCCACCACGCCCAGCAAACTCCATAATTTTTGTGTTATGATTTAACCTGTACATAGCCATATATTTAAATGTTCATATATCTCTAAATTAGGAGAAAAATATATTCATATTTAAATTTGCCTTATATTTATCATTGCTGAGACCTTCTCTCCCTCCTTTCCTTCTCTCTGTACATCCAACATACCATCCACTGTCATTAATCTTCGTTTAAGAGAACTTCCTTTTAGCATTCCTTTTTTAAAATTTTATTTATTTTAGAGAGAATGGAGTGAGAGAGCAAGAGAGAGAGAGAATGGCTTCACTTTGTGCATCTGGCTTTACGAGGGTACTAGGGAATAGAACCCAAGCCATTAGACTTTGCAAGTAAGCTCCTTTAAGTGCTGAGCCATCTCCTCGCCAGGCCTCTTTTTGCATTTCTTAGAAGGAAAACCTGCCACTTTTCCTACCTCAGAAGGCCTGTCCTGGTTGCCTTAGTTTAAAGAAAGATTTTGTTGAATATAAAAATCTGGGTTAGCAGCTTTTTTCTCTCAGCACTTTGGCGGGGGGGGGGGGTCAATTAACTGTCTACTGTTTGTTCGAAAAACTAGAAACACTGATGATTGGGAATGCTGTGGCCTTGTCTATAGTGTGGCCACATTCTTACCGTCTTCCAGCTGTCTGTCTTCTTTGGCTTTGGAAATCTTACTATGATGTGGTTTCTTTGTATGTTTTGTGAGGTTCACTGAGTGTATTAGATCTGAAATTTATGATATTGTTGTTTTTGCAACACTTTGGAAAATTTCTGCCATATTCCTTCAAGTGTTTTCTTCCACACTATTTTGTTTCCTTTGGGGACTCTAAGTGCCTATGTATTAGACAGCCTTATGGGTGGATTAGGCAGTTTCATTCTGTTTAAGTAATTTTCCTCACTTTTTAAGTTGACTTTTTTTTTCATTCCATCATTATGACTGTCATAGCCATCTGAAATATCCTTTTATTATTTTATTAAATAATAATTATTATTATTTATTATTATTATAAAATTTTCTTGTTGTCTTTTTTATTTTCAGAGTTTTATGTTTATTCTCTGAAATGATTCTGCCAGATGGTTTTCTTGTTTATTCATTATGAATATATGTTCCTTTAATTTTAAATATATAAATGTATATAGTTGAATGCAACTACATATGTACATATATGTATACTGAAATATATATATATACATATGTATATATGCATCCATATTGTTTTATAGTTTTATCTATGAATTTCAATATCTAAAAATTTCTCCAGCCACTTCCGCTTGAGTAAATTTTTCCACAATTGGGCCTCACACCTCTGTTTTTCCTTTGTCTAATAATTATTTTATTGGATGTTGGGCACCATGGCAATATATTGCACAGTCCCAGGATTCTATACCCCTGCTATGAAGAGTGCTAGCTCAAATTTCGAACTGCTTTCCCTGCAACGGGAGGAAGCTAAGACCCTCTCAGGCCTTTCAGCGTCCATCGGCTATTTCTACAGTGACCCTGGCTCTCTGTGGACATGTTTATAGTCCAATGGCGATTCAATAGTCAAGGGTTTAGATTCATTTCCTTTTCTTTTCTTTTTTCTTCCTTCCTTCCTTCCTTCCTTCCTTCCTTCCTTCCTTCCTTCCTTTCCTTCCTTCCTTCAGTCACCTTTCTTTTGGCATTTTTCCCTCCACATTCTTCAAGCCATTCTGCCAGTCCCAAGCCCTATTCATTATTACTTCAATTCAGTAAAGCTGTGGCTCTCTCTCATCCTGCCTCATGTGGCAAAAAGCCACAAATCCAAAGGGATTTGGGAGGTCACAAAGGGAGGATGGAGGGAGTGTATTATCACCATGTTATATTGTCTATATGTATGCAAGTTGTCCACAGAAAGTTTTTTTAAGCTACAAATACACACACAACCATAACTATTTTCCAAGCATCAACTTTCCCACACCTCCTAAGTCTGTTGCTCTACAGTATATTCAAGTCTGTGTATGTGTGTATTTCATTTTTAATTTTTATGTATTTGCATGGAACAGGGAGATGCCAGGATTTCTTGCAGCTGCAAATGAATACCAGTCTTGTTTTATGGGAAATTGAACCTGGGCCAGCAGGCTTTGCAAGCAAGAGCCTTTAACCACTGAGCAATCTCCCCAGCCCCTCAAATGTGTTTTTGAAATGCTACATCCCAGTAGTAATGTTGCTCTCTGTAGTCTAACCAAGTTGTTCTACTATGTTCAGCTGCGATTTCAGTTTTGAACATGTTACTCTTGATGTGTTTATTCATGTGAAAACATTGGATAGGCAGTTAGATGTGCAAGTGTGGTGTTTAGGGAAGAGATCTTGGGTAGATCGGTAAAGCTGGAAATCAACAGCACAATCACACTACTGAAAACAACAGAGCATATGAGATCATCCAAGGCTTAGCATAGACGAGAGGGGTCATGCAGACACTGAGCTTAGGGAGTCTCTAAAGATTAGGAGAACTGGAGAAGAGTTAACAAAGAGGACTTGGAGTGACAATAACTGTAAAAGAAAGATCATGAGACTGGATTCCAAGTGCAAAGAATGAGCTGGAAAGAAGTGATCAATCGTGTCACATTCTGCTGATCGGGCAAGAAAGATGAGAACTCAACCTGCTTATTGGATGTAAGTGTAGAGGTCATGGATGACCTTGGTAAGAGCCCTTTTGTAGAGTGTTGGGGGTAAAATCCTGACAAGAGTGAATCATAAAAGTGATGGCCTACTTCACAGAATTGCTCTGAGTAGGATTTATACAGCAAACCATAAATTATCTTAACATATAAAAAGCTCATAAAGTTAATAAGGAAATGCAGTTATTGTTTAATGGGTATAGAGCTTCAGCTTGGGGATGAGCAAGTTTTGAAGGTAGATAATGTCAATGGCCTCATGACAGTTGGATCACATGTAAGGCCAGTGACTTGTCTACTCAAAATGGCTGAAACAGCAAATTTCATGTTATGTGTATTATACCATAATTTAAATCATAAACAAATGGTAATTCATTATAAAAAATAAGAATACACAGAAAAACACAAAAAGATTATTAAACATATAAAATGATGTCTTTCTAATAATTAAATTAATAAAGTAGTTAAAGAAATATTAAGTTAATGAGTACCACTTCTCAAATCTTCTATAAGCCACATTGAAAAAAATCTGATAAAACATGGACAAATAGGGGCTTGGGAAGAGATAGCTCAGAGTGCTTGTCATACAAGCATGAGGTCTTAAGAGGGACTGAGGGGGCCTGAGACCACCCTAGTTGGATTCCCTAGTACCCATTTAAACTTCTGGGTATGGTTATGCTTATCTGTAATACCAGTCCTGTGGGGAGAGGAGACCAGAGAATCACTGAGGCTCAGTGATTGAAAATAATTAGTGAAGAATATAGCATTTGATCTATTTGGTGACATATGTATCTATTTATGCATATCTAATTTTACATAACATATTCATAATATCTGCATGGATTCATTTACACAGATATTCCTTTTGGCATCACTTTGAGTAGCCATGAACTAGATAAAAAATTTATGGTTTAAAGATGTAGTACGATGTATGATTTTTGTGCAGTTGTTAGAATGCTACCTAATTAGCTAGAAAAATCAAAGCAAGGTACCACAACAGTATGCATCATGTACATGTATGCTGAGTATAGAAAAAGAGGAAATATTCACACATCTACCTATACTAATAAGTACAAATGCACATACATGGTTCTTTGAGATAGGGTCTTGCTCTAGCTCAGGCTGACCTGGAATTCACTATGCAGTCTCAGGCTAGCCTGGAACTCACAGCGATCCTTTTACCTCTGCCTCCCAAGTGCTGGGATTAAAGGCATGTGCCACCACATCAGGCCAAATACACAAATTACTGCTTTGTCTCTGGTTGAGAGACATAGAAGACTGTTGGTCTGAAGTATGAAGGATATTTGGTGTTTATTATGTTTCTCTATATTTTGTCCAAAAAGTTTTCATTGAACTTTATTAATGTTTTTAGTTAGCACACAAAATAACAGACTTCACGATAACATCTTTATGTATATATGTCATATTTGTTTATATCCCATATTAGCATTTTTAATTTATTTTAACACAGAGACAAAGAGAAGACCAAGAGCAGAAGGAGAGAGAGAGAATGGGCACACCAGAGGCATCAGCCACTGCAAATGAACTCCAAGTGCATGTGTCACCACGTACACCTGGTTTTATGTGGGTACTGGAGAATCAAGCAAAGATCATTAGGGTTCACAGGCAAGCACCTTAACCACTGAGCAATCTCTCTAGCCCTGATTATCAATTCCTGTCTTATATCTTCTGCTAGTCCCATTCTTCTAAGTAAATTATATTTTATATTTGCTTTTTAAAATATATATATGGGAAGAGAAGAGATAGAGAACAGAAAACATCCTAGTTAGATTTTCCATATTGGGAGGGGTAGAATAATACAAACATTTTTTTTTAAGTTTACTATGTACATATTACTCTTTCATAGTTTATTTTTCAAGGAAGTGTAATAAAGACAGGTATTCATATGACAAATGCCCAATTTGACAAGTTTCCACAGAGAGCACCATCATGTTTCTAGCATCAAAAATTGCACCAGGGGGCTGGAGGGATTGCTTAGTAGTTAAGGCACTTGCCTGCAAAGCCAAAGGACCCAGGTTCGATTCCCCAGGACCCACGTTAGCCAGATGCACAAGGGGGCACATGCGTCTGGAGTTCGTTTGCAGTGGCTAGAGGCCCTAGCGTGCCCATTCTCTCCCCCACCTCTCTCTCCCTCTTTCTCTGTCAAATAAATAAATAAAAATAAAATATTTTAAAAAATTGCACCGGGGATGGAGAGATGGTTTAGTGGTTAAGGCACTTGCCTACCAAGCCTAAAGACCCATGTTTGACCCTTTTGGTCCCACGTAAGCCAGACACACAAGGTGACATAAGTGTGCAAGATCACACATGCACACAAGGTGGCACACACATCTGGAGTTCTATTGCAGTGGCTGGAGGTCCTGAAGCACCAGTTTTCTCTCTCGCTCTCTGTCTCTCTCTCTCTCTCTCTCGCTCTCGCTCTCTCACATAAAAACAAGGCCAATCTGTTGGGTTTGCCTCAAGAAAAAACAAAAATTGCACCAACATGTTAGTAGCCTTCCTTGGACTCAATCTCTCTCTCTCTTTTTTTTAAGTTATGTACACAGTGCATACAGGCATGTTGGTACCATTGTTAGCCTCCTCCCTGTCCTCCCCCTCCGAAGGGACCCTCCTTTTTGGGGAATGTGGGTTGTGCATTGTGGGGTTAGCCATCAGTTATGGGGAGAGGCAATGTCTCTATGCATAATGACCCAACGTGTGGCTCTAACAATCTTCCTGGCCCCTCTTCCACGAATTTCCCTGAGCCATGTTGGGTTCATTTTAGGTCTACTTCAGTGATGAGGTCTTGGGAGCCTCTGTGTCTCTGGATCTCTGGTTTGGAAGGAGTTGAGTGTTCTCTATGCCTCTCTCCTTCACCTTTGTGCTGGTACCACTTTCGTCTTGGACTCCATTCTAAGCAGTGCTGACCAATGGATCATTCTTGCATTTATTTATTTTTATTTATTTTATTTATTAGGTGGTGGTGGTGGTGGTGTGTGTACATGCATGTATATGAAGGCCAGTGGTCAACATCAGACATCTTCTTCAATCAGTCTCCAACTTTATTTATTTATTTATTTATTTATTTATTTATTTATTTATTTGAGGTAGGGTCTCACTCTAGCTCAGGCTGAGCTGGAATTCACTATGAAGTCTTAGGGTGACCTCCAACTCAGCAATCCTCCTACCTCTGCCTCCTGAGTGCTGGGATTAAAAGCGTGAGCCACTGTGCCTGGCCTCCGTCTTATTTTTTGAGAGTGTTTCTCACTGAATCCAGAGTTCACCGTTGCAACTAGCTAGACCAGCTAACCATTGAGTTCCAGGAATTACCTGTTTCCATCTCCCCAATGCTGGGATTACAGGCATGCATTACCATGCCTGGGATTTTCATGTGGGCACTGGAGACCCAAATTCAGGTCCTCGTGTTTGTACAGCAAGCACTTCACTCTGAGTCCTCTCCCCAGTCCCACCCTTGCATTTTAGTGGAACATTTACACACATTTCTTTCGGTGCCTAGAGTTCATTATTATTTCTATTACCTGCCCAATTTGGACCAATGACCTAGATGGTTTTCCATTCCCTATCCATTTTCCTCCTGTGAGATAACTCTCCAGGAGTTAAATTCCAGATTGCTACTGCACTTGATAAACACCTCCTTGATTTACAATGGCGTTAGGGCACAATAAACCATTGTGAACTGAAAAGACTGCAAGGGGAACATGTGTTTAATGGAACTGATCTGCAGAACACAGTCGCTTAGCAACACCACATACTGAGGAGCCTCCACTGGGCACCCTTGTGGGAGCTCAGCTTCTGCCCAGTGTCATGAGACAATATGACACTTGCTGTCAAGAACCTTGGAAAAGTTCAAAATTCTCAACCGGAAGTTGCTAGGGAAGCAGTATTGCTCTTGTCCCGTTGTAATGGCAAAATTTCCCCAGCTGAACCCTCATAAGTCAAATCTCTGCAGGAGGGAACTGTGTGGGTAGCTCCTTCACATTTAAGGGAGTTCACATTTCCTTTCCCGCTTCTTGGGTCTCAGGTTTTCCCTTGGCGCTGTAATAACATTTGGTATACTTTTCAGCCTCCCAGCATCTCACTTCCCTTCCTACATTTTGCAAAAATTTCTAACCCATCATCAAAACCATGCCTACCACAAGAGAATTTGAAAGTAACAGAGATTCATTTTCGGAGGCTTCCTTGCAATGAGGGTTTCCCGGTGAGGCACACTCACGCCATGGACAGTGAAGGATTTCCACAGCAACGACCACTATGTCTGGTCTCCAGAGTCATAAGGGTTGCTTTTCAACTGGGAGCAGCCCCCCCCCCCCACACACACACTCAAGGTGTTCTTAGATAGTCCCATGCTTCATAGGCTCATAACCTGTATCCTTAATGCAATCCCCTGTTGTGCATCATCTCCATTGCATGAGCATGATTGTGTATTACTTCTTTTTTTCTGCTTGGGAATATGAGTATTTGGACTGTTGTCGGGTGCGTGTGTGTGTGTGTGTGCGTGCATGCAGATGTGTGCCCTCCATGAGTTTGTGTGTGGAGGTTAGAGGAGAACATCAGGTGTCCTTCTCTGGTTACTCATCCACCTATTTCCTTGAGACAGAGTCTCTCTTCCACCTGGATCTTCTGTCCTTCTGAGAGCCCCAGTGAGGCCCAAAGGTGCTCCGATCTCTGCTCCCTCCCTTTAATGGGGTACAAACATGCATGGCCATGCCCAGCTTTTTTTCTTTAACGTGGATTCTGGGGAATCTAGAGGCCCTTGTGTTTAAGTGGCAAGGGCTTTTAAACACTGAGCTACTTTCCCAGCCATGTTTGAAGATTTTTGTTTATTTCTTAATTACAAAAGGCACACTACACTCAAAAAAACTCAAGTATATTTCCTGGTGTACATGGGCACTAACTCACCATGACACTTCTTTGCAATTTGTATCACAATATATATAGGAGTAGGGTCATAAAAGTAATATAAAATAGATTATCCATACAAGATAAATCTGAGATGGTCTGATGATCATTAGAATCCCAATCAGGTGAAATCTAATCCCAACAGCACCACTGGCCCTGTAATAAGAGGAGACATGTAACCGTTCTCACTTCAGCAAAATTCTATTGCTGTCTCTTCTGAAGGATCTCGGAGATTTCTGTTGGGATCCTCTGGACTGATCTTTCCCTGGGAGAGAAGCTAAAGCCCTTATTCATATTCAAGAATTAATATGCCATCTGAAGGTGCCTTTGCTCTGTGCAAGGCCTTGAAATGGGGCACAAATTGTCCTGTGGACTATAAATGAGACATCTCTAGGTGCTGAATTGTATGACTCATGATTTGGATTGTCGATGAAGGGTATTTTTCTCCGTTCCTTCTGTTCTTCCATCTTTCCTCCCTTCCTTCCTTCTTTCCTCCCTCCTTCCCTTCCTTCCTTTCTTTCTTCTTAAAAGTGATGTCATCTGTGCAGCTAGCTGCCCTCTATAGCCCAGGCATACATTCCCTGGACTGATTTGCATTTCTGATGGAAGGGGGGTAGGTCCACGAGCCGAATCCTAGCACAAGTTGGGCTTGGGAAAGTGCTTCAGGCGATCGCATTTTTTTTTTTCAATTCTGTATTGGGAAAAACCTAAAATGTACTTAGCCAAACATTCTGCGCCCTGAGGCACTCCCAGCAAAATGTAATCCATATGTTTCTGATTCATTTCACTCACCTCAAAGGCTCTCCAGAGTGGAGTTGCACTGCTAAGAAGCCTTCAAACTTTTCTTTTTCTCCACAAAAAGAACTCAACTCCTGAGACCATTTTCCCAAAGACAGCTCAGCCCCGAGCTCATATCTGTGAGGGTCCCGGGTGCAAGGAACATGTAAGTAGCACCCTTATAAGTCTGTCCCCTGGCTTAACAAGAGAAGCAACATAATGTTCTGATAAAAGTTGCTAGGACCTTCTCTTTTCAGAGGGCAGTGACCCTGGGATGACTCAGAAGGCATCACGGTGCTGGGAAGAAGTGACAGGAGTGCTCAGCACTGCAATATCTCTATCATGCCTTCCAAGGCTCAGGGCCCATTACAGAAGAGGTGGCAGAAAGAATGTAAGAGTCAAAGGAAGGGTAGGACTCCTTACAACGTGATCTTCCAGACACAAAATGTCCTGGATATCAACGACCTCACAGTGCCCAACACTACCTTCACAAGACCATCATAAGAGGAGGAAAAGATCATGACATCAAAATAAAAGAGAGACTGATTAAGAGGGGGAGGGGATATGATGGAGAATGGAGTTTCAAAGGGGAAAGTGGGGGAAGGGAGGGAATTACCATGGCATATTGTTTACAATCATGGAAGTTCTTAATTAAAAAAAATTAAAAAGTTGCTAGGGGAGGAAGGAAGTTGATGCTCAAAAATGATTTCAAGATCCAGAGATTCCAAAGGATAGAAGGGAACTGAAGTTCTGTAACTTGATTTGATAAAACTTTCTACTCATTTGATATGACATCGATTATACTTAATATTTTTTCTCTGATAGGCAAAAAGCTTATTTCCTCCTTTCTCTGCCTTCCTCTCTCTTTCTATTCCTTCAGCCTTACCTCCTCTTATGACACAAAAATTGGAAAGTTATACAGCCCAGACAAAAGGTAGTAATCTGGTGCATTGGTGAGACTATTACAGGTAATCTGTTCCCCTTATTGGAAAATAACCATCCTTGTATACATAAACACTCATAATATTAGGGCATCCTCACTGTAGAGAAGATTCTACAAACATTCTCGCTGTTCAGGGAGTGGAGAGAGGTCACATAGGAAATATCAGGAAGTCCTGGAATGGGCAGGGATCCAGGATTCATGCTGAGTGAGATTGCTGAGTGAGGATCCCAGGGTAGAAACTGCTTGCTCTCTGGACTGTTGTATATAATCTATGATTCATATTACATTTTGTAAAACTTCTGATTTGACATTTTGTTTCATAGATCATCACTAGGAGAGAGTGTTCCAACTGTCCACTATGACATTTGCCTGCACAACCAGTTAGAATGCTTTGACTGAATCAACTGAGCAATTCATACTGTGAGTCAATGTGGTCCAATAACTAGGTAAAATCTGCTGGCATGCTTCAGTGTTTTTGTTTGTTTTGTAAGCTTTTTTTTTTTAACTGAAATTAATTCCCTTTGTCAAGTAAACCAAACCAGTTTGGGCTCAAGAACAATATTCTACTGAATGCTATCCTAGAATTTTTTTTTTTTTTTTTGAGGTAGGGTCTTACTCTAGCCAAGGCTGATCTGGAATTCACTGTATTCTCAGGGTGGCCTTGAACTCACAGCAATCCTCCTACCTCTGCCTCCCAAGGGCTGGGATTAAAGGCATGCACCACCATGCCCGGCTTAGAATTTCCTTTTTTGAATTGACGAAATTTATGTTATATACCTGGGTCTTCAAGTTACTCAGGCCTGATAGTTTTCTATTCCTTCTTGAGCCATTATGACATATGGTAAATGAAATGCAATTTTCCCCAGTATCTTGTTTTCTCTGTTTTTAAGGCTAAAGATAGCACTCACTTTACTATTAATATACTTCACTACATTTTTTAAAGAAGGCAACTGTCCCAAAATTGGAACAAAGAGATTGGATATAGAAAAAGTCAGAGAGGGACTGGAGAGATGGCTTAGCGGTTAAGGTGTT
Source organism: Dipus sagitta (assembly GCA_036346955.1). NCBI lineage: Eukaryota > Metazoa > Chordata > Mammalia > Rodentia > Dipodidae > Dipus > Dipus sagitta. The sequence goes on along the minus strand of CM070780.1, from coordinate 1,667,444 downwards.
TGCCTGCAAAGCCAAAGGACCCCAGTTCAATTCCCCAGGACCCAGGTAAGCCAGATGCACAAGGAGGTGCAAGAATCTGGAGTTCGCTTGCTGTGGCTGGAGACCCTGGAGTTCTCTCTCTCTCTCTCAAATAAATAAATAAATAAAATATATTTTAAAAAATGTTTAAAAAGTCAGAGAGAGTGCCACTGGTCATCTTATAAATAGAAGCCCAAACCCTGTTTTGGAGTCATTAATTTCCAGCATAGGCCTCTTATGTCTATGGTAGTTATTATCTATATTCAACTTGACAGAATCTAGAGTCACCTAGGAGACAAACCTCTGGGCATGTGAGGGAGTTCTTAGGCTGGATTAAGATGGGTAGACCAACCCTAACTGTTGGAGGCACCATCCGTGGGCTGGGGCCCCAGACTGGATTAAAAAGGAGGAAGTGAGCTGGGCACTGAGTCTTCACTTTCTACCTCCTGAGCAGCTGTTTCCTGCGCCGGCTGCTGTGATGTCCCCGTCATGATGGATTGTGCCAGCAAAAGTGATCCAATAAACCTTCACTTCTGTAAGTTGCTTGTCAGATGTTTTGTCACAGCAAGACAAAAAGAAAAGTAATAAAGACAGACTCTTTGTACCCAGGGTCATCCAAAGAGTGTGTGCCACTTACACACTGTTGCCAAGGAAGAAGGAAAAAAACAAAACACCCTAGGGACACGCTGCTTTCTACTTGGAATTGTCTTATCTTATTATGTAAATTATGCATATTTAATGCAAGACTACTTAACCACTCCAGATAAACAAGATTAAATGAAACTTCTTTGTAATGTTCCTGATAATTAATAAAAAATATGTTTGTGGGTGACTTTACGTTTTAATTTATTAAAATAATTATTGCTCTGTATTTATTGTACAAAGTGATGGTTTTCATGGTAACCTTTTTGAACAATTGCCCATGTACTTTGACCATGATCCACTCTCCGCAATTCTCTCCTGTCCCTCCCCTGCTTCCCCTTCCCTGTCCATTTTCAGGCCGTGTGTGTGTGTGTGATCTAGGTGCCACATATAAGATAAAAAATGATATTTGTCTTTCTGTGTCTTGCTTACTTCACTTACTATGGTGATCGCCCTGTCCATGCATTTTCTTGCAAATGGCATATCATTTTATTTATTCATGGTGGTTTTAGTGAAACAGGACTCATTTAGACAAATGTAAAATCTGACTAAATTCACCACCATTTGCCTTACATGTGCCTCATCCCCCGTGTAGCCTGCTTCCATCTGAATACAGTGCTAACTGAGAAGTGTTTCCATTGAGGAATCCAAGGCCATGGTGCACCTCCCTCGCCCATCCTCTCACTACGTGCCCTGCTCCAGTTACCAGGGTGAGTTTTCTGGGTGTTAGCAGGTCACCTCTGTGTGTCACACCCTCACTTCTTATTGCTGTCCATCTCTTCAATCTGGCCTCTCCTTTCTCTACCCCTTTACTCACATGATTCTCATCTGTATTAAACTCTTCATGTTTCCTTTACAAAGACGGAAACATTTTCCTTACATTTCTCTCTTTAAAAAAAAATTATTTGTGATTTATTTTAAAATTATTTACTTTAACTTTTTATTTTCAGATTTATTTTAAAAATAATTATTTGTGATTATTTTAAAGCAGAGAGAGAGAGAGAGAGGGAGAGAGAGAGAATGGGCACACCAGGGCCTCTTGCCACTGCAAACAAACTTCAGATGTATGCACCACTTTGTGCATCTGGCATTACATGGCTACTGGGAAATCAAACCCAAGCCATTAGGCTTTGTCTTTTTCCCCCCATATGTGTATGTGTGTGTATATGCATGTCTGTATATGTGTGGGGGCATGCCTGTGGGTAGGAGGCCAAAGGTCAACATTAGGGATTGTCCACATCACTTTCCACCTTACTCTTGAGAAAGAGTCTCTAAATTGAACCTAGAGATCACCAATTAGGCTAGATTAGCTAGCCAGTGCGCCCCAGGGATCCTCCTGTTTCCACCTCCCCAGAACTAGGACTACAGGTCCATGCTGCCATGCCTGGCTTTTTAACGTAGGAATTGGGGATCCCAACTCAAACACTCATGTTTTCACAACAGGCACTTTACCTACTGAGCGATTCCAGCCCCAGGAATCCCTTTCTTTCTGCCTGTACCATTTGCCTGCTGACAGCATGCTTCCTGCTCCTGACACGCCTAATGTCATACACTTTCCTCCATCTCCTTCTGCTACAGTGCAAATCCCCTGGAGAAGGACATCCTATCCTTTATGTAAATAAATATTAACAGCACTGATCATCACTACTGTCCTGAATATTGTTATAATTGAATAATGACATACTGCTACATAGAACCATTTTTTTAATAAGAGAGAAAGCGAGAGAATTGGCACCCCAGGGCCTCTAGCCATGGCAGTCAAACTCCAGAGGCATATGCCATCTTGTGCTCATGGGTGATTTTGTGTGCATGTGTCACCTTGTGTGTCTGGCATACCTGGGTTCTTGAGAGTTAAACCTGAATCCTTGGTCTTTGCAGGCAAGTGCCTTAACCACTAAGCCATCTCTCCAGCCCCCTAGAACCATTTTTAAAATTTTCTCACACTTTCTTGAGAGAGAGAGAGAGCGCGAAAGGGCATTCCAGGACCTCTAGCCACTGAAAATGAACTCCAGATGCATGTGCCACTATGTGCATCTGGCTTACATGGGAGTCGAGTCTAGGTCCTTAAGCTTCACAGGCAAATGCCTTATCTGTTAAGTCATCTCTCCAGCCCTAGATCCATTTTTAAATGAGAGTTTTCCTCATTCTCACAACCCACTGTGCATCATCTCCATTTCACAGTGGAGGAAGCAAGGCTCAAAAGCTTGTGATCTGCCTAATTCTATATCTGAGCTGTCAGAGACGGGATTGGGATCTCGACTCTTTCTTTTTTAAATAAATTAGCACGTAGGGGTATGGTTAGGGGAAAAAAAGTCAAAATTCATTTTAAATCCAGGATAAATTTGACAGAAATAAGTTATTAAGTTACTAAAGGAAGAGCTCTGTCACCAAAGCATTTACACACAAAGTTCCTGAAAAGATACTGCTGTTCCCCTCTTCACACGTGAGGAGAGTGAGGCTTGCGAATTCTAATTTGTCCAAAGCCACACGACTGAATATGGTGACCCAGGCCACATGAGGTAGTCTTGTCCCAATGCACATGTTGTTTCTATTATATTCTGGCACACCTCTAAATTACAGAGCAAGAGGAAGAAAGAAAAATACCTTATAGTAATAAATAGTACATTATACATACTCCCAGCATGAATAGGACTGTGATATAGCTCAGCTAAAGATTTGTTGACTGTATTTTTATTTAAATCCTGTCTTGCTAATTTCAATTAGTCTATATACCTATTTTCTTTATCCTGCCTATATTCCAAAAAAGAATGGATATGAGGCTTCTGTTTCCAACTGCAGTGATGCATAAAGTATATGATAAGTTAAAATGTGTTTTACAAATCTTAGAGCAACAAACAAAATAAAAATATGAATAGGCTGAAAAGATGGCTTAGCAGTTAAGGAGTTCGCCTGCAAAGCCTACGGACCCAGCTTTGACTCTTGTGATCCCACATAAGCCAGACACACAAGGTGATGCAAGCACACAAGGTCACACATATGCACAAGGTGGCACACACATCTGGAGTTCAATTATGATGGCTGCAGGCTCCAGTGCACCAGTTATCTCTCTCTCTTTGTCTCTCTCTCTCTCCTTCATAAAACAGGCCAGTCTGTTGGGCTTGCCTCAACAAAAAAAAAAAAAAAAATGAGAATAAAGAGAAAGGACTGAACAGATTATAGTAGAAATGAATTACTAAACAGTCTAGTCAGCCCAAAAGATAAAATATAAAAGAAAGAATTTCTGACAAATAGGAAACAAACAGTATATTAATATAATAACAACAACAATAATAATTATATAATAAGTAATAATAAACAAACATATTAACAATTGTATTAAATGTAAATGTTGTAAATACTGTGGCTGAAAGACAGAGACTGTCAGAGTGGAGTAAAGAGAAGCTGTAGTGACAGTCTAAGGAAATATACTTCAAACATAGTTTTAAAGGTAAAAAAAATGTCAAAAAGATAAGGAGTAATTCTTTATGTTTCCTTTTCTATCTTTCCTTCTTTCCTTCCTTCTCCTCTCCTCTCTTCTCCTCTTCCATTTATCTCTATCTTTCTCCCTGCTCCGTTTTTCAGTGATATGGTTTATGGAAGGAATAAGTACTCTTAACTAGTATCTAGATCTTCGTTCTGGTTGTTTACTGGTCCCATTATTAACAAACCTGACAAGGAACAGACTCAAAGGCTATGTGTTTTTGACCTGCCTCAACAGGTGTTGACTTTTCTTCTAGGAAGCAAGGAATGAAATATTTATACAGGTGTGCTTTGTTTTCAAATTTAAACATATTATTACTTTTAATAATAAAATTAAACACATCCAGGATAGAAATATTTGGATGTATTTACCAATACAAAGGAGAAATTTAAATTATCTAATCATATACCATCGATACAGAACTACTTGTCATATTCCAGACATTTTTCTGTTATCAAAACTGACCACATATCTTGCAAAAACCACTCCATCATACTACTTTGAACTACATTATGCGTATCTTTCCATGTCACTACAATGTTTACAAAAAAATATGACCACAGACCTCTTGTCATATACTGTGACTCAACACAGCACTACCTGTAGCCAGTGTATACCTGTCACCGGTCATTTGTCACTGGTCCCTCTTCACCAGTGTGTAACCCTCTGAATAAGTCTGTTGTCATGACAGTATTCATTTGTACTGCCAACAGGGCCACGTTCTCCTTTATAGCATGCAGTTAAAAATGTTTCTTTGGGATTGGCCTGGCGTTTATGCTATTCCTCCCATCTTTCTACTTCTACCTTACAGGCCCATTCCATACCATATTTCACCTGTTGAATATAGCCAGGACAGTATGAAACTGTAGTACAGTAGTTTTGCACAATGACAGAGAATTGGCCACTCTCTGGGGAATGGTTTCAGACCTTCATCATTGTGCTGTAACATCTCCTAGTCCCTTACTTCAGGTCTCTAACTGGTGCGCAAGCTTTTGCGTTCTGAGCAGTGCTGTGAGGAGCGTCCTCGTGGTGTGTTTGTACACTGCATCACGGCATCTCCTGGCTTGCTTGATGTCAGATGCTCTTTCTAACTCTAGACCCCAGCATATTTCCTTGGTGTAGAGCAAGAACAGAAGTCTAATTCTGTGGTGAGCAGGACTCCATTGCTTATATCTTTGCAACTATACATTCAATGATCTCATTAAAATCCATCCATCCATAGGACCCTATATCCCCACATCCATGTGTACCTATGCCCCTCTATCCACAGGAACTTACACCTCTCCATCTATGGGACCCTGTGCCCCTCCATCCACAGGACCCTCTATCCCCCCATTCACAGGACCCTATGCTTCCCTATCCATGAGACCCTGTGCCCCTCTAGCCACATGTCCCTGTGCCCCTCCATCGTCAGGACCTTGTGCCACACACACATCCCAGCATACCCTTGTCCTCGTAGACAAGTTCACAGAGGTGTCTTTATGCAGCACCCTGCAGTGACTCTGTGGGCACCAGTCCTAATCAATATAGAGTTGTCTACCAGCCAAGCAGTCTGCAACATGGCAGTGCTGAATATATAGTGTGGCTCAAAGTCACAGATTCTAACCCTCATGTGTGCTCTGTCCCCAAGGCCCACACTCCTCTGTTTCATCTCACCGTGACACAAAAGGCTGGCTCTGGAGATACACTTGTGGTTTTATCACTTGACCATCTATATAACTGCGGGCAAGTTATCACTTTCTCTCTCCATAACTCTCTTTACCTGCTATGAATGAGCAGGAAACAGTACCTATTTCATGGTCGGCTTATGAGAGTCGAGTGGAGCGATGAATCCAGGGGATGCAGCCTGCTGCTGGCAGGTAATAAGTGCTCAGTAAATTCACTGATCAACACCTTGTTAAAGCTCACGGTGTGATAAACTAGTATCCTTTATCTATCTAGCTTTTATTTCTCTTTCCTCCCATAATTCTCTTTTAAGGTTAGGAATGTTTGGCCCCTGTGCTTTTTAACAAGATTTAAAATTTAATTGAGAAAAGAGCCCCCTTTTAGTTTAAAATAAACCTAATCCATATTTCAGGAAAAAAATGTAAAGTCCCACTGACTATGGACAACAATCAGCTCATATAGTCCAGCAGGTCCCTTTAAATGACACTAAATGAATTTAGAGGAGTCTATGGATGTCTGTGCAAGTGATTTCCTCTTGAAAAATTACCACAGCGTGACGTGAACATTTTAGCTTTGGTGATCATTAGGAATCAGGCTGCTACTGCCCACATCAAAAGAGCCCCCTTGGCCTTCTTCTCTTTATAGGGATAACTGGGTCATGAACAGACATGATATTCTAGCCACTCTAAAGAACACCTCTTGGTAAATGGGAATATTAACTTTCAGTAGAGAAATATGTCCATTAAATTCCTTTAAAAAGAGCTCACTTTTACTCCGAAAGTCCCCTGTCCATTGATGGTGTTGGAAGAGTTTTGGGGAGAATAGCTGTCTATAACAAAACACCACCAAACTAAATAAGATAGTGTCTGACATATATTGCCCCCTAGTACGTGTTTACGGAATGAAGCAACCTAGAAAAAAAGTGAAAAGCAAACACAGGTGCAAGCCATATATACTAATGTACACAGACAACGATGACAACTGGTATGAAGCAAAAATTCTTTTTTATTTATCTGTTTTGAAAGAGAGAGAGAGAGAGAGAGGATGGGCAAGCCAGGGCCTCTAGCCACTACAGACAAACTCAAGACGTATGTACCACCCTGCACATCTAGCTTATATGGGTACTGGGGAATTGAACCCGGGTCCTTAGGCTTCACAGGCAAGTGCCTTAACCACTAAGCAATCTCTCCAGCCCCAAAAGAATAAAATCTAATCTAAGATACAAGTTGTAATCTAGATCACCCCTGCATTTCTCGTATTCTATGGAAGTAATTGATTGTCAGCTTTCCATAAAATATTGTACTTTAAAAAATATTTTTATTAATTTTCAAGTAGAAAGAAAGAGAATGGGTAAGTCAGGGCCTCTTGCCACTGCAAATGAACTCCAGATGCACCACTTTGTGCACCCAACTTTACATGGTCCTGGGATAAATTGAACCCAGGCTGGCAGGCTTTACCAGCAAGTGCCCTGCGCCACTGAGCCATCTCCCCAGCACTGACTTACAGCTTTTCATCAAATGCTCAGCACTTGACAAGGTTACCTAGCAGACTGATACTGGGGGGTCATCATGGGGAGGCAGGACTGGTGGGCAGTACGTCCTTTCCCATTGGCACAACCCAGTTGGAAGGCTGGTCTTCGCAGCCATGAGCTTTCACGCAGCTGACACCAAGACTGTTATGAGAATGTCTGCACGCACCCAGGGTTTGAAAGTTCTCCTTTACCATGTATGGACTTCAGTGACAAGTCCTCTGCTACTCTGGTGAAACCTCACAACAGCTTCCAGGTTGTGGTAGGGTTTTTTTTAAATATATTTTTGTTGTTTACTTTTATTTATTTATTTGAGAGTGACAGACAGAGAGAGAAAGAGGGAGAGAGAGAGAGAGAGAGAATGGGTGCTCCAGGGCCACCTCTGCAAACGAACTCCAGATGCGTGTGCCCCCTTGTGCATCTGGCTAACGTGGGGCCTGGGGAATCAAGCCTCGAACCGGGGTCCTTAGGCTTCACAGGCAAGCGCTTAACCACTAAGCCATCTCTCCAGCCCACAGGTTGTGGTAGTTTTGACCACTAAAAATATTAAAATCAGCCGGGCGTGGTGGTGCACACCTTTAATCACAGCACTTGGGAGGCAGAGGTAGGAGGATTGCCATGAGTTCAAGGCCACCCTGAGAATACAGAGTGAATTCCAAATCAGTCTGAGCTAGAGTGAGACCCTACTGTGAAAAACTAAAAAAATAAATAAAAAATTATTTTGACAGTTACCCCCACCTCACTTCTCAGCTGTGCTCCAGCTGGAAAACATGAGCCATCTGCAGAGATCAGGCAGTCTCTATGGCCAGGGGACAGCCTCTCTCCTAAGGACTTCCCAGATCATGTTGACAGCCCCACTTTCTACCAGGATGAAATGATGACCTCAGAACAGGCTGAAATGACAGGCTGGAAGGCCCATAAAGCACCCCCAGTAGTCCTTCTGACTCGACTGCTGGACAGCCATCCGGCACCTCAGACACTCAGCTGCTCAGCTCTTCTCACGTCCTCCCCTCTGGTCATCTGGGTGAACCATTCAAGGAAGGAACTTTGCTGGGGGGGAGGGGGGATCTGATGTATCATCATGCGCTGAGGCAAGGGACGTGGTTCAGTGGGTAAAGTGCTTGCCTCGCCAATGTGAAGCCCCACGTTCAAATCTCCAAAACACAAGGAGAGCCAGTTACCATGTCTGTAATCCCAGTATTCTTACACCAGGTTGGGAAGTGGTGACAGGGAAGTCACTAGAAGCTCATGGGCCAGCTAGCCAGACATATGTGGCAGTAAACAGTAAAAAAAAAAAAAAAAAAAGTCTATCTCAAAACACAGTGGACAGGCTGGAGAGATGGTTCAGTGGTTAAGACACTTGCCTGCAAAACCCAATGACCTGGGTTCAATTCCCCCAGTACCCACATAAAGCCACATGCACGTTGGCACATGCATCTGGAGTTGGTTTGCAGTAGCTGGTGGCCCTGGCATGCCCCTTCTCTCTGTCTCTCTGCTTGCAAATAAAAATATTTTTTAAAAGATACCTTCAAAAAAATAGAGACCTGATTCCACAAAAGAAAAGGTAAAAGGTGAGGACCTACACCCCATGCTATCTTACATGATGTGCATGTGCACACAGTGACATGAAGAATCCCACATGAACATGTAACAGGTGTGCGCACTCAAACACATGAGAATTTTTTAAAAATAAGGAAAAAGCCAGGTATGGTGGCGCACACCTTTAATCCCAGCACTTGGGAGGCTGTGGTAGGAAGATCTCTATGTGTTTGAGGCCACCCTGAGGTGACAGAGTGAATTCCAGATCAGCCTGGGCTAGGAGTGAGACCTTATCTCAAAAATAATCAAGTAAATAAACAAATAAGCAAACAAATAAATATTAAAAAAGAAAGAAATCTAAGTTCTTTCCCTGCTTCTGCCATCAATGGGGTCAGAACAGGTGGTTGTTTTCTTTCTCCTGTCTGGTCCTCAGTCCCTCATCTGTCCAAAAGGACAATGAGCCACATGGTCTAGAAGGTTCTCATACATGATATTCTGACAGTTAAAAGTCATATAAGGGGCTGGAGAGATGGCTTAGTGGTTAAGGTGCTTGCCTGCAAAGCCAAAGTACCCGGGTTCAATTCCCCAGGACCCATACAAGTCAGATGCACAAGGTGGCATATGCGTCTGGAGATCATTTGCAATGGCTGGATGCTCTGGCACACTCATTCTCTCTCTCTCTCTCTCTCTCTCTTCTCTCTCTCTCTCTCCCTCTCTCTCTTTGTCTGTCTGCCTCTTTCTGTCTGTCAAACAGATAAATAAAAATAAAATATTAAAAAATTAAAAATCTAAAAATTTTTAAAAACTCCTACAGCCTTTTTCATTTGTGTGGTGGAGAGGGGGTGAGTGGTGCACATCCTTGTGTGGAGGCCAGAGGCCAGCCTTAGATGCTATTGCTCAGGAAGGCCTTCCCCCTTTGTTTTTGTGGTGATCATTCACTGGCCTGAAACTTGTCAATTAGGTTAGACTGGCTGGCTAAAGAGTCCCAGGGGTCCACCTCTCTCTGCCTATCCTTCCGGTACCCTCCCCCTCACCCCGCACTGTGAGTACAAGATTACAAGCCTGGCATGGCATAAAAATATTTACTCATTTATTTTCAAAGCAGAGAGAAAGAGAGAGAGAATGAATATGAGCATACCAGGGCCTCTAGCTTCTTCAAACAAACTCCAGATGAACGCGCCCCTCTTGTTCATTTGGCTTTACATGAGTACTGGGGGAATCAAACTGGGGTCCTTTGGCTTTGCAGGAAAATGCTTTAACTACTAAGCCATCTCTCCAGCCCATCCAAACCCATTTTTGTGTGGGGTGTGGAACTCAAACTCAAGTCCTCATGCTTGCGAGACAAGTACTTTACCAAATGAGTATCTCTCCAGCCATAAATTCTAGAACTTACCAAGTGTGTGCCAATGTCATATATATCGCAGCGTTTCTTTTGGCTTTCCCAGTAGCCAGACCTGCCGAGGCTGTCCCTACTTTACATGCGAGAGAACAGGCTAGGTAAAGGCGGGCAGCTTAGTCAAGTTCAAGGACTGCAGCTCAGCAAGTGCGTAGCATTTGATACTGCCTTAAAGGACAGCCAAAGCCACCTCGAGAAAGCCTCTTCCCACACCTCTAAATGTCCTTTCTACAGCTCTCTCTCCTCCTGTCAGTTGGCACCGCAAACCTCAGCCTACAGGGTTGATGGCCAATGTCCATGTGCCACAAAGAATCAGGGGTTTTATCTGGTCACCTCATTGTGCAAGCATGACTGTGTGGAGTCGGGACGTCGGTGACTCACCCATCATCTCTGGAATCTTGTTCAAAATTCACTGATCCCCTGACAGGAATGGGCAATGGCTTCACAGAAAATGGAAAGCTCTGAACCTTTGCCAAACTCTCAAAACCAAACACAGCCAGACTGCTCCCACTGAAGATGGGCAATTGCTTTGGTCTTCTGGCTCCTGCAAAGTGGAAGATGTTTCCCCTCCCATTCCTCTAGGCTTAATGAATGTCGCATTAACATGAGCCAAGCATGGGTCTTCCAAGGAAGAGGCTCCTCGAGACAGATTTCAGAACTAATAGCCTTAGGATCTTGTCTGACAGGCCTAAGCCCCAGACAGTCCATTTAGAGAAAAGGCAGTTAGAGGAAACTTGATTTCTATAAAGATCCCATTACTGCTAAGACAGAGGTTTTTTAGGAGGCAAAACGGCAAAGGAGAATGTGTGTTTTGGTTCCTATACGATCCTGGTGTACCTTCCAATTCTTCCCCTTAACTACCATATGACTTTAGACAAGTTAGCTGGCTTCTCCAAGGCCCGGTCTCTTCATCTATAACAGTAGGATAGGGGCTGGAGAGAGGGCTCAGTGGTTAATGCACTTGCCTGAAAAGCCTAACGACTTGAGTTCAACTCCCCAGTACCCATGTGAAGCCTAGATGCTTTGAGTTCGTTTGCAGTGGCTAGAAGCCCTGGTATGCTCAGTCTTTCATTATTTCCCTCTCTCCAGCCACTGGAAACAAACTCCAGACACATGTGCCACCTTGTGCATCTGGCTAACATGGGTCCTGGAGAATCGAACCTGGGTCCTTTGGCTTTGCAGGCAAACACCTTAACCACTAAGCTAGCTCTCCATGACCTAGCCATAAAATTTATTTGGAGTCACATTTCAAAGATTAAAGTGTGTGAAACTGGGGCTAGGGACATGGCTCAGTCAATAAAATACTTGCTGCTCAAGCACAGGAACTTAGTTCCATCCCCAGCACTCACATGCAAGCCAGGTGTGGTAACACATGCTTGTAAACCTGACACCAGAGAGATGGAGACAGCAGACTTAACCTTATACCAAGACTACAATAGGGCTGGAGAGATGGTTCAGCAGTTAAGGCACTTACCTGCAAAGCCTAAGGACCTGGTTTTGATTCCCCAATGCACAAGGTAGTGTATGTGTCTGGAGTTTGTTAGCAGTGGCTAGAGGCTCTGGTATGCCCATTCTCTCTCTCTGTCTATCTCTCTGTCTCTTTCTCTCTCTCTGGTAAATAAAAATAATAATAGTAAAAGAGAGCATGAAAAGTAAAGCAAATGGTGAATGAAAATGCAAGTCTAAGGCCAAGTCTGCTGCTTGTCCAGTCAAACCATCTGTGTGGGCCTTGTGTGCTAACAGGAAATAACCGTACACTTCTTAGCGTGTCTTTAGGTATGACCATGTGACCATTTTTTGGCCATTTGTGTTTGAGGAAAACAACACGGGTACTGTTGGAATAGAATGACAAATAAATGGATGTACCTTCTCCCATTTTATAGTGAATCATCTTCCACAATAAATCCCCCAAAATTCCAGAATTTGCTTGTTCTAACCCATGGTGTTATTTTAATAATATGCTTACTGAAGGGTTAAAGGACAGTAAAGCAATAGCATAAATGTGGAAGATAGTTTGAGTAGATGCAGAGTTTAGTGCTTCTAGATTCTTTCCTTGTCTGAAGGTAAAATTAAGGCACATGCTTTAGTCATCACTACATTACACCTACATAATATGATGTTCTAGGTGACTGATAAAAATGGAACCCTATAACATAAAAGCATAAGATGGTAATGGGGGAAGTTCAATTAGATAAAGCAAAATTTATGATTTTAAAAAAAGGTCATGTAGTACAGTAAAATAGCATGAAATAAGGTAGCAAAATAAACATGGTAAATTGTATAAAATCTAAACCAAATGTTCCAAATAAGAAGCAAAAAAAAAAAAATGAATTTTAGAAAGCTAATTATATGCTACTTATAAGGTTCATATCCAAAACATGTAAGTATACAATGATTGAAAGTAAAAAAGAGGTAACCTGACATATTAGGCAAATTCCAACTAAAGACAGCTGGTGTAACTACATCAACATCAGATCAAATGGGCTCAAAGTCAAAAGAAAAAACTAAAGTGAGAATTTTTAAAATGGCAAAAAAAGGCTTCATCAACCACAAAGATGTAACAATTTGAAATTTATATGTGCCTATTTAAAGTAAAAACTTGACAGAAGTATAAGAAAAAATTTAGAAGAGCCTATAATTATAGTAGGGATAACGAGTACCAAAAGACACAAAAGTCAGTTAAAAAACTGAACAATCAAATTTTGATTTTTTTTTTTAAAAAAATCAAAACAATGATTAGTAAACTTGGCCTTATCGACAAAGATTGACTACAATCCGCAACATCCGTGTAACATACACCTGAACTGTAGGTCGGACATTAACAACTTGCTGTGCGCTAAGATACAAAGCATAGGATAACAAACTTCAAAATAAAGTCATGCAGAGATAGTCAACGATAAGAAACAATAAAGAGTAAAAAATGAATTAAAAAAAGGACACAGCAAAATTCATTGCAACAAACCCACATGTTATTAGTTTTAGAAAGTTGTGGAAGTTTTAAACATTTTAAGCCTAGTAGGATTTATGGAAAATTGTGAAAGAGAGAGAGAGACACAGAGAGAGAGTTGTGGTGGTTTGAATACAAAATTGCCCTCCATAGCCTCATGTGTTTAAACACTTAATCAGCAGCTAGTGGCATTGTTCTAGAAGGTTCCTTCTAGAAGGTTGTGGAACCTTTAGGAGGTAGAACTTCGCTAAGGAAGTATGTCACTGTGACAGCCGGCCCCATGTGCTATTTTCTCTTGACGTCCTCCTGCTGATGTGACGGTATGACGCTGGCTGTTTCCTCCCCACCCCGGTGACTCCACCTCCAGAACTCTAAGCCTAACGGGACCACGTGACTTCTGTGAGATGCTTCTGCTTAGCTTTTTTTTTTCTTCCCAGCAATGAGAACGACATTGAGACATGAGATAACAACAACCATATCCAGAACAAAATGTAAAACATGGTTATTGCTACAAACGTTAAATAGATAATAACACATTAGCAGTGATCCGTATAAAACATGCAGATGCATAGAAAAATGCAACACTGAAATTGATTCAAAAATAATCACACTTCCGAAGCCATAAATTAAATTAAAGCAATAGCTCGAGTCTCACCACTCCTCTCCAGCATATTACTAGGAGTACCGGCAAGAGCAATCATGCAAGAAAAGACATAAAAGATGTCCAAACAAGGAAGGAGGAAGTAAAATTATCTCCGTTTGCATATGACATGACCTTATATGGAAAGAATTCAAAAGATAAGTTTAAAAATGTGTTAGACCAAGCCGGGCGTGGTGGTGCACGCCTTTAATCCCAGCACTCGGGAGGCAGAGGTAGTAGGATCGCCATGAGTTCGAGTCCACCCTGAGACTACATAGTGAATTCCAGGTCAGCCTGGGCCAGAGTGAGACCCTACCTCAAAAAACCAAAAAAAAAAAAAAAAAAAAGTGTGTTAGACCAAATGAATTCAGAAAAGCTGCAGGATATAAAACCCACATGCCCAAATCAGTAGCATTTCCTTTTTAAATATTTTATTTAAAAAATCGGTTTATTTATTTATTTATTTGAAATAGAAACAGGCAGATACACAGAGAGAGAATGGGTGTGCCAGGGCCTCTAGCCACAGCAAACAAACTCTAGACTAATGCGCCAACTTGTGCATCTGGCTTTACATGGGTACTGATGAATTGAACCTGGGTACTTAGGCCTTAACGGGTAAGCAATCTCTACAGCTCCATCAGCAGCATTTCTAAGTGACACGCCAATCAACCTGGAAAACAATTTCCAAAATGATCCCATTCATGATGGGATAAAAATCCCTAAATTTAACCAACGAGGCACAAGAAAATAAAAATACATGTCATGTTAATATATTGAATGAAGAATTAATATTGTTAAAAATAGTCATACTGCCCAAAGTAATATAGGTTAATGTAATACCTATCAAAATTTCAGTGAAATTCTTCATGGAAATAGAAAAATATTACTAAAATTCACATGACATCATACATACATGTATATGTACAAAAAGCCTTGAATAGCTATAGCAACAATAATTTTAAAATATAAATATGAAGATGGTACTTCCTGATCTAAAACTATATAAAACTAATAATAAAGAAGGTGTGATACTTTCATAAAAACAGAAATATAGGGGCTGGAGAGATGGCTTAGGGGTTAAGGCACTTGCCTGCAAAGCCAACGGACTCAGGTTCAATTCTCAGTACCCACATAAGCCAGATGCACAAGGTGGTACATGTGTCTGGAGTTTGTCTGCAGCATGTACCTGGAGGCCCTGGCATGCCCATTCTCATTCTCTCTCTCTTATCTCTATCTCTCTCCCACTCAAACAAATAAACAAAAATAAAATTTTAAAACGTTTTAAAACAACAATATAGATCAGTGGAGCAAAAGAGCCCACAAGCAAATCGAAAAAGTCACCTGTGATTTGCAAGGGCAACAAGGGTTCACAGTAAGGAAAGAAGAGCTTTAATAAGTGGAGCTTGGAAAACTGGGTGTTCACATTCAGAGGCAGAAGACTGGACCCCATCGTATACTACATACAAAAAGTCAAAACGTGTAAAAGGCCTCCATGCAAGGCCCACACCCACAAAAGAACATGGAGGAAAGCTCTGCTCTGAGACGCTGGCCTTGAAAATACCGTTTTATGACCATTACTAAAGCTCAGGCTACAAAAGCAAATTTTATAGAACACACCGTGAGCAAGTAAGATTTATTTCATCAACGCAAACCTGATTTACATGAGGGAACAGCATCAAATTCACGCCAACACCAAGTTATCAGATTACAGGGGTGAACCCATGCATGTCTCAAATATCTCACTGGGATATTTCACGGGAGAAAGAGATGACATCTGTGCGTGTCAACATTTATTCATGAGTGAAAAGGTCATCGGGACATTAGAAGCACTGAGGGCTTCTCAGTATTTGTTGTCATTCAACACAGCCATGGGCCAGGGTGTGGTTGGTTGATTCACACTGGATTCACACTTTGGGCTCAGGTTAGGTTAGGTGTAAGTTTGTCCAACTTGGACTACTAGGCTCTAAGGGGCATGTTCATTCATGATGACAACAGAAGGGTCAGTAGAAACTTGGGGTGTCTCTCAAAGCCAAGTCACTGGGGCAGTCTTTTCCATGAACATTGTACACTGTTCAATTCAATGTCATGAGGCTGGGTGGTGTATGCCACCTCAGGAGGGAAGGATTACAGGATCATAAGACAAAGGACGTGGACACGGGAAAGGTGAAAGGTTAGGGACAATAATGTAACTTCATATTAAAAGCACAAGGAAACTCTATAACTGATAAAGGTCACATAAATGACAAGTTATAACAAATACACAAAACCAGCATGACCCTTGAACAGCTTATTTTATGATAGAAAGGAAATAAATGTGTCTGTTGCACTCTCATTTTTTAATTAATTAATTTTAATGTATATTTAAATATCTAAGAATAGGCTATTTCACAATAAGGATTTTTAGTTAATTAACTAATTTATTATATTTTAAGCTAACATACAAAGTAATGGGTTTTATGGTAGCAGTTTTATAATATATATAATTTTTTGTTCTTATCTGCCTCCTCACTGCTCTCCCTCTGCCCATCTTCTCTTTCACTGGTGCCCTTCCTCCCCACAAGTAGCCCCTCCTTCTCCTTTCATGTCACATATATTCCACTGAGCCCCCCCCCCCGAGTTGTCACCACTTTTACTGGACATCGGACAACTTAGCTAATGCTAAGAAAGTGTTAAAAAGCAAGAAGCAAGAAATGAAAGCATGATAATGGGTGATGAAATAAAATTGATTTCTTACTGTACATTATATTACATATGTTTTTAAACCTCCAAGAGGGCTGGGGAAAATGGCTCAGCAAGTAAACAGACTTGTTTATAAAGCCTGTCAGCCCAGGTTTGATGCCCCAGTCCTCACATAAAGCCAGACACACAAAGTGGTACGTGCTTCTGGAGTTTGTTTCAAAGAGGCCCTGGCATGCACGCTCTCTCTCTCTCTCTCCCTCTCTCTCTCTCTCCCTCCTTGAAAATATATAAAAATACTTTATCCCAAAGTATCTACAGATAAATAAGAAAGGATATGGGTATGTTGGATGGAAAATCATTATACAGAAAGTATACCTGACAGTCTACATAATGACAACAGATAAATGTTTTAAACATATATTTAATGTTCCAGGAGTATAAAGTGCTTAGGAATGTACACACTGCAAGAGAGCTATAAAATTTTATTGAATAATGTCAAAGACCTAAATAGAGACATATGACCTTTGTGGATTGGGATATGTCATATGGTAAAGGTCACAGTTTTGTCCCCAGTTGTCTATACCATGAATGCATCCTAATCAAAATCAGGCAGGATTTAGGGGTGAATGTGAAGATCTGTAGGAGCCGTTGAGGTCATGTGGAGGGAGGGGAGCTGGGGAGCGAGAGGAGCGGCTCGTCCCTGTGTGATGCTGGCCAAGAGGGCCTCGAGGGACACGGTGCCTTTGAGCAGCTCGAGAGCCACACGGAACTGGGACAGTGGGTTAAGGAAAAATAGAGAGGGTGCAGATGTTCGGAGAGCGAGACTAAATCCCCAGAGACTTTTCACAACAAACTCTACGAAAAGTTATGAGTCATCTCAGCTGGAACATGAAGCAAAATTTGAGCTAAGAAAGAAGCAATTAGCTGGGCTTGGTGGCTCACACATTACTCCCAGAACCCAGGAAGCAGGGGTAGGAGGATCACTGTGAGTTCGAGGCCACTCTGAGACTACCTAGTGAATTCCGGGTCAGCCTGGGCTGGAGGAGACCCTACCTCAATAAAACAAAACAAAATAAATAAAAGCAATATATTCAAGTCTAAAGGTAAATCTAAGACAGGGACTTTTGTAATAGGTCAAGGCATTTATCCAAAGCATTTTTAAAAATAATTTTTATTTATTTGAGAGAGGGAGATGGAGAGAGAGAGAGAGAGAGGGAATGGGCATGCCAAGCCTCCTGCCACTGCAAAAGAACTCCAGACATAAGTACTGAGAAATTAAACTCAGACCAACAGGCATTGCAAGCAAGCACCTTTAACCACTCAGCCATCTCTCCAGCCCCCTCAAAAGCCTTCTTATAAAGACACTTGAATGGGCATTGGGCAATGAAAATGATGGGAGTCAAAGCAGAGCTCCTTGCATGAAACTGGACTGTTTCAGTTTCAAAAAGACTCGGATGTTCGCATTGCTCTCTAAGTCAAGGCTCCTTAACCTTGGCTGACCTTGAAAACAACCAGGAGGTTTAACAGATCCTGATGCCAGGCCTCAGCCGGCCTGTCTGTCAGAAGCTCTGGGAGTGTGCCTGGGGCATCAGCACATATGACGCCGAGGTAGTTGGTGTACAGAATCTCTAAGTGCTGGTGAGTAGGTGGATTAGCAGGTACCAATTTTTAGTGCCCTCTCTATAATATAAAACCCGAATTTGTGTGGTAGAGCCTGGGCATTTTCTTCATCTTCCAAAACTCTCCCCAGAACAACTTGCAGAGCGGAGGACCTCTGGCCTTACGCCTTCTACCTGGCATCACCCACCACACTTAGCATTGCCCATGCCTGCTGGTGGTTTTCCACAGTAGTGATTCAGTTCTAAGACAGTTAAATAGCTCCTTGAGTGGTGAACTGGCAAATTCTCACCAAGAAAAAGTTAGTATTTATAGAATATTTATCACAGGCAAAAATGTTCTTTATCATCAGGGTAAAAAAAAAATGAAAAGTATGTGTTTTAGTTTTTGATAAATTGTGGGTGGTCCCTCCCAGTACCACCAAACTCTGCAAAAGATTTCACCATTAACAATGGTTGATTAAGATACAATGCACGTCTATATCTTTTGGTCCAGAGCCTCAAATACAGCCCAGTCATATGAACCATATAGCACCTCTCCTGTTCTCACAGCTTGGGAGAAGGGAGAGGGTAAGGTGGTGATAATAGAACGTAACATCACACCAAATATTATAATAGTCCTGCCAGCCCCATCGTACCTGCGAAGTGTAGTTCACACTCACAGGAGTAGTGTGGCAAGTTATACTTCTCTGGCATCTCCCTGGCAGGCATGTAACTCCTAAATGACTTAGCAAAATCTGGAACGCAGGAGGCCAGGACATTCTTGCAGCCAGGGGCATTGGTAGGACCCACCTAAGGACCCTGTGGACACAGCACGGCATTGAGTGGTCTTTCCCTATATGGCCTTTCACCAGGCACCACTCATAAGTGCGTGGGGAAGACAGAGCAACTCTCAACCACATAAATCCAGAGGATCTTAGTCAACCAAGCTGGCGTCTGGTCCCCGTGTCTGTGCGTTCCTGTTTTATAAAGCTATTTTGCAGATAATAGCTCCTGCCGGATGGACTTAATCATTCCGTTTCCCGTTTTGTTTCTTTTCCATGAGAGCAGTAGAGACCTAGAAAAGCAAGGGAGCCGGACTTACAGCAAAAGCTTTCCTTCCAGAATGCATGCTTGCCCTGTATGGTGACAGGAACATGTGACATCAGTAGAATGACTTGCAAGCTACAAAACACGCCCCTGCATTGTTAATGAAGATAGAGCAAATGAAAGAACGGGCCATGCCTAGAACACTGTGGGCATGTAATTCACAACCCTGTTCCTACCTACTTGCCCTTTTTAGAAAGATTTTAGTATTTTTATTAGTGTCAAGCATGCGTTCATGTTTGCATGCGTTTGGGAGCGCGTGGAGGCCACAGGTCAGAGGTCAAGCTTGGGGTCATCCTCAGGAACGCTGACAGCGTCTCTTATCGGCTTGGAGCTCACCAACTTAGACTGGCTGGTAGGACGGCCACAGGGGTTCTCCTGTCTCTGACTTCGCAGTGCTGGGATTTACAGGCGCATATTATTACATGCAGAAGTTTTATGTGGGCACTGCTGAGGATCGAACTCAGGTCCCTGTGCTTGTAAGGAAAGCGCCTTACCTCCTGGTCTATTTCCCCAGCCCATCTTCTACCCCCTTTTTGTTCTTTTATTATTTCTCAGCCTCAAAGGTTTTCAGTAATTCATAATGGTCATTAATGGGGCCTGGTAATGTAGTCAGGATGGGCCATCCCAGTGGAGCAGCCACCGTAAACCCTTTGATGGAAAAGTCGTTGACCTTGGGCTTCAGGGGTCAAAGAGAGAACGGTGAACTATTGCACACATCATGAGAAGGCTATGAAAGATTCCCCCAACCTCAGCTGTGATCACCTTTCTACACTGGTGTTTGTGCTGGGACAGAGTTCTTTCTACAACCATTACAGACTGATGTAGGGGTTTGGCCACTGTGAGGTTATGGCCGGAGGCCAGCAACAATTGTATCTCCGTCATCATTCTTCCTCATTCTTTCCATCTCCCACCCCCTACCCTGACAATGTGGCACACACAGGACAATGCAGACGCGGGTGAGTGGCACTGTGGTTACAGCTATGTGAAAGTCGAACTCTGGACTCAAATGCTGATCTCAACAGCCTTGCTTTTAGCATGTGGCTTAAGCTCTGGGCTAAAGCCAACAGCTAACTCCCCCATTCCTACCCCTGTGTCCACACCTTCAGACTTAAACTGCGGAGCCAGCGAACATTGAATGTGGATGTGAATGAGGAGAGAATGGCCTCCCACCCACCTGGACACAAGGAAACCAGGAACAGAGAGAAATAAGTCACGTGGGGCAGGTGCCATCTACCCATGACAACTCCGCTGTGGGGAGGACGAGAGGTGCAAGAGCAGGAGAGACCGGCCTCTGTCACGTACCTGCAGCCCCGTGTGGCAGTAAACTACAGCCAACCAATGTCCTGCACCGTGACCGGGAGAGAAAGCGGGACCTTGGTGGGGTACAGGACGGGGTTTCACCAGCCTTGCTTGGAAAGATAGTGGGAGTGTCCACACCCTTCAACAAACTGAAGTTCAATTTTTATTCTTTCATTGCTTTTCTGTCTTTTGCTCAAAATGATCAGGCTTAGGGATTTAGTAAAGCTTAAGTCCTGACCAAAAAAGAAGAAGAAGAAGAAAAAAAAAAAAAAGAACACTAAAATTATCTGTTGTGATGGCGAATCTTCATTGTCAACTTGACTGGATTTAGAATCACCATGGCAACATATCTTTTGGGTGTGTTGCCATAAAGATTTAACTAAAGAAGGAAGACCCACCTTAAGCGTGGCTGGCACCATGGCTGGGCTGGGGTTGGGCTATATAAAAGGGAGACAGTGAGGTGAGCGCGAGCGTTCATCTCTCTGTTTCCTGACGTAATGTGGCTCGTTGCTTCCCGCACCGTGCCTTCCCCGCCGTGAGGGACTGTGTCCCCTCAAACAGAGAGCCATCCGGGAGCGGTGCCAGTGGTAGATGTTACAGGAGGCGGGAAGCGTGAGCTGCCGTGGGCAAGGCTGACCGGGAAAGCTTACGTGATGCGCCTGGGTCTCTGCTGCAGTCAGGTTCACACTGCTGGCCGAAGTCACCTGACCAAGAGCAGCTTGTGGGAAAAACGGTTTATTTTTGGCTTACAGGCTCAAGGGGAAGCTCCACGACGGCAGGGGAAACTGAAGGCATGAGCAGAGGGTGGACATCACCCCCTGGCCAACATAAGGTGGCCAATAGCAACAGGAGAGTGTGCCAAACACTGGCATGGGGAAACTGGCTATAACACCCATAAGCCCGCCCCCAACAATACACTGCCTTCAGCAGGTGTTAATTCCCAAATCTCCATCAGCTGGGAATCTAGCGTTCAGAACACCTAAGTTTATGGTGGACACCGAATCAAACCACTACAATCTCTAATGTGGGAGTCAGCAAGATGCAGAGAGCGTGTTGGGGAACCATAAGAATCCTACCCATCCCCCTTTCAGATGAGGCTCTTCCTCCCTGCTTCTACCTAAGCCATGTGATAATAGCCAAAGACCCCTCCCGGGTGCCTGATCCACTGCCTTCCGTGAATGACACCAGGTAAGGCAGCATAGCCGCCAAGCCCGCAGTCCTCTCCGCTCACTCAGGCGCTGATGCCTCAAGACATGGTGGGACAGACACTAGCGTGATGAGGAAGGCAACGAAAGGTGGTGACAGCCCATCACTACTGAGTCACAAACACAGGAGGAAGACGATCACTACGCAATGGGTGGATGGCTTCCTCTGGACGGTCATGTGGCACATTTGGAGACTGGACTTGACGGAACCTTCTGCAAGGTGACCCGTTGGACCTCACTGCTCATGGTCTATTTCTAATTGTGTCTGTATGTCTCACGTTGGTCTGTCTATTTTCAGATAAAGGGGGCTTAGGAGAAAAAAAAAAAACCCTTCCAAATGTATTCATGAATATGTTAGCATGTATTTTGTGTACACATTTAATATTCTCTCCAGGGCACGCTGAGCAAGGAAGCGAGAAGAGGAAGACAGACCAGATTTCAGTGCCTGCTGCCCAAGGACCGAGGCTTCGAGGAGGAAGGGAGGGGTTCCCTGTGCTGACAAAGCCTGCGGAGCTCTCCAAGCAGCCTCGGTCAGAGTGCGAGGGGCGGGGCACGGGAGGGAATGGGGAGGAAGAGAGAGCAGCCTCTCGAAGAGAACCAGAGGACAATGTGAATGCCTCTCCTCTGTTCATCACGCTCATCCCTTCCAAATGCTGCCCGGGCTCCTAGCCTTAGGAAAACTTCATTGTGCTGGTTAGCCTCTGGCTATCAACTTGGCAAGATTTAGAATCACCATGGAGACAAATCTCTAGGCATGTCTGTTAGGGGTTTTCTAGATTGGGTTAAATGAGGTGGGAAGACCTACCATTCTATGGGTTCAGGGTTCCTGGACTAAGTCAAAAGGAGAAAGCGAGCTGAGTGTTCGCTGTTCATGGCTCGGCTCTGCTTCCTCTCTGTTGGGCTGAATACGAACAGCTCCGCTGCCCTGTTTCCCCTGCCTGGATGGACTGTAGCCTGGAAGTAGGAACTGGAATGAACCCCTCCTACCTTAAACTGGTTTTGATCATGCATTTTGTCTCACTAACAACATGGTATCTGACACACGGATTAAATGCAGTCACTTCTGGGAGATGCTCAAGGTCCAGGGCGGTGCTAGCCTAGGAATGGGGATTCCTGATTAAGCATCTAGAATGCTAAGGAGAAGGTCAAAGGGCAGCAAGTACCCATGGGAGTGAGTAACAGGCAGAATCCAGAAAAGACTTTCTGAGGGAGGCAGTGCTTGAACTAGCCTTGGAAGATAAGCTAGCTCCAGACACAAGACCTGCACCCAGGAAACTGTATGCCCAAAAGTCCTTACACATGATGGGCTGACGTTAAACCAGAGTGGCTCTGCATG
Organism: Dipus sagitta; assembly: GCA_036346955.1. Lineage (NCBI taxonomy): Eukaryota > Metazoa > Chordata > Mammalia > Rodentia > Dipodidae > Dipus > Dipus sagitta. The sequence goes on along the minus strand of CM070780.1, from coordinate 1,644,364 downwards.
CCTGCCTAGAATATAAAGAAGGAAGGGGGCTAGAAAGACGGCTGAGTGGTTAAGACATTTGCCTGCAAAGCCAAAGGACCCAGGTTCGATTCCCTGGGACCCACATAAGCACAAGGGGGACCACGCATCTAGAGTTTGTTTGCAGTAGCTGGAGGCCCTGATGTACCCATTCTCTCTCTCTCTTTCTCTCCACCTCTTTCTTTCTCTCTCAAATAAATAAAATAAAATATTTGAAAAATCGAAAAAGAAGGAGGAAGGGGGAAAGGAAGGAGGCCGGTCAAGGAGATACAACACTCAGGGTATGAACTTCACTGAGAGACAACATGGTCAACACCGTTGATGGATTTTGAGTCTGCTCAGTTTTGCATGTCAGAAAGATGACTGATGAGGTGAGGAAGTTGCAGGGGAAGGAAACAGTGAGATGATCGTCACGGTGCAGGAAGGAGAAGCTGAAGGCCTGGGTGGAGGCATGGGTGGGAATAGCTGGAGGGATGGAGAAATGATGGTAGACTGGGGCATATTTAGGGGGCCAAGGACAGTGCAGATGATCAAGGAGGTGTGGCTGAAGAGCCCAAACCAAAGTAATGCCATGACAGACTTTAATTATATTAACAGGCCTAAGTTTCTGTTGCCCTGCGGGGCCCAAATTACTGACACAGCACTTTGCAGTTCCTGGAAAAAACAACCACAAACTGCTCAGTACCCAAAATAATTCCTGTAACGGGCCAATCAAAAAGGACCAAGTAAATGTTATACATTCCTGTGGCTCTTGCGACTATAGATAAGTTTGCTTAACGTTTCTCAGCTACTATGTGACCAATCAGCTTGCAACGTATATGCTCTTGCTAAATGTCAACCAATCATGTAACTGCTACGTTGGAAATTCCCCTTTTCTTTGTTTGAACCTAATAAAAGTTCCTCCCAGATGCCATTCGGGGCTCTTGGACAGATCCACTGCGTTAGTAAAGTCTGGAGCCCGAGCTTAAACCGGAAATAAAGTTCTTTGCTGTTGCATACATGTCCAACTCTCTTGGTGGTCTTTGGGGACTCCGTGATCTGGGCATAACAGTGGCATATGCAGGTATCTAGTCTTTTCTGCCACAAGGAGCAGAACTGTGGTTAAGAAGAGTCTGGTGAAATCAGGCGTGGTGGCGCACACCTTTAATCCCAGCACTCTGGAGGCAGAGGTAGGAGGATCGCCGTGAGTTCGAGGCCACCCTGAGACTACATAGTGAGTTCCAGGTCAGCCTGGGCTACAGTGAGACCCTACCTTGAAAAACTGAAGAAAAAAAAAAAAGTGAAGGGGTAATGGAGATGTAGTTTAACACGGACATTAATGAGTCCCTTACAGGACTTAGGACAGCAGCCGGCAAAGGCTTAGAACAGAACCTTGCCCAAAAGAAGTGTTGTATATGTGTGTTTAATAAAATAAAGTACACAGGAACCTTTGACCTGACCTGAGGGAGGAAATCAAATAGCACAGATTAGGGAGAAGCTGCTGGTCTAACTGGGGTGGAGAGTGGTCTACAATACAAGGCACAATTCATAATGTGTCTCAAAGACCACTGATGGTCCTCAGACCTTCTGTGATGGTTTGTGACATGTTAAAGATGAGAACAAGGGATGGGAAGATAGCTCCGTGGATAAAACGGTTGCCTCACAAGCATGAGGACCCAAGTTCCATCTCCAGTCCCCATGTAAAAACAGCAGGTGTGGTGGCTGCATGCTTGTAACCCAGGTGCAAGGGAGGCAGAAACAGGAGAACCCTTGAAGCTCACTGGCCAGCCAGTCTATCCCAATTAGTCAGCTCGCCAGTAAGAAACCCTGTCTAACACTGAGGTTGATAAGGCTGAAGACAGGGCTTATCCATTAAGGCAATTGCCTGCAAAGCTAAAGAACCCAGGTTTGATTCCCCAGTACCCACATAAAGCCAGATGTACAAGGCAGCAATTTCATCTGGAATTTGGTTGCAGTGGCTAGAGGCCCTGATATACCTATTCTACCTGCTCCCCCTTCTCTCTTTCACTCTCCCTCTCTCTTTCAAACAAATAAATAAAAATAAAATATTTTTTTAAAAAACATAGGTTGATAGCATTCCTGAATATTTGAGGTCTTCTGGACTCCACAAACACACAGATATGTACTGATGCACATATGACCACATACACATGCACACCACACATGTACACACACAAATCCAAAAATAATCATTTATCAGTCTTTGTGCTGAGGCATGTGACACAAGTATATTTCACAACAAGATGGATGGGGACTTTACAGCCAGATGCTATTTGCCAGAGATGGCTTGAAATGCATCCCTAGAGAACCCTAGTCCTCAAAATTTGTTTTATGTTCAAATCACCAGGGGAGCTTTTAGAAACCCTGGGTCGCCAGATGATCCTGTACCAACAGCATGAGAATCTTAGCAAGAGGAACCTCAATATTTAGTAACTTTTTTTCAAGATTTCTAAGTAATTCTAATATGCAGTCACATTACAGTGGCCAGGGCTTCGCAACTTTTAAAGCAAATGACTTGCAATCTTATGAAAATAAGGATTTCACGACCTATATCAATTCTAGGGTGGGGCCTGCAAGCAGTGTCCTTAAAACCTGCCAAGCGAGGCCTGTCCCGCCGACCTTCGGGTGCAAAATGTTCCCCGTAGGCTCATGCATTTGCCTGTATCATCCCAAGCTGGTGACGCTGTTCTAGAAGGCCATGGAAGCTTCAGGAAGTACAGCCTCACTTGAGGGAGTATGGCACAGCCCTACTTACTTAACGGTTTTCTCTCTTTGTACGTCTTCCCTGCGGACGTGGTCATGTGAGCCAGGCTATCCTCTCCTTCCATGCTTTCTCCTCCAGGACGGGCTGCACCCTCCACTGCTGTATGCCAAAAGCAACCTAAGCTTCCCCTGGTTGGATATTTTATCCCAGCAACAAGAAATTAACCAATACACAGTCCATGGACCATACTTTGAATCAGATCCATATGAAATACTTGTGCTTATCTAAGCAAACTACGGACACTCACAGAACATGCCAGTGTGTGATCTGGAAAACAAACATGAAAAGTAGCCTATGAGCAAAATAAATAAATAAAAGAATGCTTGGACACAGGTGCAGACGAGGCTGCAGTTAGACGAGGATTCCACCCAAGACACCCAGCGCTCCAAATCGCTAGCGTCCCTGCCACCCCGTGTCTTTGTAAAGCTATTTCTGGTGTTGATTCTGTGGGTCCATCTGCCGTGTTTCCTCTCTTACCCACCACTCCCACCCCCACCCCAGTCACTCGTTTTCCAACAAAGTAACTTGTGAACAATTACATAATTTTCTTGGCTGAACTAAAGAGGAAAGGCGATGTGTTCCTACGTAGGCTTAACCCCTGAGGAATCCTCCATGGACATGTCTGGCTTTTCCACATCAGAGTTCCTTCTAGAAGTAAGGAGTAATCCCAAAGAAACAGAAGAAGAGAGGCAGAGCGACTTAATCCAAAAGAACAGCAGCTTGGGGTGGGGCGGGACTCCATGGGCTTCCTCACGGTATTTGCCCCCTAAGTTATGACAATTAAATAAAACCCAGAACGTTGGCATCTCAGACTTGAGGGAAGGTTAACTCTGGAAGTCCTTCCCCAAGAAACTCGTTTCCATGTTGAAATGGAAAGTGAGCCCCATAGGCTCACATGCTTAAATACTTAATCCCCAGATGGTGGCACTGTTCCAGAAGGTGGTGGAACTTCAGGAGTTGGAGCCTTGCTGAAAGAAGTACGACCCTGGGGAGTTGACCTTGAGATACTATAGCCAGGCCCCACGGGCTGTTGTCTCTCTCTCTCTCTACCTACTCCCTGCTGAGGTGACGATGCCCCCCTCCTTCCCACTCCTGCCATGCTTTCCCTACCACGATGGACATCTCCTCTCAACTCTTAGCTGAAATAAACCCTGTCCTTCCCTACGCTGCTTCTGGTACCAGCAACAAGAAAGGAACCCATACACTCCTCCTCCTCCTCATTCACCTTCAGCCAGAGACTTGTGGCTGGAGCCAAGGTGTCTGGGCGTGCCCACGCAAGAACTTGGCTGGACGCAGTGCTTTCAGCGTCCTTGGGTCTCCTGGCACTCCCTGTCATCCCCGCCTGGCAGGACAGCCAGTCCTTTGTGTCTGCTCTCAAGAGCGCTTTGCACGTGTCCCTCCATCACACCGAAGTGAGCTGAGTGGATGAACCTCATCACAGTCCAAGTCTACCCAGCCACGGGGACCGCGCCATATGTGGCGTGCTGTCCTTAGCTGCTGGGCACACAGCCTGCGCTCAGCTACAGTTTGTGAAGCAACTCAACAAACACATTTCTGTTTTGCATGTGATGTGACAATGCAGTGAACTGGGAAAATCCAATGACGTGCCCATGAGGTGTGACATAAAGACCCCAGAAGGGGTATCAGGCTGTGGTCACAGGAAGAGTGAAAGTGGGGAGTGGGGCCCAACATGGAAGATGACAGACACAGTAAGGAAAGATGAGAACAAGCTTTTATGCTCTGCTGGGTTGATCACCACATAGCCATGGGGACCTAATGGTGAGAGAAATGATGAGTCCCGGGGCTAGGTACAAGAAAAGGCCGAAGCTATGTCTACAGCCTCTATGCCCAAAGTGCCTGTCAGGAAATGCTAGTGAGGGAGTCTCCAGATGACAGAGCCCAGGTGCAAGAAAGGACTTCAACATCTCCACACGCCGGGAACAGGCTGAAGGACATACCTGTGTCTGGGAATTGGCTGCATGGGGTTGGGGAATTGCCAGCCTCCCAATCTAGCTCCTGTCTTAATAGTGTTTTATAGTGTTTTATGTTAATTAAATGTCAGCTATAGTCATGTGCCAAGAGGCCTTGTGAAATCGGGTGCGTGGGGACAAGAGGACAATGGTGCTCACCGCAGCAGCCATTCCCAGGTGCCCCGAGCGAGAGAGAAAAACCTTCATCCTGGTCCTTGACAGAGATAATGGGAAGCAAAGATATTCTTCCAGATGTGAGCAACGGCTGTGGGGGGAGGGGGGGCTGAGGAGCAAGTCCAGGCCTCCTGCTAAAAAGAGATGAGAATGGGCTCAGACTTCTACCTTCCCTTTCTTCTCCTTCCTCTTTATATATCACCTCCTGGCTTTCAGTACAAAAAAAAAAAAAAAAATTCCCCCTACTGATAAATTAAAATAAGAACATGTTGGGTTGAAAAAAGGAGACTGGTGTCCCATAGGAGAAATAAACTCTCAAGTGTTATAGTCATAATGTAACAGCTAGCTTTGCCTGATATGTAGCTTTGGGCTACACAAGTCACCTCCCACATTAGGAGCATTTGCTGTGGATGGGGCCTATGCACTGCCCCTGCAAAGCTGTGCTTGGAGTAGGAGTCCACTGCCGACAGGAAGTGGAGCACCTGGGCAGATCGTTCTGTGGATCATGGGCTTGCTATGCAAGCATTAAGACGTGAGTTCAGATCCCCAGCACCCACATAAAATGCCAGGGATAGTCATGCTAGCCTGTCACCCCAGAACTGTAGAGACAGAGGCAGGAGGATCCCCATGGCCCATTGGCCAGCTTGTCTAGCTGAATCAGTGAGTTGCAGGTTCAGTGAGAGACCTTGTCTCATTAAAAAAAAAAAAAAAAGCCAAAGACCCACAGTGAACACCAATCACCCCACTGAGGAAGGTCCTCACTAGAATGGGGCTTGGGGAGAGGGAACATAATAGGATAAGCTGATGGGAATATGACCATTAGGCATTATGTTCATACAGTAAGGTGAAAAATAAATAAGAAAAATAATACAGTGGGGCTGGAGAGGTATCTTAGTGGTTAAGGCACTTGCCTGCAAAGCCTAAGGACCCATGTTCAACGCTCCAGATCCCACATAAGCCAGATGCACAAAGGTGAGGCAAGCTCAAGGTCACACATGCCCACTAGGTGGCACAAGCATCTGGAGTTCAATTACAGTGGCTGGAGGTCCTGGCGGGCCAATTCTCTCTCTCTCTCCCTCTCTTGCTCTCTCTCTCTAGCTCTCTCTCCTTCTCATTAAAAAAAAAAAAACAAACCACAGGGGCTGGAGAGATGGCTTAGCCGTTAAGGCGTTTGCCTTTGAACTCATGTTCAAATCTCCAAGTCCCACGTAAGTCAGATACACAGTGATGTAACTGCGCAATGCTGCACATGCGCACAAGGGGGAGCACGCGTCTGGAGTTCATTTGCAGCAGCTGAAGGCCCTGGCAGGCCCATTCTCTCTCATTCGCTCTCTGCCTCTACCTCTCTCAAATAAATAAAAATAAATAAATAAAATTACACGGTGAAGTGACAGAAGAAGATACCAGAAGTCAACCTCTGGCTTCTACATACGTGTGCACAGACATATCCAAACATGCGTATACACCCATGCACACACATCACAAACATACATTCACCAAAGAGAAGGAAAGAGAAATGAAATGGTTAGGGAGCCGCTTGAAAGTCGGGTTCTGCTGGCAGTAAGAAGCCGCGAGGGACTTTGAAACAGCAGTGCCAGACAGGCAGGGTGCCTAGCCCCTCCCCCACTGCCCTTCCAGACCTTGGGTCTGAGCTCCTCAAGCTCTACAGCACGAAGGCCCAGGGCGGGTGAAAGCCTTCCCGCACAGACAGAACCCCAGTCTCCTCCTTCCTCCCTCTCCGGCTGCCGCTGCTCCTCCTGCAGCCTTCTGCAAGTCTTCAGGCCCGATGTCTGCTCACTGCGCGTTGAGAGGGAAGTCATCAAGCATCTTCTCTGAGCTCCGCCTCAGCAGCCCAAAGTTTCAGCCTTGTCCAAACTGTCAGAGCCATCTGCCTGCAGTCCGCGTGGCAGAAAGACCATCTGTCAGCCTCTGACCCATGCCTGCTCATCTCACAGACCGCTTGGGCCAGCTCCATGCTAGCAGAGAGCTTCAGAGGTGCCGGCCCTACAGTCCATCCCCCCAAACTGACTGACAACTCCTAGGCAGCTGGAAAGAGGGGTGCAGAGGGCTAGCTGAGCTGAGAGATTACGTTCTCTCTGGTAATACACACATACACACACAGAGGAAAATCTCTTTCTGATTTAGATTGTTGGTTGTTTTTTTCTATAAGAAATAAGTCTTGGATTTGGGGAGATGGCTCAGTGGATGAAGTGTTTACTATGCCAACATGAGGGCTTGAGTTCTGATACCCAAAACTCATGTAAAATGCCAGGCATGGGGTGTATTTATAATACTGGTACCATGGAGAGGGAGAGAGGAGGATCCCTGAAGCACACTGGCTAGGTAGTCTAACTACATTGGTGAGCTCTAGGTTCAGTGAGAGAGCCTGTCTCAAAAAATAAGGTGGAAACTCACTGAGGAAGAGACTTGACATCAACTTCCAGGCTCCACATTCACACACACACACACACACACACACACACACACACAGAGAGAGAGAGAGAGAGAGAGAGAGAGAGAGAGAGAGACTTTTTCATTTGGATCATTTTCTTGTACTATAAGCTTTGATTCCCCACAGATGCTTTCTTCATGCTGTAGGGAATATATACCAGGAATGAGTGCTATCCTAATTCCCCTTTATCAGGTTAAGCTCTATCAAGACAATAAAAATGTCAGCATTACAGGATTATCCCAAATTATTGTTCATGGTTCCTTGCCTGCAACCACATGGTCTGGGAGTTCTCCATCTTAGCTGTACAACAGAATCCTATGGGGCACTTGAAAAATTACACGAATGCTTAGGGACCATTACAAATCAATTAAGTTTGGGTCTGTGAAACAAGGACTGGATATAGGAGGTGGGAAAAGTTTCCCAGGTGATTCAAGCATGAATCATGAAGTGAGACTTGCTGACTGTCCTCAGAGCCATGGATGATGGGACTATCTGGGAGGGAAGGAGGTTCAGTGCCACTCTTGAAGTGGGTAGGGATTGGCTCAGGCAGAGGAAAGGGCAGGTACAGTGGGCCTAGAATGATCAGGGTATTGAGGGTGTCAAGAGGAAAGCCATGTAGTACAGAATAAAGAGAGGTTGAATCATAGGAGATGATGAATGATAAGAATACTGGCCGCAGGGCTGGAGAGATGGCTCAGTGGTTAAGGCACTTGCCTGCGAAGCCTAAGGACTCATGTTGTACTCTCCAGATCCCATGTTAGCCAGACGCACAAAGGTGAGGCAAGTGCACAGTCACACATGGCCACTAGGTGGCGCAAGTGTCTGTAGTTCAATTGTAATGGCTGAGGTCCTGCCAATTCTCTATCTCTCCTCTCTCTGTCTCACTCTCACTCTCTCTCTCTCAAAAAAAAAAAAAAAAAAAATACTGGCTGCATTTCCACAACATGAAGCCTATGAGACTATGAGAAACATTTGGATTTTCTTCTACTTGTACCAGGAAGCCACTGGAATATTTTAAGTAATGGAGAAAGAGTATGTGGGTCCATAAACAGCAACACAAACAAAACAAAACATCTTGGCGATGTACAGAAAGTGGGCGGCGCGGTGGTAGAAGGGAAGCAGAGAGAGAGGCTGAGCTTGCTGTAGGGAGTCAGAAGGGAGGTGAGGGTGGACTTGGACCAGAGCTCCACCTGGGATGCCAGGATCTCAGAGCGGCTATTTGCAGACATGGCTGAGAACAAAACGCCAGCAAGCTATCGGCACTGGAAGAGCAAAAAGCCCTGATCTCCAGTGGCAGGGCGGCAGCTGAAACAACACCACCAGATGCTTACCCCCGGTTGTTCAGCTGAGAAAAATAAGCCCGGTTCTGGGACAGCAACTGCCGTCTACTTTTCCATCACTAGCAGCTAATGCACTGTCAACTGATAGAACCATTATTTTGTTGGGCATTGATCCTAGGTAGAGAGATAAATGTAAAAAAAAAAAAAAAAATTAGGCCTGCAATGCAGCTCAGTTGGTCGAGTGCCTGTCTTGCATGCATGGTGGTGAAGGCCTGTGATCCTGGCACTTTGGAGGTGGAGGAGAAAGAATCATTAATTCAAGGTCAGGCTTCACTAGATAGAAAGTTTGAGGAGGCCATCCTATGTTATGTGAATCTCTCTCCTATCCATCTATCTCTCTGTATCTCTCTCCCTATCTATCCCTCTATCTATCTATCTATCATCCATCTATCTATAAGCTATCTATTATCCATCTATTTATCCCTCTATCTATCTGCCTGCTATCTATCTATCTATCTATCTATCTATCTATCTATCTATCTATCTATGCATTTATCTGCCTACTATCTATCTATCATCTATCTACCTACTATCTATCTATCTATCTATCTATCTATCTATCAATCAATCAATCATCTATCTATCTGTCTATCTATCTATCTATCTATCTATCTATCTATCTATCTATCTATCTATCTATCTATCTATCTATCTATGCATTTATCTGCCTACTATCTATCTATCTATGCATTTATCTGCCTACTATCTATCTATCTATCAATCAATCAATCATCTATCTATCTATCTATGCATTTATCTGCCTACTATCTATCTATCTATCTATGCATTTATCTGCCTACTATCTATCTATCTATGCATTTATCTGCCTACTATCTATCTATCTATCTATCTATCTATCTATGCATTTATCTGCCTACTATCTATCTATCTATGCATTTATCTGCCTACTATCTATCTATCTATGCATTTATCTGCCTACTATCTATCTATCTATGCATTTATCTGCCTACTATCTATCTATCTATCTATCTATGCATTTATCTGCCTACTATCTATCTATCTATGCATTTATCTGCCTACTATCATCTATTTATCATCTGTCTTTCTATCTAATATATAATAGATACTCTTTGATTTGCCCCCAAATTTGAGCTAATATGAAGAACTTGCTTCCTAAGGTTGAGGAAGTCAGAAATAATTCAATGTCTTGAGGTAAACAAGAACTCGCTGCTCTTAGCTAGCATAGATCCAGGCAGCAAGACTAGCAGGGAGACTGTGCTGAAATTGGGCTCTGCCAAACCTGGCAATCAAGGGCTAACAAATACGAGCTAGTGGAAGTGTGAACTCTTGGGGAAGGAATTGCAGTTCCAAGAGCCACTAGGCAGATCAAAAGCAGCTCGTCCCAGGACTGTACAAAACTCATTTCGACAACGAGGCTCCTTTAGTTCAGAGATGGCGTTGAGAACTCAGACGGGATGACGAGCAAGGAGACAGGAACCTGCCCTTCCCTGGTCCCCACTGCTGTTTTCAGGCCGGTGCTTTCCCAGCTATGCACAATGAGTGCTCGCAACGGGACCAGACAGGGGACACCGGGACTGGGGCTGGGAAGGGAGGTCATTCCATCCGCTGGCACCCCAGCTCCCAAGCATGTGTACAACCCGCAGCTAGGTGCCATGTTCCCTCAGTGACAGTTAGAAGTGGCGAAGAGCTGAGCACAAGAGGTGTCTGTACTGTGACTGAACCATGGGACAGGCATCTTACAGCCAGAGTTGCGCCCCTGGGTACACAGCTTTTAGGAATATTATTTTGACAGTGATTAGATAATAAGTAGCACAGGTCTGGTGTGCTTGGGTAAAGAAGATAGATCATTATGGGCTCAACTAAGATCTCACTGTCATTCCTAAATACTACTTGAAGGCTGCTGAGGTTTAAATTTCAAAAATTCATTTATAGGGCTGGAGAGATGGCTTAGTGGTTAAAGCACTTACCTGAAAAGCCAAAGGACCCAAGCTCGATTCCCCAGGACTCATGTAAGAGGCACATGGTGGCGCATGCATTTGAATTTCATTTGTAGGGCTGGAGGCCCTGGAGCGCCCATTCTCTTTCTCTAGATGACTCTTTTTTTTTTTCTCTCTCTCTCAAATAAATAAATAAAAATAACAAAAAATGTTTAGAAAAATAAAGATAATTTAAAAATTATTTATAAAGGTATTGTCTTTCTGTAGTTTATTTAGTTAATTAATTTATTTATTAATTCTGTGGTACTGGGGATAGAAATAAGGGCCTTGGGCATACTAGGCAAGTGATCTACCACTGAGCTACACCCTAGATCCAATAACCTTTTAATAGGAATCTTTTTAAATTCCTTTTCTTTTAGGTAACCTGTAATTTGCTTTCTTTCATTTTGATTTGGTTTCAATTCACATATAAATTACATATTTATAGGCTTCCATGTATATATGCAATGTGGAATTATTAATTCAGGACAGTTAGAATACCTATAATTTTCAATATTTGTCATTCTTTTTTGATGAGAACATACAAAATCCTCTCTTTTGGGCAGCCTGAAATATATAATCTCTATTGTTAGCTATAATTATCCTACTGTGCAGTGAAACACATAAACTTATTTTTTGTGCACATTGAGGCTTGCCTATACTGTCTTGCCCCTCATAATGTATCACATATATATATTCATGTGCACACATTCTGGGTCATGAGGTGCTGTGACAGGTACTGATGCTCAGTGCTTTGGACATTGTAATTTGACTCACTGGATTGATAAAAAATATATTTTTTTAAATGGAAGACAATGCTCTTTTAGGTTAAGAATTCTCATTTCACCATAAAAATATCTTACCCCTGGAAGAGAATAATCTTTTTTAAATGCACAAGACAACTTTTAAAAGTTAGAGCACTAGGTCATACAGAACAAGCCAAACTTTTTCATTTTTAATTCCTGTTTCACCAAATAGAAGAAATGATCTTTATAAGAAGTTCTCCAATAAGAACAGTAAGGGTGATATTGTTGGATATTTCAGAATATACTATGAAAAACTATTAAGGAATTTTTTTAAAAATGGCTATCATTGACATCAGCAGCTTGTTGACCAGTATTCAATTACAATTTAAGGGCCTGTATGCTGCGATGTTTTATTAAAGTAAAGGGAAGGTTGCTCAGTGGTTAAAGGCACTTGCTTGCAAAGCCTGATGGCTCAGATGTCACTCGCCAATACTCATGTAAAACTAGATGCACGAAATGACACAAGCATCTGGACATTGTCTGCAGTGGTGAGAGGCCCTGGTACTCCCATTCTCTCTCTCTCTCCTTCCAAATTAATAAATAAAATGTTTTTAAAATAAAGTGAACGGATTTGATAAACAGCAGTGTAATGATCATGAAATTAAGATGACAAGTTATCACCATTACTGAGATAGTTTGAGGATAAAATGTCCCACATAGGTTCATGGGTTTGAATTCTACATCTCCGGTTCCTTGAGCTGTTTGGGAAGGTTATGAAACCTTTAGTAAGTCAAGCCTTACTAGAGGAAGCATGTCACTGGGGGTGGGCCTCAAGGCGTTACAGCCTGGCCCCACTTGCTGATCCTGCTCGGACTACTTCCTCCCTGTAATTGTGATGTCTGCTCGTGCCATGCTTCCTCTGCTAAGACAGACTTTCCCTTGAAACTGTAAGCCAGAAATGAACCCTTTCCTTCCTTAAAGACAAACAAAGGGGCTGGAGAGATGGCTTAGCAGTTAAGCGCTTGCCTGTGAAGCCTAAGAACCCTGGTTCAAGGCTTGATTCCCCAGGACCCATGTTAGCCAGATGCACAAGGGGGTGCACGCATCTGGAGTTCGTTTGCAGTGGATGGAAGCCCTGGCGTGCCCGTTCTCTCTCTCTCTATCTGCCTCTTTCTCTCTCTGTTACTCTGAAATAAATAAATAAAAATGAACAAAAAAAAATTTAACAAAAAACAAAGATTACAAGTCTGTAAGAGGGAGTGTTCAGAATATTTGAAATAACAGTGTTAGGACTAAGGAAAATTATGCCACAGTCAAGAGAGAGAGAGTAAAGTAACAGAGAATGTACCCATTCCATAACATTATAATTACACGGGGTACATTAAAATAATCTTATATTTTGTTAGGCCACAAGACAAATTTCAGCAAGTCTCAGTGAATTAATATTATAGGGAGCACATCTTTACACCGAAGAGTAATAAAATGGTAACTCAATAAAAAAATAATAGCTGTTCCTCTTAAAGAATTTTTAAAATAAGCTAAAATAGTTAATTATTCATGGACAAATGGGGAAATCATGAAGATGCTGTAAAACATTTTGAACTAGAAGGCAGTGAAAAACCCTCCAAATACAAACTTCTAGGATACTGCTAGCGAAGGACCCAAAAGTTGCTCATCCTCAATGCTTAGAAAATATTTTTAAAAATTAATGATCTGAGTATTCCACCCGAGGAACTAGAATCAGAACAAGAAGTAAGGAATGCCCCGAGATGTACTATAAACAAAGCTCACTAGGAAACAGCTGTGGTGGATGAGAAAGAAACCCAAGCCATGGCTGAGGCTGACACGTTCGAACGCACGTTGGCTCTTGTAGTCACCAAACACTTAGTGATTGACACAGGCACTGAGGGTTCGGCGGTACCCAAGGGGACAGAAATCTCTGTTCCCATGGAAATGTCATCCCAGTTGGGAGACAAACAACAGACAAGATTAATCTATAAATGAAATATATGGTATGCTTAGTGGAGATCTGTATTAAGGAGAGAAAAAGAAACCAGGGATTTTGATTATAAAAATTTCAGAAGGGGGTGAAGCGATAGCCTCAGTGGGGAAAATGCTTACTGGACAAACATGAGCACCTGAGGGTGATCCTAGAGCCCTGGTAACAGTGTCAGGTGTGGGGCAAGAGTTCAGTGCTGGGGAAGCAGAGGCAGAAGGATCGTTGGGGCTCACAGGCTTGTGCGTAGAGTGAACGTGTGCGGTCTAGGTTCAGTGAGAGGCTTGAGAGTAGACTGAATACATGCGCTCTAGGTTCCGTGAGAGGCTTGAGAGTAGACTGAATGTGTGCGCTCCAGGTTCAGTGAGAGGCTTGTGAGTAGACTGAATATGTGAGCTCCAGGTTCAGTGAGAGGCTTGTGAGTAGACTGAATACGTGCGCTCTAGGTTCCGTGAGAGGCTTGTGAGTAGACTGAATACGTGCGCTCTAGGTTCAGTGAGAGGCTTGAGAGTAGACTGAATACGTGCGCTCTAGGTTCAGTGAGAGGCTTGTGAGTAGACTGAATACATGCGCTCTAGGTTCCGTGAGAGGCTTGAGAGTAGACTGAATACGTGCGCTCCAGGTTCAGTGAGAGGCTTGTGAGTAGACTGAATACGTGCGCTCCAGGTTCAGTGACAGGCTTGTGAGTAGACTGAATGTGTGCGCTCCAGGTTCAGTGAGAGGCTTGAGATTAGATTGAATGCGTGCGCTCCAGGTTCAGTGAGAGGCTTGTGAGTAGACTGAATACGTGCGCTCCAGGTTCAGTGAGAGGCTTGAGAGTAGACTGAATGGGTGCGCTCCAGGTTCAGTGAGAGGCTTGTGAGTAGACTGAATACGTGCGCTCCAGGTTCAGTGAGAGGCTTGTGAGTAGACTGAATACGTGAGCTCCAGGTTCAGTGAGAGGCTTGAGAGTAGACTGAATGCGTGCACTCTAGGTTCAGTGAGAGGCTTGAGAGTAGACTGAATACGTGCGCTCCAGGTTCAGTGAGAGGCTTGTGAGTAGACTGAATACGTGCGCTCTAGTTCAGTGAGAGGCTTGTGAGTAGACTGAATACGTGCGCTCTAGGTTCAGTGAGAGGCTTGTGATTAGACTGAATCTAGGTCGTGGCGCTCTAAATCTAGGTTCAGTGAGAGGCTTGTGAGTAGACTGAATACGTGCGCTCTAGGTTCCGTGAGAGGCTTGTGAGTAGACTGAATGCGTGCGCTCTAGGTTCAGTGAGAGGCTTGTGAGTAGACTGAATACGTGCGCTCTAGGTTCAGTGAGAGGCTTGTGAGTAGACTGAATACGTGCGCTCTAGGTTCAGTGAGAGGCTTGAGAGTAGACTGAATATGTGCGCTCTAGGTTCAGTGAGAGGCTTGTGAGTAGACTGAATACGTGCGCTGTAGGTTCCGTGAGAGGCTTGAGAGTAGACTGAATACGTGCGCTCTAGCTTCAGTGAGAGGCTTGTGAGTAGACTGAATACGTGCGCTCTAGGTTCAGTGAGAGGCTTGTGAGTAGACTGAATATGTGAGCTCCAGGTTCAGTGAGAGGCTTGTGAGTAGACTGAATATGTGAGCTCTAGGTTCAGTGAGAGGCTTGTGAGTAGACTGAATGCGTGAGCTCTAGGTTCAGTGAGAGGCTTGTGAGTAGACTGAATACGTGCGCTCCAGGTTCAGTGAGAGGCTTGTGAGTAGACTGAATATGTGAGCTCCAGGTTCAGTGAGAGGCTTGAGAGTAGACTGAATGCGTGCGTTCTAGGTTCAGTGAGAGGCTTGTGAGTAGACTGAATATGTGAGCTCCAGGTTCAGTGAGAGGCTTGAGAGTAGACTGAATACGTGCGCTCTAGGTTCAGTGAGAGGCTTGAGAGTAGACTGAATACGTGCGCTCCAGGTTCAGTGAGAGGCTTGTGAGTAGACTGAATATGTGAGCTCCAGGTTCACTGAGAGGCTTGTGAGTAGACTGAATATGTGAGCTCTAGGTTCAGTGAGAGGCTTGAGAGTAGACTGAATACGTGAGCTCTAGGTTCAGTAAGAGGCTTGAGAGTAGACTGAATACGTGAGCTCTAGGTTCAGTAAGAGGCTTGAGAGTAGACTGAATATGTGAGCTCTAGGTTCAGTGAGAGGCTTGTGAGTAGACTGAATATGTGCGCTCCAGGTTCAGTGAGAGGCTTGAGAGTAGACTGAATATGTGAGCTCTAGGTTCAGTGAGAGGCTTGAGAGTAGACTGAATACGTGCGCTCTAGGTTCAGTGACAGGCTTGTGAGTAGACTGAATACGTGCGCTCTAGGTTCAGTGAGAGGCTTGTGAGTAGACTGAATACGTGCGTTCTAGGTTCAGTGACAGGCTTGTGAGTAGACTGAATACGTGCGCTCTAGGTTCAGTGAGAGGCTTGTGAGTAGACTGAATACGTGCGCTCTAGGTTCAGTGAGAGGCTTGTGAGTAGACTGAATACGTGCATTCTAGGTTCAGTGAGAGGCTTGTGAGTAGACTGAATGTGTGCGCTCTAGGTTCAGTGAGAGGCTTGTGAGTAGACTGAATGTGTGCGCTCTAGGTTCAGTGAGAGGCTTGTGAGTAGGCTGAATATGTGCGCTCTAGGTTCAGTGAGAGGCTTGAGAGTAGACTGAATATGTGAGCTCTAGGTTCAGTGAGAGGCTTGAGAGTAGACTGAATGTGTGCACTCTAGGTTCAGTGAGAGGCTTGAGAGTAGACTGAATATGTGCACTCTAGGTTCAGTGACAGGCTTGTGAGTAGACTGAATACGTGAGCTCCAGGTTCAGTGAGAGGCTTGTGAGTAGACTGAATACGTGCGCTCTAGGTTCCGTGAGAGGCTTGAGAGTAGACTGAATATGTGAGCTCCAGGTTCAATGAGAGGCTTGAGAGTAGACTGAATACGTGCGTTCTAGGTTCAGTGAGAGGCTTGAGAGTAGACTGAATACGTGCGCTCCAGGTTCAGTGAGAGGCTTGTGAGTAGACTGAATACGTGCGTTCTAGGTTCAGTGAGAGGCTTGTGAGTAGACTGAATACGTGCGCTCCAGGTTCAGTGAGAGGCTTGTGAGTAGACTGAATATGTGAGCTCCAGGTTCAGTGAGAGGCTTGTGAGTAGACTGAATATGTGAGCTCTAGGTTCAGTGAGAGGCTTGAGAGTAGACTGAATACGTGCGCTCTAGGTTCAGTGAGAGGCTTGTGAGTAGACTGAATACGTGCGTTCTAGGTTCAGTGAGAGGCTTGTGAGTAGACTGAATACGTGCGCTCCAGGTTCAGTGAGAGGCTTGTGAGTAGACTGAATATGTGAGCTCCAGGTTCAGTGAGAGGCTTGAGAGTAGACTGAATATGTGAGCTCCAGGTTCAGTGAGAGGCTGAGAGGACTGAATTGTGAGTAGAGGCTTGAGAGTAGACTGAATACGTGCGTTCTAGGTTCAGTGAGAGGCTTGAGAGTAGACTGAATGCGTGCGTTCTAGGTTCAGTGAGAGGCTTGAGAGTAGACTGAATATGTGCACTCTAGGTTCAGTGACAGGCTTGTGAGTAGACTGAATACGTGAGCTCCAGGTTCAGTGAGAGGCTTGTGAGTAGACTGAATATGTGAGCTCTAGGTTCAGTGAGAGGCTTGAGAGTAGACTGAATACGTGCGCTCCAGGTTCAGTGAGAGGCTTGTGAGTAGACTGAATACGTGCGCTCTAGGTTCAGTGAGAGGCTTGAGAGTAGACTGAATGCGTGCGCTCTAGGTTCAGTGAGAGGCTTGAGAGTAGACTGAATACGTGCGCTCCAGGTTCAGTGAGAGGCTTGTGAGTAGACTGAATATGTGAGCTCTAGGTTCAGTGAGAGGCTTGAGAGTAGACTGAATATGTGAGCTCTAGGTTCAGTGAGAGGCTTGTGAGTAGACTGAATACGTGCGCTCTAGGTTCCGTGAGAGTCTTGAGAGTAGACTGAATACGTGCGCTCCAGGTTCAGTGACAGGCTTGTGAGTAGACTGAATACGTGAGCTCCAGGTTCAGTGAGAGGCTTGAGAGTAGACTGAATACGTGCGCTCTAGGTTCCGTGAGAGGCTTGAGAGTAGACTGAATGCGTGCGCTCTAGGTTCAGTGACAGGCTTGTGAGTAGACTGAATACGTGCGCTCTAGGTTCAGTGACAGGCTTGAGAGTAGACTGAATACGTGCGCTCTAGGTTCAGTGACAGGCTTGAGAGTAGACTGAATACGTGCGCTCTAGGTTCAGTGACAGGCTTGTGAGTAGACTGAATACGTGCGCTCTAGGTTCAGTTAGAGGCTTGTGAGTAGACTGAATACGTGAGCTCTAGGTTCAGTGAGAGGCTTGAGAGTAGACTGAATACGTGCGCTCTAGGTTCAGTGACAGGCTTGTGAGTAGACTGAATACGTGAGCTCTAGGTTCAGTGAGAGGCTTGTGAGTAGACTGAATACGTGAGCTCTAGGTTCAGTGAGAGGCTTGAGAGTAGACTGAATACGTGCACTCTAGGTTCAGTGACAGGCTTGTGAGTAGACTGAATACGTGAGCTCTAGGTTCAGTGAGAGGCTTGAGAGTAGACTGAATACGTGCGCTCTAGGTTCAGTGAGAGGCTTGTGAGTAGACTGAATACGTGCGCTCTAGGTTCAGTGAGAGGCTTGTGAGTAGACTGAATACGTGCGCTCTAGGTTCAGTGAGAGGCTTGTGAGTAGACTGAATGCATGCGCTCTAGGTTCCGTGAGAGGCTTGTGAGTAGACTGAATACATGCGCTCTAGGTTCCGTGAGAGGCTTGTGAGTAGACTGAATACGTGCGCTCTAGGTTCAGTGAGAGGCTTGTGCGTAGACTGAATGTGTGCGCTCTCGGTTCAGTGACAGGCTTGTGAGTAGACTGAATGTGTGCGCTCTAGGTTCAGTGAGAGGCTTGTGAGTAGGCTGAATATGTGAGCTCTAGGTTCAGTGAGAGGCTTGTGAGTAGACTGAATGCGTGCGTTCTAGGTTCAGTGAGAGGCTTGTGAGTAGACTGAATACGTGCGCTCTAGGTTCCGTGAGAGGCTTGAGAGTAGACTGAATGCGTGCGTTCTAGGTTCAGTGAGAGGCTTGAGAGTAGACTGAATGTGTGCACTCTAGGTTCAGTGACAGGCTTGTGAGTAGACTGAATACGTGCGTTCTAGGTTCAGTGAGAGGCTTGAGAGTAGACTGAATGCGTGCGCTCTAGGTTCAGTGAGAGGCTTGAGAGTAGACTGAATGCGTGCGCTCTAGGTTCAGTGAGAGGCTTGAGAGTAGACTGAATGCGTGCGCTCTAGGTTCAGTGAGAGGCTTGTGAGTAGACTGAACACGTGCTCTCTAGGTTCAGTGAGAGGCTTGTGAGTAGACTGAATACGTGCGCTCTAGGTTCAGTAAGAGGCGCCACCACAAAAACAGCAGTGGAAAGCAAACAAGGGGGGCACACGGTGTCAACCACTGCCTTCTGCATGCATGTTAATCCCGTACATGGTGAACATATACATACGTGCACACACACCGCACACAGATGCATGTAAGCACACACACATGCATGCATGCACAACACATAGAATACACACATGCATGCACACACGTACCATACACACATACATACACAGTCAGTATACACACGTGTATGTGCACACACAACCCATACACACATATGTGCACATACATATGACCAAAACACAGGACTAGCAAATAAAATATCAGAGGGGTAACGGTTAGGGTTGGGTAGTCAGCCCTGGAAGCAGTAACCCAGAATTAATAAAAGAACACCAATGGTGTAAACCCAAATCAGAGAAGTTGTACGCAGTCATGGAATAGATTACATACTGGTTTATACAGACACACAGTAGGAATGTGCTAGGTTGTACAAATATTTCTACAGAACACTATGATTAAATTCAAAATAAAACCTCAAGTCAGTACATTTTAAAATGTAGACTGAATAACACATTCTTATTGAATCTGTATTTAAAAAAATAACCCCAAACCAACCTACAAGAACAAAGCCTACTAAGATTAGGAGAAAAAGCTTATGAGGCGGGACCTGTGCCCATAAACCTATATGCAAAACTACTCCTGTAAAGGTCCTTATACAGGTATAATGATGTTTAAGAATTTGAGACAAGATCATCTGGACTTTCAGGTGAACCCTAGACGTGTGTGTATGTGTGTGTGTGTGTGTGTGTGTGTGTGTGTGTGTGTGTGTGTGTGTGAATACAGGGCCTGATAGAGGGCTCAGTGAGGGTATTAAGGGTTTTTTTTGCTTGCAAAACCTAATGACCCAACTTCAATTCCCCAGTGCCCATGTAAAGCCAGATGCACAAAGTGGTGAATGCATCTGGAATTCACTTGCAGTGGCTACAGAACCTGGTGCTCCCATGTTCTCATTCTCTTTCTCTCTCTTTCTCTTCTCCTTGCAAGCAATTTTTTTTTGAAAACAGATGATGCACACAAGCAGGAGGAGACGTTGTCTTCCAGGGACATAGACTGGACCGATGTGTCCAACTGCCACCAGGAGCTACAGGAGGAAAAACCCAGACTCCCTCATGGGCCTCTGGGAGGAGCAGTAACCACCTGACACCTTCAGGTCTCATGTTGTGTCCTCTAGAAGTAAAAATCCCCTCTGTTTTAGCTCATGATGTTTGTGAAAGTTTGTTACAATAGCCTCAGGAAACAAATCTACAGATAATCTCAATATTATTTCTAAAAGACTGTTCTAACTAGCAGAAAAAGAAGAGAAAATTGACCAGTCATTTTACGACACCAGTACAACCTTGACACCAAGCAGACTAAATTCACTTATGCAGGAAGACATATGCAAAGGCTGGGGAGATGCTTCAGTCAGTAAAGTATTTGCCTTTGCAAGCATGAGGACCTAGGTTCGATCCCCAGCACCCTTATAAAAATCCCAGACATGATGATGGACCCTTGTCATCCCATCTCTAAGGCGGTAAAGACAGAAGAACCTCTGGACCTCTCTAGCCAGAGAGTCTAACCTACTTGGTGAGCTCTGGGCCAATGCAAAAACTCTGTCTCACAAAGAGTGCACAGCACCTGAGGAAAAATACTCCAGGTGTCCTCTGGTCTCCACACACGTGTACATATATGTGTTTTATCTGCGCACACACACACACACGTGTGCACTCACATATATGAAAAGACACTGTATATCAAACACCATAAAGGTAGCCTAAATGCAACAATGTGTGTGTATGTGGGCATACACACACATGAGTATATACTGTACCTAAAAGGAGATTACCTTCAGAATGAAAGGATGGATTAACAGAAGGAGGACTTAAAGTAATCTCTATTAACATAAAGGGAGAAAAGATAAATATCTTAATTGATGCAGAAAAGTGCATTTATAAGATGCAAGTAATGAAGGCTCTTGTCCCCAGGTAGGACATGTGTAGGTTGTCAGCCATGTTCCAAGCACTCCATGGCTTTCTCTTTGGCTTGGCCCCAACTGCCCTCTCCCAGTCATCTCGCAAGCCTCAACCAAAGGCAATCAATCAACGAGTGACACAGCAAATCTCCAGATGGACCTGCTTGTAGGCAGCCCAGCCCCAGAGGCTGAGGAGATTTCAATGTCCAGTTCCCTAGATAGACCATACTTAAGAGGAAACAGTCCCTGTCCTTGCCACGATAGCAGACCATAGCCATTTCTAGTTATATTGCCCCAAAGGCATTTTAGTGAGCAGTATGCATGGGTTGGAAGACAGCTGTCAATCATAAAGGAGCTCTGTGACATTTTTCAGTATTCCCAAACCATCCTCACTTTCTCCTTAACCAAATTCTAGGACATTAAGTGACATACAATCCAGCTTCTAAATTCTCTTCCACTTCTTTAAAATATATATTTTTTATTTATCTATTTGAGAGAAAGAGCGTGTGGGGGGCACCAGGACCTCCCCCCTGCAAACTCCAGATGCATGTACCACTTGTGCTTCTGGATTTACATGGATCCTGGGGAGTCAAACTCAGGTTATCAGGCTTTGCAAGCAAATGTCTTTAACCACTGTGCTATCTCTCCAGCCCTTCTCTTTCAGTTTCTTAAACACTCTCAGCTCAGTAATAAAACTGGGCTACATGCTTCTTTGAGTTTTAGATGATACCATGCCTTCTTATTTTCAGGTCAGGACGAGAGAGAAAAGAAAAATGACTCGTTCAAGCTAGCAGTTCCTCTATTCTCTCAGCCCTTTTGGACCCACAAAAGGGAACTAAGCACTCGCTAAAGTGATGGTGGCTCACTCTCTCCATCACACAGAAAGCAGATGGCCCAGGACCCTGCCTCTCTACCTATTCACCTCGTGACAGAGCCAGATCAGAACCATTGCTGAAAAAGGAGAGTCACTCGGGGTGTATAGTATTCATGAGCATGTAAATGTGTATTCATGCATACACGGATACATGTGTGTGGAGCTCATAGGCTAACAGCAAGGGTCGTCTTCAATGGCTCTCCACCTTACTCTTGGACACAGGGTCTTTACTGAGCCTGGAGCTCATCGAGGGAGACTGTCCATGCAGTAAGCCCCGGAGATCCTCCTGTATCTGCCTTCCCACTCTGGAACTGCAGGCGCATGCTGCCATGCTCAGCATTTACGTGGGTGCCAGGGATCTGAACTCACACCCTCGTGCTTATGTAGCAAGTACCTCGATGAGTCATCTCCCCAGGGCCACAACTGTTATTTCTGTTTGGTTGTGCTTTTTTGAGGTAGGGTCTCACTCTAGTCCAAGCTGACCTGGAACTCACTCTATAGTGCTGGGCTGGCCTCGGACTCACATCTCTCCTCCGACCTCTGCCTCCCAAATGCTGGGATTAAAGGTGTGTGCCACCACATCTGGCTTAAAAAATGTTATTTTGAACAATGAAGATGTGTGACACTAAACACAGCTCTTCCTCCATTTATAAAATGGGGACAAATACTTAAATAATTCAAGAATTTAAATAATTCAAGCAGGAAAGCCTGTGACATTAACGACGAACACATACTCAGTATTGACTCCATCCCAGGTACATGATGTCTCCCAACACCGTCCTGTTCATACAGTCTGGCTCACTCCAAAGCCTTCTCACTGACACAGCTCCGCCCCTTCGCAACAGAGTTAAAATGACAATCAAACACAAAAACAGAAAAATCTGCACAAAAATCACCCAAAGTTTTGTCTTAAAATGCACAATCTTCAGCTTTACTCTTAAAAGATTTAGATTGTTGATTTAAGATGGCATCCAGAGATGGCCACCGGCATATGACCTTCTGTCACACTGTGAGGACTGGCTCTTGCTCGTAGCTCCTCCAACAACAGAAAACAAGAAAAATCATGTAACTTAACATAAAGCCCAAGAAGGGCTGTGGAGATGGCTCAGAGGTAAAGGGCTCTTACCTGCAAAGAATAAAGGGCTGGAGAAACTGCTCAGCAGTTAAGGCGCTTGCCTGCAAAGCCTAATGACCTGGGCTTGATTCCCTAGTATCCATGTGAAGCCAGATGCACAAAGTGGCATATATGTCTGGAGTTCACTTGCAGTGGCAGGAGGCTGTGGCATACCCATTCCCTTTCTCACTTTCTCTGATTATAAATAAATAAATAAATATTTATTTATTTTTTGGTTTTCTTGAGGTAGGGTCTCACTCTAGCCAGGCTGACCTGGAATTCACTACGGAGTCTCAGGGTGGCCTCGAACTCACGGTGATCCTCCTACCTCTACCTCCCAAGTGCTGGGATTAAAGGCGTGCACCACCACTCCTGGCTAAATAAATAATTTAAAAAAAATAGGGGCTGTGAATTAGCCTCAAAACAGATTTGCTCTTTCCTTTATTTCTAAAACTAAGTCAATGGGGAAACCCCTGGTTCCTTGTAGGTCCACTCAGGAAAGGAACATAGATGTGCGCATGTGAGCTGCAGTGTCTTTGTTGGTTTGAAGGGTGTTGCAGTCACCTTCTCGTGGCTGCGACCCCTGACCAGATGCAGCTACTGGGGCAAAAATGGCTCTGAGAAGTTTCGAGGTTGATCCATGTCAGTTAAGATGCATCCAAAGCCCTGAACGGTGAAGAAGAGCATCCCATGAGGAAGAGGCGACTGCTTTCTGCTACAATGAAAGTGGTGAGGCCGAGCTGAGGAAAGGTAAACCACGGAACTGCGGCAGGCGGTGACAAGACCAGCTAACCAGGGACGATTTAAATTCTGAATCATGGTAGTGATTTTTTTTTAACTTTTTGTTTATTTTTATTTATTTATTTGAGAGCTGCAGACACAGAAAGAGGCAGAGACAGAGAGAGACAGAGAGAGGGAGGGATAGAGAGAGAGAGGGAATGGGCATGTCAGGGCCTCCAGCCACTGCAAACGAACTCCAGATGCGTGCACCCCCTTGTGCATCTGGCTAACGTGGGTCCTGGGGAATCGAGCCTCGAACCAGGGACCTTAGGCTTCACAGGCAAGCGCTTAACCGCTAAGCCATCTCTCCAGCCTGGTAGTGATTTTTTTTTAAGTTTCAATGTACTCTGAATACCTCATAATATGAACACAGACATTTGGAACATTTGACATCAATGAAAAAGGATGTAAAACAAGAGAGTAATGAGGGGGAAAATGGAGGGTTTTTTTTTTTTTTCTGTACCATCTTTTGATTATGGTACCTGTAAGGACTTTTCAGAATATATTTATTGTGGGGATTCAGCAGAGGGACTGATTATGGAGGTTGGCCATGTCTGTGCCAATGTCAAGAATTTCTGACCTTAGGGAATTGGTCATTGGAATGAGAGACCTGAAGCCTAAATCCAGAAAGTTGATTTCGTCTTTAAAGCAGGGGAACGGGGAGGATAATGGGGCTATGCTGATGAAAAAGCCATCCCCACTTCCATCTAGCCTGCATGACCACACCATAGGAAAACTCCTGAACAAACTCACCGCAGCACAGTAAAGACGTCCACAAGCCAGGGCCTAAACTTAGCACATCGAAGGCCCCTCTTACTCTAGGCAACAGGTTAGCTAACTATATCCTGTGGGCCAAAGATGGTCCACCCTCTCCTCGTGTGAAGAGTTTTCCTGGATCCCAGGACACCCACTCATTTGCATATTGTCAATGACTGCTTTCACAGTCTCCCCACGGCCAGAAAAATTTACTATTTTCACAAAAGAAAAGTGTACCAACTCTGGCATGGGCATCAAATCCCCTCCTTTTTTTCAGTTTCTTATCAGTTGCCAGCATAAGTTCACCATTCTCTGATACCAGACTGACTATACCCCAAACTTGCATAGTCTTTTAGGGTCAGTTGCTTCTGAATATGTCTTGCCCTCTTCCCTGAAAGGCCTGCCCTAGCATACACAGAAACTGGTCATGTGTCTTTCTGTGTATAAGACTCAGCTGTGAAGCCCTCCCCAATTCCCACTGGTAGGCTGGCCTCTCCTTCTTCTATTCCATCATAATTCCTATTTGTTTGTGTAGTGGATGTGTATGTGGGGGGACACAACACAGCCTCTTGCTGCTGCAAACAAATGCCAGAAATTTGATTCTTGTATTTTAGGTCCAGCTTCTGTGGGTGGGTTGGGAATTGAACCTCGGCCTGCAGGCTTTTGCAAACAAGTGTCTTTGACTGCTAAGCTATCTTCCCAGCCCCATCGTCATACCACTTTATGCACGTTTCATTTGTAATATTTGTGTCATATCACATTCATTGGGCTCCCTCATTAACCTGTGAATGCTTACAGGCCAGTTACTACAGTTTTGTGTTGCAGAATGTTAGACTTAAGAAGCCTGATAAATGAATGAACGAATTAATTAATTAGTAGTTTGCAGACTTTACACATGAAATCTTAACTGCCCTTGATGTGTTCCATTATATCTTACTAATTTAAATACTTTAATCATCTCACAGAAAAACATGCTTTGCTTACAAGGAAGTGGGTAAAGAGATAGTGTGCAAAATAATTTTCAATTTATCTCTACCCTAAAAAGGGGAAAAAAAATCAAAGCAAAGGTGAGCAGTCAATGTTCATATGTTAAAAATAGTACATTCTTATGAATGAGCTATCAAAAGTATGAGTGTCTATAAAACAGAAATTTATGATTTAGTCACTCCTCTTTTCTGTTTTAAAGAAAGAGAAATTGCCAGAGCCGAGTTTTAATTAAGGCTGTGCACAAGCAACGCTTTCCATCTCCTTGGTAAAAATCCAATATACCAAATTGGGATTTATTGACTAGATTCTTAAATTCCACTTGGCAGACAACATCCATAAATCCCTCCTCAGCCCTTTTGCAAACCTCTGTATTGACATCTGGTATTGAGTCAATCTCGGGCTCATGTGAGCCCCGCATGTCAGAGTTGCAAAGCCAGGCTGGACAAGGCAGAAGCCAGGCTTGGGAACCACCTGGTCCATGTTTCTCCCATGGCATTGTGTTTGCCAACAATTCCCAGTGTTGAAACAAGCGCATTACTAACAGCTCCAAGTAATTATTTGTACTTAACAGGCCCGAAAAAACACTAAAATTTCGAATATTCAACTCATAACAATGAGATTGAGTCATTTTTGTCTATATCTTTTGTATGTTATCATGTATTTAACAGGATCATGGCAATGTAAACTACTGTAGACTAGAGCTATGAGGTGAGACACCTGGATGAGGCACATACCCAGATTCTTCCAGCAAGGCACCAACTGACAAACCCACGCTCCACACTGTGATGCCACCACCGAGAGGAGACCAATCAGTGACCTGTATGTGTGCATGCATGTGTGTGCAAGTGTGTATGCATGCGTGTAGGGGTGCACATGTGCGTGTGGGCAGCTGCACATGCTCACCACCAAATTTTGCTCCCCAACACCCAGTGAGGATTATGAAATTTGGATTTCTTTGTAGTTATTTCTTATTTTGACAAAACCCTCTGACACACTGGTCTCTATCTAACTTTTAAAAATGTTATTTATTTATTTGTTTTTATTATTTTTTGTTTGTTTGTTTTTTGAGGTAGGGTCTTGCTCTAGCTCAGGCTAACCTGGAATTCACTCTTTAGTCTCAGGCTGGCCTCGAACTCATGGCGATCCTCTTACCTCTGCCTCCCAAGTGCTGGGATTAAAGCCACTATGCCCAGCTTAAGAGAATCATCTGTAAAGACAATTCCTGTAGGTCATGAGAGAACTTATTCCCTTATTTTATGTTTTACTACCTGTTTTGGGCCTAGGTGCATACACGAATCTAGACATCTTTGTATGCTGTGGTATCTTCATGCTATAGTATGTATATACACTGCCTCTCAGTGTTCCTCTGTCCCTTCTCTTCCTTCTCTTTTCTCCCTCTCTCTCTCTCTCTCTCTCTTGCATTTTTTTTTTTTTTTTTTTTTGAGGTAGGCTCTCACTCCAGCCCAGGCTGACCTGGAATCCATTATGTAGTGTCAGTCTGGCCTCAAACTCACAGTGATCCTTCTACCTTGGCTATCAGAGTGCTAGTTAACTGACTTAGGGCATGTGCCACCATACCCAGCCCTTTGTTTTTCTATTCTTTATTCATCCTCAAAGACAGAAAGTCCAGGGCAACAGCATCATCATCAGAAGAGTGGAGTCCCCACACCTCCCAGACCGTGCCCACTGCCCAGTGCGGGGCCAGCAGCTCCCACTTCTAAGGTCAGTTTGATGGGCAGGGCCTCCTCTACTTCCCATAATAGCCTTTCTCTAGTCTAGGTGTGTTTGGTTAAGCTATGGTCTGAAAACTTGCTTTATTTATTTATTTATTTATTTATTTATTGACATGACATGGTGAATCAGTCACAGTTTGAGACAACATGCCCCATTCATACATCTCTTCCTATCTTTCTTCTTGTCTGTGATATTTTTCCTTAGACAACTATGAGCTATGACTTCATGGCCTTTTGAGAGCTTTGGATTATCGTTGCTAAATGAATGTTAAAAAAAAATAAACACTAGTGAGGGTGGGACAGAGTGGGATTCTGAGTTTGGATGCCTGTGTTTCATCGTGTGCACTTTCCTGTTTTCCTGGGCGGGGTGGGTACTGGTAAACCAGATCCGGGCACCGGAGCACAGCCGCCTTATCCCACAGATGGGTAGCTCTCATTGAGAGTGGGAAGCGAGCTTGGCGATGGGTCATGTTTTAATCAGTGATTGAATTAACATAAGCTTAGTTGATAATTCTGGCATAGTTTCAACCTTCACATGCATTTTTTTAATGGTAAGGCCTCTATTCTTTTAATATTTTCATTTATTTATTTATTTGCAAGCAGGGAGAGAAAGAGAGAGAAAAATGAATGAATATGGGCACATCAGGGCCTCTAGCTACTAAAAATGCACTCCAGATGCATGTGCTACAATGTGCATTTGGCTTTACATGGGTACTGGGGAACTGAACCTGGGTTGTTAGGCTGTGCAGGCCAGAACCTCCACTGCTGAGCCATCTCTCCAGCCCCTTCATATGCATTTTTAAAAGCATCTTAACAGGGCAATGGGAGCTGCCTTGCCAGTCACATCCAATTTGCCTCTGTGACAACTCAGAGAGTCATAAGTACATTTTCAAAACCTCCCACTCAGGATATGCATGTATCAGAGTTTAAAAGTCGGTAATGAATAAAGACAGAAAATGGGCTAATTGAAGGTGGTCCAAGGGAATTAGAAAATTCTAATTTTACAAAAATGTAGGCCCTTTATTTTATTGTACCCCCTGAAGGTAAGCAGAATGTATTTGGGGAATATCTTCCGCTAACAAATGGTGATAGCTGAGACATTTTAAACTGGGTTAGAAATCTGGAAATACTCTGCAAAACGGACTGCGTAAATAGAAGCTCCACACTATACTTACCAAATTACAGGACCCATGTTTGCCGTATCTGCATTAATATTATCTGTGTACATACATAATCTGTATACAAATGGTCATAGACTAGAGTCATGAGATGCAATGCCCAAGAGAAGGTATACTTCCAGATACCTTTAGCAAACTCAAGCTCAATACCGTGATGCCACCACTCAGAGGAAGTCAGATCACTGGGCCTCAATAAGATATAATTATTCTGATGAAGGTTGGACATCTGAAGTGACTGAGTAACAAATAGCCCTAGACAACAGGTTGGGGTAGATCCAGTAAGAGGCAAGAAGACTGTGTTTAAATACCAGATAGCGGGCTGGAGATATAGCTTAGCCAGTCAAGAGCCTGACTCGCAAGCTTGAGGATCAGAGTGTGAACCCCAGAACAAACATCTAAAAGCCAGGCTTGGTGGTACATGGTTGTAATCCCAGCTCTGTGGAAGCAGAGACTGACAGATTCCTGAGGCTTGTGGGACATCCAGTCTAACCTAACCAGTGAGCTCCAGGCCACGTGAGAAGTCTTATCTCAAAACACATAGACTTCATTTCTAAGGAAGAACATCCAAGGTTGTCCTCTGACTTCCACACACATACATAAAAAATAAGGTAAACACACCACATCATAATTTTGTGAGGTGCGATAGGTTCTCTTTGCCTCTCTGTTCTTTCTTTCTCTTTCCCTTCTTTCCTCCCTCCCTCTACACATATACTTTGACAGGAAAAAAAAAAAAAATTAAGCCTGGGGTGGTGGTGCATACCTTTAATTCCAGCACTCAGGAGCAGAGGTAAGAGGCTCACCATGAGTTCAAGGCACCCTGAGACTACATAGTGAATTCCAGGTCGGACTGAGTTACAGCAAGACTCTACCTGAAAAAACTAAAAAAAAAAAAAAAAAAAAAAAAAAAAGATAATATTGTGCTCTATCAGTGGACCTTGGATGATGTTAAGGGAACACAAAATAATCCAAGCTAGACCTAAACTTTCCAAGGTGACCCAGGGCATGGCAGTCTTAGGTGCCAGAGACTGAATCCCAAGGAGTCTGGATGACTGTACCATTGTTGATGCTTTATGACTGCATAGGGCATAAGTGTTCTCCTCACCTCTTGTTCCCTGTGCCTTCAAATATTTATAGGAAATTGGCTGTAGAACTCCTCCTCTCCCTTGCTCTGGTAAGGTTCTGATTCTCAGAACTGACTTCAATAGCAAAGAAGGGAGAATTCAGATAAGAAAATACAACAGTAAAGAGGACACGAATAGAAGTAGGGAATGCATCCCACTTAAGAATCACCTCAAATGAACCTTCAAAGGGATGCTGTGGAAAATCCTCAATACCCGACAATTCTGTCCTGAATGGTGAGGACCAACGTCTTTACTGAGCACACTGCAAGAGCCTAAAGGAGTCCTTAAGCGTGGCGCATGTACCGTTGGTGTGGATGCCATCTAACAATGGATACTTAAATATTTTCTCTTTGGTCTTGCCAGAGAGAAGCACGTGTGGTAGTTCGAATATAAAATTGTCCTCCAGAGCCTCATGTGGTTGTGACTATACCTCACACCCAAATCACCAGCTGGGAGAAGCTTTGGGAAGTGAGCCCTGCTGCAGGAGGTGTGTCACTGGGGGAAGACCTTGAGGTATATTAGCCTGGCTTGGAACTGCTTAGAAAGCTCAGTCTTGCTACAGTCTCCTAGCTGCTATGGTGACATGTGATGGCCAGCCTCTGCTCTGACATGATTTCCCTACCATGTTGAAACTTTCCCATCAAGACTGCAAACTGAAATAAATCTTTAACTCCCATATGCTGTTTCTGGTTGGGTGTTTTGTCCCCAAAACAAGAAGGTAACTACTACAATAGGTAATTATCATTTATCAAAGGGGAAACAGCCTTGTCTTGTATTCTTCAATACAAAAGCTCCTTAAGATTGTTGATCTATTCGATTGACAGATACATGAGTCCCACAGGGGTTAGAATTTTAGTTGGTCTAGCCATGTTGATGGGTTGGGGTTTGAACCCAGATGTAACTTGATCCAAATTTAAATTCTGGGCTGGGCATGGCGGCGCACACCTCTAATCCCAGCACTTGGGAGGCAGAGGCAGGAGGATCACTGTGTGTTCAAGGTCACCCTGAGACTGCATAGTGAATTCCAGGTCAGACTGAGCTAGAGTGAAACCCTACCTGGAAAAAAACAAACAAAATTGTGCTTGTTTTCTGGTTTTTTTTTTTTTAATTCTGAACCAGTTTACCACACTTTCTAGCTGAATGATATAATGAATGTGTAAATCTATGTAGGATAGTCATGTGGGAGAAGCAGAAAATACACTCTGTGGTTCCAAGACCAAAGGCATCAGGTGGCTGAGGGTAGCCACGTCAGGATCAGAACACAGGGTGACGCCGGTCTCTAGTGTGGGACGGAATCTCCGTCAGTGTTGCTGTCGTTGCCACCATGCCCTTCCAACTTCTAGGAAACTGTGGTAGTTCGAGTGAAATACCCCCACCAGGCTCATGTGTTTTACGCACTTGGTTCCCAGCTGGTAGCCATTTGGGAAGGTTGTGGAGACTTTGGAAGGCAGAGCCGTGCTGGAGGCAGCGCGTCACTCGGGGAGGGCCTGCAGGTGTATTAGTCCAGCCCACCGGATGTTTAGGCCGTTTCATTCAGACTTCTTCCTTCTAGCTGACGTGACAAGCTGCCATGATGACGCCTCCCTCAAAACCAGAAGCCAAAGTAAACCCTTGCCTTCCATAAGCTGCTTCCAGTGGGGTGTAGAGTCCCAGCAGAGACAAGGAAACTGCTGCCCCAACCCTCACTGCGTGTGAACTCCCTTCTGTCCATCTTCATCCACCCCCATGGCTTTGAGCCTAGCTTGTCTCTTAGACCCTGTTTTCTGTGTTCTTGCTCCCAGGGTCCCTTGGCTCACTCCCAAGTTGGCACTGTGATCCTACGAAGAAGCCTCAGGGACCCTCTATGAAGGAGCCTCAGAGACTGGTGCCTGACCTTGGCTGAGACTAGCCCCACTGTTGACAGATGGGAAGGAGGCCACTCTGAGATGCAGGAAGGAGTGCGTTTCCAGAAGAGACATGGGTACATTGTGAGAACTTCCCCTTGGGGCTATTGAAAGATGGGGTGCTCTGCCTCCAGCAGTAGTGAGTGATGGCTTCAGTGAAGGGGTTCCATATAATCCTGTGATGATCGTGGGAGGCTGGCTCTGCACGTGATGAGGCAGTCACACAGGGCTGTTAGTACCTCGGTGGCTTGTGACATCGGGGGCTCATCCGACACTCAGGTTAAATGTCTGCCACGGTTAGGTTATGACTCCCCTTCTTCATCTTCCCCCCCGAGGCCCAGACATACAGAGCAGCCATTACACTGAAGTACACCGGAATCTTCACATGTGAGCAGAGGAGGTATGGTGTCCGTCTGGGCTCTCCAAGGTGAGTAAAACCAATGGTGTGACTATGCACGATGAAAGGGATCCATTAGCTTAGCGTTCACGCCATAAGCGACTTAGTTGAACCACAGCCGTCTGCAGGTTGGCCAGGCTGGGATCCGGGTAGCTGCTCAGTTCATGAGATGGATGCCTCCGTGGTCTCAACGTGGCTCCGAAGGCCTGGGGGTCCTCTGGAGAGCAGCTGGTCTTCAGTCCACACTGGAAGGCTGAAGAAGCTGGGTTCCAGTGTCAGGGAGCCACGGGGTGCATGTGCTCACCAGTAAGGAGCAAAGGCATCCGGGCAGACAGCTGCTGCTCCCACACGCGTCTTCATATCCGCAAGTCCTAGTTCCAAGTCTCATCCCCCCCCGGGGGGGGCAGCGATGGAGTCACACGTCTTTATACGTGCAAGTCCTAGACCCAAGTCTCACCCCCCAGGGGGGCAACGATGGCATCATGACCATCATGACCACGACATAATAAATGTTATGAAAGTACTAATCTGGGGGCTTCTGCCGGGCATTTTGTAAACCTCAGGACCCTGTGATATCCCAGGATCCTGCAGTTTTTATCGGAAACAATTATTTTATGACATATTAACTCAGGGCATGCAGGTATAGAACAAAAGTAACGGCAAGGTTCCTGGGGGTGATTGGCAGGTTGGAAACTTCTCTCTGCACCCTTCCCTGCTGATGCTGGATGACCTGGTACCCAGCAAAAATATATATATAAATGATAGATGTAAGTGAAAAGTATCTAAAAGTGTGACAAAGGTTAAAAAAAAACAAAGATAATATTCACAGCAACAATATACTTAGCCTAATATGCATGAAATGCTGTCATTGCAGCATGAAATCAATTTAAAAATTATTTGTAAGATTTTATATCCCTGATGCTGGACTAAATCTTTGAAGTCTGCATTTTACAGTGCATCTTCATTTGGAGTGGTAACAGTTTAAGTACTCAGGTATCCACATGTGGCTAGCGCCTACTCTACTGGACAATGACATCTTGGTGGAGACCCTACTGTTTCATAGACGTGAATTGGTGGATACCAGTGTCCCACGTGGAGCATCCTGGTTCATACTGCTTCACTCTGCTGTTGGCTCACCAGCTAACTCCTTCTGTTTATCATACTCTCCTTATTGTTCTTTTATATTTGTTTCTTTTTTTAATATATTTTTAAATGTATTGATTTTTTAAAAATAAAAAGACTGCACGCATACACTCCCTCTCCAAATTCTGTCGAGGGTCTTTGGTGGGGTTATTGGTACTTATTGTGGGGGCCAAAAGGCCTCAGTCGGTCTCTGCAGGGATGGGGAAACATGGTGTCTCAGGCAATTATCACTCACCCTGACGCTCTTACAATCTTTCCATCCTTTCTTCCATGATGCTCCCTGAGCCCTGAGCTGTGGTGGGCAAGACAGAGCTCTGATTTAGTGTTGCTTTCTCTGTAGACTCTGGATGTCTGTTTTGATGAGGTTTGACTGACCACAGTGTCTGCCACCATTTCCCTGGAACTGGTTTCTCATGCTCACTACGAGAGCAGTATTCATGTCACTGCTTCCCCTCTAATGACTTCTGGCCTGGGCAGATGAGGTGGAGATGACCCATCTTCCGGTAGACAGACTGCTCTCTCTTTTTAATTTTTTTTTTATTTTACAGAGAGAAAGAGAGAGAATTGACACACCAGGGACTCAGCCACTGCAATAGAACTCAAGATGCTTGCGCCACCTAGTGGGCATGTGCAACCCTGCATGTGACTCACCATTGTGCATCTGGCTTACGTGGGATCTGGGGAGTCGAATATGAGTCCTTAGGCATCGCAGACAAGCACCTTAACTGCTAAGCCCTGTCTCCAGCCCTGGCTCTCCCTTCTTGATGTATTGATGTGTCCTTGTTCTCCCCTGTATTCTCCTCCATATTCATTCTAGACAGGAAATACTGAATTTTCACATCCATGAGAGCTTGGAGATAGCATTTAGTTCACAAATGAATAGTAGGTCTTATGGATTCAAAGTGATTAATACAGAGTACAGTACTAGTTCTGGCAACTTCCCGTGGAGCACCATTTTGAGACTAGGAGCCATTTTCCTTCTGACCAAATTCAGTATGCTATGCCTCACAGAAATTAAGGAGGTGCTTTTCTAAGAGTGAGTTTTCAGCAACATCTTCAGGGGGCCAGCACACAGCCCAACAGGATGTTTCCCAATCATTCCGATTGGAAGAGAAAGAAGGCTGGGAGTTTAAAACCAGAAGCCACAGCCAACCCCTCTCATTTGGCTCTCTCTTAAAGAATTCTTCCCCCTAAGTCTTCACACAAGCCAGCCAGACCTCAAGCTCTTTACAATCTGGGCGTCTTGGGAGTGAACACTCACTGACTTCAAACCTGTTATCAGGACCTTGTCTGGGATCAAAAAACCCAAGCAATTCGGATTATACCTCCTGGAAGCCAAGTTTCAGAAAGCTCACAATACACTCATTTTCCAGGACAATATGTGTCTCAGAGTTGATCCTTGATCCTGTTACAAAACAGAGAAAAGAGCTATGTCCTCTGGCCAGCCAAGAAGCCCTGTTTTCTTAGCAACTGGCACCATTAGCCTCAGAAGGGGATAAGCAACCATTGGAATTTCAAATGGAAAATTTCCCAGCAATGCCTCCCTCTCTTCTGAGAACAGCAAAGACTGGCTGGCTTACACGAGGTACCTGGGGTGATATCCTGGCACGCAATACACAGCAAAAATATGGCCTGGCTGTTTCACAATAAGAGTCATTTATTATTTTAATTTGCTATATATACTGAGCAATTTTTAGTTGGGGAAAATGCATTTATTTTTTCTTATAGTAAACACTGTAACTCTTAGAATCAAATAAAAATGTGCAAAATTGAGATAGATCACAAAAACACAGTTGTCGCTCTATCTGGTCTTGTTATTTTACATGAATAAGAAAGCAAATGAATCTTTTATGGACTTCACTTTCATCACAAATAATGTTCTATATGACACTTAAGATATTCTTAATTATTTACTAACTTTTCTCTATTAATTTCTGGGCACTTGGAAATAGAGATTTTTTTTGAAAGGTGTTGATTTTGCATAAACATACCTTTCAGCATTTCCTTGCAATCTATTCATTTCAAGGACATTCTCCATATAGGATACAAATTCCCCATTTCCTTTGCACTGCAGTTTAATGAAACTCCAGCATTTTTCTTGCTCCAAAAATGCCAAATGTAGTTAAGAACGCCTTGATAATATGCTATTGCTAAAAACTATTTATATTCATAGATTCCTGGCAGTTTACTACTTTTTGACATGGTAGCTCTCATAGTAGAGCTATGGCCACTATCTATGAGTGTGTGTGTGTGTACACATATATAAGTTTGCATATATTATGTGTATATATGTATGCTAATCTTGTTAACTTAACATAATTAACACAAACAAAGATTTTAGTGTACTTTAGTCTCCAACTGGTACCAAATGCGTCTATATTCTGAGACATACAAATGTGTAAAGCAGTTATTGTCAGGATATAATTCTAGATATATATCTGTAAATCATCTTTAAGTGGTTATGAATATTTCAGAAGTTAGGAATAATGTATAGGGAAGCAAGATGCCCTAAATTTCAGCCAATGTCAGTTTCATATTTTAGTGCTTCTGTATGAAACCCTTCATCCCCATCAAGTTACTTCTATGACATCCACGTGTGTGTGTGTGTGTGTGTGTGTGTGTGTGTGTGTGTGTGTAAAAGTGAAGGAAAGATACAGAAGGGACTGAACACATTTCAAGGAGAGAATTCAGCATCTTCTGGTTTATGAGTGAGTACACGGTGTCTTTCCAATGCAAACACACAGGAACCTTTTTCCATCACTGAAACCTGCAGGAGGGAGCGTGGATGCCATAGTAAGTAGGTGAGAGACGCCTGTGGTGATTCGCAGGGTGGGGGAGGGGCGAGCGCACAGTCTCACCTTCACAAAGTCCCCCACCCCGAGTAAACTGTATAACTCCATCAGTCATGGATAACTCCATCAGGGAGTGGGGCTTACTTTGTGGACTCTTTCCCTCACTGACCAGATAACGAGTGGGCAATTCCCTAGATGAGCATAGCTAAATGCTATTTGTATTTCATTTGGAGAACATGGGATCATAGTGGGCCAGCCTCACTTCACTAGGACCTCATGATGTTTTCTGGGTGCCTGGGTTTCAACTGAGCTCAAGGTTCTACATGAAGCGGGGGGCAGACATGGTTTAGCATCTCTGGCCTCATTTTTTTAAAAGGTAACACACCAGAATGCTGCGTTCATTCTTGCAACAGCAAGTATGCGAACAGCCTTAAAAGAGAGAATGAATTAAAATGCTGTTAATTGTGCTTGAGGCTACGACATTGCTTCCCAAGTAATTATGAGAGGGAAAAGCATCCCTGGTGCTCTTTCTGGTTTCTGAGAGTTCACAGAGAAAGTGGGGAAAAGTGGCTTGCATTCCTCCCTCAACTTCTTGTCCTTTTTGGACCATCATCAAGCCAGGAGCCACAGCCCAGCTAGGAAAGCTCTCTGTCTTTAAAGCCACAAATTCCTTTTCAAGATGGGGTTGAGCCAGAATGGTGTCCACTGTGGTCATAGAAATAATCCATTATCCGAGCTGGGGAGATGCCTCGGTGGGTAACATGAGCTCCCAAGTTCAATCTCAACACTCACGTAAAAAGCCAGGCATGGAACTGGGAAGATTGCTTAGTGGTTAAGGCACTTGTCTGCAAAGTCTAAGAACTCATGTTCTAATCTCTAGGTCTCATGCAAGCCAGACGCACAGTGACACAAGCATGCAAGGTTTCACATGCACATAAGGGGATGCACATGTCTGGAGGGAGTTTGTTTGCAGCAGCTGAAGGCCCTGGCATACCCATATTCTCTCTCTCCCTCTCTCTCTCTCTCTCTCTCAAAGAAATATAAAAATAAATAAATAAATAAAGTCAGGCATGACCACACAAGCGTATAACCCCAGGCACTGAGGGAAGCAGAGACAAGAGGATTGCTGAGACTCAGTGGTCAGCTGCTCTAACTGAAAAACAGGGTGCTTAGGGCTCAGTAAGAAACTGTGTCTTAAGGAAATGAGGCATTAAGAGAAGAGGACACCAAGAGGTCTGCTTCTGGCCTCCACACATGTATGCAAGGGCATGCACATTGCACATACATGCATACACCGCATACATAAAAAAAATGGATGAACCTATTTTACCTCTTTTGCTGATTAGAATAGGGCAATGTTGCAGAGGGACCATCTGTTTTACAGAGGCAGACACTAGGGCTCAAGGGCTCATACCTGATTAAAGAGCTTTTCAGTTCTCAATTTCTCAACAAGGTTTTTTCCTCCCTCTCCCTCAGAATAAAAACGATGAAGATAAAGCAGGGTAGATAGGGAGGGATGAGTGCTGGGCTGGGGAGCTAAAGGGATTGCATTTTGTTCTTGAACAAATTTGTCACCTTCAGAGTCTCCCTTGACCTCTTGCCTTCGTCACTAGAAGGGAGGATGTCGCAGCTGAAATAGGAAATGCACACATTTTCTTTTGAGAAATGGATTACAGGAAACACTGGTGACTTCTGATGTTGTTCCAGCCACATTTGGGGAGCGTCTGGAGTGACGGGTGGACCTTGGACGATTACCCGTGTATCAGAGTTCAGAGGTTTATTTGCTCTTGCAGAGGTTCCAAATACTCTTGAATGCAGCCCAGAAAATGAATTAAGAGGGAACAGGGCAGCTACAGGTACTTGGGGAC
Organism: Dipus sagitta; assembly: GCA_036346955.1. Classification (NCBI taxonomy): domain Eukaryota; kingdom Metazoa; phylum Chordata; class Mammalia; order Rodentia; family Dipodidae; genus Dipus; species Dipus sagitta. Next base: position 1,606,944 of record CM070780.1, on the reverse strand, counting down.
GTGAGGAGACTTAATAGGCCTCTGTTGAGCACAAAGGCCCTCAAACTCCATTAGTAGTATCCTTGGGAAAGCAGCACATGCAGGCAGGAACATTGTGAAATGGCTGCCACTGGGGCCCTGTACTGCAAACACTCCCCACCTAACTGAAAGTAAGGAGGCCTTGGCAGACTAGAATGAGTACCAGGCCTCCCACCCGTGCACACACAAAGCCAGGACTCAACGAGGAGCCTAGCAATTCAGTTTTGACCAGTCTCCCAGCTTCCACCAGACTTCCGGTTTCAGAGTTTCTGCTTCCCCGTGTCAGGACATCTTCTTCACAGAAATTACATGCACCCCCTCTAAGAATGTTTGCATGTGACCAGACAGGACCAAACCCTAAGAAAATCAGGAAATCCTCAGAACCTGTATTTGACAAGCCTCGAGGTATCCAGTCTAAGGACTGTGTTTCTTGAACCAAAGATTTTTATTTTTATTTTTTTGGTTTGTTTGTTTGTTCCTGTTTTTACCTACTGCCAGATCTAAGAGATCACTTGGAAAATGTATTTTTCTCTTGGCACAGCAACAAGATATTTATTTAATCATAGCAACTTAGAGCTGAAGGATCTTAGAAGTAAGCCTTCACGGTGGCTGAGCTCTTTTTGTTGTTGTTGTTTTGTTCAAACAACTCTCTTTTACCACCAGGTTCACAAACTGTCAGCATACTGTAATCAGCTAGAATTAACAATATCACTCAAGGGAACCTCATTTAATTAGCCCGACTCTAATATGTGGCAGTCTTTGAGAACCACCCACCTTGTAAACTTTTAATATATCCATCCATACCCACGTTAATTATTTATTTGTATCACTAACAGATAATCTTCAAGCAATACCCATGTGTGGTCGTTTGAATGGATGTCCCCCAATAGATTCAGGAGTTTATTAAAGCTTGTAACTTACTGGATTTCCAGCTGCCTGACTGGAGGAGGTACCACTGTGGGCAGATCCTAGGGTCCAGCCCTAAGGTGTTACTGGGGGCGGATCTGAATTCAGCGCAGAGAGAAGTGTGAGTTCTGCTGGGTTCCTGGTGGGTGCTGGCTTATGGTGCTGCTGGTGGTATTTCTCTCTGCTTGGACCAGTGAAAGGGGGCCAGCTTCTTCTGCCACTTTCGAACTTCCCCTGGATCTGTAAGCGTCAATAAATCCCTTCCTCCCACAACTTGTGCCTGGTTTGGAAGTTCATCCCAGCAACGTTGAATCTGATTACTATGCCACGTAATCACCCAGAAAGACCTTGTGTGTAGACCAACATTAAACATCTCGGATGTCTTTCTAAAAATAAGTCAGTGCTTGAATTCGGATCTAACTTGGTGATTTCTCTCTGCTTAGCAGTCATGGTATTTGCATGTTTGGATCATCCAACGAGGACTGAGGATTGGGGACATCAAGAACTTCTTAGGATCGGATGCTAACAAAAGGGTAGGGATAGTCACTCTGTCCTGGCTGGCAATCAAAAAGGAACAGAAATCCCACATCACCTTTCTCTCCCATTTTGCCATCCAGGCTGGTCAGCCAGAGCTCTCCAGCAGGACTGCCCTTATCATTTCATGCACTCCTTCAAATAAGTGCAAAGGTCACTCTTCCTCACGCACAAAGCCATACCACTTGCCCCAAGGCCAAGCTCTGCACGTGGCCCTGGATCTAGTCTAATACAAGGTTTTATTTGCAAGCCAGAGAGAAATGAGGCTGGAACCAAAGCTACTTGGTTTTCACTGGAAGTGGAGGGAGAGGACAGGAGACAAGCGTGATGACTAAGTGGCCAGCAATGTCTTCCCCTAACCCCACCCAACAACCTCGTCCCGTGTCTCACACCGTCAGCCATTGTTGGGGTTGAACCATGGGCTCTGGAAGCTGCGCTTGCCACTTTCAGTGACATGAGGGTCTCGGGTAAGACTTCCGCCAGGTTCTGGTAAGGGACAACGCCTCCCTTTCCTACAAGGAGCTGAAATCACAGAGTGGTGAAGGACACAGGTACTGATGGGGAATTATTATGTATTTCATAAGCATGGTGCAGAGATATTAAAAAAATCTGAGAACGATTGATTTAAACCAGAGTGATTAACATTTTGGCACACATTAGTTGATCAGATGTTAGCAAAAGCCCTAGGGACAAGGACATGGGAGAGGAGAGTTGTGATGGGTGAAGTGGGACAGTAAAACCCAAGGCTTGGGGGAGGGACCCCAAGGGAGATATTTCCCTGAGGGTGTTTGGACAAGAGGGCTAGAGAGGAAGGGGAGCTGCCAAGAAGACAGGAGCAGAGGAGTAGATTGCAAAGGAGGGATTCCAAGGACAAAAGCACGCTTCTCCCCAGCTGAGCCCAAACAGGGAACGACTAAGCTAGCCTCATTTTTCCTAGCTGCATCTTCATCACACTAAACACATTTGGAAATGAAAACTCTTCCCACCGCCAGTCACATTAATAGTACTAGCTAACATCGACAGGTGTTTGTCATGTCCTAGGTGTCATAAAAAGCCCATTTCTATGAGACAGGGCTACTATTGCCCCACTTACAAAGCAGACACCAGAGAGCTTAAATAATATGCCAAAGGTCACACAGCTCTGAGGGTCTAAGCTAGAATAATAACCCAGACATTGAGCCTCCTTCCTTCCTTCCTTCCTTCCTTCCTTCCTTCCTTCCTTCCTTCCTTCCTTCCTCTCTCCCTTCCTCCCTCTTCCTGTCCCTCCATTTCTACCTTTCAACGGCATAAGGGGCAGAGGTGAGATCCTACACCCCGAGCATAGTACCCATAGCACCCTGAGTTCTGCCAAGTCACACCTCTCCTTTTCTCTCTCACAAATAAACAGATAACAAAAAATGAATTGACAACAGATAGGCACGTATTTCTGCTTCTACATACAGAGGCCAAAAGAGATCAGAGAGAGACTACATATTTGACAACCAGAGGGAAATGAGGCTGATGTCACAGATATCTGTTTTTTTCTTCTTCTTTTCTGGAGGTAGATGGAAAAGGATGGGTGACACGTGTGATTTCAAAGCAGTCAGAGCTGTCTTCTCACAACTCCCCTAACCCAAGAGCTCCTGAGGTATCAAATGTGATCACATACAAACATGGTTTTATATATGATGTAACCACATGTATGTACCATTTTATTGATTTTATGTATGTGTGTGTTATTATATATGTATATAAAGCAATACCTGACAGCAGAAGAGCTTTCTGGGTGGGGAGACGGGAGCATGCACCATTGAGATTATATATTTATAGAGAGAATACAAATATTATGTACACGTTAAAGTTAACATGTAATTATTCATCTCCATGGGGGACAATGTGACATGTCAGTTCATGTATACATATGTAATGAGTGGATCGGGGCACGGCGCGTCCATCACTGCTCACCTCACATAGCTATCACTCCTCTGTGCTGGGTGGATGTCCAGTCCTCTCCGTCATGCCTCAGCCACAGTGTCCTGCTGTGCTATGAGACAGGAAGAAACAGGAACAGTCCCTCTCCGGAAACAAGGGCCTGCTCGTCCCTCAAGAGAGTGCACGTCATGGGGGAGACACACCCACGTGTGCTGCCAGGGATGGCCAGCGGGGTATTCATCTTTGAGGCCTGTGCCGAGTCCTGGAAGAAGATGACCGAGTTGGGGTTCTTAAGGGCTGAACCCACTTTCACATGAGCCACTGAGGATGAAGGCAGAAGACACGAGGTAGAGTTGGTGCTCTTGTGGTCATTCGCAAAGGTAGGGTGTGGGAGAAGGGCCCTGGTGAGTGATCTAGGGGAGGAGAAGGAGGAGGTGGATAGGGGTCCAGAGTTAGGCACAGCGAGACAAACTTCCAGAGGGTGGTTTCAGCCTCTGTGGGGCCGGCTGAGAGAACACAAGCTTCAACTGGGGACGTGCTTTTAGAGTCCAGAGCTGATGGCGTCACATAGCTACTCTTTGCCTCAATGATGCCTGCGGTGTTTGACTCTCTTGACAAGGCAGAAGTGCCTCCAGTCAGAGCTGGCGATGAATGCCTGGGCTGTGTTTGCAGATGCCCTTCAGGGTCATCTTAGAAGGAACTCCACATTTGCCTGGATAGTAGAAGCATGATAACTAAAAGCAATACAATCAAAAGAGCTAAATGCATCTGCTGGTGTTGAAAGCCTGCATCAGTCTCATCTGATTTCCCTTGCTAAAGGCTTCCAGAATGGCTCTGGGCTTGCCTCTCCCCCTGGTGTTCCAGCAGACAGTCTAACAGGAAGTCTGAAATCATGTCAGTCTCCTGAACAACCAGCAGGGTGATGGCAACATCCCGTGGAGACTGAGGCTGGACCAGAGGTACCATGGAGCCAAGAAGCTACTGTTACCATTTGTTGCTGTAGACCTGGCACCGATCTCCAGGGCCCAGCACAAAGAAGGTTCTTGGCCAGGAGATAGTTCAGAGATGAAGTGACTCCCTTAGCTTACTCAGAAGGTGGGCTTATCATCTATTGCTATACAACTGATCATCACACACTTGGAACCACTCCCCACTCAGGGCTTGGAGTCATGTATAGCAGCTCACAGTGTCTGTGGCTCAGACATACATGTGCAGAGCCTGAAGTGTAGCTCAGTGGCCCAGTGTGTACTTAGCATGTGCAAGGCCCTGGAATCGAACCCTAGTCTTGTGAAAGGAAAGAAAGAAGGGGAGAGAAGAGGAGAGGTAGGAAGGGACAGAGAGACAGACAAAGAGATGGGGACACAGAGAAAGACAGAGACAGTGACAGGCAAAGAACACAGGCTAAGGAGACAGCTCAGTCAGGAAAGTGCCTGCCTTGCAAGCATGAGGACCATGGTAAGGGAAACTACAGCTCTGGGGAGACTGAGACAAGTGGATTCCTGGGGCTACCTGAGCCGCCAGTAGAGCCCACTTTGCGAGTTCCAGGCCAATGAGAGATGCTGTCTCCAGAAAATGGGGGGAGGGCTAGAGAGATGGCTTAGGGGCTAAGGTGCTTGCCTGCAAAGCCTAAAGACCCATGTTCGACTCACCAGATCCTACATAAGCCAGACGCACAAGGTCACACATGCTCACAAGGTGGTGCACATGTTTGGAGTTTGATTATAGTGACATGCCAATTCTTTCTGTCTCTCTCACTCTCTCTGCTTTCTCTCATTAAAAAAGGCCAGTCTGCAGTGACCTTGGGATGACTCAGAAGGCATCATGGTGCTGGGAAGAGGTGACAGGGGTGCTCAGTATCTTTCCTGAAGTCGGCTTCCTCCCCTGCCAAAGGTCTTCTGGGAGACACAGTCTCTGCAGGTAGGTGGGTGTCCCTTATCTCCCTCTGCCTTTCTAACACCATTATCAACTGGGAACGACTATGAGCCAGAGTCAACACGTGATGGCCAAGACAAGATGAAGCAGTGAATAAGGTGTCATGGGACTTCCAAATTCTAGAACTATGACTGCCCTCCAGAGCTACGCAGGTCCTGCCTCCCTTGTCCTCCGTCCTTTGTACTGTCCCTTCCCTCCTCGGAAACCTTCCTGCCATGGGCCTCTGCAGCATCCTATAAATACATACGTGTGACTCTCAGAATGAGTTCCATGGAGGGCTTCTCCAGGGACCATAAATGAGACACCAGAGCAAAGCTCTGTAGTCAGGGTGTGCAGCAGATTTCGCCCTCTTCCCTCTCTCCCCTCACCATACACACAAGCACAAGCCCTCTGCCTGCTTTCTGGAAGCTCAGACGAGTCCCCACTAAAACCTCTGAGAACCTGTGTGCTGTGAAGTGAAATGCTGCTTTAGGGGCTCAGCACAGAGTATGGGGAGCACGGTGGTGCTTCTCAGAGCATGCTGGAGTATTCAGTCTTTTTCAGAGCCAGCGAGCACGAAGTGCGATCATGCTCAGGGGCTCGGAGCTGGTGCATCGGGCTCACTGGAGTCTCTGTTTAGGGGGATAATGCATCACACCTTCTCTGTGGAACTGGTAGGATTAATTGCATAGTCTTATGCATGTATGTACTTAACCATGCATGAGTATGTCCCTGACTGGGAGATTCATTTGGCAGGCTTTCTATTCCTTTTTGGCTCCTAATCTGACTCTTCCCTTACCCCAAATCTCTCTTCCCACTAAACCGAGGTAAAAACTTCTTCCATTCCAAATTCAAAACACAAGACTACATTTAAATTTCTTCCTCTAATATTATCTCAGAGCAAGACAGAATCCGTTAAAAAGAAATCAATCAAATTTTGTCTTACAACCTCAAATCATTTAATGAAGACTAAGGGTGCCTAACCTACGCTATCCCAACAAGTAGCTGTTTGTTTTCCCAGGACAGGTGATGGATCGCAATGCAGTGCACCTGTCACCTCAGCTTCTGTCTTGACATCGATGAAACAGAGGGGCACAGAGAGGTGTGTGCAGATGTAGTGACCCATGTTGTTCTGCATAAGGGTGCTGTGACCACCAAATCCATTCAAGGCACAGTTCATGCACATTTAAAAACAATATAATAGAACTCTGAAACAACATACACCGGAAGGGCCCAGGCTAAACAGTAGCTACTGGGAGGTGGCTAACGTTAAGGCACTCGCCTGCAAAGCCAAAAGACCCAGGTTCAATTCCCCAGGACCCATGTAAACCAGATGCACAAGGTGGTGCATGTGTCTGGAGTTCATTAGTAGCAGCTGGAGGCCCTGGCATGCTCATTCTCTATCTATCTATCTATCTATCTATCTATTATTTATCTATCATCTGTCATCTGCCTCATTCTCCCTCTCTCTCAAATAAGTAAATACATTTTAAAAAATGATACAGAAATACTCAGAGGAGAGTTCTCCAAGGGCATTCCAAGGGCATCTGTTAGGAATACGATAAGAAATCAGTGTGGTCTTATTTGAAGGAAATTTGTTTTATCAGAGCTATAGCTATGGCTCAGTTGTGGTAGAGTGTTTGCCTAGCATGCACAAAACCCCAGGTTCAAACCCCAGCACTGATCTCAGCAATTGAGAGGTAGGAGTGGGAGGATCAGAAGCTCAAGGCTATTCTCCTGAGGTTACAGAGTGAGCTCCAGGCCATCTTGGGCTACATTAGACCCTGTCCTTAAAAAAAAAAAAAAAAAAAAGCTTCAGGCTGGGCGTGGTGGCACACGCCTTTAATCCCAACACTCGGGAGGCAGAGGTAGGAGGATCACTGTGAGTTCCAGGCCACCCTGAGACTACATAGTGAATTCCAGGTCAGCCTGGGGCTAGAGTGAGAGCCTACCTCAAAAAACTAAAAAAAAAAACAACAAAAAGAAGCTTCATCAGTCAATTATGGATTAACTCATGTTGTGTGTGTGTCTGTCTGTCCAAGTGACCGAAGAAGCAAGCCAGTCATATTTGGCAAAAAGAAAGCTCCTCTAGACTCTTGTCCTCCTGTCCTGGTTTTCATTTCATATGGAGAAATGAGTCCGTGTGAGTATGTCAATGTTATACAGGTTTAACTAAACAAAATACATAACTGTCTAGAAGAGACTTATGCTCTACTTTAAGAAATGAGTGGTGATATTATGAAAAATTGTACGAGAGACTCAGGTTTTTCCGCTACTTGTAAGCTGCCTGCCACATTTCATGGGTGCTGGCGGAATACAGAAGACCCCTGAGTCCAAAACGGAAGACTTTATCACTCACAGTGTGGCAAGCAGCAAGAACTTCTTGGGTGTCTGGCTACCCTGTCCTCAAGGCCACAGAGCCACTGTGGACCACACAGGTTGAGGCTGCCCCCTGTGCAGGGTTTGTGTCAGGGCTGAAAATCCCTGACAGAAACCCACATCTTTTGTAATGGGACTGAGAGAAAGCCCCGCCAACTACAACCCCAGAGGCACATATTACCTTTATAGTAATACTGGATGATAAACAATACTGGCTGTGTTTCCAGGAGGAGCCCAATTCAATGTTCCAAAGCTTTTGTGCTATGCAGACACCCTTGAAAGCATAGTCTAGAACGCAAGCTGTCAAAATTCTGCTTACCAGACATGTGGGAAAACAAGAAACCGGTGAAGAACGGTCTCATGGCAGATAAGAGATACTGAGGCAGTACAAATGGAAATAAGAAAGGCCTGAGCTGCCACGACTCTGAGATCAATGTAAACCATGTCAAGTCACCAGATCTAATGAGAGTTCAGCAAAAACACACTGGATGTGATAAAGGACTAATTGAAACGGAGTTACATCCACTGTATAATACTTGATGCAGGGCTGGAGAGACGGCTTAGCAGTTAAGGTGCTTGCCTGTGAAGCCTGAGGACCCAGGTTCAATTCCCTATTAGCCACGTAAAGTTAGACACACAAGGTGGTGCATGCGTCTGGAGTTCATTTGCAGTGGCTAGAGGCCCTGGTGCACCTGTTCTCTATCTGCCGCCTCCTCCTCCTCCTCCTCCTCCTCTCTCTCTCTCTCTCTCAGACACACACAGATAAATAAATAAAATATTTTAAAAAAATATTTTAAATATTAAATATTTTTAAAAACTTTATATATATATATATATATATATGTATATATTTCCATGTATACATAGACATAAATATATGCCTTGAAATATTAGTAAATTATAATAGCATATTTATTTATAAATTAGCATTCATAGAAGTAAAAAAATAAAACTGGGGCTCTGCGCTCACCTTGTTTCACATTGGGGGATATGCACTGAAAAGCTCCTCTGATAAGCACTCTGATGGTGCTGGGTGATGGCTCAGTACATACAGCACTTGCCTCAAAAGCATGAGGACCTGAGTTCAATCCCCAGAGCCCCTGTAAAATGAGGAGCATGGTTGGTGGCTGGCCAGCCAGTCTGGCCTGATCAGTGAGCTCCAAGCCAACAAAAGATCCTGTGTCAAAAAGAGGTAGACAGTGTCCCTGAGGAACACCGCCCAAGCTTGTTCTCTGGCCTCCACATGCGTGTGCAGACATGTGCACCCACAGACACATGAGCACATGTACACACATGAACAGATACCACACAGAAAGAGACAGAGAGAGAGAGAGGAAGGAAGGAAAGAAGGAAGATAAAGGAACAAAGGCCCGCTAGGGATTGGTTTTATACGACTGTGCATGGAGTGGCGGGATTCCAGGATGTAAAGACTCTAATATAATGTTCTTCTCTCCCAAGAGCAAATCCAGACTCTCTCCAAATACGTCAGCATCATGAGTTGGTATTGTTTAGTTACAGGTAACATTTCTCTCTAATAAAAGAAGTCATCTCTAATCTCCTTAACTATTTGAATTAGATCCAATTAGCAAAAAAAGGAAGAAAGAAAGAAAGAAAGAAAGAAAGAAAGAAAGAAAGAAAGAAAGAAAGAACGAACCTTAAACTTTGACCCAATTTCCAGAAGCCAGTTTCGCCAGAGACTTAAACTTCACCCTGGTCTCAATGAGAACCTCCACTGACTAATGTATGCAGGAAGGGCCCAGAGAATTTGACATTGTGGAACTCTTCCCCAACTTTCCCAGTTGAAAATTTGATGAATCACATTCCAGTCTACCTGTGGGCCAATGCTGGGAGACAGTGAGTCGTCAAAGTGGAGGACGACCCCAAGAGTCCATGGGAAGGTGCTCTAGTGAATTCCTTCCAGATGAAACACTGATCCTCTCTTGGTATGTCTATAAGGCAGCCTCTCATAGGCCCTCCTGCTATCCCAGATTTTGCCATCAGTCCTGGTCATCCCTCCACAGGAAGCCTGATCCACACTGCTTTTTAGAGACCCTGGAAGGGGCTGGAGAGGTTGCTCAATGGTTAAGGCACTTGCCTGATTCCTTAGTACCCATGTAAAGCCAAATGCACAAAGTGGCTCATGTATCTTGAGCTCATTTGCAGTGGCTACAGGCCCTGACATGGCCATTCTTTCTCTCTCTCTCTCTCTCTCTCTCTCTCTCTCTCTCTCTCTCTCTTTCTCCCTTGCAAATAAACAAACCAAAAAATAAAATAAAATAAAAAGACAGAGACCCTGAAAGGCCATCTTCACAACTGCTTGGAGAAAGGTCATCCATGAAAGCTCAAAGGGGTCACCCTCGGCTGATCTTCACAGGCAAGAAGCAAGCAGCCCCGGTATTTGCTTAGGACTAAAGATTGTCTCATCTCCCTCCAATCAGAATGCTGGAATACCAAACCTTATTTCATTCCAGACGAAGTGCAGATTCTGAGGTCTCCTGGAAGCCTCCATTTGAATACTGGCTCATCTCCGCAGTGTGACCTTGGCTTAATCACACTGCCTCTCCGTGCTTCAGACCCCTCACCTGTCCACACGGGTTGACGCTCTTAGGAAAACTTTTCACAGCAAACACGAAGCAGGTGCTAGATGCTCCGCATACACCGTCCTTTCCTTTGTTCCTGTCTTACGAAGCAGGCAGAAATGTTGACCCAAAAGCTACAAGACTGATCTGTCTTCAAAGCTACTTGTTATTGTTTTTTGCATGTGTATGGGCGTAGTGTGCAAGTTTGTGTGTATGTGTGTTTGAGTGCATGTGGGCATGTGCATATGTGCGGGTATGCATGCATGTGTGCGTGCAGGTATGTGGAGACAGTCCAGAAGTTAATATCAGGTGTCTTTCTCAGTAGCTCTCTCGGTCTCTCACGCTCGCTCGCGCTCTCTCTCTCTCTCTCTCTCTCTCTCTCTCTCTCTATATATATATATATATATATATATATATTTCTTTTTTTTTTTCATTTTGGTTTTTTCAAGGCACAGTTTCACTCCAGCCCAGGCTTACCTGGAGTTCACATATTTTCTTTATTATTATTATTTATTTATTTGAGAGTGACAGACAGAGAGAGAAAGAGGCAGATAGAGAGAGGGAGAGAGAATGGGCGCGCCAGGGCCTCCAGCCACTGCAAACGAACTCCAGATGCATGCGTCCCCCTTGTGCACCTGGCTAACGTGGGTCCTGGGGAGTCGAGCCTCGAACCAGGGTCCTTAGGCTTCACAGGCAAGCGCTTAACAGCTAAGCCATCTCTCCAGCCCTCACATATTTTTTGAGACAGGATCTCTCATGGAAATGGGAGCTCACCAATTCAGCTAAACTAGCTGACTAGCAAGCCCTAGGGATCCTCTAGTCCCTGCCGGGCCAGTGCTGGAATCACAGACACGCACCACCCAGCCAGACCTATAGGCAGGTGCCGAAGCCAGGTCCTCATGCATATTCAGCAAGCACTTTACCAGCTCAGCTATCATCCCCTGGCCCTAGGGTTATTATTTTACTGCTATTATTTGGTGTTTGCTATTTCTTATCACCAGGTTTTCCCGGGCTCACTCTGACTCTCAAACTCTACCTGTAAATGGAAAGCACCATTTCTTTTTTTTTTTAAGATTTGTATTTATTTATTTTATTTGAGACAGAGAGTGGGAGAGAGGGGGAGGGAGAAAGAGAGAGTGAGAATGGGCACACCAGGGCCTCTAGCCACTGCAAATGAACACCAGATGCATGCGCCACCTTGTGCATCTGGCTTACACAGGCCCGGGGGAAGCAAACCTGGGTTCTTAGTCTTTGCAGGCAAGCACCTCAACGACTAAGTCATCTCTCCAGCCCAAAAGCACCACTTCTAATACATATGAGGCAGGAGTCACGGTGGCGGAAGGAGCAGGTCAGCAGAAGGCAGGCCACATGGACAGCTGAAACCAAGGACCAGTCCATTAATCCAGGTTTTGTAAAGGCAGGAGCCAGGAAAGGAATCAGTGTGTTAGGGTTTTATTAGGAGAACTGCCTTTGGGGACAAAATGGAGCAAAGTTGGGAGAAAACAGAGAGCTGTCAGACTGCCCTTCCCCAGTGAAGAGCGTGGAGAGCGAAGAGGTTAGGCGGAAGCCCCCACGCAGGCCTCAGAGAGCAGGAAAGTCAGGCAAGCCCAGCGCAGAGTCCTCCAGAGCCCTCCAGCCAAGACAGCTGTCAAGGGTGGGGGTGGCATCTCTGGGGAATGGGCCTGCCTTGGCATCCCTCCACACTGTCAGTGACAGAAATAAAACCCCAGAAGGCCTGGCTGTGATGTCAACCAAGGATGTCCCAGCAGATCTGGCTCCACTGTACCGTTGGGGTAGAGGCCCGCCAGGCGAATCTTGTGATGAATGCAAGTCAGTCTAACACTCTCTTGTCTTTCTTGGCACATTAGGGGAAAGTATCTTTTCCTGTTCAACTTGAAAGGGAAATGGAGATCATGGCGTGCTCAAAATTTGCTCTGGGGCTGGAGAGATGGCTTAGCAGTTAAGGCGCTTGCCTGCAAAGCCTAAGGATCCATGTTCAACTCTTCAGATCCCACGTAAGCCAGACGCACAAAACGGCGAGGCAAGCGCAAGGTCGCGCATGCCCACTAAGTGGTGCAGGCGTCTGGAGTTCGAATACAGAGGGTGCTCTGGCAGAGCGGCTGAAACTCCATCACGGAAATTTTATCCCCAGAGGTCTTTACCATGTCCCTGGGAAAGGGTTCACGTAACAGCTTCCAAGGTAAAGACCTCACGCAGTTGACTATTACTGGAGGATGGGGGTGTGCAGTGCTTAGAAAGTTCTGTTTAAGGTGGTTGGTACTAGCAGGCACAGGTTTTAATCCCAGCACTTGGGTGACAGAGGTAAAAGGATTGCCTTGAGTACAAGGCCACCCTGAGACTCCAGAGTGAATTCCAAGTCAGCTTGGGCTACAGCAAGACCCTACCTCAAAAAACCCTAGGAGAAAAAAAAAAAAAGGTGGGTACTACAGTTTAAATGTGAAGCTGCACAGGCCCGTATGTTTGAGCATTTGGCTCCTAGCTGGTGGCACTGTCTGAGAAGGTTGTGGAACCAGTAGAAGGTGGAACCTTCTGGGAAAGGTAGGACACTGGGGGTGAACCTTGAGGTTTCATCACCTGACCCCACTTCCTGTTCACCGCTGTTTCTTGACTGTGGATACAATGTAATCTGCTGGCTTCCCATGTTCCTGCGGCCCATGAGCTGTCCCTAACACACAAGGACTGTGAGCCTAAAACTGTAAGCCTAAGTAAACCCTTTTCCACTTTCTTTCTCTCTCTCTCTTTCTTTCTCGAAGTAGGGTCTAACTCTAGCCCAGGCTGACCTGGAATTCACTATGTAGTCTCAGAGTGGCCTCGAACTCACGGCGATCCTCCAACCTCTGCCTCCCGAGTGCTGGGATTAAAGGCGTGCGCCATCACGCCTGGCAACCCTTTTCTTCATTAAGCTGCTTCTTGTGTATTTGCTCACAGCAAGTAACTAACACAATGGGAAAGGCTTGGAAGACATTTGCAAACTGACAGCTTTCTCAAAAGAACTTTGAAAAGCCCGGCGGCGTGGTGGCGCACGCCTTTAATCCCAGCACTAGGGAGGCAGAGGTTGGAGGATTGCCGTGAGTTTGAGGCCACCCTGAGACTCCATAGTGAATTCCAGGTCAGCCTGGGCTAGAGTGAGACTCTACCTTGAAAAAAAAAAAAAAAAAAAAGAACTTTGAGGTGAATATTTGATCCAGAAAATCATTTGACTGGTCTTCACCAATAAGACAAGCCCTTGTTAGTAGACAAAGTGTCCTCTCAAGACCTAGCACTGTGTCCAGTCAACTGCCAGGGGCAGCTTCATGTTGGCAAGGGCTGGCAAGGCATCCTTAACCTATTGGAGTTCCTAGGCGTTTGTGCATGCATCTGTCTCATGGCACACACTGTCAGTGCCTGTCCCGCCGCTCTGCGCTCTGCCGTCTCTTTGGAGGCTGAAGGACTCTGCTTGTCCTCCAAGTCCAGCCCCGAGTGGTGGCTGTTAGACTTCCGGGGTCTGGAGCACATATCAGCTGTTGGCTGGATCTGCAAACCCGTCAGAGAACAGACCTAACAACACCCTGGAAACATTCCCAGAGACACATTTCTCCTGGAGCCAAGAAGGAGCACAGTGATCCATTTCAAACTTATTAATAACTGTCATATTTCCGTCAGGGCAATGGGAGAGCCAGTTTGGGGGTTTGGTGTATTGGATTCTGCGTAGTAAGTCAAGATATCAAGACGGTAGAGGGCTGTGGGTTTTGAAAGCGGTACCTCAGAACACTGGGAAGGTGATAAGGCAATGCCCTGATACTGGGTCAGCCTACTGAGGAAGGGGGCCTGGGAACCTGTATTTTGCAAAGCCTTTCCCATCAGTCACATGCTCAGCCACACAGATATCAGTCAAAAGCCCAGTTCCCAAAATGACACCGACGGATACTAGGGTTTGCTGATTTTGACTTTATCTTCAGCTGAACGAAATATTTTTGGAACAGGCTATGAAATAACATAAAATCAAGATGACTAATACACACCGAAGAGGGGCTGAGCTGACCCTGAGATGGAGGTTAGCATATGGATTTTGATCACAGACTACCCCTCGGGTTGACCCTAAAATCAATATTGCATGGGGGGAACTAGTAAGCTGTGATTGGAGTCCCAGAAGAAAAAAGAGAGAGCCTCCCCGTGGAGCTTGGCAGCTCGGCGTAGGCCTTCTAGAGTTGGCTTGCATTGCACAAGGGGCTAGGTCTTCAAGTCAACCAGTCACTGGATAGTGGGATGCCTGTAGAAAGGGCCATGACCTCGGGCCAGGCAGTTTCTTCAACCGAGGCAATCCCCAAGAGAGCCGACAGCTGAGACACCTGCCAGGACTGCTGCCAACATCTTGGGGACGTCTTTTACTTTTGTAAGGGGGTCTGGGCAGAAGGGTACAACATCTGCCACAGTGGGTACAAAACTCCAGATGTGATTCCGTATATCTAGCGTGCCAGCAGCACCTGTGGTGGGAAGAAACCTACCTGCTTCTCAGCCCTCTGTAACACACTTTCCAAATGAACCTCTGATGCCAAGGGGAGAGTCAGAAGTTAGGACTTTACACCATCCGAGACACATTCAGTGAGCAAGCTATGTGTGGGGGTAAACTGAGACACCAGACTGGGCTTTGATAGACTTGATAGAAGTCTTAGGCTTAGGTGTGATGTGCCAAGGAGACCACAAGTATCTGTGTGCTGACCATGAGGTCACCTCTCAGCTCACTGTGGACCAGGAATGAACACACAGTGTCAATAATCCCAGGCAAATATTATACCCATTCTATGAATCATGTCTTATAACCAAATAATGGTCATCCTATAATGCCCTTCCCCTAAACACACACACACACACACACACACACCCCAGCCTGTTCTCACCCACTCACAACCCATTGTATCTCCTCTGAGAGTTGGGCTCCCACAAATCACAAGGAGGTTTCTTATGGCAGAGGATAATACTATGGAGTCTAGATCCCAGATATTTGACTGTGTTGATTTCTGTATGGGTCTGCCAAGTTCCACAGTGGTTAGAGTCCCCTAATCCCTCAGTAATTATTAGAGTTGTCTAGGAAAAAAAGAAAATCCACCCTATTCTTTGATGAGAATGCATCTTTGGTATTCCTGTTTATTTATTCACATGTAATGAGCAGGAGACACTCGGTGAGATTGCTCCGTTCCTCCATCAGATTCCTTTATGCATAAATTATCTGAGGGTGAGATTTATACTCAGGGAATAATGAGGTAAACAGGAGCAGAGGGAATAATTTAAAAGCAATTCATAATAAGGCAGCAATCACATTCGCACCAAAAGCCCGGAGAACCCCAGACTATTGTTGAGCTCTGTTTTGAAGTTAGGTCAAAGGATAATTTAATCCCAGAGACGAATTCTCCAATGAAGCCCCCAAATGCTTCCTCTTGCTTTAACCATGTCACCCCTTAAGACCTGACTATTCTGAATGAAAAAAATAGTGCGTATCTTCATTAAGATGTTTTTGGTAGTTTCATTTTCTGAATTAATGAAGTAGGGGCATGTATGTGTGTGTGTGTGTGTGTGTGTGTGTGTGTGTGTGTTTTAAAAGTTACTGCCTGAAGAAAACATCTTCATCACCAACCCCCAACTATCTTTAGTTCTCCAATGTCTTAAAACAATCTGCAAAGCCTTAAAAGGGAGCCTGGTTTAGAGCTCAATTCATATACAAAGACATTTGCTCAATCCAAAAGGTATTATTGTTTAAACTCTGACCAAATAACTTTATGACTAGAATTGTAAACAGAAACATAATTTGCTAATGGCTCATCCCTGGAGCCAGACCTTACTCCTTTTACCTGGTTATTAATCTGGGACGGCAGGGAAATGAGATGAAAGCAATACATCCGAACCTCATTTAGAAAATCAGCAACATTTCCTAGGCCGTCTGCATGGATGTAATGGGGAGCTATTTTGGCTAGTCAGCACTGACCTGGAGGGACGTGTGTGGAACCAGGTGCAACTCTACATTGTGTTGGTTTCTTTTATCCTGGTAGTTTTCTTGTAACTAAAACAGATTGATAAAAATCTGTGACTAACAACCCGCTCTAGGAGGAAATCCCCGGCCTCTAGCCCCATGCCTGTGGTCAGCTTTCTGAGCTCCATGTTTGCGTGTCGGACCTACCTGATGGTCCCGCTGGCAGAGCTGACCCTGTCCCCCGTATCGCACCCTCCAACCCCCTTATCGCATATATTTCTTTTCACTTGTTTATTTAGATATGTGTGTGGTATGTGTGGAGTGGTGCGTACGTGCGTGGTGCATGCAGGTGCACCTGCGCCCCATGCTCAGATGTAAGGAGGGCAGAGGACATCAAGCGGCCTCCTCCATCCCCCTTCAGGGCTGTTTCCTTGAATTAGGATCCCTCATTGAACCTGGAGCCACCCTGGTTTTCAGTCAGACTTGCTGAGTAATAAACCCCAAAGATTCTTCTGTCTCTGCTCCTACAGGACTGGGGTGACAGGGGATTGTGGCCACACCAGGCTATGTCGGCTCTAGGGAATCCAACTCAGGCCCTCATACTTATACAGCAAGTCCTCTTCTCCACTGAGCCACCTCCCCAGCCCTCTTTCTGTGGCTTTTAATACCCAAAGGTTTCACATCACTTCACAGGCAAAGTAGGCAATGTCTTTTGTCCTCCATTTTAATTAGATCCAAATACTAATCATCACCAAATTCTACTGGCTCCATCTCTTAAATGTTTGTCTTATGGTAGGAGTTGAGATTACATTAAATTATTGAAGAAGGGGCTGGAGAGATGGCTTAGCGGTTAAGTGCTTGCCTGTGAAGCCTAAGGACCCCGGTTCAAGGCCTGATTCCCCAGGACCCATGCTAGCCAAATGCACAAGGGAGTTTGTTTGTTCATTTGGAATTTGTTTGCAGTGGCTGGAGGCCCTGGAGTGCCCATTCTCTCTCTCTCTCTCTCTCTCTCTGCCTCTGTCACTCTCAAATAAATAAAAAATAAATTAAAAAAAATCATTGAAGAAAAAGGATAAACAATATGGCAGGGCTCTTGAGTCAAGGACTAGTTAACCTAAAAGTTCAACTTACAAGGTGAAGAGGGGAGGGGTCTCATGTCACTGGTGTGTTCATTATGAATCCTCAGTTTAACTGGCCTTAAGGAGTTAATGCAACCTGACTACATTACATCATATTATTTTAGCCTGGGGCTATAGCTCAGTGGTAGAGCACTTGCATAGTATATGCAAGGCCCTAGGTTCAAAACCTAATACCAGGAAACAAACAAAAAAGTATTATAACATTACCCAAGCTATATTGTTTAGAAGGCAGGAACATATAAGGTTCCTTATGCTCAGTACAATCAGGTCACAATTCAGTTCTGTGCTTGGTGGTACATTTTTGTGTGAAAACAGATGCAAAATTGATGCAACTCTTTTCAGAAGAAAGGATGGAATGTTGAAGGACTGGTGAAGCTTTCATGGCGAGAGGGGGACTCTTGGGATGGATGTCAAGGTGGCCTGTAGTTGCCCATGGCTGCCGCCTGGAGCAGTAGTTCTCACTGCTCCACAGAGCATGGTAGGATTGGCCTGGTGAGAATGTTCTGGGGTGATTCTCTGGAGTCTTTTGTCCTGCCCCTAGTGGGTCACATTAAAATTCCCCTGGGACTCAGGCACACAGCCAGGTCAGGGAACCCATGTGTTGTGGATTGAATGGCAAACGCCCCCCATAGGTTCATGTGTTTGAACACTCTGTCCCCAGCGGGTGGTGCTGTTCAGGTCGTGAAAAGTTCAGGAAGTAGACTTTGCTGGAGGAAGTGAGTCACTGGGATACAGCCTGAAGCGTTTGTAGCCTGGCTTCACTTGCTGCTGGTTCTCTGGTTTCTACTTCTGTCTGACATGTAGTTGGCTGGGCCACCATGGCTCCCCATCACAGTGGACCAGTCTCCTTGAAAGGGAGATAAAATAAACCCTTTCCCTCCTCAGCTTGCTCCTGGTCAGGTGTTTGCTCGCACTGAGGAGAGAGCACCTGACATACCGTGGAGACGAAAACGAGGCTTTCCAAGCAAACACCCAAGAGTCAGTGGGAAGGAGACATGGGTCTATGCAAACTCTCAGAGAACCTTCCAGAGAAGCGATGGGCTGCCTAAGGTAAAGGGGAGGGTGGGGATTTAAGGGAGGCTGCAGACACATGAAATCAGAGAAGCTTCGACAAGACAGGTACTGGGTCTCCATTGTTCTTATGATATTTGTCAAAGAAAACAAAGGCTTGCAGGTGCAGAGCAGCCTTGAAACATGAGAGAAATGCACGTCAAAACTACAGTGAGATTCCATCTCACCCCAGTCAGCATGGCGGTCAGGAAGTGGACAACAGATGCTGGTGAGGATAAAGACAGAAGGGAATCTTAGACAGTGATGGCGGGGACATAACTAGTCCATCCACTGTGGAAGTCAACATGGAAGTTTTTTCCAAAAAAAAAAAAAAACTGGGGCTGTCGAGATGGCTTAGTGGTTAGAGCGCTTGCCTGTGAGCCTAAGGTCTCATGTTTGACTCTCCAGGTCCCATGTAAGCCAGACACAACAGTGATGCAAGGGCACAAGGTTGCACGTGCACCAAGGGGGTACACACATCTGGAATTTCATTGCAGTGGCTGGAGGCCTTGGCACACCCACCTCTCTCTTTCTCTCTGTCTCTCTCTCTCTCCCTCACATGCATTGCAAAAAAAAAAAAAAAAAAAAAGCAGTCTGTTGGGCTTACCTCATTAAAAAAAAAAAAAAAGGGTATAGGGCTGGAGAGAGGCTTAGCAGTTAAAGTGCTTGCCTAGGAAGCCTAAGGACCCAGGTTTGATTCCCTAGTACCCACGTAAGCCAGGTGTACAAGGTGGTGCGTGCATCTGGAGTTCATCTGCAGTGGCGAGAGGCCCTGACATGCCCATTCTTTCTCTCTCTCTCTCAAATAAATAAGCTTAAAAAATTTTTTAAATAAAAATTAAATAAAATCGATCATCCATATTATGGCCCAGCTGTTGCGCTCCCGGGCATCTACCTGAAGGCCAACACAGGTAAGTGTACCTCATGTCACTGCGGCGCTGCTCACAGCGGGGCGTTACGGAGCCGGCCGAGGTACCCAACAACAGAAGAACGGAGAAATGAAACGTGATATCGACCCATGATGGAATTTCTTTTTAGCCTTAAAGAATGAACTCATTTACAAAAATCTCATTTGCAAGAAAACGTATGTACAACTGGGAATGATCATATTAAGTGAATTAAGCCAATCTCAGAAAGACAACGTACGTTTTCTTTCATTTCTGGTTCCTGGGTTTTATATGGACGTACAAAGTCACATGCACACGGGCGACATGCAAAAGTTACGCCATCTAGCGGGACAAAAGGGCCTAAGACCAGAGGGAAGGCAAGAAAGAGGGGGGACAGACAGCTGTTGGGGTGGGGGGATGTGTTCAACGTACAACATATACCTGTAGGAGAACTTTAAAAAAAAATTTAGCCGGGAGTGGTGACATACGCCTTTAATCCCAGCACTAAGGAGTCAGAGATAAAAGGATCACCATGAGTGCGAGGCCACCCTGAGACTACACAGTGAATTCCATGTCAGCTTGGACTAGAGTGAGACCCTATCTCAAAAAACCAAAATAATAATAATAATAATAATAATAATAATAAATTTAGAAGAAATCTGGTTTAGAATGTCTAGGATACAAAATATCTATAGCAGAGCTTGTCAGCACCCTAACCCCCATGCATGTCGGACAACCTCCCATCTGCACTTCTTTTTCTAAATATTTTAATTGTTTATTTATTTGAGAGAGAGAGAGAGAGAGAGAGGAAGAGGCAGAGAAAGACAGAATGGGTGTGCCAGGACCTCCAGCCACTGCAAACAAACTCCAGATGCATGTGCCCCCTTGTGCATCTGGCTTATGTGGGTACTGGGGAATCGAACCTGGGTCCTTAGGCTTCGGGCAACCGCCTTAGCCACAAAGCCATTTCCCCAGCCCATCTACACTGTTTTTTTTTTAAAAAATATTTTATTTATTTATTTATGAGAAAGAAAGAGACAGAGAGAATGGGCATGCCATGGCCTCTAGCCACTGCATAGAAACTCCAGATGCATGCACCCCCTTGTGCATCTGGCTTACATGGGTCCTGGGGAATCGAACCCGGGTCCTTAGGCTTCACAGGCAAATTCCGTAACCACCAAGCCATTTCCCCACTACCCCCATGTGCACTTCTTTACCAGAGAGTTTTATCTACCTCCATGGATAGCAAGCCAGACACCCAGCAGGCTAACCAACACCACCTCCCAGCAACCCATCCATTACTAATGGCCACCAGGAATCGGTATATAAGCCAGGCTCCTGGCCCCTCAGGTGGGATAATCTGAAGGCCATGTTTCCACTGGCTCCCAGAGTCTCCAGCTAGGGGAAAGCTCCGGGCACCCACAGTAGCATGGATACTGGCTGCTTTTGCTTCTCTTCCTCTCATCTCCGCTCCCCTTCTCCTGGGATCGCCTCACAATTAAATTACCTGTGCTCAAATCCTTGTCTTAGGGTTTGTGTCTAGGGGAACCCAAAATAACACACCAGCCAATCATTGCTGGGGCAGCAAATAATCACCATTGACTCAGGCTGAGGAAATCATAATTGAAAAAAGCACATAATTAAAATGTCCTTGTGTGTGTGCACGCACGTGCTCATGTGTGTGCATGTACACGTGTGCACATAGAGGTTAGAGGGTGACACTTGGTGCCTTCCTCAATTGACCTCCACCTTATTTTTTGAGACACAGTCTCACTGAACCTGGAGCTCACCTATTCAGCTAGCCTAGCTAGCCAACAAGCCTTTGGAATCTTTCTGTCTCCGCCTCTCTACCTCTGGGATTACAAGTGTGCACTATCCCCAGCTTTTAGGTAGGAGCTTGGGATCCAGGTGTTTATGTTTATGCAGTGAGTACTTCATCAACTGAGCCATCTCCCCACTCCCAAAATTTTTAAGACGACTTGACAATTTAACAGCATCTAAAAGCCTTGGTGGATGTGGGTAGATACAGACAGGTTAGATGACCAGGCTGTCCTCAGTGTCCATCTCTCCTGGCTACTGAGGGTTTCTGTCCACTGATCTCAGCTGCCCCAGCCCCTTTGAGTCAACTCTCTGCCACTCGTCCTCATTAATTTATTGATTTAATATTTCGGTTTTCAGGCACTCAAAATTCCTCCAACCTGCCTCCTTGTTTCAAAGCTCTATTCCTCTAACTTTCCTAATTGCCATCAGCCTAGAACTTTCTGTTCAACCCTGAAAAACACATCCAAGCTGCCTCTTCTTCCAGGAACCCTTATGCCTCATTCTTTGGACAGGTAGAGTCATTCAACACTCTGAGTATTTCTGTGTCTTCATATAAAATGGTACCGATAGTGAGCATTTTATTTAATATTTAATATTAAAATAGAATTGGGTGAAATCGGAAGTCACAGAAGTCTTCTACTCTGGCTTTCTTGAACTCACAGGCTACGGTGCACCCCAAAGCAGGATGGCTTTCCTTGAATGTGTGCGTGTGCACGTGCAAGTGCATGAGCATGAGCGTGGAGGCCAAAGAGCAACCTTAGCTGTCATCCCAAGGAATGCCATCCATCTTCTTTTTGAGACAGGGTTTCTAATTGGTCTGGAGCTCACCAAATAGGCTAGACTAGCTAACCAGGGAATCTCCCCGTCTCTGTCTCCTTAGCTCCTCAGCACCAGGATGACAGGCTTGTACCACCATGCCTGACATTTTTACATGAATTTTGGGAATCAAACTCAGGCCCTCATGCTTGTGAGGCAAGCACTTCACCCGCTGGGCCATCTCCCCAACCCCCAAGCTGGCTTTTAGTGACCATTCATGTTGTTCCAAAGCTACTTGGGTTAGAACACAATCATTAAGTTAGTGTGCAGAACATGAATTTAGATATATTCCTCTGAAAAGAGTGGGTATTATTCAGCAGTTTAAAAGAACTTTTGAGAATAAAGCAAAATCTTTATGCTCTCACTTTTTCCAATAAGAACAAAGCATAAAATTTTGTGCACAGCATAAGTTTTAAAATTGCCAATTTGAAGAGCATGGAAGCAAATGCATTCACGGTCAGTGTGGGGTGTGGCCCGATAATCACTCTGGTGATTATTTTTGCTTCCTTCTACTTTTTGTGGGTTTTAAAAAAATTTTTCAATAATAAATAGGTTTCAGGAAATAACAATGATACCTTTGCTACCCATAAGTAACGATTTCCTACAGATCAGTCACCAGGGAACATATTTTATGTTATTAAAGAATTATCCCCTAGCACACCAGAGCCTATAAGACCTCAGCAGTGATGTCACTCTATTCTTCTGCCACATGGTTTGTCCTAGAGCACAGGAAAAGCTGAAATGTCCCACACTTAGCTTTTTGTAAACACTTTTAAAAAATTTTTATGTATTTATTTGAGAGTGACAGACAGAGAGAGAAAGAGGCAGAGAGAGAGAGACACACAGAGAGAGAGAGAGAGAGAGAGAATGGGTGCACCAGGGCTTCCAGCCACTGCAAACGAACTCCAGATGCGTGCGGCCCCTTGTACATCTGGCTAATGTGGGTCCTAGGGAATCAAGCCTTGAACCACGATCCTCAGGCTTCACATGCAAGCGCTTAACCGCTAAGCCATCTCTCCGGCCCCCACACTTAGCTTTTGAATGAAGGAAGGATGACACCCAAGCCTAGGAAAGAGGCATACACATCCCTTGTCTATAGACCAAGGGTACTAATTAAGACAGACAAAAAACATTAAGTGAAATGCAAGCTAACCAAATTCAAGTCAATAATAATAATTATTATTAATAATCAATTATTATATATAATATGTTATATGTAATAATATACTTATATATAGTAATTATTATTATTATGTGGGGGGGTGTGCTCTGCTAAGGCACATGTGTGCAGGCCTGTTGTAGTCAGCTTCACATTGCTGGGATGAGCATCCAAACCAGACACAGATTATGACAGGAGGGGGTTGATTTCAAGTGTACAGATCCGGGCGAAGTTCCATCAGTGGCAGAAAAAGCTGCTTCCATACATCCGAGCAGAGAGAACGAACCACACAGCCAGCCAACCCCAAGAGCAGCAGTGGGGAGCCACAGCAAGCAGCAGGGACCCCGCCAGAGCGCAAACCTCTCTGCAGACCTTTTGGAAATCAGACCCTCCCCCAAAGACACCTTAGGGCTGGACCCCAGGATCTGAGCCCCCCAACCAGTGACACCACCTCCAGTCAGCAAATGGGGACCCAAGTTACAAGCTTCAATAAAGCCTAAGTCTATGGGAGGGACATACCTTCAAACCACAGGAAGAGCGAAGGGAGTCCCAAGCTGGTGGCCCTCACCTTCTGTCTTCTTCGAGACACGTCTCTGCTGCTGCTGCTCACTGCTAGGGACACCAGGCTAGCTGGGCCATGAGCTTCAGGACTCTCCTGACTCCACTCCCCACTACTTTAAGCACACTGGAATTACACAAACATACACCACTTTCTGTGTGTACCAAGGCTTTGAACCCCGACTGGCAGGCTTGCAGAACAAGTGCCTTTAACCACTCAGCCATCTCCCCCGTCCCAATTCAAAAGCTTCTTAAAGAAGTCTCTCCTCCACTCTGGAGTCGAGTTCTCTAGAAATGAGTGACTTCATAAAGGAAAATTGTTAACATAATGACTAATGCCAACAGGCCAAGGGAGAAAAAATACATCTCCATCAGCACTCAGTAGGTAAGTGGTAAACTGAAAAGGCACGTCTCACATTGGGAATGGAAGGCCTCTTAACGTGATGCCAGTCATCAGTTAGCCATGCAGAGTGCTGGCTGTGATTAATATGACTTTAATACATGCCAAAGGTTAAGAGTCAGCAAAGGTGAGGAACGCCTATGGAAACAAGTGCTATAGAATACAAACACAAGATATCCTCACATCACTGACCATTGTTCTAGAATATCTGGGCGATGCTACTGTCAAGGAACAAAAATGCAGGGTACCGTGCTAGAGTAGGATGATCAATTCATTATTTTTGGATAGTCTTGCATTAAACAAAAATGTTAACACAATCAAATCACCCCCCTTCACGGTTAGCCTTCCTTTTTTTTTTTTTTTTTTTCAAGGTAGGGTCTCGCTCTAGCTCAGGCCGACCTGCAATTCACTAGTCTCAGGCTGGCTTCGAACTCATGGTGATCCTCCTACCTCTGTCTCCCAAGTGCTGGGATTAAAGGTGTGAGCCACCATGCCTTAAGGTTAGCCATTTTAAACAGAAAAAGGTTCAGGATAGAAGTCAGACACAAGATCAATCTATAAACAGCTCTTAAACCATGTCCATTTGGACCACACAGTAGGGAAAAAAAATCCCATCCTTAATAGCACTGAAGATAGAAAATTCCTAGAAGCACCCGTCTCATAAATGCAGCATACAGGAAGGAGAGTAATATACTCCCCAGGAGGTAGAATAGATGGAGAGGTGGGTAGGCTGACAGAGTAATTTGAGAAACACTTGTAGGCGTAATGCGATCCCAATGAAAATACTCATAGATTTGGTTTAGCTAAACGATTTGAGTTCTGTTTGAACACACACCAGGTCGCTTCCTCATGCGGTTCAGGGGCGGTCTTGCTAACTCAGAACAGGGTGACACCTCCTCCTTTAGCTCCTATAACTACCCTGCACTTGGCAGTTAGTGAGCATTTGGGGAAGTAAGATGTTGATCATCTTCGTGCACGTATACATGTTGTATGTGTGCATGTTTGTCACTCTTCAGACCTTACTTTATTTAAATTTTTATTTATTTATTTATTTGAGAGCGACAGACAGAGAGAAAGAGGCAGATATAGAGAGAGAATGGGTGCACCAGGGCCTCCAGCCTCTGCAAATGAACTCCAGACGTGTGCGCCCCCTTGTGCATCTGGCTAACGTGGGTCCTGAAGTATCGAGCCTTGAACCAGGGTCCTTAGGCTTCACAGGCAAGCGCTTAACCACTAAGCCATCTCTCCAGCCCCAGACCTTACTTTTTTTTTAAATTTTTTTGTTGTTTATTTTATTTACTTAAGAGCAACAGACAGAGAAAGAGGGAGGGAGAGAGAGAGAGAGAGGGAGAGAATGGGCATGCCAGGGCTTCCAGCCACTGCAAACGAACTCCAGACGCATGCGCCCCCTTGTGCATCTGGCTAACGTGGGTCCTGGGGAATCAAGCCTCGAACCGGTGTCCTTAGGCTTCACAGGCAAGCGCTTAACCGCTAAGCCATCTCTCCAGCCCCCAGACCTTACTTTTTAAGACAGGATACCTCATTGAACTCAGAGGTTACCAATTAAGCTAGACTAGCTAGCCAGCAAGCTCCAGAGATTCTCCTGTCCCTGCCTCCCCACCACTGGGGTTACAGACATACACCACCACATCTGACATTTTATGGGGGTGCTGGGGATCTGAACTCAGCCCCTCATGCTTGTAAGGCAAGCACTTCACCCACTGAGCCCTCTCCCCAGGTCCTTATGTTCAATTTTTAATTTACAACATCGGGTCTTAAATTGTCCCTGCCCAAACAGGCTGCAAACTTTTTAAAGTCAAAGATTAGATTTTTGTGCCTTTCCAACTGAATGTTTAGCGTGCCAGGGTCATCCACAGAGATGACCGATTGCAAAGCTGTCATTAGATCAGTACTAGAGAGAGAGAGAGAAAAAAAAGATAATAAAAATTCAGCATTCGCAGTTGGGGAAGTGAAATGGGAACTCCAGAAACAACGTGACATCTGAATGCCAAACACAATCCCAAGATGCTGTGAGCCTTCCGTCAGCTAGAACGATTACGGCTATCCATGTTGGCTGCGCTTTCCCCTCGCTGCTAAAATATGCTGGAAGCTAATGATAAAGAGCTGGGGTCAACTCAGCAACCCAATGAGGATTCTAACACAATAGGGGTGAGCAATTAGAAGGGATACGTGTCTACTCAATAGCCGTGGGTGACCTGTGAATCCGAAGGGGTGAATAATTCCCAACGCTTCAAGAGCTGAAGCTTTCAGAAGCATGCACCGAGTGGGCCTGGCCGGTTCTCAAAGCACAGTGGCTGCAAGTTACTCACTTGATATTTTAAGCATATTTTGTGTGCTTACATTTGTGAAATTGTGTAAAAGTTGAGGAGGAGGAGGAGGAGGAGGAGGAGATGCTGTTGGTTAGAACGTATATGTGGGAAACGTAAGTATTAAGTCAGTCTGTGTACAGTTTCCAAGAACTATGATTAAGCAAAACCACTTGACTTCAACTGGATGTCAGTTCTACCTAAATATATGCAGGGGATATTAATACTATACTTGTGTTTACTTTAACAGCCACCAGGCCTGTGTGAAAATCAGTTTCACAGCCAAACACAGCGACAAAAGATGACAACTCCAGGAACACAGAAACCGCTTTGCAAGTTTTGCTTGCATTTTCTATGTGATCTCCAGAGGGTGGTGGGGGGGGATCCCTACACTTCTACAGTGGCCAGGTACCCATTTCTCCAGACTCTGGTGGGCAGGTGTCTTACAAAAATACCAACATGCTTCCTAGCTATTGCTAAGAAGTGGGTGAACTCACCTGTCAAGCAGAGCTCCTCATTTCTGAGCAGACACATGGGATCTCGGAGCATTCATGCATTCAGGTCTCACATAGAGAGAAGGACTGTAGGTCCTGCCTCCATATGGGCTCAGCTTCTTGTGGCTGACTAATCTCACTGTGGCAAATGACCAGATGATATGTCAGGTCTGTTTTGGAGGGTGACAATGAAAGCATTTTAGGAATGACCTGTACTTTGATCAAGTTTACATATATCTGGAAAGATAATTCACAAAGCACCTAAATTGAATAGGAATTCAAGATAGCAAAAGAAAAAAAAAACTGTCAAAAATGTATGGTGATGGGAACTTTCCAAATCTGTGCTACAGACAGTGGTAAAAGAGAATCCAGAGTGTGGGACTGGATTACGGAGTCACGAGACGAGGCCTTTGGAAGACCTGGGCCTACTACTAGGGACCCTTAGCCATATGCTCTGCTTTGCAATTCTTCTCCAACTCAGAACTATGTGTCTTTGAGGTTGTCATCTGATCCTCCTAAGCCTTGATCTTCTCACCTGTACAATGGGACTGACAGTATCTACCACAAGGGCTAAGTCAGGCAATGAAAGCAGAATATGTCTGGTCTATAGCAAAGGCTTGGTTAAATGTTAATTCCCATCCATGCAGCAACTTGACCTTGAAAGGCAGATGCCCAGAAATGGATGAAAGAGAGACAAAAGAGGCATAATGCAACTCAGAGGCTGCTTAGAGCAAGCAGCTGACATAGCAATAGGCCCCTTTCCTCATGTGCATCCTGGTTACTTAAAATATACTACTAGGGGCTGGAGGGATGGCTTAGAGGTTAAAGCATTTGCCTACAAAGCCAAAGGATCCAGGTTCGACTCCCCAGGACCCACGTTAGCCAGATACACAAGGGAGCTCATGCATCTGGAGTTCATGTGCAGTGGTTGGAAGCCCTGGCAAGCCTATTCTCTCTCTCTCCTTCTCTTTCTCTGTCAAATAAATAAATAAAAATAAAATTTTAAAAAATATATATACTACTAAAATGCAGAGGAGCTTTAAAGACCCATTTGGTCTTCGTTTTGGAATCTGACTCAGAAAAGAATGCTTCGTTGTTTTCCTGATGTTTCATTGAACACATTTTGGGTCCAATGCACTACCATCAAAATAGCACCTCAAATGGTTGGACTGAAAGATCAAAATAAGGGGCGGGAGAGATGACTTAGCAGTTAAGGCACTTGCCTGTGAAACTTAATGACCCATGTTTGACTCCCCACGTCCTACATAAGCCAGAAACACAAGGTGACACAACACACACGCACACTAGGTGGCACACACATCTGGAGTTCGATTTCAGAGAACGGAGGCCCTGGCATGCCAATTCTCTCTCTTTCTCATAAAAAAATTAAAGATCAAAATGACCCATTTGGTCCAGAAAGGAAGGTATCATTGTTGGGTTTTGTTGTGTTGTGTGTGTGTGTGTGTGTGTGTGTGTGTGTGTGTGTGTGTAAACACTACTTTAAGTATCACTCTGATGGGCCAGGAGATAGCTTGAGCCCTAAGCGTGAGCACTTGAGTTTGGATCCCCAAGACACACATAAATGCCAAACATGATGGCACGTCCCTGGAACCCCAGCACACAGGAGGCAGAGACAGATGGACCCACGGGGTAAGCTGGATAGTTTCACCAAATCAGTGAGCTCTGGGTTCAAGTACAGACCTTATCTCAGTAAATAAAATGG
This sequence comes from Dipus sagitta, assembly GCA_036346955.1. Taxonomy (NCBI): domain Eukaryota; kingdom Metazoa; phylum Chordata; class Mammalia; order Rodentia; family Dipodidae; genus Dipus; species Dipus sagitta. Next base: position 1,578,367 of record CM070780.1, on the reverse strand, counting down.
AGAGTGAGAGACAGAAACACTTGGTGTCCACCTCTGGACTGCGCATGCATGCACACACATATGTATGCAGAGTTGCACACATATGCTACCACATGCATACAAACATGCATGCATACTACACACACACAAAAAGTCACTCTGACGACCTAAAGAACTCTGACCTTAGCCCACCATTAAACATTTTTCAACTAAGTAAGAATTTAAGCCAATCAACCGTTTAGGATGGCGCAGACCACCTGTCTCCACACCCCCTTGGGCTCACGTCACCTGCTGCTCCCTGGGAGTCTTTCTCTGTTACTTTATCTTCGTATTATTTAATATAAAGACAGGCTCAAATTTGGCTCCATTGATCAGATGTTCTGGCATTATCTTGTCAGAGCCACTGAGTTGAAAACAACTCACTCAAGGAACATTCTAGCAAAGAAAGGGCAATAAATGGGCCATTTCACTATCATCCGTAATGATTCCCAAATTCCACATTTCTACATATGATCTGGCAACTACAGCTACATATAGAAGATTTCCAAGTAATTTCTCCCATTCCAGGTGCAGGCACAGTTGTTTAATCGGTGCTTGCAGGTTAGGAAGAGGGAGTTTATTGAATTCCTTCTCTATGGCATCCAAAAATCCAGCTGCAAAATCTAGAGACACTTGCAAAACAATTTCACACCTAAGGATACAGACTCAGGGAAGGATTTAGGGGAGGCAAAACAGAGCTAACTATTGAGAGCAACTCTCCGAGGAGGGAGGAGAGGACCAGCCCCGCTGTCCTTCGGCACCATGTTTCTGGAGGACATCTTTGGCCACAGCACCAGATTGCCTGGTTGGCAGAAGTAGCCGGGAAGTGCTGCACCGTTGCCCTCGGGGTGAGACCTGTCACACTTTCTCCTCTCACACGCCACGGGGTAGGAGGCCTGTGAGAGACTCTACGATCGACATAAAGTCAATTTTTATAATTACTTCTGTATAGAATGGCCCACTTTCCACCCTGTGCTTGGGGATTTCATCATATTAAGGAGAGGCTGCAAAAGAGGCACGTTCTGCTCAGCACCCACATGCATCTTCGGGCGATGTCTGCGAGAGAAGGGGGGCTCTCAGACCAGCTCGCAGCCCCCTGGCGACCACTGGCACTAGTTCTTGTAGGTCACCTTCAAGGGGAGTACACAGAACGAGTATCTTTTTTAATCAGGGGGAACAATTCCTAACCCACAGAAGCACAGCAAGCACACATTGTGTTGTACTTTCCTTCTTGCTGCTGGGACAAAGCACCCGACCCAAAGCAGCTGATAGGAGGGAAGTTTTCATTTGGGCTCACAGCGTCTAAGGGAAGCTTCATGAAGGCAGGGGACAGCATGGCATGAGCAGGGGACATCACCTGTGCTACAGCAGGTGGAAAACAGCAGCAGGAGAGCGAGCCAAGGTCTGGCAAAGGGGGAACTGACTATAACACCCCTAAGCCAACACACACTTCCCTGGCAAAGCACAACCTCCCAAACTGCCATCAGTTGGAGACCAAGCACTCAGAACACATGAGTTTATGGGGAGCAGCGATTCAAACCACCACACATTGCCTCACTCCTGACACATGATTTCTAATGGTAATGCCAGGGCTCGCCTGCCTCTGATTTCTTCAACCATGCTCTGCCAGCCAAGCTCATCCCCAGTCTCATGGGGACCATGGTATTCCCTTTCTGTCTGTCTGTCTGTTTACAGCGTCTTGTTATTCAGTTCATTCTTCATGCTGATACCTGAGCTACCTGAGAGACAAGGAGGACATTTGAGACCACACTTTCAAAGCTCCAGTGGGACTCCATGGTTATGTGATAAAAGCCAAAAGGGTTCAGCATGACTATACCTTCTACCACACTTCTAAACCTTCCCTCTCTTCTCACATACTCCACCTTAATAATCTTGTACCAGTCATTTGGAACTTCTGTTTCTGGGAGGCTTTGAATGCTTTAGTTCTTAAAGGTTTTCTAGATTCTTTTTTTGTTGTTGTTGTTTTTTTTGTTTTTGTTTTTTTGATGTAGGGTCTCTCACTCTAGCCCAGGCTGACCTGGAATTCACTATGTAGTCTCAGGGTGGCGTCGAACTTACAGCAATCCTCCTAGCTCTGCCTCCCAAGTGCTGGGATTAAAGGCATGTGCCGCCACGCCTGGCTCTAGATTCTATAGTACTATTTCTGCTTAAAGAATTGTTACTTTTTTCCCAAAAGGACTTCCCTCTGAAGCATTTTTTTATTGACCCCTAGGCCCCCATCATGTTTCATATACATGTGGAGAACATCAAGGCCGACAGCCAGACTCAAAGTGCTCATTCTCAATGGATTCTAGGAGATAAGCATTCACTCACCTCTCCCATCACCGAGCCTTCTAGAGCAGAACTCCACAAGGTCAGGGACGTGGGTCTGGGGCAGTGACTAGCTTATACGGCAGCTCAGCCATTGGTAAGAGAGAGAGGGGTAGATGGGGACTGGCAGCATGCTTACGGTGGGGCCAGTGGTAAGAGAGAGAGGGGGTAGGTGGGTTGGCAGCGTCCTTATGGTGGGGCCTTTCCAGAAGGGCTCAACGTGACCTTTGCAACTTCAGGAGCTGTTTGAATAGATCACACCTCCGCCAGAGAGAGGGGGGCTCTTCCCAGACTCACCCAGTGACTCTTTCCTATAGAAGTATTTACCTCGTATAGGCAGCTTGCTCACCGGGACCCTAGTCCATCTACCAACTGTGCTCTCAGCTCTCTCAGCTCTCCATAGCTGCTTGGCCCTTCTTTTTCTTAACTTCCCCATGATGCATTTTTACAGTTAATTATAATTGATCCTCTGCGTGTTTTAATTTTGTTTTGCCACCTGAGTAAGTGCCAATTTGGATACATCCTTTTTTAAAAAAAAAAAAATCTCATAGTGGGCAGCCCTGCAACATCACGGCAGGTGCTCACTGGTTCTTGTTAAATCAAGAACTCCAGTTCTTGTTAAATCCTTCAAAGGCATGGAGGATTAGGAGCGTGCATGCGTGTGTGTGTGTGTGTGTGTGTGTGTGTGTGTGTGTGGTCAGCATCTGAATTGCTCATAAGCTAATCACAGAGGAACCTACATGTCTGGGGCCATTTGGAACTGGAAGACAAGACACGGATTCTCTTTATAGGAAGTGGAAGCACTCCCATTTGTGCCTGAAAGCAAACAGGAAGTGGGAAGAGAGGAGGAGGCCCAACTCCTTAGGCCTGTGCTGGGAATCAGGTTGGCAGGATGAACTTCCGGTGTCAAGTCTTTGAGTGTCTTCATTTTCCTCTGAAATGTTTTCAGCCTCTCACTCTGTCCACGGAATGAATCTGTGTACATGAATGTTCACTGATAGAAACGGATGGGAACGCAGAGGAGGATCATGGGATCGATCGTTTCATCACAAATCAGACCTGGGTATGCCGGCTTGCCAGTGGTGGACTGAGGGAACTGGCCAGAAGCCAAACCCCAGCGGCAGAGATGAGGGCTGGGGAGATGGCTCAGTGGGTTAAGTACTCGACGGCCACATGTAAGGACCTAAGTTCCCATCTCCAGCACCCACGCAGAGCGCTGGGTGTGGTGGCGTGTGTCTGTAATCTCAGTGCCGGAGAGATGGAGACAGGGATCCAGGAGGCTCAAGGGCCAGCTTGTCTAGCGGATTTAGTGAGCTCTAGAGACCCTATCTCAAAATGCCTGACATCTCCCTTTGTCCTCCACATGCACGCACGATGTGCATGTGCGCACCCCAACATGACCACACACAGACACGCCTCACGTGCACACACCACACACACTCACACAAAGACGCAGAGGTGAGGGAAAGCCGTGAACCATCTTCCCCCAGCCAGCCGTTGGGAGGATGAAGTCTCACCACTGTAGAATGGAATTTAAACAAACTCCCATAGGTCTTAAGAGGCAGAAAAAATGAAACTGACATGTACCTCACACGTGGGTTGTGAGCCTTCAAGCCTCGAGACTGTTACCAGGTGGGGTCATAATGGCCCAGAGAGAGGAGGCTCCATGGCCAAGGTCACTGAGGTGTGTGGGGAAGGAACTGGGACCAGAGCTAGGGCTGTTCGGGCACACTAGTTAATCTTCTGTTCCATGCAGAGCCTCCGTCCTTAACTTGACCATGGGACTGTCAGGGTCTGTCCATGGCTGTGACATTGGTTGGATTTATAATTGGAACAATTTAGGTTACTGTGCATGCCAGCAAGGACTAGTTTATCTAAAGGCTGGGATCACATCTGTGCCGATTGGCCATCGGAGAGAGCCATCTGTCATTTGGGGGAATCCTAAGGGGATCTGGCACAAGAGATGAGATCCTGGGATGGTGGACTTGTGGCTGCTGCTAGGAGCCTCCGGGCCTCCATCACGAGAGCCCCTTCACCTCGTGTGGCCTTTACCTGAGCAGCCTGGGAAGGAATGATGACTGGTGCTTTCCACTTCGGTTCTTCCGTGCAGAACACTAACCCTTCACCAATCATAGGACCAAACCCAGGAGGCACATCACAGTACTAGGTCCTGCCTGGGAGGGCATCTCCTTTTATTATGTCCTTTCTTTCTAGGTAACCAGGGGTCCCTAGTGGGGTCTGAGAAATACATTGAGTTCTCTTCCCATCTGCTTTTTCCTTCTGCCACCAACATTGTCCCGGTGGGCTTGTATAGATGGAAGCAGACTGAAGTTTTGCTGACATGAGTGGAGGCTGTGAGTTGAGCCAGCTACTTTGCCTGTTAGCACATAGGCACCAGGCTCACACGATGGCTTCCCTCAAACAGTGAGAGAATGAGAGGTCCCAGGCATGTTATTTCCTCAGGGGGTCCCACAGGGGTGTGGAGGAGGGCTACCTGTCCTGAGCTGGTCATGAGAACAAGGGTAGCACAGAGGAGGGGGAGGGGCAGCCCTATGCGGGTGCAGGAGCCTGCTTCTCCATACCGCCTTCAGCTCCGCGAAGAAAGAGGGACTAAGAAGATGGAGCACAGTTCAGCCCACAAATAAGGGAAGCACAGAAGGGCTTCTGTCTCTGCTCTTTGCCTCTTTTCCCGCGGCTGTCATTCACTGTTTCTACTGCTATTTAACTAGGAACCTATGTGAGCACACAAGAGAGACCTCTTAAGTCCTTTCTAGCCTGAATGCAGACAAGCACTAAATGCCACTTCCATCTTGGATGGGAGAGAAAGAATTTTCCTTTTAAAGGGAAACAACTTCTCTTTTAAATTCATCTTTAAGATGGACGGCCTTAGCTAAGCCCAAAGTGGGGAAAAGAGCTTTTTCTGCAGCTGAAACCCACCCTGGGACCTGCGCGCCTTATGCTAAGGGGTCGCCCCTAGGTCTGACTGTGTGTGAACATATCTGGCATCTCTTTGCATATCCAAATTTCCTTGACTTATAATGGAGTAGGGCCTGGTACAAGGACCCCTTTTAAGTTGATCTCCTCTTTTAAAGGGTCTATCTCCAAATGTAGTGACAGCTTCCAGCCTCATTGCATGAGACCTCTGTGAGGTTGTGGGAATTTGAATTTCAATGACAATCATCTGGGGTGAAAGATATAACTTAGCCCACTGCATCTATTAAAAGGAGGAAGGGGCTGGAGAGATTGCTCAGTGGTTAAGGCACTTGCCTACAACGCCTAATGACCCAGGTTCGATTCCTCAGGACCCACATAAAGCCAGATGCACAAAGTGGTGCATGCTTTGGGAGTTCGTCTACAGCATTAGAAAAATAAGTTAGTTAAAAGTTAGTTAGTTATTTTACAATCCTTAGATATTAACAAAGCATCTTCAGGCAGAAAACACACATTAAATCTGATAAATCCCGGGTGCATTTCCATGATAGAAAATGAAGTTGTGCGAATTAGCAGCTCTGTAGATGGTCCTTCTTTTTAGATTTTGAGCAAATGTTCATTATTCTGAGAGCTACGTTTTTTTTTTTTTTTAATTTGGAAAAGGGGAATAGTAAGATGGATAAACACATGAGCTAATGTAATTTACTAACCATTCCCAACAGCCTAACATGTAGGAAGTGCTCAGCAAATGTCTACCTCCTGCTTACCCTGTCTTCAGAAATGCTCTGCATAGTGAGTGTGGATACCACACTTTAGTAGGAACATCGACGACACTGTGAAGACTGTCATTTCTAAGGGGTTCATTTCTTTTCCCCCCCAAAAAATGATAGTATGTTTTCCCGATTTTGAAATAATGTACACTCATGTATGAAAATTCAAACAATACAGAAATAATAAGGTAGGGGAAAAATGATAACTTGGAAGGCCATGGAAGTTATAACATGGTGGCTAGCCTGCAACCTACTTTTTAAAATATTTATGTGAATGTATTTTATTTCCTTTTCTGCACATGCATTGTGTGTGTGTGTGTGTGTGTGTGTGTGTGTGTGGTGTAGTAGTAGTAGTAATAGTAGGCTAGGGGAAACTCTGGATGCTATCTTCAGCAATGCCATCCACTTCAGTTTTAGACAGGGATTCTCACTGGCCTGGCGCTCACCCATTAGGCTAGACTGACTGGCAAATTGCGGGTGTATGACACCATGCTTGGCATTTAGCGTGTGTCCTGGGGATTGAACTCAGGTCCTCATGTTTGTGAGGCAGGCACTGTCTCCACTGAGCCGTTTTCTCAGCCTCTACAATCCGCTTTTCATAGACAAGGGACGTGACCCATGGTGGACAGCTCTCTGTGTCAACATGTATATTCCCAGGTAACTCCTGCACACACTTGCGTTTCACTCTACCACGAGAGGAAGAGGCAAGGAAGGAGCCTGGCTCTAAGGTGGACAGCACCTTCTCCTCTGAGCCTGCTCGGAGCCTCGGACGTAGATGGTGACAACACCAGGCCTGACACAGACGGGCGCATTGGTCAGCTGTCCTGCTAATGTGTCTCAGACCTAACTCTTGCACTTTAAAAATGTTCTTATTAAGTTTTGGTTATCACACAAAGAAATGAGTTTCACTGTGACATCTTCACACGCACATATGATTACACTTTGTTCTTTGCTCCCACGCTGCCTCCCCATTCCTGTGCCCCCTTCTCGCTGGTTCCCTTCATCTCTCAAAATAGTTCCCCCTTCTGATTTCAAAATATATTCTATTACTTTTTCTTGGTCCCCATGCCCCATACCTACAGCCTCTTCTTTCCCTCTATAGTCCCCTTTCTGCCTTCATGTCATATTATATGACAGATATACATGTATATATGCGTATATATACACACACACATACACATACATATGGATGGATAGATAGATTTAAATCTAGATTCCACATCCAAGAAGAAACATATCTGTCTTTCCGAATGTGGCTTATTTTGCTTAGCTTTAGTTCCAATTCCACCCTTTATTCTATCTTGATTTCATTTTTCCTCCAAGCCAACCTAGGGAGAGAAGGGAGGTGGAGACAGGAGAATCACCTGAAAGCTAGCAGGCCAGCTAGCCTTGTCCTCACAGCAGTGAACAATGAGAGTCCGTGCTTCAAACAAGGCTGAAGGTGAGGACTTCCACCCAAAGTTGTCCTATGACTTTGATATATACACAAAGATCTCCATGTGCGTGCACTCACACATGAACATGCATGTACACCACACACACACACACACACACACACACCCCAAACAAAATTTTTGAAAGAGCTCAAATAGACTCCACGAACTTCCCAGAAGAAACGAGGAAAGGCTCAGCGGAGGCTGTGTAATGTTACCGATTTAATATGTAACCATCATTTTTCAATAATGCTTATTGAAAGTTAACCCTAAGGGTTGTGTTTGAGCCAGGACTTGCAGATCTTGAACATTTCAATCTTCATATGAGTTCATTTCATCATTTCTTAGAGTCTCTTAGTCATTTTGGCTTAATCACTTATCATGTTCCTTTTCTCTTAGGTTTGTGGATTGGGACACCTTTTCTTTAAAATATAGTGCTCAGCCCACAAGCCATGAATACTCCCTCTCCACTTCACAAGCTAATTAAATTCTCTTTCCTACTGTAGTGTTGATTCTTCCGGCCAACTGTTCCTTGAAGCTCTCCTTCGCCCTCACTTTTCCCTTCCCACTCCACCAGCCACGCTCTCCACTTGCGGGCTCCCCCTCCTGCCCGGCGGGCTACAGGAACTTCCCCGGAACTCTCCCGACTTCTGCCCGCACTCGATTCCTGCTCAGCCCCTGAGCCGCTACTACATTGGCGTGCTGCATTGTTAAGTCCTCTAAAGGTCTCCCGGTGGCCATCATCCTGCTCCTCTAAGCAGGACATTCAGGTCGTCCTTAATCTAACCTTTGTAGTTTGACCCCTGTGGTGGTTTGATTCAGGTGTCCCCCATAAATTTAGGTGTTCTGAATGCTAGGTTCACAGCTGATGGAGATTTGGGAATTAACACCTCCTGGAGGCAGTGTATTGTTGGGGGCGGGCTTATGGTTGTTATAGCCAGTTTCCCCATGCCAGTGTTTGGCACACTCTCCTGTTGCTATGGTCCACCTGATGTGGGCCAGGGGGTGATGTCCACCCTCTGCTCATGTTGTCGTTTTCTCTACCATCATGGAGCTTCCCCCTTGATCCTGTAAGCCAAAATAAACCTCTTTGCCCCAAAAGCTGCTCTTGGTCAGGTGATTTCTATCAGCAACGCGGACCTAACTGTAACAATCTCCAACAGATACTTTTCTGGAATCTATTATTATTCTAGAAAAGGTTCATTTATTCATTGTCATTAATGGAAAGGGTTTTGTTTTTTCTTTACTATAAAGCTTTTAATTACTTCATTGTCTCTATCAAAACCGTCCTACCTAGGTGATAGTGAGATTGCTCAGCAGATAAGACCATTTTGCCATACAAGCATGAGGGCCTGAGAAATCTAGAGTTCAAATACCAGCATCCCATCAAAAGCCACGTATGGCCACACACATCTGTAACCTTGGTCCTATATGTGTGTGGAGAGGGGGAGTGGGGAGAAGAGAGTCCTTGGGGGGTTGCTGGTCAGCTAGTCTGACTGGAAAAGGAAAAAAAGATAGGTCCTGGTTCTGTGAGAGACTTTATCTCAAATAAAGAATATGGAGGAGAAGTAGAGGACACACAGTGTTCTCCTCTGACTTCCACAAGTGTGTGCATGGGGTGTGTGTATCTGCACATACACATGCACACACTATATATATATTTCCTAACTCAATGCCCTTCTCTCAACAGCTTTCCTTTCTACCTCAGCAAGCTCACCTCTTCCTTCTCTAAACTCCCGTGTTCCTTGATGCTTCAAACCTTTAAGAAGAGAAGTTGCTGTCTACTGAGCATCTACTCTCTGCTAGGTACTTATCTCAGTCCTTGATGATCACTCGTCCTCTGTGTAACCTTTTCCTCAGCGTTGGAATTAGGAAATTGAGATCAGAGAGAGGAAGACTTCTTGACTCAGATCATGCAGCTTAGGCGGTGACGTCAAGATCAGAAGGTTCCTTCATCAATTCTACCACACTACTGCCAGTTGGGCTTCAGGTCACAAGACTCGGTTTACCCAGTTTTCTCTGGGTCCCATCACCAGCTAGCAGTCAAGCCTTTCAAACATCATTGCACTCCCACAGCCCTGAGCTCCTTGTCTTCCAGGCCCCTTCCATCACTAGCATTGCGAGAGTCAGTCCACGGGGAGGCCAGATCCTTCTGTCCTAGATGAAAGACAAGACCGCAGACAACTCAGACTGCTGTTTCCGCCAGGCCTTTAATCCCTCGAAAGGGGAGTACGGTGAGGGTTCAGGACACGGAAGCCATTTCTTTACAGGATGCTTGGAGGCATCTTGTCAAATTGAATTAAGCATTTGTCTTTATTTAGAAACTCTGAAAATGTTACAGGAAGGGATTTTTAGGAGACGATTTAAATTGTCACCCTGCCACAAACTCACAGATGAACGAAAGCTGTGGAGAATTCACGTCCCCCCAGGGAGCAGAGGGCTTTGCCTTCACGTTTTACGAGACCCCTGGAATAGTAGACACGCAGACATATGTCTCTTTTCAGACAAGAAATTTTGTTCCACAATTGCAAAAGTAACCTGAACCCTGCCTCACAGAGAACAAGTGGTGGCCGTATTCTCATAACTCTTCCGGGAACATGCATCTCTACCTTGGGATCACTGCAGGTAGAGACGCATGGCACTCCGAGAGTGCTTGGTAGAGTTCTCACCCACCCAGCACACATGAAGCCTTGAGCTCAATCCCCAACGCTGCGTAAAGCTGCAGGGTGGCCCACGCCTGTGACAAAGCGCTTGGGGAGTACAGGTAGGAGGAACGGAAGTTCAAGGTCATCCTCAACTCCCTAGCGAATTCAAGACCAGTTTGTGTTACATGAGACACTTGTCTCAAAAGCTGAGGAAGGGAACAGGGTATGAGAAGGGAAAGGGAACCGCGTAGTAAAGTGTTTGCATTGCAAGCATGAAAACCTGAATTTGATCCCTAGAAATCTCCATGTAAAACAACAACAACAACAAAAAAGCAAACTGTGGTAACAGCTGCTTGTAATGTCAGCACCTGGGAACAAAGATTGGTGGATCCTGTCTTTGGATCTTTAGAGCTGGTACTTAGCGTACTTGGTGGACTCCAGGACCAAGTGAGACCCTGTCTCAATAGAATGTGGACGGAATTCCTGAGAACAACACCCAAGGTTGTCCTCTGGCCTCACAGACATATGTACACATATGCCTACACACGCGCGTGCACACACACACAAGAAAAGGAAGACTAAGTCGGGTGTGGTGGCGCACACCTTTAATCCCAGCACTCGGGAGGCAGAGGTAGGAGGATTGCTGTGAGTTCGAGGCCACCCTGAGACTCCATAGTGAATTCCAGGTCAGCCTGGGCTAGATAGAGTGAGACTCTACCTCGAAAAACCAAAAAAAAAAAAAAAAAAAAAAAAGAAAAGGAAGACTAAGGCACGGATATTTCAATCTCAAAGTCATGGTTAAGTTTACCTTGAAATTCCTCACTGCACCTACCCTGATCCTAATTGGGGGCCAAATGTGGACTTAGAACTCAGGCAAACTGAACATATGGCCTGATCAGTCCTAAGTTTCAGCTTCATTTCAATTATGAAGCCCACACCATCTATTGCATGATTATTAGAAACGAAAGAAAGGACGATCACAATGTACCCACTCCCCAAAGATGAGCTCCTCTCCCAGCCTTCATCTCACATAGTTAACAAGCCACTAAACAAAATATCTGGACTCAAAGGGAGGGATGGAAGGGATTGGTGTTAGGTGGAGTGTCCAAGAGAAAGACCACGCGAACACTATCTATCCCACTTCATGCATTTCCCTCCTCATTTGAATATCCCATTTGCCAATCTTTGGAGAAAGAAAAGAAACCACTCATTGTTTAGGGGATTTCACGCCTGCCCCTCCATCCTGCTGCTCGGAGGTAAATCCTGAGAGTCAGCGAGGCGCTTCCCAGGGACGCTTCCGCCAATCCCGGGACGCCGCTCTCCTAGCAGGCTTTTAAGTGCTCGCATGACTAATGAAGTATGACAAGGCTGAGGCTTGCTAGCCTTCTCTTCAGGGCGTACATTCTAGCTGACAAAATACGGCTAAATTTAGCCGCTGTAGACAACAAGCGTCTTCCACACAAAGGGAGCCTCAAAGGCGAAAATGAGCCATGACACGACCCTGTCCTAACAAGGATTTGCCCAGCCTCTCCAGGACTCCCCGGCCCACTACAAACATGCTTGGGGGCAGGTGTCGGAGCCGTGTGTCCATGTGACAGAGTGACCAGCAGGAAAAGTGTCTCTTACATGGCCTTTGACCTGAGTCCTTTCCAAGGTGGAAGGACAGAGATCCAGGCAACACAGAATTCATGGCGATACTAACACATGTCAAATCTTTCCCAGCAGCAGTTACACAGCAGCCTGGGCCCTAACCAGTATAAACTCCTGCCTCCAATCCTACCACAGCATTAGGCCTAGAAGAGAGCCCAGATAACATCAAAATTCACTTGGAACAGTCAAGGTCAAGGTCACAAAAGGGGAGCCTCTTTTTTTTTTTTTTTTTTTTTTTTGAGGTAGGGTCTCAGTCGTCTAGCCCAGGCTGACCTGGAATTCACTCTGTAGTCTCAGGGTGGCCTTGAACACTTGGTGATCCTCCTGCCTCTGCTTCCCAAGTGCTGGGACTAAAGGCGTGCAGCACCCAGGCCAGGCTAGGGTCCCTCACTGAATGGGTGGTCAACTTAAGGCAGGAGCGCAGTGCTGCCGCCTCTCCGGCAACTTAAATGGCTTCACAAGAAAGAGGAGTGTGGGAAGTGTGCTGGGACATATGGAAGGCACACTATGGAGGAGAATCATATGTTGTGAAGCATTCTGAGAGCTAAAACTGTCTCTCTTCCAGCCCAAAGTTTGTATATCTGGATCCAAAACATTGTGAATGCATTTGGCATAGAGTGTACCAAAGGCGGCTGACCTCGCTGCGGCAGGCATGGGCTCTGAGGGCGACGGCAGACGTTTCCCGAGTGCAGCCAGGGACCAGCAGCAGTGGGGCAGGTCCACTCAACCACTCAACTTTCTCAGCCACGCATTCTAGTTCAGCAGAGGCTCACAGGAGCAGCACCGTGGCTCCTTGAGGGTGTCGCCTATGCAAACTTCAGGACCACTGCTGGAATTTTAGATCCTGGCATCACCCCCACCCCGTGCTCCTGTTGGCTCTCCAATCACAACTGCCCCCTTTCATGTCCCTCTCGCGCACCCCCAGGGTCTCAGCGGGACGATGGCAGGGAACCACACTTCCACATGTCCCATTCCAGCAAAGCTCCTCCCTGATCCCAGTTCTGCCTGCGAGCGGCACTTTTGTGAGTATCACAGGGAAGTGAGAGGTACCCTCGCTGCGGTGGAGCTGGTGGACACAGGACTTTGGCTGCAAGTCATCAGGTGCTTCCAATTTTGATTTTCAGGGCAAATTTGTGACCATTGACCATGGGTAGTTTTCTGTAGTTTCTTGAACACCGGAGCTAGTGATAACTTCTTATTTCTCTGAATCACAGCAACGCTGGCAAAGCGCAAAGCTAGTGACTGTCTCCCTTGTTTGGGGGCACCCACTTTATTCCTGCATAGCTTCTAAAAGCACCCAAGCCTGTGTTAAATCCCTTTCCATTTGGAATATCTGGAGCAGCCTCTGTCTTAACTCTGATCATCAATGTATTTGGTTACAGTAAAAAAAAAAAATTTATTGATGGCTGAGAAGATGACTCAGCAGTTAATGGTGGTGGCTTGCAAAGCCTACTGGCCTGGGTTCAAATCCCAAGCCACCAACATAAGCTACATGAAGCCCCTCGTGTGCATCTGCAGTGGCAAGGAGCCTTGGTGAGCATGCATGTTCCACACACAGAGATGGAAATAAATAAAACTTTAAACAATAATTTATTAAACACCTCCCATATTCCAAGGGTATAATAAACATCATTTCATCTCATCTTCACTAAAACAATGAAAATCATGATCATTTTAGAGAAGATAAAATAGAGGGTGAGGGAGCCAAGGTGACCTTTACTTTAAAAAATGTATTAAGTAGATACTTTGGACACATCGTGTGTTGGTACCACCACTTCATTCCTCCCTGGCCCCCTTTGCACTGAGGACCCCCCTCCTCAGAGATACTGCTGGTATTAACATAGGCTTGTGTGTCATGAACTGTGAGAGCTGCAGTCAGTTACTATGTGTGGGTGGCGGGGGAGGGGGACACAATATCTCTGGAAATTCCCTCCCACCCTGTGGCTCTTTCAATCTTTCTTTCTCACCTCTCTTCTGCAAAATTCCCTGAGCCTTGGCGGGTGCATTTGAAGTCTACTTTAGTATTGACCAAGATGGCACTTTGCTTCACCTACTTGTCAAATGTCACACACAGGAAGAACCAAGCTGCCTGACTTCAGAGCTTCACTCTTAGCCATTTTGCAAACTTTCCCCTTCATTTAAAGTTCTGCATGACCTCAGAATGTTAATTCTTAAAGTCACCCATTATGGGCAAACTGAACCTCAGAGGAAAAGAAAGAAACTAGGACTTTAAGGAGGTCAAATATGGGAGTCGCCACTGGCATCTCTACTCTAGACCTAGAGCTCTCCCTTGGCTAATGAGTTCCACAAACACATTCCACACTTCCAAGTTCCTGACGCCCACGTCATGTCCCTTTCTCCATAACTCACCACTGTCTGCACGGTGGGCATCATGGCCCTCACTTGGGGCCTCGTTCCTCGATCACCACTTAGTGGCACCAGTCAGAAAGAATGCCTCCCTCATTCCCTGTCCTTTCCAAGATGGTAGGTTCTCAGTCCCCTTTGAAGTAGGATGAGCTGCATGGATGTTCATGCTGGTTTAGAAGCACCCATGGCTCAGTGACGCCTTTAATTCAGACCACAGCTGGCCCTGGAAGACACTTCTTTGCTCTCTTGTGGGATCTCAGGGAGAAAAAACAGAACCTGGTAGGACAATTCTCTCTTCTCCTCTCCCTGACACCTCATCTGCTGCTGTTTCTGCCCTCAGCTCCTGTCCACATCGTCAGGTCATGCACATTCCTGCTTAGCTCTGGGGAGCCTTTGACCTGACACCTGGCAATTGCCTGCTACACACTAATTAAGGACCTGAACTAGCAGATCTCTCACAACTCTCAAAAGTCGGCCTTGTTGCTTCCAGAAACATCTCCACCACTCACATGGTTTATTAGTCCACATCCTTCTCCCTTCCTGCCAGGTAGCTTTGGGATTTCTCATTACCAGCATCATGACCCATTCCTGGTGGAGATTCAGGAAATGGACACTAAAATAACAAAGGTTAGCAATCACTTGGAAAAGGTGCCAGAAATGAAAGATTTGCTTAAATTGATAACTCCCAAAGAAGATGTTATCCGTCATATCAAGGGACACCAGGTAGGACAGGGACCAGGAGGTGGCCCAAACAGTATATGAGAAGGTGTTGGTTATTCCGATAAGAGCACTCAGACAAAGCAGATAAGGGAGGATCCAAAAGAAAGATGCATGAAAGAGGCTGGAAGTAGAGCCACATGGGGCTTTGTGAAGCTGAAAGGCGGACCCAGGGAAGCAATTGTCAGGGGGTGAGTGTCAAGAAATGCTTTGTAGGAAAAGGAAAGGCACGGGAGGGAGGGAGAGAGGAGAGAGAAAGCTCTCAGAAGACAGGATATAAAACAGGGAAACAGGTCAAAAGTTTAGGAAACGGATTAAAAGGGATCACAGAAGAATAAAAGAAGAAGAAAGATGACAGAAGAGAGTGGGAGAAAGGCAACTACAAATTCCACTAAGTATTAAAAATGGCCTGGCAGATCACTGAAAAGAAATCCTTCAAAAGTTCAACATGAGTTGAGTGGATACTAGGAAATTGCTGTCATTTCTTTGTAATTTCTTGTTTCCCAGAAATATACCCAGCATTCACATTTTGGTCAATCAATAACAAATAACTCTCATATTTCCACTGGCTTAAAAAAAATGAAGGGGCTGGAGGGATGGCTCAGCAGTTAAGGAGTTTGCCTGCAAAGCCAAAGGACCGAGGTTCGATTCCCCAGGACCCATATAAGCCAGATGCACAAGGTGGTGCAGGTGTCTAGAGTTTGTTTGCAGTGGCTGGAGGCCCTGGCATGCCCATGCTCATTCTCTCTCTCTCTCTCTGTCTCTTCTCTGACTCTCTCAAATAAATAAGTAAACTTTAAAAAAAAAATGAAGGTCTGGGCTGGGGAGATGGTTCATTCAGTAAAGTGCTTGCCTCACAAGTATGAGGACCTGAGTTCAATCCCCAGAACCCATGTGAAAATGCCAGGTGTGGCGGTGTGTACCCGTCACCCTGGTACTGGGGAGGCAGAGTGAGGAGGACCGCTGGGGCTCACTAGCCTTACTGGCAAGTTCCACCGAGAGACCCCTTCTCAACAAAAGGTGGACGGTATTCCCCAGGACGACTCCTGAAAGTGTCATCTAGCCTGGGCACATGTGCATGCACACCTGCACACACACATAAAAAGTGAGAGCCGAGCCAAGCGTGACGGTGCACACCTTCAATCCCAGGAGGCAGAGGTAGGAGGAGCACTGTGAGTTTAAGGCCATCATGAGGCTCCATAGTGAATTCCAGGACAGCCTGCACTAGAGTGAAACCCTACCTTGAAAAATCAAAAAAAAAAAAAAAAAAAGAAAGTGAAAGCCAGTTTTTACTTTCACTATAGGTCCATTGTGGGTTAAATGGTGCTCGGGGCTAGAGAGATGTCTCAGTGGTTCAGTGTGTTTCTTATGTAAGCAAGAGAGTTTGAAGGGACCTGAGCTCACTGGAGCTCAAATCTCTAGAACCCACATAAATAGCTAGGCATCACCACAAACATCTGTAGCCCCATTCCTGTGGGAACAGACCAGAGACTCTGGTTCATGAATTGCAAGCTGTGGAATCAGCCAGAAACTCCATCACCAGGAAAAACAGGCAGGTGAGTGACAGAGGGGGACACTAAATGTTCTCCTCCAGCCAACGGAGGCAAACACATGGGATCCCACATGAGCATATACACGTGCATGCAGTATACACACCACACACACACACACCATACACATGACATCACACATACTATGTACATGCAAAAAAAAAAAATGGTGCTCTGCCCTACTGCATCCTCACTTAGACTGGGTTGAAGAAACCCCAGAAAACGGAACATGGACATCCACCTGCGCAACGTCTTCCACCCAGGAATTAATCATGTGATATCCCCTCTCATTTTCTGGACCGCCAACAACTCAGGGCTAAGGCAGACCTTCCAGGAGAGGGAGCACAATACTACTATGTGCTTCAAAGAGCTCAACATACTTGACCGGTAGAACTGATGCCTACCGTAAGCTAAATCCCCAGGTCTTCTATTTCTAGCCTGACATATCCTTAACCAGAATCCATGCTGGCATAAAACAGCAAAACAGGAAGGATTCTGGCAGAATACCTTGCCTTGCTTTACCAGCACACTGGTAAGAAGACAGAATCGCAGAGAGATGAAATAATTCAGCCAAAAACCATTTCTGCTGGTGGGTCAGTGAGGTCCTAATTTCCAGCTTGTATGCGCCACTTGTACCACACCAGGGCACTTGTAGTAGCTTAATAAATATCTGTTTAGTTGAAGAACCAGATTAATTTCATTTTGGAACGGGCTTTTAATTTCTACTCTAAGGAAAGGACGAATTTCCTGCCAAATACCCGGGTGCTGCCAAGTTCCTCATACCTTCAATAATGAATCCCAACCATAGAAATAAATAGAAGGCAATTAGGAGTTTGAAGTAAGAATTTGGGTAGGATTAGAGAGAAATGTTTGATGATACACGTTGCTGCTTCTACAAAACATAGAATTATTTTTGGCCATTAGAAGAGAAGTACGCCATGACATATGCACATAGATTGACACACATACACACACACACATTTTTGCATCTACACAGAATATTTACAGTAGCATGCCTCAGAGAATGGTAATAGAGGAGGGGATCTTTGGGCAAGGGGAGATATACATTTTCCTATAAGACCTATCACAGTCTTTGGAATTTTCTTCTATATTTGTATGACTTTTTCAATCAAATATTGTTAATAAAATAAGGGAAGTTTTTTTTTTTCTTTTTAAAGTAACAGATGTCAAAAATGCTTAATGGGTGTCTGAAACATCTTCTAGAGTACCGTGAAATAGAACAAAATGAAAAAAAAAAAAGACAAAAATGGAAGCAACCGACAGCACATACCAGCAGGCATGACATTCTTTTATAGCAAGTTGCAATATATTTTTATGACAGACGAGCATAATTTAAATATCATTAGCAGACATAGTCAAGGTCTGGGTTCAAGCCCCTCAGATGCACTGCTGCTGCTGTTTCTTTTGTTGTTTGTTTTTGTTTTTGTTTTTCGAGGTAGGGTCTCACTGTAGCCCAGGCTGACCTAGAACTCACTACGTAGTCTCAGGGTGGCCTTGAACTCGCGGCAGTCCTCCTACCTCTGCCTCCCGAGGGCTGGGATTAAAGGTGTGTGCCACCACGCCTGGCTTTTTGCTATTGTTTCTAGGGAGAATCTCTCAAGCCTCAGGATTTGATGTCCTATCTGTGGACAGCCTGTGATTTGGGGATCCTTTATCCGGGCCTGTCTGTGCACAATGCTCAGGTTTTAATAGAGAGCAGCTCAGACAACAGCAAGCTCAAGGGCCCTGGAAACAGACTCACTCTGGTTTGTATTCCACACCACTTACCTGTTCTCACTGTGAAACCCTGAGCAAATTACTTAATCTCTCCATTTTCGATAAGGTTGGGTAATGCCTGCCTTCAGAGTCACTGTAAAGATTAACTAAATGGTAATAGAGAGAGTTCCCGGTACTTGGTGGCACTCAAAAATGTGACATCCCCCTTTGAAACCATTGCAAGGATCCCACCGAGGATCAGAAATGACCCATTTCAGTAAGGCTTTAATAAGTCTGTGCTGATATAAATAAGGATGGAGCACGAACAGTGGTATGCTTCAAGCCTTGAGAATCTTTTATCCATGAAAACTAACACCCAGCCAGGGCTGATATGTTTCTGTCGTGTTACCTCAATAAGGAACAGGCATAGATTGTGTCAGTACTGTCCAATCCTAGCGATAGTAAGTCTATCACGACAAAGTACACCTTCCCACACTATCCCATAAATTTCCCAAAACCTGTAACAATCTACTTATCTATTCATTCATCTCATCAATAAATATCCATTGATGGTTATTGGGGTTTTTGTGTGTGGTATGCACATTTGTATGTATGTTCATGTGTGTGGGCATACATGTATGTGCTGGCAGATATACGCATGTGAGCACGTGAAAGCCCAAAGTCTATGTCGGGTATCTTCCTCAGTCACTCTCCACTTTATTGTCTGAGACAGGTCTCGCGATAAACTCAAGAGCTCACCAATTCCAGTAGAAGAGCTAGCCAGCAAGCTCTAGGGATCCTCCTGCCCTGGCCTCCCATGTTCTGGGATCATGGGCACATGTAACCATGTCCAGCTTTTTCATGGATGCGGGGGGTCCTTGTCATGCTTATAGGGTAAACACTTTACCTACTAAACAAATTCCCCAAAACCACTTTAGTAAATATTTATTTCAGCTCATGCTCCACGCCAGGCACTGTAGCAGCTGTCAGAGATTGATAAAGAGCCTTATTAATTGCCCTCACAAGTCTTATACTTTTAGTGAAGGAGGTGCATGTATTATTTATTGAATAATTACTCAAAGAAGTGAAAACTTAGAGCTATGCTGAGAGCTTTCCAGGCCAAGAAAACCGCGTGTGCAGAAACCCCATGGCAAAAGGGAAGGGAAAGGATCATATTGAGAGAGTGTCAGAGGCATAGTATGTTCACTAAAAGGTGCTTGTCGGGGAGCGGGTGACAGCAGGGGAGTCTCCACAAAGGCAAGGAGAGATTTCCTTGTGGCTTTTTGAAAATTAATGTTTGCTAGGGACTGAGTGCAGAGCTGATAAGGAACGTTCAAGATGATTCCAGCTATAAGCAGGCAGAAGAGAAGTGGGCCGGACGGGAGGACTTGGGTTGAATCATCTGTACTTTCTGGATGGAATTCACACAGCCTAAGGGAGTCCTCATCCTGTCTGTGTCCCCTAAAGATCTGCAGGACAGGGAGGAGGGAGGCAGGCAGGGAGGACAGAGTTCACAAGTTTCATTGCAAAGACAAGAGCAGGGTTATGTAGTGCTTAGGAGGAGAGGGTGATGTGGGCTCTGTCTTTAATAACAAAGGCAGGGGTGTGACCCTCCCCTTTCTGCCCCTATGTTTTTTTTAGCTCTTTTTCTCCTAGATAACAGACACTTATTTTTACGATTATCTATGACCCTTGGAAATTGTTCCATATCCTAGAAGCCAAGCAGTAGACTAGGGGTGGTTGGTAGGATCTGCGCCTATAGGGAAACGCTGGATACTCTACAAATTCCAGACTACTCAAATTGCTGCTGACAATTTGTTTTACAATTTCATACATGTATATAATGTATTTTGATTATATTCACCCCCAATGCCCTTAAATCTCCCCTCTACTCATGATGAGTCCCTCCTCATCCCAACAAGTCATTTCTCCTACATTCATGTCCTTTGTGTGTGACCCACTGAGTTTCATTAGTGTTCTTGCATGACCATGGGGGTGCATTATTTACTGGCACATGCACAACAGACAACTGAGTAGTGGTTACACCACTGGAGAAAATGTGCCCTCCTTCCTGAGCAGCCATTACCTGCCAATTGCTCCACAGGGAGGGGTGGAGCCTCATGATCTCCCACAACATCAATGACGGCAAGCTGGCAGGCCCAATCTTGTGCAGGTATTGCGTAAGTAACCACACCTCTCTGTTGTTGTTGTTGTTGTTGTTTGTTTGTTTTTCAGAAAGGCTCTTGTTATGGTGCCCTGGGTGGGTTTAAATGATCCTCCTGCCTCTGCCCTTGAGTAGCTGGCATTATAAGGTGTCTGTTCTCATGCTGTCAACTGGAGGAGAGATGAACGCTTGGTTCATGAGCTCCCCCACCCCCAACTTCTGCATTGAAAAGGCAATATTCTTACTCCCTATCCACAGTGGTCTTTGGAGAGGTCGACATCTGCTTCCACAGATAAGTCTTCTAACTTAGGGCTGAGCAGGATTCTGATGATCACAGTCTTAAGAGCTTTTGGCCTTGTCTCCATTTTAGTTTTAAAACCAAAGTTACATCCATTATATCAGTCATTAGGAAGGTTCTGCTGGCCAGAAGCAGATCACAAATTTTAGAAAATTACCCAATTCATCACAATAGCAAATAGACAGGGAGGTGGGAACAGTCGTCATTCTAGCTTCTTTGTGGAGGGTGCTTTTGGACATGTATCATGCCATCGTCAAATTTATTATTAATGCTCTTCCCAATACTGGCTACACTTTGCATCCCCTTGAGATTGGCGTTGATTGGGCTAATTCACTGTGACATAAAGCTGGTTTGAAATATGCCACTCTAGAAAGTCTGTATTAGTAAAATTTCTGCAATACTTTTCTGAGGCGAGGAGACCATATAGACTGAGTACCCCCAAGGGACAATTTGGAGTGGCTGTTACAGCTCACGGAGGATGTCCACGAGCCCGCATGAGGCATTTTGCAGATGCTTTCACATCTCTGCCTGCACAACTCTTTAAAAGGCAAAAGGCCAAGCGTCTGAGGTTGTCTACATTCCTACCACGGGACCCACCCCATCCTAGCCCTCTGTTTACACTCTAGTTTAAGAACTTGAAGGATAAAGAATATGTGTTACAGATACACAGGGAGTGTTATTCAGCCATAAGGAATGAAGTGATATCATTTGCCAGAAAATGGATGGAATCTCCAGATCATATCGAGTGAAATAACACAGACTAAGAAAGATAAATATCACATATGTTCTCTCATAAGTAGATACATATATATATATGTATTCTATAACATATTATATATATATATATGTATTATACATATTACATGTATAATACACACATGAAATTAGAAAGAACACTACTTTGGGAAAGAAAGGGGATTAGTGGAAAGAGGGAGACTAACAAGGGGTTGGATGAATGTTACAAGAAATAGATGAATTAAAATGTCTTTATGAAACCCACCTCTGGGCAATGAAGATGTACTAATAAAAAGTGTTTGAACATGAGCACCCACTCACATTAGTTTGGAGATCAAATGTTCATCCATCTTTAATTCCTTTCTACTGCTTTGAAGTGAAAGTGAGGCTCTGACTGGCGGTGGTAGAAACAATGCTGGCTCCTATTCCTGCACCAGAAGTTTCTTATCCACATTTTCAATAACCACCAAAGACCCTTCCCAGGATCTAGTGCAATGCCCCTTGTGTAACTTACAAGGCTAAGATTCACAAAGGTTCCACAACTTGCCCAGGGCAACAGACTGAGTCTAAATCCAAGAGATCTTCCCGCTTCAGGTATTCCATGAGCCAGGGAATGGAATATCAAATACTGCTAAAGATGTACCATCGAAACAGAGCAGAGAAGATCGTTTAGGACAGAGGACCCAGACAGGCCACACGCTTGCCTGGGAGTAAAGCCTGCTCACTATGTCCTAAGAGACGCTCAGCGCTCGTGGCAATGAGCTGAGTGTAGTAATCCACCGACATTCCTACTGCAGCACCGATGCGGGTGAAGAGGCAGAGGGTGGCCAGTGCAATGGGCCGCTACACTGGGATAGGGGAAAATTGGAGCTGGCAGTGCTCTGAGGTGCCATCAATGCCAACTGTTCATCTTAGAAGCTAAGAAAGCCAATGATGAGAAAGGGTGGGTAATGGGGCCAACTTCCCTCACAGTATTGATGGTGCATTCAGGATTGTAACCCCGTGGTCCTACATCCTAAGATTAGTGTGTGTGTGTGTGTGTGTGTGTGTGTGTGTGTGTTGCTGTGGACTGAATATCCAAGTACATCACATATCACAGATATGGTGTTAAAACAATCCTACACAAATATCACATAATGAAGGCTTCTGAAGACAAAGAGTAACTTTTGTGGATGGTATGTGTACATGTGTGTACATGTTCCCGTGTGGGCATGTGTGTGGAGGCCAGAGGTTGACATCACATATCTTCCTTCATCACTTTCCGTTTTGTAAACTGAGGCACAGATTTTCACTTGAATGCAGAGATCACCCATTCAGCTAATGGAATTAGCCAGCTTGCCCTAGTATCCCCACCTCTATCACACCCACCCTGCACGTATGAGGGTACTGGAGATCCTAACTGTGGTTTTCATGCTTGCATAGCAAGCTCTTTATCTGCCAAGCCACCTTCCCAACCCCAAGATTCCTTAGTATCTGCAAGAATTAATACTTAATGATTAGAAATAAATAATGGAATAATGAAGTAATTAAATTCAGGCCAACACTTATTTCCTTATTGACTTACTCTATTTTTATATGTACTAGCTGTATTCTGAGCATACATATAATAATTGTACTTATAATTACGATAACTGCCACCTATTGGTCACTATTTTTATACATTATTTTACTTGATCCTTAAAATGATTTGGTAAGTAAATATTCTTTCTTCAGAGTCATGGAATGCTAGCTGCCTGTTTCAATATTTATTTCTCCTTCTCTTTCAAAAATAGCAATTGGAATTTCAAGTGGGTATAATTTTCCATGTAAGTTTAATGTATTTCTCAAATATTGTTACATGTAAGTGTGGCTATATAAGTTCTAGATAATAAAATGTAAGCAAAACTAGTCACATGAGTCCTCTGAGAAGTTATCTTAAAGGACAAGGAACATTTTCACTCTCCTTCCTTCCTTGCTTCTTGGAACGTGGATTTGATGGCTGGAACCCTAGTGGTCATTTTAAACCTTGAGATTAATGATCACAGCCTCAGCATGGTTAGTGTAAGATCATAAAAATTCAGAGTCCCTGGCTATTTTGTGGGTCTGTTGTACCATGGATAGACAATCCAATCTGTTTATTCCTTTCTGGTGGAAAAACTAAACTCTTAAAAACTATTTAACTTTAGGTTTTTGATTACCACCCATTAAAACTTTATCCAATGGAATGTCCTTTTAAATAAAACAAGATTCAGGGGTGGAGAGATGGCTCGGTAGGCAGGGTTGCCGTGTGAGCAGGAGAACCGAGTTCAGATTCCCAGTATCCATGTAAGAATGCTAGGCATGATGGGGCGCATGCCTGTAATCCCAGTGCTGGGGTGGTGGGTGGAGGAGCACCCCTGGACATGGCTGGCCAGCTGCTCTAACTGAATCACCGAGCCTTAGCTTCTGTGACAGACCCCGTCTCAAAATATAAGATGGGGAGCAACTGTGTCAGATTCCTGGTGTTGACTTCTAGCCTCCACACACACATGCACACTTGTGTACATGCATTCACATACATGCACACATACACACGTGTGTGCACACTTACTATGTGCATGCAGAAACGAAACTAAGGAGGCACAGAGAGGTTAAAGACTTCCTACTCCTTCAGCAGCTATGATGCCAACTATGTAACACAAGCATATTTTTTCTTGGGGTCATGGGAAAACACATTTTGTGGGTTCCCCTGATATTAGATTGGGGCCATGGGACTGTGTTCTGACTAACAGAGCAGCTGTGGAAGTGCCAGTTTCCTCCCTAGACTGAGGAACAAAATGCCCTACCTTGTCCTTCATGGACACTTGGCTGAAGGCGGGGGTGGCTCAGGATAGCAGACCCCAAGTACCTCGGTGACCAGCAGGAGCAGGAACCCCCACCACACCCTTTAGACCCACACCTGACTGGCATGACAAAGAACTGAGCCCTGGGGAAGATAAAGCCGCAGAGATTGTGCGGTCGTGGCTCCTGCTGCCTTTGCTCCTGCACACTACTTACGCTCATGCTCCAGCTGAGCAGGGCGGCTGCAGCCTGATGTCGGGAGCTGCTGGACTCCAAAAGCTGCCCCTGCTTGGGAAGAGCTCACGGTGGGTCAAGGGAAGATGGTGCAGTGCACTGTCAGGTCTAGTACGTACTGGCACTCCATGGCAGAAGTTCAGCTCTTAATACTACGCAGACGAGGAAAGGGTGACTGTGAAGGTCTGAGCATGTACCAGTATGGAGTGGGGAAAGAACATTATGTCAGATACTTTTTAAAACGTTTTTAAAATTATTTAGTTTACTTATTCCAGAGAAAGAGGGGGGAGAGAAAGAGGCAGATATATATATGTATGTGTGTGTATGTGTGTGTGTGGAGGAGGGGGTGGGGAGAGAACAGGTGTGCCAGGTCCTTCAGCCTCTGCAAACAAACTCCAGATGCATATGCCCCCTTATGCATCTGGCTTACGTGGGTCCTGGGGAATTGAACGAGGATCCTTTGACTTTGCAGGCAAACGTCTTAACCACTAAGCCATCTCTCCAGCACATATGCCAGAGAGTTTATCTAACTAAAGAATTTAAAGGCAACACGTCCATCCTCTGTTAGCTCATTTCTAGGTTGTAGTAGTGAAACTGCTACAAAGGAAACAGGAGATGGCGAGAGGCAGACTAACTCTCCCAGAGAAAGAGGGCCCCTCAGAGGCTGAGAAGAAGTCAAGAAAAGCTTCATGAGGAGACAGAGCCTAAGCCACGCCTGAAGCACTGTTGTGGTCAGGTCCACATTGCTGGCAGAAATCACCTGACCAAGAGCAGCTTGTGGGGAAAAAAAAAAGGTTTATTTTGGCTTACAGGCTTGAGGGGAAGCTCCATGATGGCAGGAAAACAATGGCATGAGCAAAGGGTGGACATCCCCTCCTGGCCAACATCAGGTGGACAACAGGAACAGGAGAGTATGCCAAACACTGGCATGGGGAAACTGGCTATAACACCCATAAGCCCACCCCCAACAGTACACTGCCTCTGGGAGGTGTTAATTCCCAAGTCTCCATCAGCTGGGAACCTAGCATTCAGAACACCTAAGTTTATGGGGGACACCTGAATCAAACCACCACAAGCACAGATGGGGTCTGCGTCGGTGGAAGGAAGCAACAAGGGGCTGTGGAGATTGCTCAGTGGGTGGAGTGCTTGCCATGTAAGCGTTATGACCTGGGTTCAGATGCCCCAGAACTCATGTACAAACCAGGTGTGGCAGTGTATGCTTGTTGTACCAGCACTGGGGAAGCAAAGACAAAAGGATCCCGGGGGCCTACTGGCTAGTAGTGGAGCCTGTCTATAAATATGTGATAGAAAGATAGATAGATAGATAGATAGATAGATAGATAGATAGATAGATAGATAGATGAATGGATAGACAGACAGACAGACAGATAGATAGACTGATTGATTAGATAGACAGATGATAGATGGACAAATGGATTAGGTGGTCAAGAGTGACAACCCCCACTAACCCCTAGGACCACATAACATACATGCATGCATACGTGCACCCTTGTGCAATAAACATATGAACACACATACATACATGCATGCACACCACACATACATATACACGCAGAATAAAAGTAGTCCACGAAAGAGAAAAGGCAAAGCCATGTTTCTTTTACAACACACAAGGCTTGGGGCTTAAAACACAAACAGCCGTCAAAGTTCCTGTCCTCCAAGGATCTAGAGGGAAAGAGAACGTCTGTGAGCCCCTGACTGCCGCAGAACGCAGAGTGCTGTCCGAGGAGGGAGCAGAGCATGGTGGGGACCTAGAGGACCAAGGAAGACCAGAAGAGCCTTGGAGGAAGGATTTGGCCAGTTGAATGGAGAATATTCCTGGCATTCTGGAAGAAACATGGGCACTCTCTTGGCTGACCACAATGCAGGCAGGAAAAACCACACAAGCCCTGGGAAGAGCCTTTGCTGAGGGACCAGAGAGAAAAACGGGGGGTCTGCAGAAGGACAAACAAGAGGTGTCGCTACAGTGAGGACTTACGTGAGGGATGCAAAGATGGGAAGGGAGGCTGTATAAAGAGGCAGAGCTACTTAGGATCGTACAGAATGTCTAGGCCAGGACTGGGGAGACAGCTCAGCCAGTAAGGTGGTGTCTGTGTAAGCAGAGGACCAGAGTTCAACCCCCAGAGCCCGTGTTGTAAGAAGGCCAGGGCCAGGAGGTGGAGGCGTGCACTTATAAGCCCAGAACTGGAGAAGCAGAGATGACAGAGCCTTGGGGCTTGCTAGGCAGCCAGTCTTCGTCTACTTGGCGAGCTCCAGACCACTGAGAGACGCCGTGTCAACCAAGGTAGATGGCACCTGAGAAACAACACCCAAGGCTGTCCTCTGACCTCCACACACATGTGCCCATGCATACTTGAAATTTCTAGGAAGCAGGCTAGAGAGATGGCTTGGTGGTTAAGGCGCTTGCCTGCGAAGCCTAAGGACCCATGTTCGACTCTCCAGTTCCCACATAAGCCAGATGCACAAAGGTGAGGCAAGTGCAATGTCACACATGTCCACTAGGTGGCACAAGCATCTGGAGTTCGATGGTGGCCGAGGGCCTGGCATGCCAATACACTCTCTCTCTCTCTCTCTCTCTCTAAAAAAAAAATAGAAAAATATATACGGAGAATACAATTTATACTAACTTAGAAAAGAGTAATAAGGAAATGCATGCAGGATATATAAGAGCTACGTGGGTACCTTTACACATACGTGGAATCAGACCTCACTTTTCTTAGAACAGGTATTAGAAGTTGCCTTTTGTTGGGTATTTTGTCACAGTAACAGAAAGGTAACTGACAAAGCATTGTCAAGAAGAGCTTCCCTCTTCATGCAAGCTCTTCAAGGAAGAGACTTCCCTGGGGACAGGAGCCTCCGACAGCATAGCATGGTGCTCTAGGAACTGTGCGCTCTTAGAGGACTTTGTGCTGAGACAGCCTTCAAAAGGACTCCCAGGAAGGTCACCTCTCACCCAAAGCATGCCCTGCTGCTCAGAAGAGCCTCAAAAGCCTTCCTCTTCCTCCCCGAGACCTCTGAGGGTAACATTTTACAAATCTGAATATTCTTTGCCCAGAGGGAGACAGGTCCTCATCTCATTTGATTATCCACGAGGTTTCAGGTGGCATTGTTGAAAAGGGTTTCCCTAGAATAAATTTTGACTCAAATGGCTGTGCAATCCCAATGGGCTCCCAGCTGAGTTACTTTGGTAGTACACCATGAGCAACTGGAATTTAAATGGAAGCAGGAAAGATAATCTATGCAAAGATAAAGCCAGCGGAAAGGTAAAAATAAGTGGGAACAAATCAGCTGCACAGTGGAACATCCACAGCTCCGGGAAAATATCAATTAAAAGAATTAGCTGCAACTATGTCTCGAGGAACTCACATTAAACTCACCCACTGGGTTTCTCTTACTGTTTACCTAGGTGTTTTCATTTGCACCCGATGCAAATGCTTTTCTAATTTATTTACTTACTTATTTTTGAAACATTTTATTTATTTGAGAGATAAGGAGAGAGGCGGATAGAGAGAGAGAGAGAGATTCAGAGAGAGAGAATGGACGTGTCAAGGCCTCTGGCTGCTGCAAATGAACTTCAGACTCATGTGCCACTTTGTGCATCTGGCTTTACATGGATCCTAGGAAATCAAACCCGAGTCCTTCAGCTCCACAGGCAAGTGGCTTAACCACTAAGCATTCTCTCCAACACCCTAATGCTTTTCTTTAAAAAAAAAAAAAAAACTATTTATTTGCAAGCACATAGAGATAGAGAGAAGAGAGACAGAGAGAGAATGGGCATGCGAGGGCCTCTAGCCACTACAAGCGAACTCCAGATGCATGTGCCACTGTGTATCTGGCTTTACGTGGGTACTGGGGAATCAAACCTAGGTCATTAGGCTTTGTAGGCAAGCACCCGAACCACTGAGCCATCTCTCCAGGACCCAAAATGCTTTCCTTTGTAGTTCTGTCTTCCCATTTTATTCCTCTCCAGGCAGAATAGTGATCAGATTTGTTTTTGTTTGTTTGGTTTTGGTTTTTGGTTTTTCAAGGTAGGGTCTCACTCTAGCCCAGGCTGACCTGGAATTCGCTATGGAGTCTCAGGGTGGCCTCAAACTCATGGCGATCCTCCTACCTCTGCCTCCCGAGTGCTGGGATTAAAGGCGTGCGCCACCACGCCCGGCTATGATCAGATGTTTTAACATGGTGTGTGTGTCTAGTATGGTACATGTGTAGGGACATACACGGATGCGCAGGCCACTGTGGTCATGTGCGGTATTTATCCTTTCTTTTCATCCCGCTTGGAGACAGGGTCCCCGATGTTACTTTATTCTTCAGGGAGTGCACCAGCCTAGCCAGCCCGCAAGCTTCTGGATCTCCAGGCCTCAACTCGCACTGACGCAGGCATGTTGAGATTATAGACACATGAGCCACTCTGTGTCCAGCTTTACTTGGGTGCTGGGGAATAGAACTTGAGCCAGCAGTCTCAGGAGCAGGTGCTTGTAACCACTGAGCCATCTCCCCAGCCCAGCATACGAGCATTTTGACAACATCAAATACATGAGCAAGGTACCCCTCCCTTTATCACCCCATAATTTGCTAATGTGGCACTCAGCTACTTCCGACGAGACTTGAGCTCAGCTGAGCAGCAGCTGTGCTGCAGACACTGGGCCAGGACACTGGGGTTAGAAAGACAACTCAAAGATATGGTCCTGGTCTGAGGAGTAAATAAATCCGGAACGCATCATGTGCAATCCGGCATGGTGGGGTACTTGCAGGGACGGGAGGATCCTGTCTATGAGGCATCTCTGAAGCTGCCAATGAGCCTAACTTTTGAAGGATGACCACACAGTTCCCAAGGAAACGAGGGCAAAGAGCATCTCGAGCAGGGGAACAAGCACATGGGAAGGAGGAGACATGTTGACAGTATGATGCATGTCAGGGACCACATGAGCTTACTTACTGGGGGACCATAAGGTGCAGGGTGGCAGAGGCCATATCAAAAGAAGGATGTCCGCCATGCCCAGGAAGTCAGGTGTCAGGAGGAGATGTCAGGGACACTGGGACAGTGGTGCTAAGGTGGTGGGGGGGGGGAACAGATATAATCACATTGCTCTATTTGTTGACAAAGCAAATGTCTGAGCCCGAACTGAAGCCTGTGGCAGAGGAACGGGAAGGAGAGGATTTGTTGGAAAGCTCTTGAAGCAACAGAACGAGACGACATGCGCATCTAGAGACTGAGAACTGGAAGCTAAGGCATGCGTCTCTTAGGGAACGGGCTTCACGGTTGACTGGCTGACGGTGCTATCTAGAGAGAAGGAGACTACGGAAGGCGAGTGCTGTGGCCTGAACCGGGGTCCCCTCACCCCAGTTCATATGATCAAGCTCAATACCAGTGAGACAGGACTAAGAGGTGGATAAGGAAGACGAAGGAACTGCGTAACTCAACTTTCTGTCCAGAGAAATCCAACCACTCTCAAGGTTCCCAGGATTCATTTGCGGACTTTGAGGATGGAATACAAAACAGAGGTCGGCTAAAGATCGCTCAGAATTCCAAAATTCCAGCCAGGCAGCCCAAAGGCGTTGATGTCCTTCTAATCCCATTCTGGAATTCTCCTTGTAGAATAGAAGCTCCATAGGATTCCAGGAATTTCCATATCAGCAACGCAAGAATAAATTAATCTTTCAGAATTTAAGAAGGAGGGAGGGAAGGAAGCAAGGAGAAAAGGAGGAAGAGAAGGAAGGAGGGAGGGAGGAAGAGCAAGAGGGAGGGGAGGGAGGAGGGAAGGAGGGATAGAGGAAGGAGAAGGGAAGGCAGGAAGCGAGGGTTTATTTTGGCATAGAGTTCAAGGTGACAGTCTTTCGTGGTGGGGGAAAGCGTGGTAGCAGGAACTTGAAGCAGAAAGTCACGTGTCCAGAGTCAAGAAGGCGAGTGATGTATGCTGACGCTCAGCTCGCTTTCTCCTTTTTATAAAGTCCGGGACCCCCAGCCCAAGGAACAGTGCTGCCCAACATTTAAGGTGGCTCTTCCCATTTTAATTAGTTAATGTAGAAAGGTCCTCAGACATGCCCAGAGATTTGTTTCCATGGTGACTCTAAATCCTGTCAAATTGTTGATAGGGTTGGTATAGAAGACAAACTTTATAGGAATCCAAGCACTTCTTTTTGTTGAATACCTACATGGCCCTGCATAAACTCCCATCCAGAAGACTCTGTGCAGGGAAGACAGCCTATCCAGAGGAAAGGAAAGGAACTTGCATACTGGCAAAGCTAGGGAGGAAAAAAAGCAAAAGCTTTTTTTTTTTTGGAACTATTCTGGGAGTTCAGGTGTAGAAAACCAAAGATGTGGGAGGACAATGTGTATTTTAAAATCAAAAAGTCTGGTTTCGGCTTACAGCTCAGTGGGTAGAGTGCTTGCCTAGCACGCATGAAGCCCTGAGGTTGATTCCTAGCACTGCATAAACCCAGGGTGGTGGCACACACTGTAACCCCAGCACTCAGGAGGCAGAGGCAGGAAGGTCAAAAGTTCAAGACTGGGCTGGAGAGGTGGTTCCACAGTTAATGCACTTGCCTGCAAAGCCTAACAATCCACGTTTGATTCTCCAGTACCCATGTAAAGCCAGATGCACAAAATGATGTTTGTGTTGTGAGTTCATCTGTAGTGGCTACAGTCTCTGGCACATACACCCATGTCCCCCCTGCCTCCCTCCTTGAAAATAAAGATACATGTATATTTTTACTTTATTATTTTTAAATTTGTTGTTGTTGTTTATTTTTTATTTATTTATTTGAGAGCGACAGACAGAGAGAAAGAGAGGCAGAGAGAGAGAGAGAATGGGCGCGCCAGGCCCTCCAGCCACTGCAAACGAACTCCAGAAGTGTGCGCCCCCTTGTGCATCTGGCTAACGTGGGTCCTGGGGAATTGAGCCTCGAACCGGGGTCCTTGGGCTTCACAGGCAAGCACTTAACTGCTAAGCCATCTCTCCAGCCCCTTTACTTTATTTTTTATTTATTTATTTGAGAGAGAAAGAGAGAGAGAGAGAATGGGCATGCTAGGGCCTCCAGTCATTGCAAACGAACTCCAGACATATGTGCCCCCTTGTGCATCTGGCTTATGTGGGCCCTGGAGAATTGAACCAAGGTCCTTTGGCTTTGCAGGCAAATGCCTTAACCACTAAGCCAACTCTCCAGCCCTAAAGATATATATTTTTTAAAGTTCAAAATTATCCTCAACTACATATTAAGTTCAAGGACAACATGGGCTACATGAAAACCTGTCTAAAATACAAGCACAGAAAACAAGAAAATCTTATGTGACCGACCAATTTGAAACACTTTGTCCAGCTTCAACTAAATGAAGAACTTACTTTCTCCCATGTGGTTCATCACCCTATCTGTTGATGATTTTATTTATTTATTACTCGCTCATTTGCAGCACGGGGATCAGCCCCGGAGCTCGGCAAGCACTCTGTCACTGAGCGACAACCCTGGCTCCTGTCTGCTGACTATTTCCAATGTCATTCAAGTCAGCTCTTCGGGAATCGGTCTGCCTGAGGGCAGGACTGGCTTTTGGCACTCTCTCTTTCAGTGCACAGCCCTGGGCTTCAAGAATAATGGATCCCCAAGACATGTATGTTTAATGGATGAACCAGAGGATGGACGAGGGAATCATTGGTTGGGTTATATTTGTGGCATGAGTGGCCACGATGAGTTCTTTTTGAAAATGTGAATTTTAAATTATCTTTCCCTTAAAGGGAAGCAGCTGCCTGTGAAATCCTGCTGTTCGCTATTTTTAGCATTTCCAGTTTGGGCCGAGGCAGGGCTGCTCTGGCTAGTCTGGGCTGCCAAATCACCGCAGCTCCTGTTTGCCCGAGAGGACCGGCTCCGAGCTCTGCCTCTCAAGTTCTCCCTTCTAGGAGACAAAAGGGGATAATTCACAACTCCAACAGGCTCACCCCACTATAGCCTCTCACCCAACACCCATCACCTCTCTTGGATATACCATGAATAATGAACTCCTATAATATTATACACAGAATGGGACTTTTTCAGTCATCAAAAAGAATGAAGTTATGCAAGAAAATGAATGATATTGGAGGTATTAAGTGAATTTAGCCAGTCTTATAAAGACAGACATATGTTTTTTTATCATATGTGATTCTCTGATTTTATACAGATACATAAAATCATAAATGTACATTGACATGAAACTGTTTAAGGGAATAAAAGGGGCTGATGGGAGGGGAGGGAACAGGGTAAGAGGGTATGGGGGATATGCTCAACATACAATATAGACTTATATCAACATGTCCTTATATAACATGATAGTGTGTACAACCCAAATTTAATAATGAATAAAACACTACCACCAAGTTTCCTCTGTGGGATGATACAATGGAAAACACATGAGCCCAGGAGCTCAGAGGGATCCAAACCTACCCTCAGCTTTAAAAATTCTATCAGCACAACAGGGGAAACTGACAAGCTCTAAACACACTTCACCCCCTTTCCCAACTCACACATGAAGCTCGGTTTCTGTCACCTCACTCCACAGCAAACCACGCGGGGAAGGTGCTGGCTCTTAGTCCTGCCCACTGTTTGTTTGCTTATTTCTTTTTGAGAAGGAAAAACCCAGGTCTGGGCCTAGGAGAGAAGGGAATAGATAAAATGGTATGTGGGCTTTTTGGGGTCCCAGACTTGGGGTCACTGATGAAGACTCCAGCTCACCCCTGCTATCAACGTGTCACCCCTGGGATCACTGCCTCACCATTGAGGTCCTGCCGTCGTCAGGATCCCACCAGCACGCAGGCGTTGCCGGAGCCTGCAGTTACCCCTGAACCCTCATTCATTTCCTCACTGATTTAAAAGCAGCCTAGGGTCTAAGGACATCGCTCAATGGGTAAACCGCTTGCTGTGTAAACATGAGGACTTGAGTTCAGATCTCCCGGCACCCACATGACAACGCCCGGCGTGGCTGCGCGCACGTGTCTGTAATTTCTATCGTGTGCTTGGCAGGCAGACAGGAGGATCCTTGGGCTTACTAGCTCGTTTGTTGAGCCAAATCCATGATCCTGTCTTGGCTGGGTGTGGTGGCGCATGCCTTTAAAGCCAGCACGTGGGAGGCTGAGGTAAATTTGAAGCCAGCTTGAGGCAACAGAGTGAATTCCAGGTCAGCTTGAGCTAGAGTGAGATCCTACCTAGACTAAGAAACAAAACAAAACAGAAGTGGAGAATGACTGAGGAAGATGCCCAGTGTTGATTATTTCTGGTCACCACACGAATCTGCATGCATGTGCACACACACGTGCACAAACAGATGCATGTACACCACACATATATGCATCTGGAGTTTGTTTGCAGTGGCTAGAGGTCCTGGTGTGCCCATGCTCACTCTCTCTCCCTCTCTCTGTCTCTAATAAATAAAAAAATAAAATCTTTAAAAAAATGACCATGTTCGTCACCTATCCTTCAAGGTTCTGACTTCACTGGCTTCCAGTGAGATCCAAATGTTAGTAAGGCAATGGCTTTGTTGTCTGCAAGAAGTATGGACTGCTTTGAGGGCTGGGTGGGAGGGAGGGGGGGGATCTGAGAACTATCCCCAGGATTAGGATTAGGGGACTGAAGATCAAGAACAGCAAAAACAGAAGCAGCTCTCAGGTCCTTGGCGTGTTTAGGTGAGAAGTTTGTGCCCGTCTGGATGAAAGTCATGACATGTAGATGTTGTCCACCTCAGGGAATGAAGGCCATCCCTAGTGTTGAACCTGATTCCGGGTCACTTGCCTGCTCTTGGTTCAGAACCTGCCTCTTTGTCTCTCATGGTTCATTTCTTTCCGACTCCTAGATCTCCCATCATGCATTTCCCCGAGGGTCTCCTGGGTAGTGTCTGGACGGGCTTGTGCACGCTCGTTGGTTCCACTCCCTTCACTCTGGCATCTGGTGCGTTGCTCCTCGCCTCCGTCTTTCCTCCTAGAGTTTTGGCGCTTTTTTTTTTTTTTTTTTTTTTTGTCAGACTACTGCCCCTTGAATCACTCCCATATTCTTTCTCTCCATCTTCTCTAGCCTGTGAGGGACTAGAGCAGATTCCAGCATCCCAGGGAGGGTTCTGTGTGATTCCACACAGCTCCCCTGTTCCATCCAAAGAAGGCCTGATCCAGAAACGCCGCTCCTCACTAGATCCTATCAGACTCTGGAGGCGCATGCTTTTCTCCCCATTCTACTTACGCTGTTCATGCACAGCCCAGCTTGAAACAAAGAAGCTGTTTATGCGAAATGCAAAGCATGGACCTTTCAGATTAAACAGGTTTATTCTGAACCCACTAGAAGCCTGTGTCTTTAAGACCTAAGAGGCTTTCTTTGATTTCATTTTCTTGGTCCTCGTTTATCTGAACACTGTAAACCTTGCTGAGCCAATGAAGCTCTATGGAAGAGAAGTTACTGGAATGGCCTCACTGACATCTTCAAAGAACAGAGGAACATTTTTAGCACAAGCACCATCACACACGTTTCCCACTGCCTCGATAAAATGACATAAACCGTACAAAAATGACACCTGCCATCTATTCTTAAGTACATCAAAAAAAATATAGCGACATTATACATGACTTTAACAGAGGAGGAACAATGAGATAGAGGGCTCAGCATTCCTTCTTTCCAGTCACCCAGGTGTGGCAGCCATGCAGCCTAGGCTACGGGAGGAGTCCAGGAGCGGCCAAGCCTTCCCACATTCACCCGAGCCCACAGCTTTTCAACCGGTATTTTTTCCCCCTTATTTCAAAATTATCTAAAGACCAATTGGTTCCAGGCAGCTCTTTCTGTATATTAATTTTTAATTGGAGAAATAGCAATTAGATGGCTGCATTGATTGCTAGTTCCCGTAATCTTTTTTAATTTGAGATAACAATCTATTCAAAAAATGAGTTTGTCCCTAAAATATCTTTTCTTAATGGCAATAATAACTGAAGTTATATACAAAACCAGCAGAGCAGCCCACAGGGGAAAGGATTTAAATTATACATGGAATATTCTGCACCTGGTTCATCAGTTACAACCAAAACTTCAGCGTGGGTGCCCTATGGAAATGGTCAATTTCAGACATTTTTATTAATATCATTTTTGAAATAACCTGACGGTCTCTGAAGATAAGATTTTCATGGTGTAAGGTCAGATTAGAAACTTGGGACACCCTAAAAACTTAGGGCGCACACGTCCTAAAGTCCTTCTTTATAAAGCTCCTTGCTGTGAACAATAGCTCGTGGGGGATTATGAAGGAAAAAGGAAGTTAAGAACAGGAATGCTATGTGGAAGGAACTCCCAGGCTGGGGCGAAGCAGACAAGAATGAAAATTCAATACATAGACCAACACATCTCCAGTTTTCCCCAAATGTCCCCAGCAGTATGGATTGTTGAGGTCTCCAAGGAAGCCCATGATGTCCACCTTCTTCTAG
The DNA here is from genome assembly GCA_036346955.1 of Dipus sagitta. Lineage (NCBI taxonomy): Eukaryota > Metazoa > Chordata > Mammalia > Rodentia > Dipodidae > Dipus > Dipus sagitta. The sequence continues at coordinate 1,542,568 of CM070780.1, read as the reverse complement.
CTAAGTTGTGAAGAAGTCAGTCCCTCTGTTATTTACAGAAGCTAAGAAAGTGAGTACATCTTCAGGTAATAGTGAAGCAAATCAGCTGCTCGGACTGTTGAGCTGGAAAAGGCTTCTTTCTCTCCCTGTCATGACGCAGTGGGACAGTACACCTCTGCATGAGGATCCTGTCCAGGAAAGAACTGTATAACCAGGAGCGAGCGAGGACCTAAGTTCTTCTCTGGTAAGAGTAAGGGCACTTCCAAGGCAAAGAACAAAGGTGGCACCAAGCTGAGCATCCTTAATCACTCTTTCCACATTTTCCAAGTAGAGAAGTCCACCAGGTTTGTGTAAGTAAAACAGAGAAGAGAGTTTGAGAGTTGAGATAAGAAAAATTACTCCTCGTGAAAGCCAAGTGTCAAGATTTGAATTTGAAATGTTGCTCAAAAGTTCATGTGTGAAGGCTTGGTTCTCAACACAGCAGGGCTGGGGGGGGGGGCAGGACCTTTGACAAGTGACTGACTCATGAGACATCTATCAATGGATTGTTGCGTTTTGGATTCATAACTTAATGGGATTCGGGGAGGTGGTGGAGACTTGAGGAGGTGGGGTCTCATCAGAGGAAATAGATCACTGGATGTGTGTCCTTAAAGGGTATATTGAGTCTCTGCTCCCTTTCTCTGTGTCTGTTGGAATTCTGGCCTCCATGAGGTGAGCAGCTTTGCTCTACCATGCGCCCACCCTCACCCCCCACTGTGATGTTGTGCTCCACCACAGGCCCAGCAAGTGATCCAAGAGAGCAAAGACTGAAAGCTCTACAACTGTGGGCCAAATAAAACCTTTCTCTTTTTTCAAATTTTATTTGCAAGAAGAGAGACAGAGAGAGAGGGAGGAAGGGAAGGAGAATGGGCATGCCAGGGCCGCCAGCCACTGCAAACAAACTCCAGATGCATGCGCCACTTTGTACATCTGGCTTTACATGGGTCCTGGGAAATCAAACACAGGTTGTTAGGGTTTTCAAGCAAGCACCTTAACCACTGAGTCATCCCTCCAGCCTGTAATCTTTCCTTAAGTGCATTATCACAGTGATGGAAAGCTAACAGACCAATTGAAGAAATCTGGTTTGCCCCTAACAGAAGAGAGAGTTGGAGTCTAGGAAAGACACTTGAAATAACTCGCTCCTACCTTGGGTGCTTTTTCTGCCTCATACTTCTTGTATGTTTTTATTGATTTATTTGAAAGAGAGAGGGAGACAGAAAGAAAGGAAGACAGAGTGAGTGCGGGTACGCCAGGAACTCCTGCCATGGCAAATGAACTCCAGATGTATGGGCCACTTTGTGCATCTGGCTTTACATGGGTACAGAGGAATCAAACCCTGGCCATGAGACTTTGTAAGCAAGTGCCTTTAGCCGCTGAGCTATCTCCAGCCCATCTGCCTCATACTGTATGTTGAATTTATAACACTTTGTCTTCTGCTCCATACGATTCAGGTAAAAGGTTTTTGCCAAGTTACCTGAGGAATTCCCTACTAGAGGCGTCTCTGAAACTCACTCAGAACTGGCTTTACCCTCTTAGCTCGGGCATGTTCTTTGTGTTTGCTGCCAAGTCTGAGAGACAGAGACCATGAATGCCCCACATCGTCAAGGGATTAGGAGACAGGGCACAATGGCTCAGTCGAATAACTCAATAAACACTACCTGTATTGACTCAAGTAATTTATTCTAGAAGCTTCCATGTTTACATGTAGGTCACACTGTCTCAATGAGTTCACTTCCATCACTGGTAGAAGCTTTGTATGTGTTATTTAATTGAGCACTGGGCTAAAACCCGGTCCCTCCGTGCTCTCCCAGCTGCTCCCATAACCACTCAGCAGTCCTTTCCGCCTAAAGCCCACAGTGTAAAGTGCTGGAGGGGAGAGGGAGAGGAGACAAGAGCTCTGTGATGAAACCTACTTATACACAAGGTGCAGTTTATTCATAAATTGCATAGGTAAGGTAAATAGAAATTTACCTTGGTCGGAGTTAGACTGGGGTCCCCAACTCTCCTTTTACCCTGCTGTTAACTCTCTCAGGCGTTTTGGCTCAACATGCTCATTGGAAACATTTAAAGGGAGTGTTACCAACTATGACCAAAGTTAACAAAATCAGGAAGAGTTCTGTATGAATATTAGACAAAACACACGTGAGAATTAACTAATCCCCCAGAATCTCTATAGATACACTACTGAGGGAAAGTGAGGTACAATTTAAGACTAAGGATAGGTGCTTCAGAAGCACATTACCCAGGAGAAGTGATAATGTCAAAGACATACTTAAGAATTGATATGTTAGATGAACCGTAGATAATAAAGCATACTATTTATTCTAGAATTACTGTAGTACTAAGGATTTGACTTGCATGATCACATTTGAGAACTTGATAGATTTTAGAAACTTGGGACAAAAGAGGTATGCCCTAGGCTGTGTTCTGTAAGGAACGGATGGTAAGGCAGACATTATGGGTGGGAATTTCCCAAAGGACTAATCCTGTGAGCTGGCGGAGAAGCTAAACCACAGTTTTGATAGCTTTCTACCACTGGAACGAAATATCTACCATGAGTAATTTAAATAAGTAAGTATTTATTTGAGTTCATGGTGTCGGTCTGTGGTTGCTTGGCCCCATACACTTAAGTGGAACATCATGGCGGCAGAAAATTGTGGTGGAAGAGTTTCTTCATATCATGACAGCCACAAAGCAGAGATAGAGGGGACAGATGAGAGAGACAGAGGGGGAGAGAGAGATGGAGAGAGAGAGCAAGCCCTGGGACAAAATAAAAGCCCAGAGACATGCCCTCAATGACCCATGCCTTCGTGCAGCACATGAGCCTTTGGCAGGGGATGGAAGAAGCTCTTCAGAGGAAACCACAGTTACAGTGTCATCATGACAAAGTCCTCAGCTGAGCTCACAGAGAGCTGCGAAGCTGAGATGGCCTTTGAGAGATATCCCCAGTTGAGGCAAGTTGCCCAGGACTTCATAGCACTAGCTTGAAAGATTACTGGATACCGGCTCCTCCCTGAGAAAGCAGTGAGCTCCAGAGAGACTCACCACGAGCGGTCAGCAGTCAGGGTCCCTAGAAGTTAGAGGTTTGGAGACCTCAGCCCTCAAGTGGAGGTCTGGGTGACACCTCACAGTGTCCACAACAGAGAGCGGGGAATGAAAAGGAGCTCAAGTTTGGGCTGGAGCAATACCTCAGTCAGTAACACGCATGCTATGTAAGTGTGAGGAGCTGAGTTTGGACCCCAGGTACCCATATAAAAGCCACCTGTAACCCTGGTGCTCAGAAGACAGGGACATGATCCCCAGGGTAAGCTAGATAACTAGATTAGCCAAATCAGTACGCTCTAGGCTCAAGCAAAAGATCATGTCTCAATAAATAAGACAGAGAGCAAGCAAGGAAGACATCTGACAGCAATCTCTGGCCTTTTCACACACATGCCCATATGTGCTTACATGTTCACACACACACACACCACATGCATGTAACAAGGTGGAAAGTGATTGAGGGAGACACCTGACACTGACCTCTGGCCTCCACATACACATTCAAACAAATGTGCATGTATGTGCCCAGACACATACACACATGCATACACCCCACACACAAAAACACACGTGGAATCAACTCACACTCTTAAAACTGATGGGGACCCAACCCAATTGAATCTTCCTATCAGAAAAAAAAGCTAACACAAATCACCACCACAAACAGGTTATAGATTTTAAAGGGGTTAATGAATAATGTTAAGCAACCTGAGATATTCAACACTAAGGCCGAAATTTACAACCGGGCATCTCTGGGTACAAAAATGCATGTACATTCTGTTGGGAAGCACACATAGTCTTTGAAATTAAATAAAGACGATATCCATGTCTTCCTAGATGTTTCTCAATAACCCAAGACACAGGGTCGATTGGATGAACACTGGGCTAGACCCAGGCTCATCGCATTTTGCTCTTTTTTATTTTTAAATTTGAAATGTAAGGACTCTGCACTTTCTGACTTCTCAGGAAAGGCCAGAAATGAAAGACAGGAGGGGTGATTTATATAAAGCGATCACACAAGCCCATCTCCTTGCAGCCATCATTTCAGTCTGCAGTAAAAGTGACTGCTCTGACACCCACGACTTCCTGGGTATCCAGAAGGCTTAACTGCCTGGACGCTCACAATAAAGCACTCGGCTAATGGACCTGTCACTTCCTTCAACACAGCACTCCATAAAACCACGCCAAAAAAATTAATTTAAAAAGAACATAGCATGTAACATGAAGATCGAGGTATTTTCATGCATTGAAAAAACCTTACAATAATGATTACTAAGTATGAGCTAAATGCAGCAGAAAAAATAAACAAATAAAGGAGGAATGGTAATTGATGAAAAAGCAGAAGAATCTAGAAAAGAGGACAGGAGATTCTTTACCTATCAAAACGGGGCCTTTATTTTTAGCAACATTAAAAAAATAGCAGACGTTCATTAAGTATTAAACTTAAATGTAAGAGGCTTTATGCTTTTCTAATAACAATCCAGTATCCTTGTTATGATAGATTTACTAACCCCAATTTAGACTCTCAGATATCAGACTCATGTCCCATAAAACATATAGAGAATACATTAATGATAAAATATACAGTAATAGATGACATAAATATCTATGTCTTATTAAAATTTCAGTTACAAACCGGTTTTTTGAGTCATTTTAATTCATGGAATTATTTACAAGTTTGCAGACACTGAAGAAAAAACTGCTACATGATGCAAATATTCTTCCAAATATGGAAATACTAAGAATAGAATACATGTACTGATTAACATATAATTATAAATAATATTTTAGAGCCACATTAGCAGCAGCTGTCCACAAGATATTTAGAATTTTTCAATGATTCTATTAATCCTCTATAAATATGGCTTATTACAGAAAGTTCATGCCCCTATCTATTGTTCTAATGCCATCTATCCCAAGGTTCAAGTCTTTTAAGATATAAGTCCAGGACTGGGGAAACGGCTCCGCAGTTTACAGCATTTGCTGTGCAGCAAGTTCAATGACCAGGATTCAGATTCCCAGAACCTATGTAAAGCTGGACGCACATAGCACATGCACCTGTGACCCCAACGCACCTATGGCAATGAAGCAAAGTCAGGAGGGTCCTGAAGCTCACGGGCGAGCTAGCCTAGTTTCCTCACAGCAGCAGACAAGAGAGATCCTGTCTCAAACACGGTGTAGGAGAGGACCAACACCCCGAGGTTGTCCTCTTTGTCTGCATGCCTTGGCATGAGCATGTACACATGCCATACGCACACAAAATAAGAGATTATGTGCACATACCAGATAAGACTAGAGAATGGAAAGATCGACCTCCATATGAGAGGTTTTCATCTTTTGCAAGCAACAGCGTAAGCAGGGCTCACCGGACTTTGAGTTGATAGAGATGGGTTCAGGTGTCACTAAGCTACAATGCAGTTGAATGACCTTGGGAAACTTCTTGAACTTCCAAGTGTCTTTCTTATACATGGAGATGCAGGCTGGGGAGATGGCTTAGCAGTTAAAGGCACTTGCTGCACATGGAGATGGGTTCAATAGTTCTGCCTTACCAATTTCTCAGGGTTTGTATGAGGACATGTAAGATAGCTGTGTGAAGATACTTTGTCCAAGTAATGGAAATAAATAAGGATATCACCATGAGAAATAAAATGATGCTCTTGGAGACTACTCTAATGAAAAAACAAGAAACAGTAGGCATGGACAAAAGTATTCTTCAGTGAGACAGTACCTTGGTTCTCCATGCCTAGGGCTATGTGGATGTGTTTGAATATGAACTACTCTTCTATAGTCTCATGTGCTTGAGATTAAGTCTCATATTCAATCCCCAGTTGGTAGAGTCTTTGGGAGGCGGAGCCTTACTGGAGGAGGTGTGCCACTGAGTCAGGACCCTGAGGTGGATTAGTTCAGTCCTACTGGTTGCTCACTAGCCAGCGCTCTCTTGCTGCTCTCTCCAGGCTGCTGTGGCAAGATGTGATGCTCCACCACTGCCCTGCCATGTTCTCCAGGCCATGATGAAGCTTCCCCCTCGGCCCCCGGGAACTATAAGCTGAAATCAACACTTTCCTCCGATCAACTGCTTCAGGGTAGATGTTTTATCCCAGAATGAGGGGTAACTGCTACAGGCTATTAATACATTACGAAAATGTTTTGAATGCTGTAAAGTACCATTGGTACAGTGTATAGTAATAATAATAATGATGATGATGGCAAAAACAAGACATCCAGGAATCAATGAAGACAGAAAAAAAATAGAGCATCCACCTCAATGTGAATTTCAGATAAACAATATTTCTTTCTGTAACTATGCCTCAAACATTACATGAAACATGTACATACTAAATTAAATAGTCCTGGTTCACCTGACATTCAAAGCTGAATGGTCATCCAGATTTACTGGTTTATATTTTCAGGGAAGTGAGGAGCTAAAACTGGCATTCCCAAGGCAGAAAGGTTTTCAACAATTCTTTGTCAAGGCAAGCGATCTGATCATTGAGTCTTGCTCCTTGTCTCATTTTATTCGTCTCCACTATTAAGGGTTTTCAGGCCCACCTCTTCTTTTGGACACTCTTGCTGGGTTCTCTTCTTGTGCTGGTGTACCGTTAGGGCATTATCCTCCTCCAGTGCATTTATGAGCTCATCGTTCTGGCTAAGCGGCACATTGACGGATGCAAGAGACCTGTGCTCTGGAAACAGCTTCAATGCCTGGCACACCAGAGGAATTCTGAGGATGTTTGACCATGGAACGTCAGAGCTTTCTTCCCATTCCTCATGGGGAACTGACTCATCTACATAATGACCGAGAACAACAGACAAGTCACTGGTCCGTCTTTCACTTTGACTTTCAAGACCAATGCTTCACAGTGAAGTGTTGTCTGTCCTCGCCTTGACTCCCATAGGCACCTCTGATAGAGCACGTCCCATACTCCATGCATCACCTTCCCCTTAAAAGCTCGCTCATTCTTTATGCTGTAGCCTACAGCCCAGGCTAGAGAAACCGAGTCCTTCTATACTACACTACTTCCTCTTTCGCTCTTCCCTCATCACAAGGCCTTTCATGGGAAACTTTGGAAGAGCTTTGGGAAGGAAAGTTTTGATTCAGTCGGTCTGGCCCAGTGCCAGAGGATGGGTATTTTTTTAAAAGCTCTCCATTTGATTCCATGGTATTTATAAACCAATGTCCTATAAAACAGAGAAAGTCTTAGCAACAGCCTCTCTGTACAGGCTTACAATTTCCATTTCCATCTGAAATATGGAAATACCCCCATCTACTTTGTATTTATAATTTTGAGATCTTTATTAGCGTTTAACCCACAATATTGTTGTCATTTTAGCCATGGGGATTTTCTCAAGTATACTTTGTTTTCTTAACGATAGTTTGGAACTACCTCTCCCTCCCTTAAATCATTTCTCATTGTAAAACTGAAATTATGGTAAGACATTAAAAACTTCAAAAGTCATAAATAACACTTATTTGGTAAAATGGTTGTTGTTTTTTTTTTTCAAGTTTCCTCACCTAGACTCTAAAAGCACTGTGAATTTTAAACAACAAAAAAATAGAGACAACAAAGTTATTAGATTATTTTGAGCTATGCCTGTACACAAACATACCCACATTCAAATTAAGATGGTTTGTCACTCAGAGATTTACAACTGTCCACACTCCTGCTCAAGATAAGTCCAGGAGCTATCTTAATTGTAAATATTCAACAAATACTCTCAATTTGCAATCCTTGTAGAAAGCAAACCACCTACCTCCTCTCCTACGTCCACTCTTACGGAAACAGGAACTCAAAAAAATATGAAAATCAGTGAAAAAAAAACTGGCTTTTTCCTAAACTTTTTCAAATAAATGGTTTGCCCAGGGGTGAGATCTTTTATGCCATTTTTAGCCGAAAGCAAATTTCCCTAGACAAATTGGCTGGCTGCTTCCTGAGATCCTCTCTGCTGAAATTGAGGCTCTCTTATTATTGATATTATCTGGCCATGCTTTTTTTTTTAATTCGCATATTTTGTTTCACTGGAAGAAAATTAGATTATATTAAGTTGTGTACAACACAGAACTTCAAAACATTTACCCTGTCAAAATAATTTCTTAATTAGTTGCACAACATTTTTTTTTTCTCGAGACAGAACTTGTCAGAAAAACAGCCTACAGTGGGAGCTTAAGTGAATTCATTCTAGGGATTTTAATAAGACGACATCTTTGCCTTCTACATGGAGGAGAAGAAAGTAATTGCCTGGCAACTCCTTGCTTCCTTTGAGACCCACTTGGAAAGAAAAAAAAAAGTTTCAGGTACATTTTTATTAAAAAATTCCTAACATTTTTGTTAAGAAAATAAAAAAATGTAACATAAAAAATTATATGTTGGGTTGGGAACAAGACTTAGAGAAAAAGGTGTTGAAGGAAAAATGACACCTCTCTTCTCAGAAATAATAGCCGTCCATGAATTTGTATGAAACGAGCTGTTAAAATATAAAAATCCAATTAAAGAACACCCCGTTCTACGCGGTAATGGATTTAAAACATTGCGCTGCTCATTCTACGCACTTTAGAGGCATTGCTTCATCCATTAAAATTTATATCGAGCATAGCGTATCAAAATGTTTTGTGTTTAGACAACACGATTTGAGTTTTCAGCCTATTTAGTTGTGACATTTCTGAGTGATGTTTAGAAATCCAGTTCACTTCTCTGTACCTCCTTCTATTTCTGAGCTGGCAAACACGCACAGGGCTCTTATGAGGAGTGGATACTGTCATGACTGTCACTAAGCTTCGGCATGTCGAAGGCAATATGTATCAGCTGCCATTAACTTAGTAGGTGTTTACTGTAGGGCATTACTGTAGATGCTGTGTATTTAATCCCTGTAAATACAGCATAAACTGGGAGTTTTAAAGGATGAGACTGATACTAGAAAGGGTTGACACCCTAAGTCAGACATCTAAGAGACAGCAGGATTGAGATTCGAACCTGCGTTCTGGGGTCCAGACTCACCACTGACATTTCCTGCCTTCATCTCCTCCTAGAGAGCAGAGAAAGACCCAAGACTAAGTCCTGGGCTGGCATGCAGCCAGGGGCCATCTGAAATGGTTCTTCAAACCATTGTGGAAGAGGTGACAGACAGAATGTAAGAGCCAAGGGAAGGGCAGAAGTGCTTTTGCAATACTGTCTTCCAGAAACATTCATGACAATGTTACCTACACGAGACTACATAATAAGACTGGGATAAAAAGATGATGTCAAAACAGAAGAGAGACTAGTTGCAAAAAAGAAGGGTGATTCAGTGCAGGGGAGATTCAAAAGGGGAAAAGGGGAGGGTTATGATCATGGTAGATTGTCAATATGTAAGGACGTTACCAATAGAAAGTTTTTTTTTAAAAGACTCTTTCAAAAATAAGCCCTTTTCCACTTAGGAGTACAAAGGTCGAAGTAGAGGAAGAAGCTGGGCTCAATGTCAATTCGAAAGAAAGTAGTCAGATGGGGACCCTTGGTGTTCAGCCTTGGGCCATCCAAAGCCACAGGTGTGACCCTTAAGACACAAGCAGTTCCCCACACTACCATTCACTATAACGGCCACATAGTAATTAAGTGTCCTGTGTATCCATATGATATTTTGGTGAGCAAAACTTTGTGCCAGGCACTCTAATGAGTATCTCCAAGGAGTTTCCAGATGTGTAGAGCATGACAGAGCACAAGACCCAGAAGTGGGCTGGAGGGATGGCTTACCAGTTAAGGAGTTTGCCTACAAAGCCAAAGGACTCAGGTTCGATTCCCCAGGACCCACGTTAGCCAGATGCACGAGGCGGCGCATGCATCTGGAGTTCGTTTGCAGTTGCTGAAGGCCCTGGTGCGCCTATTCTCTCTCTCAAATGAATAAAATAAATTTTGAAGGAAAACCAAAATAAGCAGAAGACATGAAATGATGATACAAGATATATTAGCTACTCTCCCCTTGCTGGGACAAAGTACCAAGGCCGGAGGCAAGTGCAGGAAGGGTTTGCCCAGCTTCCTGTTCAAGGTGGCGACCCATCCTGGTGGGAAAGGCAGGTTGGGCAGAGCAGCGGAGCGATGAAGGCCGCTGCTCAGTCAGCTCTCTTCCCTTTTGCTAGTCCAGGACCCTGCTCACAAGACGATGCTGTCCCCAGTGAAAGCGGGTCTTCCCACCTCAACCTAATCTAGAAACTCGCCTCCAGGGCACAGCCAGAGGCTAATATAACCTGGGTAGTCCCACACAGGTGCGCCTGGCTCCCGGCCACTTGGCAAGCCATATAAACCATCCCCCGCCAGGACATGGTTGCAGAGGCCAGGAAAGGCAGTGGGTAAGCTTCCAAGTGTGTGTCACAGCTTATCACACGTTCTGAGTCTGGAGGTGGGGGGAAAATCTTTCAGACTAAGAATGGTCAGGAAATGCTTTAAGGAGATCAAAGAAACCCTTGGTGGAAAACCAGCCATTTTCATTTCCTCCCGTCTAAAGCAGAGCATTTATGCCTCGCTTCTTGAAATAGCTTCTAACACACACGGGTGGCCCAGAGCTCCCGGCTGTGCATGTGAAGGAAGCCGGTGCGAGCACGTGGGGCCCGGGGGTCCCTAACGCCTTCCTTGCTCAGGAACAGAGCATCAGACCGCACAGCATTACACAGGCCGTGGAGAACGGACGGGGAGGACACTGCGGGTGGGGACGGGGGAGAGGTGGAGCCCAGGCGCTCAGAGGAAGGGAACGGGAAGATGGAAGTGAGCAGCAAGACCCGGCGTAAGGGGAAGTAAGATGCGAGACTGGTGCAGAAGCTAAAAGCTCCTGGAGGCAAGGCCAAGGAGCCGGGATTTCATCATGCGGTCAACCAAACGTGGCCGTGGGTGGGGGCTCAGCATGAATAGAGATAACTTGACAGATAAACTGGAGTTCAGAAGAGTGGCCAGGAGGAGCTCAGATGAAGATGATGGTGGTCTGGCCGTGGGTGTGGCTGGAGTGCAGTAGGAATGCTAGAGGAGGGGTATGCAGTCGACGGCTTTCCGTTGCTGGGATGAGCAACTTACCAAACACGGTGTACGGGAGGACGGGATCTACTTCAGCTTGCAGATAGATCCAGGGGACGTGCCATCGGTGCCAGAGGAAGCTGGCATCCTTTCACAGGTCCAAGCAGAGAGAGAGAGAGAGAGAAACTACCGGCAGCCAGCAACCGCCAAAAAAAAAAAGCAAAAAGCACAAACCAGAAGCCAGCAGGGTCCCCAGAGCTCATGCTGCTCTCTTACACCTTTGGACTGGAGGCAGATCCGCCCCCAAACACACCTTGGGACTGGATCCCAGCATCCACCCCCAGTAGCACCTCCGCCAGCCAGGTGGCTGGGAACCCAAGTTTCAAGCTTAGTAAGACACCTGAGTGGGGGGCATTCAAACTACCACAGAATGAGTCCTAAAAACTGTATTAGATGAGTCACTGGCTACAGAAGCATAGGAAAGGATAAAAAAGACAATTCATTCAACATGTATATGTTCATGTGTGTGCAGGTGTGCATGCAGAGGTCAGAAGTTGATGTCATCTGTCTCCCGCCATTACTGTCCACTTTATTTACTTATCTTTTTTGTTTGTTTGTTTTGTTTTGTTTTGTTTTGTTTCTCAAGGTACGGTTTCACTCTAGCCCCACCTGACCTGGAATTCACCATGGAATCTCAGGGCGGCCTCGAACTCACAGCGATCCGCCTAACTCTGCCTCCCGAGTGCTGGGATTAAAGGCCTGCACCACCACACCCAGCTACCTTATTTTTTGAGAGGTTCCCTTCCTGAACCTAGAGCTCACTAATTTGTCTAGTCAGGAAGCCAGCACAGGCCAGGGATCAAGCTACCTCTACCTTCACAGCACTGGGACTGCAGGTGCGTGCCCCATGCCAAACTTGTTACATGGGTGCTAAGGAGTCAAAGTCAGGTCCTCATGTTCGTGTGGCAGAGCTTTACCCGCTGAACCATTTCCCTGGCTCCTCAGCATACATTTACATGCCTTCAACATCCCAGGCACTGATCGAGATATCTGGGGTTTGTCAGTATAAAACACAAAGACCATGTCCTCATGGTGCCTCTGTCAGAGCACAAGAAGGCAGTAAAAGGTGGACATAATGAATAAGCAAAACAGGTAATTGGTTGATGAAAAAAGGATGTTAATTTTTTTTTTCTAAGGTAGGGTCTCACTCTAGCCCAGGCTGACATGGAATTCACTATGGAGTCTCAGGGTGGCCTCAAATTCACGGCGATCCTCCTACCTCTGCCTCCCAGTGCTGGGATTAAAGGCGTGCGCCACCACACCTGGACAGGATGTTAATATTATATGATGGCTCAGGCCAAACAAAATAGGAAGGATTGCAAGTTCCAGGAGGAGACAGGTGAACTAGAGAAGCCAGCTTTTGGGCAACAGTCTGAAGGTGAAGGAAACAGTAAATGCAGACATGGCCACGAAGATGCAGCGGGTCTTGTCAAGGGTGTAAGTAGGGACAGTATTTAGCACGCTCAAGAAATGTCAAAGAAATGGCTGAGGATTATGGCAATCAGCAAAAAGTGTTAGCTGGACTGGAGAGGTGGCTTAGTGGTTAAGGCTCTTGCCTGCAAAGCCTAAGGACCCAGGTTCGATTCCCCAGAGCTCACATAAGCCAGATGCACATAGTAGCACAGCATCTGGAGTTCATTTGCAGTGGCTGGAGGACCTGGTGTGCCCATTCTCTCCACCTCTCTCACTCTTTAATAAATAATTAAATAAAATAAAATAATTGGGGCTGGAGAGATGGCTTAACATTTAAGGCACTTGCCTGCAAGGTCTAAGGACTCATGTTCTACTCTCCAGGTCCCATGCAATCCAGATGCACAATGACACAAGGGTACAAGGTTTCACATGCACACAAGGGGGCGCACGTGTCTGGCGTTTGATTGCAGTGGCTGAAGGCCCTGGCACACCAATTCTCTTTCCCTTTCTCTCTCTCTCACTCTCGTTCTTGTTCTCTTGCATAAAAAATAGGCCAGTCTGTTGGGCTTGCCTCAATAAAATAATAAAGTGTTTGGCTTGGAACTATGAAGAAATGAGTTCAATCCCTAGGACCGTTCCAGGCATGGGGCTGGAGAAATGGCTTACATTTAAGACGCTTGCCTGCAAAACCAAAGGACTCAGCTTCAATTCACCAGGATCCAAGTAAGCCAGATGCACAATGTATCTGTAGTTTATTTGCAGTGGCCCATTCTCTCTCTCTCTCTCTCTCTCTCTCTGTCTCTCTCTCTCTCCCTCCCTCCCTCCCTCTCTCTCTCTCTCTGTGGTAGGTAAGTTTACATCATCTTGATCTGTTTAGGAATCCACAGACATTTCTTATGTTGCTTCAAGGAAGAATTAACTAAAGAAGGGTGAACCCTTCCCCCAGAGTGGGCGGCTTTATCAAAAGAAGCTCTGGGAAGAAAAGTATCCTCCCCTCCCACCTGGCTGCCTGGTGCTGCTTGCTGTTTTCTAGTGTGGACTGAAGAGCGTCTTTCCAGTAATCCCAGTGTCCGGCAAGCAGGCAGGCGGATTCCTGGGGCTCTTGGGCCAGCAAGTCTAGTCTAATTGGTAAGCTCTTTCTTAAAAACTGTGGGCTGAGGAGCGACACACCTAAAGTATCCTCTGGCCTCTACACTTGTGCATACACATAAACACATATAGCCACATACATGTGCATATACACACAAAGAACTGACAGGGATACCAGGACATATGGAGGAGAGAGAATGAGGCAAAGAGAGAGTCGGAAGTGAATAATGAGGTGGCAGGAAGGAAAAATTGAACATGACACCTTAGGGACTACCGTAAGGACGGTGACTTCCATGAGAGAGGTGGGGGTCTATGCAGGGCTTCAAAAGAATGACATGATGTAGCTACTGCATTACCAACAAACTACAGGGTGAATGCATACCAGTTAGAGAGACAGAGACTAACTTAATGGTACAATGGAAAAGAGTAGGAAAATTCTAGGTAAGCTTTTTGTAATAGGCTAATTGGATCTACCCTGAACAGGGAAAGAGAAAGGGGGAGTTGGGAATGGACATATTCAGAGATAGAGAGGAGGCTCAGCAGGAAAGAGCACTTATTGTGAGCAGTAGGTCATGAGAGGGCTTGAGGTTAACCCGTCAGCATCCACTTAAACAGCCAGTCATAACCACACATGCCCGTAACCCCCGTCCTGTGGGGACAAAGACCAGAGAATCATTAGAGTTTGCAAAAGCCTCGGCTCCATGATCAGAGAGAGACTCGGTATCAAGGAAATTCGTGGATGAGCAATAGAGGAAAGTTACCTGACATTCTCCTCTGGGACACACACACACACACACACACACACAAATATACACACACACACAAAAAAAAGAGTGGACATATTCAGAGTGATGTGTCTGGACCTCTAAATGGAAATTTCCAGAAGGCAGCTGGATATAACTGTGGAGCATTTGGAAGAGAGGTCTGTACTGGAGATACATTTAGGAATTGTTGGCATGTATTTGGATATTTAAATCCATGAGACTGGATGAGGAGTCAAGACAAGGGAAAAAATAGGACTGGCTCCAACACTAAAATGAGAGAAAAGAGGAGGAACTGGCAGAGGGTGCTGAGATAATGGGGTAGTGAAATTGAAAGGCAAAGAAACAAAGATGGTAAGAGAGAGAGTGTGTGTGTAGTGGGGGCAGGGGGTCTTCAACCATGCCAAGTGCACTGATGGGCCAAGGGGAAGATGAACAGATCACTGACTTCATTCCTATGGGAAGCATGATTGTACAGTGGGAGATTTGATGGCACAAAAAGGAGGCAGAATACTCAGTATTGTGTTTGAATAGGAGAAGAATTTGAGCGGGTAACATACTGTTTTTTGGTGGATTTTTTTGTTTGTTTGTTTTTGTTGTTATCTTTGTACTTGGGATTAAATTTATGGTCTTCTAATGGAGTTTTGGGAGTTCAGAAAAGTCCTTGAACTTCAAACCCTGAATTTGTGTCTTTTTTTTTTTTTTTTTTGGATAAACCAAAACTGAGAAGGATAATTATTAGAGGAGTATCAAATTTATTAAGAAGTCAGAAGGGGTAAGGGAGGGTACACTGACCAAGGAAGGGGAGAAGATGCACCCACGTGGCCTGAGAGCCCAGGTGGGAAGCCAGCAGGGGCCTGAGACATGAAAAGGGATTGCCTGGACATTCCGGAGAGACGAACAGCCAACAAAGAGGGCTTGCCCGCCTGGAAAGCATCTACATATAGTCTCACTGATGCTTCACCTCAGACTCAGGTGAGTCTGAGAGAGCTCACTGCTGTTGACTCAAGAGAGCTGGCTCAGAAAGAGGTCAGCCATGATGCCAGGATTGGGGGGTTGAGCTTAACTGAGCCACAGTGCCAGGATCAGATTTAAATTCTAGGAAAGGGGAACTCCCTCCCAGGAGGGGATCAGGTTGTTTAAGGAAAAACAGATCTAGGGAACTCCTTTAGCCAAGAGATGAGAGGAGAGATCCTGCTCTGATCTGTAGTAAAGTGGAGATTGCAAAGGCAGACTCAAAGACATTTCTGTTTTTTTACTCTTAGGGCCCAGTGTTACAGTCAGGTTCGCATTGCTGGTAGTGATCACCCAACCAAGACAAGCTTGTGGGAAAAAGAGTTTATTTTGGCTTACAGGCTCGAGGGGGAAGCTCCACGATGCCAGGGGAAAATGATGGCATGAGCAGAGGGTGGACATCACCCCCTGGCCCACATAAGATGGACGACAGGGACAGAAGAGTGTGCCAAACACTGGCAAGGGGAAACTGGCTATAACACCCATAAGCCCGCCCCCAACAATACACTGCCTCCAGGAGGCATTAATTTCCATATCTCCATCACCTGCAAACCCAGCATTCAGAACAACTAAGTTTATGGGGGACACCTGAATCAAACCACCATATTCCACCCCTGGTCCCCATAAACTGTTAACCATCCATGATGTAAAATGCAATGCATTCAGTCCACCTTTAAAAGTCCCCATAGTTGTTGTTTTTTTTTAATCAATCTTTTATTTATTTATTTATTTATTTGAGAGTGACAGACAGAGAGAGGAAGAGGCAGATAGAGACAGAGAGAGAATGGGCACACCAGAGCTTCCAGCCACTGCAAACGAACTCCAGACGCGTGCACCCCCTTGTGCATCTGGCTAATGTGGGTCCTGGGGAATCGAGCCTCAAACCAGGGTCCTTAGGCTTCACAGGCAAGCACTTAACCACTAAGCCATCTCTCCAGCCCCTTTTTAATCAATCTTAAGGATGTTCAAACATCCCCATATTCCAAGATCTTTTAACTGAGCCATAAAACCAAAAAATCCCCCCCAAAACCCATAATGGCGCAGAATAAAAACTCACACTGCAAAAGATGGCATTGGGCATAGTAAAGAAATATTCAACCAATACAAGATTTTAAACAGGCAAACATCAAACTCTGTAGCTCCAAGTCCAACAACTCTAGCAAGTGACAAGTCTCCAAGTCCAATAATTCTAACCAGCAACAAGTCTCTGGAGTTTCAATTCCACCCCTCCAGCTAGGCTACTTACAGTCCTGGAAAACTTCATCAGGGCCGGCAGCTTTCCTTAGCAGCCATCTCGTGGTCCCGGCATCTCCAATGGGTCTCCATGCAATCCATGGTTCATCCTCATGGCTCCATGGGGTCTCCATGCAGACAAACCTGCTTCACACTGCCCATGGCCAATTACAACACAAGACCATGTTGCAAATTCAATGACCCTCTTTTTCCTGCATTTCTTATACTCCACAATACCAGGTAGGGTGCCAATTTGTTAACCAGGGGGGAAATAAAGCAGACTTTGAAGAACAGGACACTCCTTGAGCACTCAGGCCCCTTCAAAAGAGCCTACATTCTTCCTGTTGCCTCAGTGCAGGTCAGCTGGCCCAATCTCAATAGTTGTTATCTCTCAAACAATTTGCAGGTGAGTGGGCAGCACTTTAGGCCAAAAGATTTTATTTTTTCTATGCCATAACCCTCTGCTCACACCAGTTCATTTCTACGCAAAGCAACTCTGCACAACTTCTCAGGACATGGGCACAACAGCAAGCTTCTTACACAAACTGCTAGCCCAGTCCAAGCAAAGCTCTTTCTCATCCCCCTAAGCCAAACCTCACAGTCCATAGTTCTTACTGCATTCAGGTCTTTCAACTCTGACCAAAGTAGTCCATCAAGCTGTACTTACAGCACTGCAAGGCATCTCTTAGGCCAAATCTTTCCACATTCCTCTTGAAAGTCAGCTCCAAAAGGCCAAAGCCACTCAGTCAGGCATCTAGCAGCAATCCCTCTTCTCGGTACCACTTTACTGTTGCAGTCAGGTTCGCATTGCTGGTAGAAATCACCCAGCCTAGAGAAGCTTGTGGGAAAAGGGTTTATTTTGGCTTACAGGCTCGAGGGGAAGCTCTACGATGGCAGGGGAAAACAATGGCCTGAGCAGAGGGTGGATATCACCCCCTGGCCAACATAAGGTAGACAACAGGAACAAGGAGAATGTGCCAAACACTGGCAAGGGGGAGCTGGCTATAACACCCATAAGCCTGCCTCCAACAATACACTGCCTCCAGGAGGTGTTAATTCCCAAATCTCCATCAGCTGGGAACCTAGCATTCAGAACACCTAAGTTTATGGGGGACACCTGAATCAAACCACCACACCCAGTCACCCTAAACTACTTAACAAAACCACCTGACTCCCTCTGGGCCTCACGCATGCAAGGCGAGCCCTGTACGGAGTCCCGCGAGGACACACAGGTCTGTGAGGAATTTTGTTGCTGTGGTCCACAAAGAACATGGATAGCGGTTGGTGGAGGAGGTGAGAGCCGAGAAACACCTTCTTAAGATGAGCTTGGCTTAACAGCATGTGTATGCATTTACAGCAATTATCCCATGGGGAGAAGAGAATTCCAGGAGCAAAACCCCAGCCAAAGAAAACTGAAGTAGCTGTAAGAGAAGAAGAGGAGGCAGAGCCTGGCGATCCGTCTCTGCTCACAGTGGGAAGGCTGAGTCAAGGGGTTATTAGAGGGGTTGAGTCAGGAGGGTGAATGGCACCTGTTTTTAGCAAAAGCAGAGACAATGTTAAGGAACTCAGTTTTCAGTTTCAGATTTTTTTGTTGTTGTTGTTCAAGGCTTTTTTTTTTTTTTTTTTTTTTTGGTTGATTTTCTTTTTATCTTGGAAGTGTGTGGTGGTTTGAGTATAAAATGTCCCTCATAGCCTCATGTGTCTGTGATTAAGCCTCAAACTTAATCCCTGGCTGGTGAACCTTGGGGAGGTGGACCTTGTGGGAGGAGGTATGTGGCTGGTGGTGGGCCTTGGGGTGTTCTAGCCTAGCCCCACTTGCCACACCCCCACACTCTCTCTACTTCCTCCATGTTGATGCGACACCCTGCTCCCTCCTCCTGCCGCGCTTTCCTCGCCATGATGAAATTCCGCCTCTGAACTGGAAGCCAGAAATAAACCGTCTCCTTTTGTCAGCTGCTTCCGGTTGAGCGTCTTGTCCCAGCAATGAGAAGGTAGCTGTTATAGATAGTCTTTTCTTCATTCACTTATTCCTGAAGATTGAGTTATGAAGGTTGGATCCAGGCAGCATGGAGATTCTGACAAGCAGCTGCAACTCCACGAGGCAAGCTCTGAGGAGCTCTCGCCGTCCCACTCTGCAGCGTTTGACTGAATGTCGAGTCTGCGCCTTGGTACCCAGCACACCATGCTAGTTACTTAGTCTCTTATCTATTCTCTTCTACCCTAATTCTACTTGGTCTAAACAATATCCTAACAAACCCAAAAAGGATTTGAAGGTAGTGACTAGACGGCCAACCTTCCCCCTAAGCGACACGCATCAGTCGTAGTAAGGTTGGCACATCATCAGCTGTCTGCCACCTCACTGCCATCAAGGATGTGCTCAGTCCACAGAGTGCCCACTCTGGGCAGCCTGTTTGTCAGGCTCCAGCAATAGATATGGAGCCATGGGTATGTCTGTAAATCACATTGAATAGAGCTAGATGCGAATGGTAGATTATAGCTAAGCAACTGGCTCCCCATGACAGCATGCAGAACGTCCAGAGACTGACTGGGGGATCCTGGGGACATTCAGGATGACCGTGTCTGAGAATAAGAAGTGTGAACATGGCAATGTGTGTGCTGGTGTCACATATTTTAAGCTTTTCATCAAAAGCAGTGATTCCACTGACGAGGAGAAACCCGGTGCTACAACTAATCACTTTGGCTTGTGACTGCGCTGGCATTTAGTCAACTATTTAATGAGGATCTGCTAAGCCCCACAGTTGCACTGAGAATAGACAGGTGAAGGGGGGAGAGCTGCTGCCCTTCAGGTATTTACTGTTCCTAGTCTTCTCTCCACGGGTCTTCTTCTCTACGAAGAGGAGGTTAGAGAGTTGATCTCACATTCTGCCCCAGACACTGGAGGGCAGCGACAGGGTGGAAGAGGCCCAGAGAGCAACGCCATTTCCTTGTGTTTCACAGTCCTCCTTACCCTCCCCACCATTCAAAGCAAATGCTACCTTCTTCATGAAGTCTCAAAGGAATACTGACGTTGTTTAATCCCAGCTCCCCAGGTGGGAGCTGCACATGGTCTTTAAAACATAGGTCCTAAAGTCATGCATCTTATATACATTTGTACAGCCCTGCTAACCCTCAGGTTTCTCTTGAAGTTCCGTATGCACAGACACACAAAAGTGAATAAATTCTGAAGGACTCCACAGGCCCCTCACCTCTGGTATCAAGTGATAGCTCAATTCCATGATCAGTGAGGGAATGGATTTTTGACCTTTCCTCTCTCACTGATGAGAAAAAAACTCAAGAAAGCCCCTGACAGATTCCAGTTCTCAGTCTTCCCATGATTCCCAGTGCTGAGAACCAAACTTCTCCATCCAAATCAAACTACGACGAGGCCCTGTCTACCAAGCAAAGGTGGAAGGAGATGGAAGATCGTCAGTGATAAGTAGACTTCAGGCCATCCGCAGTGAGGTGTTTCTCAACCCTTTGAAGATGGTAGTTCAAGACAACTGAGGTACCGTCTTTTTTTTTTTTTGAAGTTAGCCCAGTTTCTCATTGAGAAGACAGACTTGCTTCCCAGTACTGCCACGCGCAGCATACGAGTTTGTAGTCAAGAGCCAATCTGCCTCACAGGACAGGACCGAGGCAAGCTGTCAAGGCCAGGTGGAGACGCACTACGCCAGTGTAGAAATGGCAAGAGCCTGGAGAGCCAGGAGAGAGCAGGTGGGATGCTGGAGCCTGGGAGCACGGCAGGCACTCAAGGCAGGGGCATGACCAGGTGCGGGGACTAGAATAGCAGTGGAAGATGTCATCTCAGCCCGGGCCTCTCCCTGCACACTGAGCTCGAAGCCAGAGGAAAAGCAGCCCCCGGGACATTCAGGAAGGTTGGGGTGCTGCGTGGGCCACAGTGCGGATGTTGCCTGTGAGGTCTGCACTCCTGAGAGCCCCCACCTGCACTCGTCTTCAGAGCACGCCCTCCCCAGTCCACAGAACCCCCAGTCCCAGGAGATGCACTGGGATATGATGTCACTGGAGTCTTGCATGGAATTTTGGCTAAGAATCTACTTCAGACTTGTGGGAAGGGCTCCCGGCAAGATCAATGGGGATATGATAGGACAAACATTTTAAATCTTATGTTTTCTTTTGAAAAAATAGCTCGTTGGTTAACCTCGGGGTTAAAAGTTTCTAAATGGATTTTCAAATATTCCACTAAACTCTTAGGAACCCAGTCTTGAAGTCATTTCCCTTCTCTAGAACTTACTTCCTTTCTACATAAAATAAGAAAATTGGATTCGGTCATCTCAAAAGATTCTTGGGCATTGCGGAATCCAGTTCCCATGATGCTAACATCTTATGCAATCATTGCAGTTGACAAAACTGAGAAAGCAATTCTAGATATCATTTCCAAATAGATTATATTCCTATTTCTCCAAATTTCATTTTAACTCCCACATATTGTTAAATTATCAAACTATCAGCCAGGCATGGTGGCACACATCTATAATCCTAGCACTACAGAGGCTGAACACAAGAATCATGGGTTCAAGGCTAGCCTGGGCCATAATGAAAGACCATATCTCAAAAAACAACAACAAAAAAAAAAAAAAAGGGCTGGAGAGATGACTCAGCTCTGTACAGAGAAGTAACAAGTTCACTCTAGCCAGACTGACTTGGAACTCATTTTGTGAACCCACGCTGGCTTTGAACTCACAGGGATCTTCCTACCTCAAACTCCAGGGTGCTGGAACTAAAGGCATGCACCACCACAGCCAGATTCATGAAAAGTTATTTATTTATTATTTATTCAATTGATTCAGAGAGAAGGAGACAAACAGAGAAAGTTAGAGAGAGAGTGGGTGCACCAGGGCCTCCTGCCAGTGCAAATGAACTCCAGATACATGTACCACTTTGTGTATCTGGATTTATGTGGGTACTGGGGTTTTGAACCTGGGTCTACAGGTTTTGCAAGCAAGTGCCTTTAACCTCTGAGCCATCTCTCCAGCCTTTAGTAAAAGTTTTATGATGGTTACCCGGGGAGGGGGGTACAAGAAGTGAGACTTCTACATATTATCACATAGAATTATTCCAGTTAATTAATACCCCCATCTTCTAGTTCCTTTCATGGAAAAACCAAGTTTACATGTCAACTGTAACAAGGAAAAATAAAGGGGATGCTGGCTACATGGAAGGTAAACCACTTTGCATATTTTAGATAATAACATCTCATGGTTTAGAAGTAACCTGTGGTGGTTTGATTCAGTTGTCCCCCATAAACTGAGGTGTTCCGAATGCTAGGTTCCCAGCTGATAGAGATTTGGGAATTAACACCACCAGGAGGCAGTTCATTGTTGGGGGCAGGTTTATGGGTGTTACAGCCAGTTTCCCCTTGCCAGTGTTTGGCACACTCTCCTGTTCCTGTTGTCCACTAGATTTTGGCCAGGGGGTGATGTCCACCCTCTGCTCATACCATCATTTTCCCCTGCCATCATGGAGCTTCTCCCTCGAAGCTGTAAGCCAAAATAAACTTCTTTTTCCCACAAGCTGCTCTTGGTTGGGTGATTTCTACCAGCAATGCAAACCTGACTGCAACAAGGTATTCCCTATAAACTTAGGTATTCTGAACGCTGGGTTCTCAGCTGATGGAGATTTGGGAATTAACACCTCCTGAAGACAGTGTATTGTTGGGGGAAGGCTTATAGGTGTTACAGCTGGTTTCTCCTTGCCATTGTTTGGCACACTCTCCTGCCCCTGTTGCCCACCTTATGTGGGCCAGGGGGTGATGTTCACTCTCTGCTCATGCCATAGTTTCCCCTGCCATCATGGAGCTTCCCTTCAAGCCTGTAAGCCAAAATAAACCTGTTTTTTCCCACAAGCTTCTTTTGGTTGGGTGATTTCTACCAGCAATGCAAACCTGACTGCAACATAACCCAAAAGTTAGAAGCTACTGCCTAAGGTGAAGGGATAGGAATAGGACAAAAGAGAGAGAGAGAGAGATACAGAGAGAGAGAGAGAGAGAAACATAAAAGTGAAGTTTTCTTTTCCAAAGAGATTATAAGTTCTAGAAGCAAATCCCACTCTCCCTGCACTCCATCCTGGTTTATTTTTTTCCTTGAAATATATTTTTTAAAATAAATACATCTGGACAGTTTACAAAGTCCTCAGAGGCTGGAGAACGAGCTCTAACAAGTACTCTATTTGACACATTTTTTCTTCAGGCTAACTTACTTCATTCAAGGTTTTAATGTTTAAATAAACTGCTGCCTAAATCAATAATCTACACAATCAGTCACCCAGGGAGAGGTCTTCAGTCCTCCTGCCCCATTTAAGGTTGATTTGTATGGCGGATGAAAGCATTTTATTATATTTCACAGTCTGTTCCAAGTGCTCCTGAAAGGAGTGAATATATT
Source organism: Dipus sagitta (assembly GCA_036346955.1). Lineage (NCBI taxonomy): Eukaryota > Metazoa > Chordata > Mammalia > Rodentia > Dipodidae > Dipus > Dipus sagitta. Next base: position 1,519,567 of record CM070780.1, on the reverse strand, counting down.
TTCAGAAAAGAAAGTCAGGCGCACCTTTGAATACGGTGTCATAAAAGCAGTACTTAGCACGACTGAGGGGTGAAGCCTGGCCTGAGAACATGTCCGGTACTATCAAGGGAGGATCCTGTGTCCCTTGTCCCCCACAGGCCATGCAGCAGGTGGCCAGGCAGGCTGACCTCACGCTGGTCATGATGACTCAATAGAAACCTGTTTTTCCAGTTGTTCAACCTGAGGCTTCAGGCAAATTCCTTTACCTTTCTGTATCCAGCTCTTGGTAGCGTAGAGAAACGAACAGAACGCTTACCTAACAGGGCCATTCTATATGTGATGTGCAAATATGAGCCTTTATTGTCACAGACTTATAGAAAGAAAAATTGCTGTCCTTTGAAGGAAGTGGCAGCTTTGAGGCTCAGCCATGTCCTAGCTTAGCCTGTGTGAGCTGCCTTGTAATGCCACGTCTGTAATCTCCGTGCTGTGGAGTTAGAGGCAGCAGGATCCTTGGGTCTTTCTGCCTCACGTATCTACCTGAACATGGTTCAATGAGGGACCCTGTCTCAAAAAAAAAATAAGATGGAAATACCATGGGAAGTAATTTAGGAAGAAATCCAACTTTGACACATGTATACATTTACCCCCCCCCCCCACAGATGAATATGCATACACGCATACGCACACAAATCACATGCATGTGAAATAAAAATAAAAATAGCCAGTATTATGAAATAATCATCTCATGAAACTTACAGTCAAAAAGACATAATTTAGGGCTGGAGAGATGCTTAATGGTTAAGACACTTGCCTGCAAAGCCAAAGGACCCAGATTTGATTCCCCCCAGGACCTACATAAGCCAGATGCACAATGTGGAACATGCATCTGGAGTTCATTTCCAGTGACCAGAGGCCCTGGTATGCCCATTCTCTCTCTCCCCCTCTTTTTCTCTGTCTCAAGTAAATGAAGAAAGAAACAAAGAAAAGACAAAATTTATTAAAATGTCAACGGGGGAGGAGGCTGGAGAGATGGCTTAGCAGTTAAGGCACTTAGCTACAAAGCCTAAGGACCCATGTTTGACTCTCCAGGTCCCACGTTAGCCACACACACACAAGGCTGCACATGTGCACAAGGTGGCACATGTGTCTAGAGTTCGATCACAGTGGCTGGATGCCCCGGCGTGCCAATTCTCTTACTCTTGTTCTCTCATTTAAAAGAGAAAGAAAGTCAACAGGGACTGGGGTGTGTCTCAGGGGTAGAGAATCTGCTTGGCACACACAAGGCCATGGGTTTGATTCCCAGCACTGAGCGGGGAAAGTCAACATGCAGACACATAACAGGTCCTGGGATGAGAAAATGCGTGATTTCAAGCAGGGGTTGGAGGTGGCCTTTCCAACTAGGAGATAAGGGGGCAGTTCAGACAGAATGAAAAACAAGTTCCAGAGCCCTGTGGAAGGGGTGAGGATGGTGAGTCCAAGGAAGAGCAGAGAGCCTGGAAGAGCCAGTATGCACGGAGCAAGAGGGAGAGAAGGGAAGAACAGCGCTAGAAGAGATTAGCGCCTGCCCATCCGCAGGCAGAACGCCATGGTGAAGAGTGACTGCAGATCAGGAGCACACGAAGGAGCCGAGCAGTGGTGTGGTTTACTTATGTTTTCAAAGGGAGCTGTGACGGAGGACAGGGCTGTGGAGTTGGGGAGGGGCTGGCTCCAGGGAGGAAGTAACTGCAGTGAGCCACATGGCCATGCAACGACGGTGACTTGGGCCGTGCCGCAGTCATGAGAAAGGAGAAGGACAGAGTTTGGTGGTGAGGAGCAGGGGGATGGATATGTGAGGAGCTGAGAGAAGCAGAAGAGGCCAAGGTTACTGAAAACCTTTCAGCATTCAGGGCGAGACTGTTGCAGGAGTCTCCCTGACCTCGTACTGTTCTCTCCACAACTACCAGGGCCAGCAGTCTTCCTGCCATGATCTCCACAAAGAAATGATAGAATTGCCGGGCGTGGTGGCGCACGCCTTTAATCCCAGCACTCGGGAGGCAGAGGTAGGAGGATCGCCGTGAGTTCGAGGCCACCCTGAGACTCCATAGTGAATTCCAGGTCAGCCTGAGCTAAAGTGAGACCCTACCTTGAAAAACTAAACAAAAATAAATGAGAGAATGAAGTCATCACTGCAGAAGAGCTTCTCGGGTCTGCACAGTATGCTCGGGCGCACTCCAGCATGAGAGCTGGACTGTAGCCATTCACATGTAAGTACCGAGGCTTCATTTCACCAAAAGCCCATGTGTGGGGCACTGTCCTGGGTGCTGAAGAGATGGAGAGGAAGTCCTGGCACAGGCCTTCCGAAACTCAATTGTGGGAGCTAAGGAGAAGGATAAGTGGGTGAAGGGCTGGATGCACAAACATGAGATCCAGCACCCACATAAAAATGGCAGGCATAGTGGCAGACACCTGTAATCCCAGCTCTGGAAAGGTAAAGACAGGACAATCACCAAGGCCTGCTGGTTTGCTAGACCAGTTGAATCTAGGTTTAACAAGACATCCTGTCTCAAAGAATCAGGTGGAGAGTGAACGATGACACTTCCAATGTTGACCTCTCACCTGCCAACTAACACGTGTGCCCACACACATATACACAGATGCACACCACATAAAATACGAACGTTCGCAGTTATTAATCCATACCAGAGCCTTTTGTGCTGGCCAGAAGTAGTTCAGGATGCCAGTACCAAGTGTGGAAATGCTAAGGACCCAGCTACGCATGGTTCCCCCAGGCCCTCCGTGGCCGAGCTGCTCCATGAACGGGCATACTGCCACCTCCACTCGAGACGAACGGAAGAATCCTAGTTGTCTTTGAACTCAGTCAACTCGACTCAGTTCATTACTAGAAAGCATGACCTCAATTTCCTCTGCCTACCACGAGGTGAGTCCACTCACTCAATGTGATGGTTAATCTCGGTTGTCAGCTTGACAGGATTTAGAATCACCATGGAAACAAGTCTCTGGGCATGTCTGTGAGAGATTGTCTAGATTAGTTTAATTGAAGTGAGCAGAGCCACCTTAACTGTGCACGGCACCATCCCACAGCCCGGGGGTCCTAGACTGCGTATGAAGGAGAAAGTGAGCTGGGTACGAGCACTGACCTCTCTCTCTGCATCCTGACCATGGACACAGTGTGACCAGCTGCCTGAAGCTCCTGCCGCCACACCATTCCCTCCAGGATGCGCTGTTACCTCAGACTGCGAGCAAAGAGAAAGTCTCCCTTCCTCAATAGCTGCACTTGTCAGCTATTCTGCTGCAGCAACAAGTAACTAACACGCTACGTCTCTCCATTACGAAGACTTTGTATTTCTTTCCTTTTGACAGGAGTGGGAAGGCCACAGAAACACCGCGCTAGGCTCTGTGCTTGGGGTGTGTACAACAGGGACTGGCCTCTCATATAGGTGCCCAATAAACTTGTATATGTTGAAAGAATGAATGAACCAAAGCCATCGATCCCATGCTGTTGGCAAATCTACCCCTGCTTTAGTTCTGTAGTTGATCCCTAGAAGTGAGAATCTACGATTAGTACCTTCGAAACTGCCACGTCCAGGGCAGAGTAACCACTATATATTCACTGCTTCAAATTTAACCCCAGGAGCATCTTGCTTGCTTCTTTAGAGTTTATTAAAAAAAATAGGACCTCGGGCTGGAGGGATGGCTTAGTGGTTAAGGCTTTTGCCTGCAAAGCCAAAGGACCCAGGTTTGGTTCCCCAGGACCCACGTTAACCAGATGCAAAAGGGGGCCCATGTGTCTGGAGTTCATTTGCAGTGGCTGGAGGCCCTGGCATGCCCATTCTCTCCTTCTCTCTCCCTCTTTGTCTGTCAAATAAATAAATAAGAATAAAAATGTTAAAAATAGGGCTGAAGAGACGGCTTAGCACTTAAGGCACTTGCCTGCAAAGTCTAAGGACCCATATTTGACCCTCCAGATCCCACATAAGCCAGACACACAAAGGTGAAGCAAGGTGGCATATGCCCACTAGACAGCACAAGGATCTGGAGTTTGCAGTGGCTGAGGCCTTGGCACACCCATTCTCTCTCCCTCTGTCTCTCTCTGTCTCTCTCTCTTTTGCTCCCTCTAAAAAAAAAAATAGGACCTTTTAAGGGCAAGCGAATGGGGAGTAGGCCTGCAGGATACTGTTTTGTGGATATGTCAAGTCGCTACACTTGTGAACACATGGCAGGTGTGGTTTTCTGCACACAATTGAGCCTGTCGATATTCCTCCATAGATGAGGGAGGGATCCACAAGACCTTATATCTCCCAGAGTCAAGAGTGGAAACCTATGATTGCTTGAAGAGGGAGAGCCATGTCATCTAGTGACAAATAACCTCCCACCCATGATTTTGCAAACAATCCTAATTTAAATTAGTGGTCAAAACATAAATGAACAAGGTATGAAAACAAGATGGGGATCAAATGGGAAGAAAAAGGTTTTAGTGGGAGGGGAAGGGGAGGGAGAGAGTAATTGGGAGAGTGGTATTTAAAAAAAACACTGTATATATGCATGAAAATGTCAAAAAGTAAAAATAAAAAGGACCTCAGAAAAGAGACTATTGAGTCTTCACTATTCCTTGAAAGAGATTCAAGTGCTGGCATTTTCTAATCCCCCTTCCATGTCTATACAGACAACACTCATTAACTCAGTGGATCTTATGCACACACACAAGAAAGAGACATCAAAGTAAAAGAGGGGTAGTTGGCAAGAAAGGGGTTGTGGAGGAGAACAAGAGAAGGTAATGGGTGCTGGAGAGATGGCTTAGCAGTTACGGCGTTTGCCTGCAAAGCCAAAAGATCCTGGTTCCATTCTACAGGACCCACGTACACCAGATGCACAAGGGGGCGCATGTATATGGAGTTTGTTTGCAGTAGCTGGAGGACCTGGTGTGCCCATTCTCTCCCCCTACCCCATCCCTGCTCTCTGCCTCTTTCTCTCTCAAATAAATAAATTATATATGTATATATGTATAGATAGATAGATAGATAGAGAGAAGGTAATGGGAATTATGATCAAAATATATTACACACACGTATAAAATTTTTCAATAAAAACTGTATAATTCAAAAAATAGAGACTAATTTTTCTCTAGTCATAGAAAGATTCTTTTGCAAGCAGTAAACAAAGGAACAGCTACGAAACTCAGGCTTCGGATAAATCAAATTGTCACTGGAAAAGAGTACATTACCTATTAACTAAGTTCAGAATTATTTAAAAAGAAAATCTAGGCTTTAGGATATTATGGTTGATTTTTTAGTCTATATATCTAGGCAAAGTTTAAAATAATTAAAGCTTTTTTTGTGGTGCTAGGAATTGAACCTGTGTCCTTGCATGTGCTAACAAGTACTCTACCACAGAGCTATAACTCCAGCAAGAGCATTAAAGACCTTTATCATGCTGACATTAAGTATAAAAATCAGGCATTGAAGCTTCATAGAAAAATGGCAATATGAAGACACTCACCTTGCTTACTTCCATGATCATGTTCAGCATGAATGGAAGAATACAGGGGCTGGAGAGGTGGCTTAGCGATTAAGGTGCTTGCCTGCGAAGCCTAAGGACCCAGGTTCAATTCTTCAGGTCCCATGTAAACCAGATACACATGGTGGTGCATGCATCTGGAGTTCATTTGCAGAGGCTAAAGGCCCTGGCGCTCCCATTCTCTCTCTCTCTCTCTGTGTTTGTAATAAATAAATAAAAGTGAATCAGAAAAAAGAATGGAAGAATATAAAAGTGAAAAAAATCCTCCATAAAATTGTAACTGTGGAGAACAGAACATTAGAGACTTTTGATTGACAGCACTTAGATGGGCAGCGCGTCGACGTGTGGATTTCAGGAGTCAGCACACTGGCTGCCTGTCTTTGTGAGTTTTCTTACAGCTCAACCATGTCTTGTTGTTTATGTTACTGATAGCTGGTTTCTCACTAAAACCACTGACACAAACAGTTTCAACCAAGGTCCTATTTCTGGCAAACCTAAAACAGTTAGTTATCTGTGCATTTGCAAACAATGTGAAGCCATTTCTGGTCTATGGATTCCCAGACCTCCTAGTCTGAAGAAGCCACTCACTGAGGAGAGAGCGAGAGACCCTCACTAGGGAAGGACGAATGCTGGAGGTGACAGTTGGCTCAAGCACAGGCAGAACATGTGGCCCCCGCCATTGCTCTTGTAAGAATGGAAATTCTAGTATTTTATCACTTTGAGGCAGATCTCAGTGGTATGAACTGTGTCATGCTCCCGGCACTACTCGGGCAGAAAACGGAGTGAATCCCATGTAATACCTGTCTTCCATCAGTGGTCACTCAATGTTTAGCCCAGAGGCATGACAGCCTTCTGACACAATCGCCTATGAACTTGGCATCCTCCCTACAACCACCCCAGGCTACTTGCAGTCCATGCTGCCAAAAGAGATATCCTAGAAAATTATCTTTTCCTGGGAGTTTTGCAATGCTACAGAGAGAGTCTCTGAAAAGGTTTACCTTGGCCCACCATGCTACAAAATCATGGAACTTCTTTGGGGAGAACAGAAGAAGAAAGTTCTACAAACAGGCAAATTTCCACACAGTGCAAATAAGGAACCATACAGGTTTCAAAGACACTACCTCCTCTGCAAAGGACTGAGAGGAGAAATAACTGAGAAACATTCTAGGTAAATTCTCAACCTATGCTAAGAGGTCATTATGTTCATAAAATTAAAACAGGCAGTCACAAAGAGGGAAGGAAACCCTGTATTAAAATGCAGGTCGGTCTGGGGAAATGGCTTAGCAGTTAAGGCATTTGCCTGTGAAGCCTAAGGACCCCAGTTGCATTCCCCAGGACCCACGTAAGCCAGGCTGCACAAGAGGGTGCATGAGTCTGGAGTTTGTTTGCAGTGGCTGGAGGTCCTGGCGTGCCCATTCTCTCTCTCTCTCTCTCTCTATCTGCCTCTTCCTCTCTTTCTCTCTCTCTATCAAATAAATAAAATAAATATTTTTTAAAAGAAGCGCAGGACCCACAGATAACCTGAAAAAGGCATCCAAGGCAGGAAATACCATACGCCAAGTCAAACCTTGGCTCCATCTCCTCTTCCACACCCACGACAATGGAAGTCATTAGCAGGCAAAGCTGTGGGGAGAGTCATTCTGGGCTCTGACTTGGTAGACACATTGCATCTGACATTTGGTGCTTGTGTTAGTCTGTGTTCCACTGCGTGAGCAGAATTTCACAAACTGGGTAGATTGTAAACAACAGAACTGCGTTGGGTTCGGAGCTCTGGAGGCTGGGTACCTGACTCTGAAGGTGCTCTCTGTGCTGCTGCCAACCATGGCAGAGGCAGGTAAGTCGGCGTGAAAGAGGCTGGGGAAAACTAGGGTGGAGGATCCTAGCCACAATGTCATTACTCCTTGTTAATGTCCCACCACAAATTACGTCTCACCCCAAGTTTTGTACGTTCAAGTTGTAACAACCCCCACTTCCATGTTTATGTCTTGCCTTATTCATCACTTGTCAATTAGTGTCCAAGAAACCCAGCTGGGGTGGAGTTCTCATGATGTGTCAGTATCAGCGTCTCTAATTATATGCATAGATGTGAAATATACCCATAAAGTAGATTGTTCAGGCTGATAAAAGCAATACACTACATGTGTGTGTGGTGGGGTTGAATTGTCGAAGGAGCTCAGTGATTCTGGCCCACCTGGAGCTTAATCTGGTTTGTAAAACTGTGTCTCCATGATGTCAGGTCAGAAGCACCTTGGGGTTTGCTAGAAACACAGATTACAGGGTCCCTAGACCCACTGACTCAGGCGCTCTAGAAGGAGACCCAAATTTTGTTTGAAGAAGTTCCCCCAAATGATCACGATGTACACTAAAGTCCCAGAACTGCTGTTATCACCATGAGACAGAAGGTCAAATGGCAAAAAAAAAAAAAAAAAAAAAAAAAATTGAAAAAAAAATTGAAAAATGGTGGCAAACTTGTCAGTCTTGCTTACATGTTAGCACCACCTGGGAGAAGGTGAAGCCTTTTTTTATTTTAATTTTTACTGTTTTTTCATGAGAAAGAGAGAGCAACAGAGCTAGAGAGAGAAAGACAGAGAGAGAGAATTGTTGCACCAGGGCCTCCAGCCACTACAGTCGAACTCCAGACACTTGTGCCATCTTGAGCACGTGTGTGACTTTGCGCACTTGTGTCACCTTGTGAGATCTGAACAGTTGAACATGGGTCCTTAAGCTTTGCAGGCAAGCGCCCTAACTGCTAAGCCATCTCTCCAGCCCTGAAATCTTTTTCTTTTCTTTTTTTTTTTAATTTTTTATGGACCGGGGGGGGGGGGGAAATCTCTAGGAGTAGGAGGTGGGTGATTCTAAAGAAAGCCCGAGTTCCAGAAGACCACTTCTTAAAGTAAGAGGAAATCAAAGTGTAAGCAAACGCAAGCTAAGACGTAGAAAGCAGGCAAGTATTAACAGAGATAATAAATGAGTCTGAGTAAGAATATAGGTGATATTTATACTATACCTATTGACTACAAAACCATGAGCTGGGGACGTAGCTCAGTTGATAGAATACTTGCCTATTATATTGAAGTCTTGGATCCCATTCCCAGCTTTGAATAAACCAGGCTTGGTGGTGCATGCCTGTGATCCCAGCACTCAGGAAATGGTGGTAAGAGGACCAAGGGTTCAAGGCAACCCTCAACTACACAGTGAATTTGAGGCCAGCCTGGGATACATGAGCCACTGCCTCAAAAACTAGAATAAAAATTAAAAGCTGGGCTATAGAGATGGCTTAGCAGTTAAGGCACTTGCCTGCAAAGCCCAAGCATTCATGTTCGACTCTCTGGATCCCACATAAGCCAGACGCGCAAGGTGACTGAAGTGTGCAAGGTCACACATGCGCACAAGGTGGTGCATGTGTTGAAAGTTCGATTATACTGGCTGGAGGGCCTGGTGCACCAATTCTCTCTCTCTCTCTCTCTCTCTCTCTTAATAAAAAAGGCTTGCCTCAAAAAAAAAAAATGAAACATAAAAGCAAGTACAAAAGCATGGTCTGAAACTTGCCCAACTCAGGAGCAAGTAGACAGGCAGGCAGACAGAGATGAGTGTGGAGCATCTCTGAATCTTGGAGCCCACCTAAAAATGATAGAGAGAGGACCTACAGAAAATACCCAAGGAGCTACCATTACCTGTGGCTCCCAGGCTTCCTGGCTTAGAGGAGTCATCTGGGGACTTGATTACATAAGGTGTGACCTGGATTTGGCAGGGTTTTCTTTTTTATTTATTTATTTATTTATTTGCAAGGAGAGAGAGAGAAACAGGGAGAAAGAGAATGTGTGCACCAGGGCTCTAGCCACTGCAAACAAACTCCAGATGCATGTGCCACCATGTGCATCTGGCTTATGTGGGACCTGGAGAATCAAACCTTGGTCCTTAGGCTTTGCAGGCATGTGCCTTAACCACTAAGCCATCTCTCCAGCTCCCAGTAAGCAAGCATTTTAACTGTTGAGATATCTATCCAGACCCAGGGTTTGGCAGTTTTACAAGAGTACCAGGAGATTCCTCAGGTGACCAATGTGTAAACAAGTTTGAGAACATCTATGGTATATGTGGAACAGGTATTCTAGAAGAACATGGCCAGGCAAATAAAAAACAAGAATGAAAATCCTAAAATACAACTTCCCTGACATGAAGAAAGGCTTGTACCTCAACATGTCTCACTGATATTTAGCTCACTTAGGAGAGAAGGACCCATTCTTGGGCATAACCCTACAAATGACTTAATTTTAAGGACAAAGAAAACATCACAAGAGGAAAAAGTCACTGTCGTACGCACATGCAGAGACTAAATAAAATTCACATAAATTATTGTGAGGTATGTAGCTCAAATTCATAGAGACAGACATTGGCCAGGGACAGAGATGAAGGGCAGCTGGGAGTTAGTGTTTAGTGAGCACGGGACCTCAGTTCTGCAAGACAACAGAGCCCTGGCGGTGAGTGGGGACAGGTGCACGGCATGTGAAGGTACTGCCCTGACTGATGCACACTTCAAAATTATACAATGGCAGTCTTGATGGTGTGTGACTTTTGCAACAGTTTGCAATATAATTGCATCATTTTTTCAAGGAAAAAAAAAAAGAATGGGGCACTCTGATACAAAAAAAAAAAAAAACCTGCAGGTGAGTGAAAGAACCAACTAAACTGATATTCTCAAAAGTGATTGGTTATGAGAATTTCTGGGAGGGTTGTAAGGGAGCCATGGCCCTACTGCTATGCCCAGGTGTACTGACTTAATTGGCCTAGAGTGAATTTCCCCAGAAGTGTTTTTACGTGGTTCCCCAGGTGACTCTAATGTGCAGCTCCGGTTGAGAATTGCCGTACTAAAGCTCAGCTAATTAAATAATTATCACCAGTAACAATTATTGAAAGAAGATGCAAAATGAAAATAATAAGTTAAGAACAGCCTGGCTCTAAACTTCCACATTGTTTCTATTTCTTCCTTGGTAGTGTGTATGCTTCATCATCCAATGTTAGGCTTCCCGACCCCAGCCAGGTTGAGGTCCAGAGTCCAAACAAATTAGGAAAACTCTAGGATACAAGAGAAGCCAGGGATATCCAGATGACACCTGTCTTGACCATAGATGTGTGATGGGAAAATGTCCTTCACACGTGCCACGTTGGAGTGACCCGTGACTTCGTATCAATTCAATCATAGGAAAGATACATTTCACTGAAGGAGCTCATGGGGGTTTTAGATAGAATACATTAGGTGAGATAAACGAGGAGAAAACAGAGAAATTGACAATGTATGCATGCAGTTCCCTCTCTTTCCATTGTTGGTTTTGAAGACAGAGGGAATTCCACCCCACCTCTCTCTCTCTCTTTCTCTCTCTCTCTCTCTCTCTCTGTGTGTGTGTGTGTGTGTGTGTGGTATGTATGCTGTGGTGTGTGGGGAGATGCTCACACCCTGTGCACAGAGGCATCCCGCTCAGTCACTCAAGCATGGCTTTCCTTGAGCCAGTTTCTTCTCTGAACCCAGAACTGTAGTTTTCACAAGCCCCAATAAGTCTCCAGTCTCTACTTCCCATAGGACTAGGATTGTAGGCCTCTGCGCACATGCCAAGCTGTTCGCCTCACATAGTCTCAGCCCCCCATGCTAGTGCAATAAAAATTCTTATTTGCTCAACCATCTCCCTAGCCTTAATACAAGGATTTAAAAAAATATTTATTTGTTTGAGAGAGTGAGGAATATAAATAAATATACATAGATAGATAGATAGAGAGAGAAAGAGAATGGGTGTGCCAGGGTCTCTAGCCACTGCAAACAAAATTTAGACACATGTGCCACCTTGTGCATCTGACTTACGTGGGTCCTGGGGAATCAAACCTGAGTTCTTTGCCTTTTCAGAAAACTCCTTGACCACTAAGCCATCTCCCCAGCCCAAGAGGTTTTTTTTTTTTTTTTTTTTTTTTTGCAGGAGTAAAACTTTCCTAGCAAGTATAACCAAGCAAAAGTATAAGCCAGGATTTCTCAACCGACTTCTATAGTGATGGCATGCTCAACTACACAACTGTTTGCTGTGGAATGTTCTGGGCTCTGTAGGATATTTGACAGCACCCCTGGCTCCATCCCCAAGATGCCAGTAATACTGCCTCCCTCAGCCATGACAACTGAAAGTGTCCCCCGGATGAGAACTACTGGAGTGAAATAAATTTCAGTCTTCCTTTAGAAAAGCCCAGAAAGAAGGAGAGAGAGAGAGAGAGAGAGAGAGGCATACTAATTTTCTTTCAAGTTTGTGTAAAATACGATGGTGTAGTTTTAAATTTCATCTTAGACATTGTCAATTACAGGTTAGTAAATGGTTCAAATATTGTCTGGAACAATGTACAGGTAACTACCACCAGAAACAAAATAGACTTTGAGTCATGTGAATCACCCAAATTAGAAAAGAGGAAAATAAGCCAAATTCTATTCGTCGAGTAGCATAAACCAGAAGGTGACAGCAGAGTGACAAACGATAGGCACAGCTCGTGAAAATAGTTGTGAATGGGACGAAGTCACACCAGGAGAGGGTCACATGCAAATTAGGGTCAAAATGACCACAGAGAATAGAATCCGAGGTCTGTGAAACATGTCTCGTCATTCTAACGCAGGCTGACCTGGAACTCGCCCTGTGGCCTGGGCGGGCCTCGCACTCAGGGCCGTCCTCCCACCTCTGGCTCCCGACAGCTGGGACGAAAGCCTGCGCGCCATGGTGACCAGTGCTGTTTTCTTCCCTATTCTTTGCTACCGATTTCTCAGTTAACATTCTCTGAGGCGGCAGCTGGATTTCATTTACTGTGCATTGACAGTGCTGCCATGTCTGCCAAAGAAATCACCCTGGTTTACAAATGTTGACTAAGAGAATATGTTTGCATGACCCATGGGCCCTGGCAGAGTTAAATGACTCCTTGGCATGGGCTTCTATTTCCTCATCTATAGCATCTCGCCTCTCCCACTTCTATACTGTATTATATATTACTTATTAATATAATATATTACCCTATATTATTTTAATGTCACTTGCCTACATTCTGCCGCAAAAAAAAAGCATATGGGACATGGAGACATAAAGGGTCTTTCTCATTAACCAGTTTAGACTGACTGTTAATTCAAAATGTTGTAATACCCAAACTTAGCATACTAAAGTACTGTTGCTATGAGAACATTCATGTCAGATGGGATCACTTTTTTGTGTTTTTATTAATTTATTAATTAATTAATTTATTTATTTATTATTATTTTTAGTTTTTCAAGGTAGGGTCTCATTGTAGCTCAGGCTGACCTAGAATTCACTCTGTATTCTCAGGGTGGCCTTGAACTCATGGAGATCCTCCTACCTCTGCCTCCCAAGTGCTGGGACTAAAGGCAAGCACCACCATGCCCGGCTCAGGTGGGATCACTTTTTGATAGCTCATTTCAAGCCTGTCTTTTTCACAAGGATAATGGCCTTGAGAGGGTAGAAGCTATGTGCTTTCTGAGGTCAGCCACACTGGGTTCTCTATGTGTATAACCCTGCCTAATACCTATCAGGCACTCAGCAAATGGGTCTTGATGGTGATTAAATAAAAACACCCATGTGGTCCATAAGGGGGCCCTTAAAATGCCATTCTTTACCTCCAAATTTCCCAGTGGCTTTGAAAGGGCTGGGTTTTTTTGTTTTTAAGATTTTATTTTTATTTATTGGAGAGAGGGAAAGAGGCAGATAGAGAGAATGGGACACACCAGGGCTGCTGCAAACAAACTCCAGACACATGCGCCACCTTGTGCAGCTGCCTTACATGGGTCCTTGGGAATTGAACCTTTGCAGGCAAGCAAGCACCTGAGCTGCCAAGCCATCTCTCCAGCCTGAAAAGAGCTGTTTAAAAGATCCAGCACAGGGCTGGAGAGATGGCTTGGCAGTTAAGCACTTGCCTGTGAAGCCTAAGGACGCCGGTTTGAGGCTTGATTCCCCAGGACCCACGTAAGCCACATGCACAAGGGGGTGCATGTATCTGGAGTTCGTTTGCAGTGGCCGGAGGCCCTGCTGCACCCATTCTCTATCTATCTGCCTCTTTCTCTCCTTGTCTGTCACTCTCAAATAAGTAAATAAAAATACACAAACAAACAAAAATCCAGCGCAGACTTGGACAAGTAGCTTATGAGTGTATGCACCATTGCCCCATGCCCCCCATTTGTCCCCACTTCCTCAGGACCTCACGAGGACACATGGAAAGCAGAAAAAGCGCAAGCCTGCTGACTGACTGAAGATCACGCCTATCTCTTCCTCAGCTGTCCTGTTCCACGTGCCTCCAAATTAAATAAAACAACTGAAAAAAAATCAGCCTAACAAGGTCTTATTTAATGTTCCAGACTACCTCAGATCCATATTGATCAAGTTCAATTTGAAGTTGGAGCCTGCAGCAATACGTGAGATCAATATGAGACCTTCACTCAAAGGTCTCATCTGCTAAGATACAATACCAAACAAAAGCAAATAAAATGTGAATGCTACCAAAAAAAAGTAGAATAACGGTAATGCCAGATTAAAAAATAATAATAAAATATTATATAAAATAATAAAAAATAAGCTACTTCAGAAAAAGGTATAGCCATATATTTATTCTTGCAATCATTTTAGATGTATTTTAAAAGAGAAGAAAAGATATATTTATGTCATATAAGAAAGAAAATAAGGTCTGGAGAGATGGCTTAGCGGTTAAGTGCTTGCATGTGAAGGCTAAGGACCCCAGTTTGAGGCTTGATTTCCCAGAACCTACATTAGCCAGATGCACAAGGGGGCGCACACGTCTGGAGTTCGCTTGTAGTGGATGGAAGCCCTGGAGTGTCCATTCTCTCTCTCTCTCTCTCTCTCTCTCTATATATATATATATATATGTGTATATATATATATATATGCCTCTTCCTCTCTCTGCCTGTCACTCTCAAATAAATAAACTTTTAAAAAATTTAAAAGAATAAAGAAAATCAGTAATATTTGCTTACAGCCTTTAGCGATTGAATTGCAAGATTTAAATTCTAGTTTGTTTTCTGCTTTGTTTCGTTAATGGAGCTCTAAGAATACCTTTTGTGGATCTTGAACATGACTTTTCACACATATTCAATGGGTAAGTGCATCTTATGTGCTCAACATAGTGCAGAGTCCTAAGAAAGATCCCAAAGCAATATGTGACAGATCCTCTGTTGTCTAATGGTACATGATATAGTGTGTCACTTGGAATTCATATGCAATAATAATAACAATAATAACATGTAGATGAGAATGTATATACAAGAATGGCCTTAATGTCAAACAACACAATATTGCATCAAAGGTCTAAATAAGCTTTCATGGTGGTGTGTGCCTGAACATCAAGCACTGCGAGGCTGAGGCTGGAGGATCATGAGTTCAAGGCTAGCCTTGGTTACATAGCATGTCAAAAATAAAATAAAATAAAACAAGCAAAATTTCTAAATAAGTGACCCAAATAAAGACCTTCTAACCAATGACGGAATAGTTTAAACTGAAATATTGAGATACAAAGACAGAATCTGCCACTTACTATTTCCTTAAGAAAATGTTCAGCTTATTTGTGCGTATTTCCTCATCTGTCCTCATCTGCATAAAAAAATGTGGGGCCGGGGATGTTGTTTAGCATGCACATAAGCCCTGGGCTCAACCCCTGATAACACATGTGATGGTTAAGTTTTGTGTCAACTTGATCTGTTTAGGAATCCGCAGACATACCTCATACGTGCATCTCTGAGGTTGCTTCCAGGGAAGACTAACTAAAGGAGGAATCCGTCCCCCAAACTAAGGCCTTCCCACAGAGTGGGTGGCCCCTCTTGGGGGGGATGCTAAATCTAAGGAAGCTCTGGGAAGGAGCCCCTCCTCCCATTTGGATGCTTGCTGCTTTCCAGCGTGGACTGAGAGCAGTGTGGACTGAAGAGCAGCGTGGACTGAGAGCAGCGTGGACTGAGAGCAGCGTGGACTGAGAGCAGCGTGGACTGAGAGCAGCGTGGACTGAGACCAGCGTGGACTGAAGACCAGTGTGGACTGAGAGCAGTGTGGACTGAAGAGCAGCGTGGACTGAGAGCAGCGTGGACTGAGAGCAGCGTGGACTGAAGAGCAGCGTGGACTGAGAGCAGCGTGGACTGAGAGCAGCGTGGACTGAAGAGCAGCGTGGACTGAAGAGCAGCGTGGACTGAGAGCAGCGTGGACTGAAGAGCAGCGTGGACTGAGAGCAGCGTGGACTGAGAGCAGCGTGGACTGAGAGCAGCGTGGACTGAAGAGCAGCGTGGACTGAGAGCAGCGTGGACTGAAGAGCAGCGTGGACTGAAGAGCAGCGTGGACTGAGAGCAGCGTGGACTGAAGAGCAGCGTGGACTGAGAGCAGCGTGGACTGAGAGCAGCGTGGACTGAGAGCAGCGTGGACTGAAGAGCAGCGTGGACTGAAGAGCAGCGTAGACTGAAGAGCAGCGTGGACTGAAGAGCAGCGTGGACTGAGAGCAGCGTGGACTGAGAGCAGTGTGGACTGAGAGCAGTGTGGACTGAGAGCAGCGTGGACTGAGAGCAGTGTGGACTGAGAGCAGTGTGGACTGAAGAGCAGTGTGGACTGAAGAGCAGTGTGGACTGAAGACCAGTGTAGACTGAAGAGCAGTGTGGACTGAAGACCAGCATGGACTGAGAGCAGTGTGGACTGAAGACCAGCATGGACTGAAGACCAGTGTAGACTGAAGAGCAGCGTCTCTCCAGGATGCCTCCAGGCCTTCAGTGCCAAATTGGGACTGCTGAGGCATCCAGTCTCGTGGACTGAGCAGCTACCAGGTTCCTTGACTCTCAGGCCTTCCAACTACTAGTGAGTACTGAAGAGCAGCATGGACTGAAGAGCAGTGTGACTGAAGACCAGTGTAGACTGAAGAGCAGCAGCTCTCCAGGACGCCTCCAGGCCTTCAGTGCCGGATCAGGACTGCTGAGGCATCCAGCCTCATGGACTGAGCAGCAACTGGGCTCTTTGACTCTTAGGCCTGCAAACTACTATTGTTGGACTGCCATGAGCTAATCTAATAAATTCCCTTTGAATGCAATTCATTCTATTGGTTCTGTTCCTTTAGAGAGCCCTGACTGATACACCACATATACCAGGCACAGCGATACGTGCCTATAATCCTAGCATTTGAGAGATGGAAACAGGAGGATAAGCAAGTTCAAAGTCATACTTGGCTACATAGAGAAGTGGAGGCCAGTCTGGGCTGCATGAGACCTAGCTGAAAGAAAGGAAGGAAGGAAGGAGAAAGAAGGGAGGGAGAGAGGGAGGGAGGAGGAAAGAAAGAAGGAAGAGAGGGAAGGAGGGAGGGAGAGAAGGAGAGAGAGAGGAGAAGAAAAGGAAGGAAGGAGAGAAGGAAGGAAGGAAAGAAGGAAGGGGAAAGAAGGGAGGGAAGCAGGGAAGGAGGGAAGAAAGAAGATGAAAGAAGGGAGGGAAAGAAGGAGGGAGGGAGAGAGGGAAGGAGGCAAGGAGAGAGGAAAGGAAGGAGGGAGGAGAGGAAGGAAAGAAGGAAGGAAAGAAGGAAGGAAGGAAGGAAGGAAGGAAGGAAGGAAGGAAGGAAGGAACTGTGACAAATTCGCATTGCATGGCTATTGGGAACAGAAACCAATATGAAGAACACAGTTGCTTACTGAGGTCAAGAAGGAAGTATCTATGCATACTTAAGGTGAGAATTAAGTTTTCAATAAACAAAATTTACCTGAAAAGAGAAGGAAGGAGCTGTGAATATTTACACAAACCAAAAACACGTAGTAGAGGAACTACAACCTGACTGGTCGCAAAGTTGGCCGGGTGAAGGGAAGATGGGCCTGGGCACCCTGCATCTCATTCTCCTTAGCAAGCTAATGCATGTGATGCTTTCAGTACACTGCCTGGGTCACCAATTTCTTTGAAACAAACAAATCAGAACTTGCTGGCTTTAACATTAATTTTGGCCACCAGCTATATGTATCAGTTACTTTTTCCTTGTTGGTGCAAAATGCCCAACCAGAAGTAACTTAAAGAAGGACACAGATAATTTAATTTTATACATACAGAAGGTGGAGTCCATCAGGGTGGGGGAAACATGACAAGAGGAGGAAGCAAGTGTCCCATTGTCACATCAGCAGGGAAAAGAGAGAGAGAGAAAAACAGCAGGTGGGGCTGGACTGTAAGACATCAGTGATACTCTTCCTCCAGTAAGGCTCTACCTTCTAAAGGCTCCACAACCCTGCTAAACAGCATCACCAACTGGGGATCACGTATTCAAATACATTAGTATTGAGGAGCATTTCACATTCGAACCACCACCCTACGATTTAGGCAGAGCTCAGTGGGGGTCTCAGCTGGATAGCTTGAAGCCTTTAGGGGGCTGGAATCAACCACCCATCCTCCGCTGACTACATCTTTGGGCTGGTGCTCCAGAACCTTGCCTGGAGCTTAAAGCAGATTCACTTTCCTGTGGTCCCTCTACATGGGCTCTATGCTGTTTCGCAACTCGTGGGTGAGTTCCCAAGGACAACATTCAAAAAGAAGCTGTAGGCTGAAGAGATGGCTTAGTGGTTAAGGCACTCGCCTACAAAGCATAAGGACCCAGGTTCCATTCCCCAGGACCCACATAAGCCAGATGCACAAGGTGGCACATAAGTCTGGAGTTGATCTGCAGTGGCTAGAGGCCCTGGCATGTCCATTCTCACTGTCTCTCACTCCCTCTCTCCCTCCTTCTCTTTCTCTCTCTCCCTCCATCTCTCTCTCTCTCTCAAATAAATATTTTTTTTAAAAGAAACTGCATTTTTGTTTACAACCCAGCTTCAGAAGTCACACAGTAACATCCCCCAAACTCTGTTGGTTGGAGCCCAGGTTGATTCCTAAGGAGAGAAAATTGACTTCAGCACTGCATGGGGAGTAATATAGGTCTAGAATGATAAGAAGCCCTATAACTAGTCTGCCAGACCTTTCATGCTTCTAAAACATTTATAATTACTATTAGTAGTCATGGCGAAACCTGATGTAAAGTATCAGTAAAAAGGAAAGCATCCAGCAAACACGCTTTTATTATGGCCATAAACACGCTGAGACTCCCTTCCTTATAAAGGGCCAATGAAAGGGAGGCATACAGACACATACACTAAGCATCTCAGAAAATGGGCTCAGATGGGATCAGAGAGAGAGGGAGCGAGACCAAGAGAGCACTGACAGACCCAACCAAAGGAAAGGCCAAGGATCAGAGGCTTTCATAAACCCAAGACCTCAAAACATATGAAAGGAGTGTGACCATGGATGGACATGCCAATCACTGCACGGAAGACAGTAGCAGGAAAATATGAATTTGTTTACGATCTGGGGAGGGACTAGAATGGAAGGAAGTAGAGTTTGGAATGTATGTTCTGAGCAATAGAAATTCACTGGAAGGTTACAAAAGTGAGAATGAAATGATTTATGAAGCTTAGAATGCAGAAAGGATTTAAGTGGGGCAAACTCTGGTCAGACACAAACATTTGAAACCTCAACCCATTTGTCAATGTCCCTGACAGGTAACTGTCATTTGGTTTTATTGTTTCTCCTAAACATATTACTATATGACTTATAATACTCAAAGCTGGAAAATTAGAATGTTTGACAACATGAACATTGTTAAGTATATTTTTGGCATATTTATTTTCTTTGGGAAATTATCATGTGCTTATTAAAGACATATTTATGAAGTTTTTACAAATTGAGAAAAACATTTAAAATTTCAAGGGAAGAAAATATACTACAACATTATGTGTGTGTGAATAAATATGCATAAATATAAGTATATATATATATATATATATATGTATTTAAATATATAGAAAATAACTGTAAAAACTTGAAATGGTGATGCATGTTTGTAATCCCAGAACATGGGAAGTAGAGACAAGAGGAACAGGAGTTCAAGGCCAGCCTTGGCTACATAGTGAGTTCAAAGATAATATAAGAGCCTGTCTCAAAAGAAAAAAGAAAAACTAAAAGAAATAAAAAAAAACTACCATAAGAGGGCCAGAGTGTTAGCTTGGTCAGTAAAATGTTTTTCTTACAAATATGAGGACCTGAGTTCAATCTCCAGAACCCATTTAAAAAGCCAAGTATGGGGCTGGAGAGATGACTTAATGGTTAAGGTGCTTGCCTGCAAAGCCTAAGAACTCATGTTCAAATCTCCAGGTCCCATGTAAGTCAGATGCACAGTGGCACAAGCACGCAATGTCTCACATGCACACAAGGGTGCACATACATCTTGAGTTTGTTTTTAGTGGCTGAAGACTTGGTGAGCCCATTATCTATCTCTCTCTCTCTCTCTCTCTCTCTCTCTCTCCCTTCCTTCCTCCCTCCCTCCTCTCTCTCAAATAAATAAAAGAAAAATGAAAAATAAAAAATTTTAAAGCCAACTATGGAAGTCCATGATTGTAATTCCAGCACTGGGGAAATGGAGACAGGTGCATCTCTGGAGTTCACTGGCCAGCCAGTCAGCCTACTTGTCACTGAGAACCCTGACCCCCCCACCCCAAAAAAGTAGGTGGTCTGAAGTTGTCCGTGGACCTCCACACAAGTGCACACACATTTGCACCTGCACACACATGCACACAGACACACTCAAAGCAAGAAACCCACTGCAGGAAAATATCCCAAACTGTAGTCACAAAGTCCTTACTGTGATCAACATTTATTTGTGTTCTCTATGTATTTCAGTCTTGCTTACTTATTGAAATACTGGCTTAGTAAAGCATTGAATTCAAGGTCCACCCTCATATATTACCTCCTCAGGAAGACCTACTTGACCTCTCCTCTCCCTCCAAACATCCCAGACCAGTGGTATACACTCATTCCTCCAAAACCCCTTAGATCTACTTATATCCTCGCCAACAGGAGCCCCCAGAGAACGGAAACCCACAGAGGGGGTACAGCTGCACCTCCGCCACAGTGCCTTGGAACTTAGTTGAGCTAAATTGTCATTGAGTTGAAATGTACACAGAAGATGTTGGAAACTGTGCAGGATACGTGTCAGTCGTTTAACCAGCAAGACTACTTGCTGCATCCATCAGGGAAGCACGGGCCATGCCTCAGTGACCAGCTACCATCCAATTTCAATGATGACGATTTGTCTCTCCCAGGAGCCCTGGGAAGGTAGCTCTTCTGGGCCACTGGGATTATTTGTGATGCAATGATAATCCCTACCCTAGAGCATTGTTACAAGATGCAGTGAAATCACCTATGTAAAATGCTTGTGTGCCTAGCCCTGGGTAGGTGAGCGTGTGATCACTGTTACTGTTCTCTGTATTTGTGTGCAAAGTCAAAGAGCTCAGCAAGGTATGAGCTGATCGTTGTGGTCCTGTCTCTCACTTTCCCACCAAGCCATGACCATCATCTTGAAGAGCAACTGTCTTTCTCCTCTCCAAAGACACCCTGTGCTGACCCAGCTCTGTGTTGACATGGATGTACAGCCTCTGGGTACAATGTGCTTTTTAACCCAGCAATTCAGTCACTTTTATAGTGACCCTGCACACCATTATGGTCCAGAGAGACAATTAGACATCAGGAAAACCGAGGAGTATTACCCTCTATTTGCCATCCTCAGCCCACAAACCCTCCAAGAACAGATGTGAGCTTCCTTGTGGCCATTATTCTGAGAATGACAGCATCCACTTACCGGATACGGACCGTGAGCACTGCCAGCTGATCAGCGTGGGGTCGCTCCACCGTAGAACTCTATGCGGCGCACGCTCGCTCCTCCATCACTGCTGTCTGCGCATTGTGGCCCAGGAAGGTCAAGTCACTCGTCCAGCTCCTGCGCGAGTACGTGGAGAGCTGGATCTGGCTGAACACACAGGTCTTCTTGCTTGTGTTCACTCCTCCTTTCAGGAAGCCACCAGTGAATGTACTGAAATTCTGAAAGAAAAGGAAAAAAACACACTGATTGGGAGAAACAACTTTGACCCTCTTGCCATCACGAATTTTTCCACCTTTAGGCAGGGTAGGAGGCTGTATTAGTCACTTTTCTCATGGCTGCAACAAAATATTGATAAGAGCAACTTAGGCAGGAAAGTGTTCAATTTGGCTCATAGTTCAAGAATACGGTCTATCATAGTGGGCAAGTCATGGAGACAGGAGGTTGGGGAGCTAGTCACATGACATCTACAGTCAGGAAGCAGAGAGAGATGAATGCTGGTACTCAGCTTCATTTCTTCTTCTCTGATTTTGGTCTTTTGTCTGGAATTCACTGTGTAGTCTCAGGCTGGCCTTAAACTCACAGCAATCCTCCTACCTCTGCCTCTGGAGTGCTGGGACTAAAGGCGTGCACCCACCCTGCCCCGGACACTTTCTCCTTTCTATGCAGTCCAGATCCCAGCCCACAGAAGGGTGCTGCCCACTTTCAGGGTGGGTCATCCTAGCACAATTAAGCTAATCTAGAAACTTCCTGGCAGACATGCCCAGAAGGAATCCTAGGTGGTTCCAGGTCCTGTCAAGTGGATGATCAATATTCACCATCACAAGGGTAAATGACAAGAAAAGGAAAGGAGGAGGAAAAATGTCCTTGTCCCATCCACACTGTGTTATTGATTCACCTTCTTCCAAAGAAAGAAAGGAAGCATTAGGAAAAATAAAACCAGAATGCCTAACCTCAGTCCATGTCTGGTCCAGCCTCGGGTCCCCTGCGGGCCCTTCGGGTGGAGGACGGCCGGCATCAGCCTTCCATTTGGAACATTCTCGGCCCCCCAGGCACCTCTCTTCCGGGGCCATTCCACCCGGGTCCCTCTGGCACAGCCGCTGCGGGCAGCCCAGATAAAGATGAGTAAGCACACTGAGAAGAAACGAGGAGACATTTTGGAAGCTCGGTGCCCATCACCTCCCCTCTCTCCTCCTTCCATCAGCCTACGGGCAACAGGAAGAGGAAAGGAAACTTCTGGAAGACATGCAGCCTGTGGCACACAGTACTTCAGATTGGTGGGTAGACTGGAGGTCCCTGGTTCTCGCTCTTCCAGGAGCCAGTGGACAGAATAATCACACTGCTCCTGAAAACTGAGTTTGTGCAAGGAACGGGGCTGTTTCCACCACCTGCCATTGTTTCATCGCAGAGCAGGGGCGGGGGGAAGTGGAGGGGCGCTGGCTCCTTTCTTTCAGGAGAGCATTTTGTGCCTTTGGCTGTCAAGAAGGCTTTGTGCAGGCAGGTCTTTATTCTGGGGTAGAGGAACTAGAGACAGGCGGCACACATCTGGCTGTTCTGATCGTCTCCCGCACCCATTCCGTTTTGTCCTCTTGAAATTTGTTTCGACTGTGCCTTTCTTTTCTGAGAAGCTCTGAGACCTTTTCAAAATGAGGTTTATCTATAGCTAGGATATAAAAGGGGAACGGAGAAGAAGAAACGTGACGTGGGGAAAGGCACAGCACTCGATATTTTAAAGGTAAAGATAAGCAAAGCTGGGGGCTGAGGAAATGGCTGGGTGGACAAGGCACCTGTCACGCAAGAGTGAGGGCCAGTGCTCAGGGCCCCGGCACCCACCCACGCAAAGGCTTGGCACACATGGTGGCCCGTGTGTAGTCGCGACAGATGGGAAGCAGAGACAGGGGACCCCCAGGCGTGCTGGCCAGTTAGACTAGCCGAATCAGTAAGCTAAGGGTTCAAGTGAGAGGCCCTGCCTCAGTAAATGAGGTGGAAAAGGTGAGGAAGACACACACATCAACCTCTGGCACCCACATGTATGAGCACACATGTTAACTCACTCACGTGAAATGCATGCATAATACACACGTGCCTAAGGAAAAGAAATTTAAAAAAAACACATAAGCACAGACATCAAAGAGGAGTTTGACCAATTTCAAATGACGATTCGGGGCATTTCATTACACCTGCTTTAAAATGTCCCATGCTCTATTCATCATGGCTATGTTTCATGGAGTAGCCCCAGTGAGCCACAGGGACGAGCTCTAGACAGATGATTCCAGGTTACTTTCTTAATTTATTTATTTATTTGGGAGAGAGAGGTGGAGAGAAAATGGGCATGCCAGGGCCTCTAGCCACTGCAAATGAACTCTAGATGCATGCATCACCTTGTGCATCTGACTTATGTGGGACCTGGAGAATTGAACCTGGGTCCTTTGGCTTTGCAGGCAAGCGCCTTAACCTCTAAGCCATCTCTACAGCCCCCAAGTTACTTTCTATGGAGAATCTCGGTCCAGCTAAAGAAGTGGCAAAGTCTTCTGTTGGGGATACTCGGGGCTCAGGGAGGGATATTAATTCCACCTTCATGTGCTGTTGTAGCAAATGACAGACATCACAAAGGTATGATCGGACTGCAATGCAGAACTTCCCAACTGTGCGTCTACCAAGTTGATGGAAGGCAGCACTATTTATGGGGAATAATCCAAAACACTATTTTGCACATCTAAATTCTTCCACGTGTACAAAATTCTACCCATTGGATTAACCTGGGTCAGCTGGGACACAGGAACTAAGAAAGTACTGAATGACTTCTGCCCAGTACCCTCCCAGATTCTTCTCTGGCTTAAACCCTTTCACTGAATTGTCCTCTGGTATGATTCATCCTGCAAAGAGGAATGGAGGAAAAAAAAAAAAAAACTAGACAATTATACCATAGCCATTGAGACAGTCTTCTCCCAGAGAACCCTCAAGAAAAACGTGGCGCTGACAGCAGGAACAGGCCCTTTCTCTGAGAAACCAGTTTGTCCTCATACTTCGGACATAGCTTGGTAAAACTGATCTGATTGTCCTTATAGCACAAGCTGATCTGATGCTCACAGACACTCCTGAGTCCCAAGTAAGACAGTATAGAGGACGCCATCATTAACCATGCCTAAACATGTCTTAATGCTGTGGTCCTTGGAAGAAATTTCTGGAGATCTCATTTGGCTCACTTTTTATTTAATTTTTATTTATTTACGTGAGAGCGACAGACAGAGAGAGAAAGAGGCAGATAGAGACAATGGCTACGCCAGGGCCTCCGACCACTGCAAATGAACTCCAGACGTGCGCACCCCCTTGTGCATCTGGCTAATGTGGGTCCTGGGGAATCGAGCCTCGAACCAGGGTCCTTAGGCTTCACAGGCAAGCGCTTAACTGCTAAGCTGTATCTCCAGCCCTGGCTCACCTTTTTAATCCATTTGAATTTTTAATTTTGCAACTTTTTATTTCATTAGGTTGTCTAGTTATTTCTGGAACAAGGTATGCTATTATAAGTATGCTTATTAAAAGAAAAGAGGAAGCATATTAACATGTCGAGAGATGAGAAACTTTCCTCCAGCACCTGAAAATCTGGAAGCATATCTCAGAGGCTATTAAGTCTTGTAGTGGGCAAGGTGCTCGATGCTCATTTTTATCCACGTACAGTTGCTACATCCATATGGCTTTTATTCCTTGAAAATAAGTCTTTGATAAAAACATAGAGTGCTAAGAAACTATTCAGCGCCCATCAACAGCAAAATGGATAAATAAACTAGGACAGACCCACAGGCGGGAAGATTGTATACTGAGAAGATCACAATGAAAGATGTATGAGAAGAGAAACTTCCATTTGTCAAGAGGACACATGTGGCTGCCTCCATTTCTGTTAACTTCCAAGGCAGGCTGATGGTCTCGCACTGTCACAAGTCAGAACAGAGGCTTCCTCAGCTGGTGACGGCGGCAGGAATCAGTGTGAAAGGTGCTTCTAGGATGCCGGTGAGTTGGGCATTGTTACCTTGCAAAAATCAGAGACCACTTAAACACATATCATTTGCATGCTCAGCATGGTGTGTAAGAGTTCAACGCTAAATTTTAAGACACAAAAGAAAAAAAAGACATCAAGATGGAAGAGGAAATAGTTGGAAAGAAGAAAGGGTCCACTGGAAGAGGGACGTGGAGGGGGGACAAAGTAGTAATGGGGGCTGGAGAGATGGCTTAGCGGTTAAGCACTTGCCTGTGAAGCCTAAGAACCCTGGTTCAAGGCTCAACTCCCCAGGACCCACGTTAGCCAGATGTACAAGGGGACGCACGCATCTGGAGTTTGTTTGCAGTGGCTGGAGGCCTTGGCGCGCCCATTCTTTCTCTATCTGCCTCTTCCTCTGTCTGTCACTCTCAAATAAATAAACAAAAATAACAAAAAAAAAAATTTTAAGAAAAAAGCAGTAATGGGAGAGTACTATGACCAAAGGACAATATGTTTCTGTTTGAATTTTTCCATTAAAAAACAAGATGAGCTGGGCGTGGTGGTGCACACCTTTAATCCCAGCACTCAGGAGTCAGATGTATGAGGATCGTAGTGAGTTCAAGGGTAGCCTGAGAGTACATAGTGAATTCCAGGTCAGCCTGGGCTAGAGCAAGACCCTACCTCAAAACAAAACAAAACAAAACAAAACAAAACAAAACAAAACAAAACAAAACAAAAACATGAAGGCTTCCCCGGTGGCATGCTCCCGTGGGGCAGGTAGGCCCCAGTTCTAGGCATGCTCGTGAGGGGCAGATGGTGGAGAACAGCGGGGAGAGCCAGGGCACATCAGAACATTGAGAACGGAGAGCCGACTGTCCGCCTCTATGGGTCACCTCCACCTCCTCTGCCCTGGCCCGGAAGTCACTACGGAGGAAGCGGTGACATGAATACGGCTCTCATGCCTCACCTGAAAACCAGTGCCAGGGAGAGGCCAAAAGACACTGATCACTCACATCTCATCAAAACAGAGATCCAGAGGCTACAGAGAAAGCCACATTAAATCAGATCCCTATGTTGCCAGCCAAGGCTCAGGAAACATTGTTGCAGAGGGGTCGGAAAGACCGTAAGCACCTCAGGGTGGGTGGGAATAGCTTGAGCACCATGCTTCCCCCCAAGATACTCAGGCCTCTTGCTCCCCATAATGAATACCAATACCCCTACCATAGAGGACCCTCAGCAGAATCGGGGTGGGGGAAGGAGTCTAAGAGTGCAACCTTTTATTAAAAAAAATCAATAAAAAATTTAAAGGGGGGCTGAAGAGATGGCGCAGTAGTTAAAGTGCTTGCCTGCAATGCCTAACAACCCTACTTCCGTTCCCCAGTACCCACGTAAAACCAATTGCACAAAGTGGCGCATGTATCTGACTTTCATTTGCAGTGGCTCTGGCATACCCATATATTCTCTGTCTCTCCCCCCACCCTTGCAAATAAATAAATAAAATTTTAAAAAAAGATGGGGCTGCAAAGATGGCTTAGCAGTGAATATGCTTGCTTATAAAGCATAAGGACCCAGGCTTTCTTCTCCAGGACCAACATAAGCCAGATGTACAAGGGGGCACATGCGTCTGGAGTTCGTTTGCAGTGGCTAGAGACCCTGGTGCACCCATTCTCTCTCTCTCTCTCTGATCCTCTCATCAAATAAATAAATAAATAAATAAAGATAATTTTTTAAAAAGGTGAAGATTGCAAATGAGAACACATTGAAGACCAGTCCCTACCTTGGCATTGGCCATAAATCTGATTAAAGGTCTTCAAAAGGCAGAACAATCAGAAGTTAAATTTTTATTTTTATTTACTTATTTATTTATTTGAAACAGACAAGGTCTCATGATGACCAGCACTGAACTCACTCTGTAGCCAAGGATGACTTTGAACTCCCAACCTTCCTGCCTCTACCTCCTGACTGCTGGGATTAGAGGTCTGTATCGCCATGCCTGGCTTATGCAGTGCTGTGGATGTGGATGAGAATCAGTCGTGCTAGATAAGTACTCTGCCAACAGAGCTGCATGCTTAGCTCTCAAAGCTTACAGTCAAGTTTTGTTTCCCTGGAATGGTCATAAGGAAAATCGTGGTAATGTCACAAATATGAATGAGGTGTGTTTGGTTTGGCGTCTGTTTTTAAAGATGGAAGTCCATTCTAGATGCAGTGAGAAAAAATATCCTCACGTGGTTTTTCTGTTGGCCATTAGTTATGACACTGTACACATGTATTATTGCAAGAGTAAAACACTACAAAAATTAATGGCATACAAAGTTTTCACAGAAACAATTTTGATTTTCAAATGGTTAAGTAAATAGAAAACTCATTGGCAACATAAATATTAGTGAGTGTATTAGCTAGTTAACTTCTGTCATTTTGGAGCCAGGGAATTATTTAAATATAGATATTTAAATAACAATACAAGGCAGAATAATAGAGATGCAATTGTACCATAAATCTAATCCTCATAGAATTGCTGGGTGTATTAACAGCCTTTTCATTAAAAAAAAAAAAACCTTTAAGAAATGTATTGAGATTATCATTATTTAATTCCATTTAGGCCCAATTTTTTAAGAAAAAAGACTTCATATATTATGAGGACAAATTAAAAACAGAATGTCAAATTCACAGTATAAAAATTTCATGAGGAGGAAAAACTCCAACATTATGTATCATTACGCCCACAATAAATTGTCTTTGATCCAGATAAAATGGAAAATATAAAGGGCTTGAGAGATGGCTTAGTGGTTAAGGTGCTTGCTTTCAAAGCCAAAGGAGCCAGGTTCAATTCCCCAGGACCCAAGTAAGCCAGATGCACAAGATTGCACATGCATCTGGAGTTCGTTTGCAGTGGCTGGAGGCCCTGATACACCCATTCTCTTTCTCTCTTTCTGCATCTCTCTCTCTCTCAAATAAATAAATAAATAAAATAAAAATATTTTTAAATTTCTTTTTTTTTTTTTGTTCATTTTTATTTATTTATTTGAGAGTGACAGAGAGAGGAAGAGGCAGATAGAGAGAAAGAGAGAGAATGGGCGCGCCAGGGCTTCCAGCCACTGCAAACGAACTCCAGACGCGTGCGCCCCCTTGTGCATCTGGCTAACGTGGGTCCTGGAGAATCAAGCCTCGAACCGGGGTCCTTAGGCTTCACAGGCAAGCACTTAACCGCTAAGCCATCTCTCCAGCCCAAATTTCTTAATAATATAAGGAAAAGAATTCAATAGGTGCAAATAAGGGGCTCAAATACAATTTTCTCTCACCAAAATTAAATAAAATTACTTGATATTGACTATTTTTATAGTTGCCTTTAGAAGCTAAACTTTTTAAAGACCCTTTAGAAGCTAAACTTTTTAAAGACTTTATATATTTGCAAGCAAAGAGAAACCAAAGGGGTAGGAAAGAAGGGGCACACCACGACCTCTAGCCACTGCAAATGAACTCTAGATGCATACGTCATTTTGTGCATCTGGCTTTATGTAGGGAATTGAACTCAGGTCATTGGGCTTTGCAGGCAAGCACCTTAACCGCTGAGCCATCACTCCAGTCCCTAAAAGCTAACCTTTCACATACAGAACTTGCTGAAGTGCTGGGACTGGGCACGTGGCTTGGTGGCTAAAGCACTTGCCCTCAAGCTGGAATACCTCAGTCCGATCCCCAGACCCAAGCTAAAAAGCTGGAAGCACAGAGGGCTTCTAAAATCCCAGCGGGGACAGGAGAATTTCCCAGAAGCTCGTGGCAAGCCCAGCAAAGAACAGAAGAGCAGCAATCCAGATGGAGAAACGCTGTCTCAAACGAAATAGGAAGGTGAGGACTGACATGAAAGCGGTCCTTTGACTACCACGTGGGTGCTGTGGCAAGCCTGTATCTGCCGCCCCCACACACCACAAGTAAATGACGCCATGCTGTACACTGCTAACTAAATGAAGTCTTCAATTTTTAAAGATGGAAGATGTGTGTGTGTGTGTGTGTGTGCGTGTGTGTGTGCGTGTGTGTTCTGACTGTGGGTACATGCATGTGTACACAGCACAGTGCATGTGTGAAAGCCAGAGGTCAACTCTCAGCCGTTTCACCTGTTTGAGGCCAGGGTCTTCTCTCTGTGGCTCTCACTCTGCCCTTGTTCTTCACAGCGGGAGCTTCTAGAAGATTCTTCTGTCTCCACCTCCCTCTTGCTGTCAGAATCTGCCACGTACATGGAGCCTGAAAATCAAACTTCTGTACTAAAGCCTGAGTGACAAGCACTCTACCCACTGAAAGAAATCTCCTCTGGAAGTCTGGAAGAACTTTTTTTTTTTTTTTCAGATTGACCAATATCCTGATAAAATTCAATTCCTCCAAGTATACATATTACAAAAAGATTTTCTTTTCTGAATATATTGTTTAGAGCACAGCTAGGTAATGTTATTAAATGGGTCCATCTTTAGTGGGTCTGTGTGTACTCACAGAGTTCTTGCACTATCAGGCAAACTTTCAAAACCTGACTATGAAAATGTTAAGAATTTTGTCACAATAATTTGTTTTGAAATAATGTGTATAATTTATTCTCATGCCTCCAAAGTTTATTCAAGGAAGTGATCTTTGCCTCTGGTTAGGCAGTAATTTAATAGTGGTCTAGTGTTGTGGCCTTCAGGCGCTATCTGTGTTTGGCTGTGCAGGTCATAGGAGCATAGCACAGAGAGGTGACTGTGCCTGGAACAAACGTCTGAGGACCAAAGTATTTTAGTTTCCTGACATTCTTAGCTGGACTCAACACAGGGCCTTTGCACTTCCTTTCTGTTCTCCTTTTCCCCTTGCTATTATCAAGGAAGGAATCAGTCTCCTTCCCATAGTCCCCCTCTCACCACTCCAGAGAAAACATAACTATTCCCAGGCCACAACGACTTTGTATCCCAGGCCCAGTTCTCTGCATTGCTCTGGTATTCGGGAGTATCATTTTCCTCCTCTCTCTTCATCAGTTGCTTTCTCACTGCTGAAACAAAACACCCAACCAGAAACAGGGTGTGGGAGGAAAGGGTTTATTTCCACTCACAGTTCTGAGAGACAGTGCCCACTGTGGCAGGGAAAGCATGACAAGAGCAGACATTTGGCATCACGTCTTCACATCAGTAGGGAGGAAGTAAAAAAAAAAACAGAAAACAACCAAGTAGGGCTGGACTATTAACACCCCAAGGCTTGCCCCCCCCCCCGACACACCTCCTCCTGCAAAGCTCCTTGTGCTAAAGATTCTACAAACTTCTCAAGTGGCGCCATCAACTGAAGGTTCAGTATTCACACACAGGAGTATATGGAGGGGGGACGTTCTACATTCAGACCACCACCTCCTGCGTCAGTTGCGTTCTTCCCAGTGGAGATCCCGGTCCAGGGCCTGTCTTCCCCTGTCCACAGACAGCTTCCGTGCAGCCTCCCCATCGTGGCCTAGAAGGAAGTGAACTTGTCCAAGGAAGACAAGGCTAGAAACCGAAGTAGCTGAGCAGAAAGCTTGGGCTACACGGCCTACTAACCCCATGACTGCTCACAGCATTCCCAGCCCCTCTTAGCATTCCTGGGAGGTTTGCCTTTAAAACTTACATTTTTCTTCTTGAAGCTGTGTGGTGAGGTACATAGCTGCATCAACTGATTCACATTAATATTCTTCCTGTGCACTTAATGTTTAATTGAAAAAAATATATGTGGTTTGCTACTATCAAGCATATACTTGGCAAAGGTTAGCTTCCTCCCCCACCCCTTCTCCTCTGCATTTTGAACATGCTTTTTTTTTTTTAATCAAAAGTGCCCTCTTGCTTTCCAGCCCCTTTCTCCATCAAGCTTTTATTTATTTTCTGTGTGCGAGGAAGTGCCTCCTAGACCACCAGCAATGTGTTTCCTTATTTTCGTGACACCTTGTATGGGCCATATGGTCCCATAGCTATTGATGGCATGAGCATCTTTCCCTCAACACTGTCACCTCATTCAGAGTATGGAATATACGTGTGTCTCGTCCTTCTCTTTGGCATCTGCCCCACTCTGATTTGCACAGCAGAACTTTTGTGTATGCTATGTGCAAACGTGGGAGTGCTCGTGACTGCCCACAGAACTCTAGACACATGGATAGCTCCTCGGTTGCTTCCTATGCAAGGGGGATCCTGACAGGCCCATATTATTGGGTAATGATGAACTACAATTATGGAAAACTAGACCTTTGTAAGTTTTGTTCACAGCTAAACCCTCAGAACCTTCAGCAATGTCTGACACACACAGTACGCACTCGGTGAGTATGTCTAGCATGTGAACCTCTGCAGATCATCCATGGAAACCATGTGGCCTGGTGTCTCACACATATGTGTCCAATCAATTTAACTCTCATCAGTCATTCTTGCTAGTTCTGGTTAGCAAGAGTTCACCCAGGAAGCCAGACTTATGATCCACTTAGTTGATGATATTAGAAAATTCAGGAAGACCTCCTTGGACACAAGTGACAGTTGGAAACATCACTGTTTTAAGGTGACATTTTCCTCATCATGTAGGAATCCCTTTGATTCCCTATATGAGTCTTCCTTCATTAAAGACACTCCCTCCAAACTTCCTCAGGAGGAGAACAGCCTTCTCTGAACTACTCCAACCTCCATTGTTAGGGGCCCCAGTGTTCCTGACCCATCTGCCCCCAGCACGTAACAGGAGCCCACATACACAGGCGTCCCATCTTCAGGCTCTCTCCACAACTTCAACAATTTTACTTCCTTGCAGAATTCTGGCAATCATTTCCTAGACCTTTGGATCTTGGTTCTGTCTCACTGGTTCCATCCTAAGCTGACAAGTGTGTTAAGGTCCACTGTCCTTGATTTGTACAGGGTACCCGAGGTGACTGTGCTCGTTTGAGTTGTGTCCCTCATAAACTAATGTGTTCTGACCACTAGGACCCCAGTGGGTGGCAATTTGGCAACTGGAACCTCCGAGAGGAGATGCGTTGTTGGGGGCAGGCTTGTGGGTGTTACAGCCAGCTTCCCCTTGCCAGTGTTTGCCAGACTCTCCTGCTGCTGTTGTCCACCTGACATGGATCTGGAGGCGATGTCTACCCTCTGCGCGTGCCATAATCTGCCCTTGTATCATGTTTCCCCTCAAGTGTGTGAGCCAAAACAAACCCTTTTCTCCCACAAGCTGCTATTGGTTTGGTGTCTTCTGCCAGCTCAAAGCTAAGTGCAGCAGTAGCAACACAAAGCCTTGAGATCAAGGAGCCTACAGAGTAAAAGATTCCATGCATGGCTATCTCAACCAGTAGCTTTCCCTGAAGAATTGCCAACATCTGGTGCTGGGAATATTGCTCAGTGGTTAAGAGTTTTTGCAGCACAAACACGAGGACCTTGAGTTTGGTCTTCAGCACCCGTGTACAAAGCTAGGCAGGGATGCCTGTAGCCCCACCACCTAGTGAGATAGAGACAGGAGAGTAACTGGGGCTCACTGGTCAGCCAGTATAGCCAATAAAACTGAATTTGAAGTTCAGAGAGATAGCCTATCTCAAAGAAATAAGGTGGAAGGGTGATAGAAGAAGACTTTGAAGACACGTGACATCGTCCTCTGGCTTCTGTATACATATGCATGGGGCAACCACATCTGCATATATACATGCATACGCCACAAACACACATACACACACGCACACACAATATATCCATCTGGAAAGCTCTCTCCTAGGAAGCCCAGTCCTCTCCTGGGATTGTCTCTACTCTGCAACCTACCAGGAATGGACCACTGCCTCCAAGCAGTGTTGACTTTCATTTCTTTTCTGTACATGCTTATGCATGCAAATTGTGGTCATTTGAATGTGTAATGTCCCCACCCCTCACACATCGTCATGTGTTTGTGATTAAGCCTTGATCCCCACCTGGTGGAGACTTTGGGAGGCAGAGCCTTGCTGGAGGAGTTGTGTCACTGGGAGTGGTCTCTGGTCTTGCTTGCCAGTGCTAAGAAGCTCACTCTTGCTGATTCCTCCCAGTTGACATAACAAGAAGTAACACTCTGCCGTCCTTAACTATGTTTCCCCACCATGATGGAAATTCCTCTCAACACTACAGGCTAAAATAAAACCCTTTCCTTCCATAAGCTGCTTCTAGTCAGATGTTTTTTTCCCAGCAGCAAGAAGGTAACTTCTTTAAAAATGCTAATTAAAATGATATGCATTTTCTCCTGTCATTTGTTAAGTTAAATTGTAGAATCCCAATCACTGAAAATAAGAGGCTAGAGGAAAATTTATTTTTTCCTTTCTGACATATAAATTCACTCATCGTCTAACAATTCTGAGTTAGGAAATATTATTATTTTTGTGGAGGGTTGAGGTAGGGTCTCACTATAGCCCAGGCTGACCTGGAATTCACAATGTAGTCTCAGACTGGCCTTGAACTCACAACAATCCTCGTACCTCTGCCTCCTGGATGCTGGGATTAAAGACACCACACCCGGCTAGGAAGTGTTATTTTAATTTAATGTAGGATTCTATCCTATGGACATGCAAGTAAACTACATGTCCTGCAAAGGTTGCCTGGCTCATAAATGGTGGAATTGATGAGACCTAAGTAGATCAGGCGCTTTGATTTTCGAGTACATGTTCTCAGTGTTTGCTACGTAAGAGTGACAGATTCTTGTGCTCATAGTTAAAAATCTACATATTCTTTGTTTTCCAATAATACTGCAAAGATGATCTTCTTGTTTTTCAATTTAAAAATATTTGAAGTTGGGGGATGGTACAATTTAAGGGATGACACAGGAAAATATGGACATTATTGTGTGGAATATTCCAGGCCCTGTGATATACAAACCTTAACAAAGACTATATTCCAGAATAAGATATTGACTAGCATACATCTGTATGACCTCAACATGTTTATTTGATTCCAATTTTAATTAAAAAGGTGCAATTCAGGCTGGAGAGATGGCTTAGCGGTTAAGCGCTTGCCTGTGAAGCCTAAGGATCCCAGTTCGAGGCTCAATTCCCCAGGACCCACGTTAGCTAGACGCACAAGGGGGCACAAGCGTCTGGAGTTCGTTTGCAGTGGCTGGAGGCCCTGGCACGCCCATTCTCTCTCCCTCTCTCTATCTGCCTCTTTCTCTCTGTCTGTCACTCTCAAATAAATAAATAAAAATACACTTTAAAGGTGCAATTCCAGTTGTTACTGTTTTTTTTTTTAATTTCATAGCCAGTCCTTTTGACTTCCCCAAGCCTTCATGCAAATACTCTCTACTTTTTCATCATAAATTATAGACTTATTATTCCCCTGGAAGTGAAAGGAATGTTCCAACTTGACCAAAAGTTACAGATCTCTAGGTCATTGAAAACAGGTCCCCGGCCCCTATCTAATACAGTATCCCCAAAGGAATCCTTCTGGCCTAGTTACGTCCTCCAGGGATGGAGGGTGGGGGCAGGGGTAGGGGCGGCTCACACTGAATATGCTGACTCGGCACTAACTATATAGCAGGCAATCTGTAATGACACCCTCGGATAACACGGAAAATGATTGTGTTCCAAGGATGGGCCGTAATGAGAGAGGAGGGCTCTGGGAGCCGCAGGCGGCATTGTTTCCAATCTCACAGCACCACTGGGGGCAGGGGCAGGGGTGTGTGCTTGCTTCCAAAATAATACATACTCGAGAACTTACCTTAAAAAAAACAAAGAACAAAAACAATATATATCCTTCTAGGAGGTTTCTGCCCATGGCTTTTGAGGAGAGGATAAAGTTGGAAAAGCCAACGAGAATTAGTAAATTTTGTTTCCCTGCAAAGGCAGTCTGACCGATATAACGGTGTATAGCATAGATTTTGGTCAGTGAAAAAATTTCCCATGCAAGGTTGCAAATGTCTTCACTGAAACCCTATTTACCTGGGCAAATAATGGGACCCCTTTTGCCCCCAATTTATTTATCTGTGAACTGGAGATAAATTACAATAGGTTATGGTGATACCCAGATATATATGCATGGTGATAAACAAATAACTAGGTTAATAGAATAAATTTATGGCTGTGGAAACAGCTCAGCGCTTGCTGAGCATGCATGAGGACTGGAGTTTAGATGCCCAGCATTCATGCAAATGCTGCATGTGGTGGCACACGCCTGTTTCCCTACAC
Organism: Dipus sagitta; assembly: GCA_036346955.1. Lineage (NCBI taxonomy): Eukaryota > Metazoa > Chordata > Mammalia > Rodentia > Dipodidae > Dipus > Dipus sagitta. The sequence continues at coordinate 1,484,255 of CM070780.1, read as the reverse complement.
TGGGAAGGAGGAGGGAGGTCTTGGAGGCCAAGTTGGTGAGCTTTGGATGCAATGAGAAGACACTATCTCAAAAAATAAACTGAACAGCAATCGAAGAAGACATCCAATGTCAACTTCTGGCCTCCACATGCACATATATAAACACACAATATACACACAAAAAAATAGAATGAATTTATACACTACCTAACTCACAGTAAGTAAATAATGACTGTTAAATCCCATTCCAGTTCCCTACGTTTTTTTTCCCCCCGAGGTAGGATCTCACTCTAGCCCAGGCTAACCTGGAATTCACTATGGAGTCTCAGGATGGCCTCAAACTCACGGCGATCCTCCTACCTCTGCCTCCCGAGTGCTGGGGTTAAAGCCGTGCACCACCACGCCCGGCTGCCTAAGTTTTTTTTTTTTTTTGTCGTTGTTTGTTTGTTTGTTTGTTTGTTTTTGAGGCAAGCCCAACAGATTAACCTTTTTTATGCATGAGAACAAGAGCAAGAAAGAGAGAGAATTGGTGCACCAGAGCCTCCAACCACTGCAATCGAACTCCAGCCGTGTGCATATGTGTGACCTTACATGCTTGCGTCACCTTGTGCATCTGGCTTACATGGGATCTGGAGAGTTGAACATGGGTCCTTAGGCTTCACAGGCAAGCGCCTTAACCACTAAGCAATCTCTCCAGCCCCCCTTGCCCCAGTTTTGATAGGACAAGAAAAAAGCAGTGTCAACTCATTCTGAACGGCAATGAAACTCAACCCTTCATGCACTTCATGAAGACAAGAACCACTCAGTCTAAAGAAAGAGCTCGATGTCAAAAAGCATCACTCTATAATCCCATACAGAAGGATGACACTTGGCTGATTTGTCAAAACCCTTCTACATACACATCCACGCTGGCTGCTTCTAATGAATGTCTCGTATTACTTCACAGAGCAGAGACTGACGGCCCAACTCAGAAAGTCCTGACGCCTGTATCAGCAAGGAGCGAGCTGAGCTTTCTGTTCGTGGCCCTTGTTCTGCTGTCAGAGTCTAGGGGACTTGCATTTCAAGCAACATACCTAATCTCTTCAAATTAAATTATCTTCCTTTCGCCAGCCAGAAATTTTTTTTCAGAAGAATATTATCGACTAAGTGGATCAGAAAATGTGAGTTTAAGTCTTGCTTCCTGGATGAAATGATATTCAAATGAATGTTATTCCCTAGACAAATGATGTGTGCCAAGGGTCATAGACTACATCTGTTAGAAATGTCTTTAAAAGGACCTTCAAATAAAAAGAGGAAGGAGGTATACAATTACAGGGAATTTCTTCTTGAAGGGGATACTCAGTGTCATTGTGCTTTCATAAAAACAAGGATGACTCTCCCCACCTGATTTCTCTGTTGATAACATTAAACCATCAACAATATTGAACTGTTAGAACATAGACAAATATTTCCTGTATGAAAAAAACAGCTTTCTCGTTTATGCAGAAGCTGCTTCTAAAATCAAATTCTAACTTAAAAAAATCCTAATGTTTTGACAGTTAAATTCCCAGCATCAAATAAGAAATGACTATTACACCTGCCTAGGCTCAGGGAATATTGCAGAAGAGGTGATGGAAAGAATGTAGGAGCCAGAGGATGGGAAGGAGTGCTTTGGAACACCAAGTTGTGGACATGAAGTGATTATTACAGTCATGTGGCTGTCATTTCTTGATCAATATTGGGCCCATCAGCATGCCATCACAGATGATGGAGGTGGGGAACAAAGACATCAAAACAGAAGAGGGACTATTTGGAAAGAAGGGGTTCATTGAAAGGGGTATGGGGGAAGTGGGAGAAAGAGTAGTTGGAGGAGATCATGATCAAAATACATTACATACATACATGAAAATTGTCGATAAAAAGATTTTTAAGGAGATGGAGAGATGGCTCTGCAGTTAAGGCACTTGCCTGTAAAGCCTAAGGACCTGAGTTCAATGCCCCAGTGCCCATGCAAAGCCAAACGCACAAGGTGGTGCATGTGTCTGGAGTTCATTTGCAATGGATGGAGGCCCTGATGCCCACTTTCTCACTCGGTCTCTCTCTGTCTGTCTTTCTCTCACTCTCAAATAAATGCATAAATAAATAATTTTTTTAAAAAGTTCTTTAGAAAAATTCTAATTTCTTGCCCAGCCTTGTCCCCTTCTCATATGACCTATCCATAGCATTTCATTCCTTGGTGGGGGTGATCACAAGTACCAATCACTCACTAGGTATCATAACTGCTTAAATACATATCTAGATGGTAAAAGGATCTGCGGAGGCTAGGAATGGAGTTCAGTTGGCTGTGTTCTTACCTAGCATGCTGGGAGCCCGGGGTTTGAGCCCCAGCAGCACGAACACAGAATAGTAGTACCTGCCTGCAATTCTAGCACTCAGGAGGTCAAAGCAGAAGGATCAGCAGTTCTGTGTCAATTGCTGCTACACACCAAGCTCCAGGCAAGTCTGGTCTATATGAGACCCTGTCTCAAGACAACAATGAATGGGCTTCAAAGATAGCTCAGTTAGTACAGTGCTTGCCTTGCAATTGTGAAGACCTGGGTAAAAGTGCCAGGCATGGTGGTGTGTGCTTATAGTCAGAGCACTAGAGAGACAGAGACAGGAGGATCCCTGGGACTTGATGACCAGCCAGGCTTGCCTAACTGATGAGCTACAAGCCATTATGATCCTGTCTCAAAAAGAGGTGGGTGGTATACATAAGGAGAGGTGCCCACGGCTGTCCTCTGACCGCCACATGCATGCATACACATGCACACACACACCTGCATATGGACATTAGCCCACACACATACAAACACACATACATAAATGCATGCAACACCACACACACACACACACACACACACACACACACACACACACACTCACAGAAATGCCAACAAAGCTAAAACAAGCTAAGTTAAGCTTGCTCAGTCTAGCCTCTAGTCAGTGGGACCTAGTCCTGCAGACACAAGGCTGAAGTCACCAGTAACTGTAACCGCTGCCTTTCCCATCAGCTGCCTTATCCTAAAGCCTTTCTCTGAGGAGTCTAGACCAAGAGTCAGCATGATTTTTCCATAAAAAGCAAGACAGTAAATATTTTAGGCTTTTTGGACCATTTGGTTTCTGTCACAACTTCACCCTGGGGTACAGCCATACGCAATGAGTCAATGAATGCGTGCGGCTGTGTTTATCAAAACAAGTATCCAGCCAGATTTGTGACGTGGATAACTTAGCCTTGGTGTAGATCATATTTGTACAGTTATAGCTCGGTCACATGCATCAAACCCATATTAGCTATGCATATATCTTATCTCAGGGACAAAGTTGTAAATTTGATCAAGTGCAGAGCTGGTCATAGGCTGTATTTTCAGCCAATCTCACACATCCAGCATAATCCTGATATCAGGTTGTACTTAAAAGATATTTGACAACCGATGACATCAGAGATGGAGGAATGTCTACATCTCCAGGGCCTTCTAGAAACTTGTGTCGTTCAGAGTCAGCAAAGCCTATAGATAGTTTTAGCTTTACAAATGATGGCACATATGTCTCCATGGTTTCTCCAGTTTCCAAGGACATTATGATGCTTCACTCATTTTTGCCCTAATTCACTCAATATTCATGTGCAAATGAGGTTACTGCTAGTTAGTGATTCTAAGAAATTAAATTATGGGATTAAAATCTCTATCAAGAGCGTTTCCTGGTTATGAAACAGTTAGTGAGCATGTACTTTAAAGCAAGACTTTGCAGCACATGAAGACGGAGTGATTTCACCATGTCTAAACATGCTGGCATGATGGGACACCCTGACAGTTGGTCTTTATTTTTATTTATTTATTTGTTGTTGTCTGAGGTAGGATCGCACTCTAGCTCAGACTGACCTGGCTTCACCATGTAGTCTCAGGCTGGCTTTGAACTCAGCAATCCTCCTACCTCGGCCACCCAAGTGCTGAGATTAAAGGCGTGTGTCACCACTCCCAGCTCTGACAGTTTGTCTTTAAACCAATATAGGTAGACTGTGTCTTTATTCTATGTGGAAGTTCTCTGAGAAGACCCCTTTTTTCCATATTCATTTAGAGAAAAGCCTAGTGTTTAACACCTAGCCATGAATATATGGTCTCAAGGACAGTGCACACTACAACTCACAGTCACAGTCCTAGACCCTTGTATTATCTATAGTCAGCATGGCCTGTCCAGGTAGAAACCACCAGAAACAGCTTAGGGTCAGGTCAACAGCTTCATCTTCTATCATCCAGTCAAAACGAGCTCACCATTGAAAAATAGGCAGTTGGAGTTGGGGTTGGGGAGATGGCTCAGTCAGTAAAGCACTTACCATGTAAGCATGAGGACCTGGGTTCAGTTCCCAAGCACTCATAAAAGTGCTGGGAGGGCCTGGCAGCCTGCCTGTAATCCCAGCGCTCTGCAAGCAGAGAGAGGAGACTCTGTAGGGCAAGCTGGCTAGCTAGACTAGCTAAATCAGTGATCTCTGGCAGTGAGAGACCTTGTTTCACTCGATAAGCAATAAAATGGGCTGGAATTTGATTGCAAGGTTCATATGCAAATGATGAGTGTCAAATGATGACTTTATGAAAATCATGATGAAGACATTCAGTGTCAACTTCTGGATCCACACACATGCACAGGCACTTGAACATATATTCCCACACAGATTAACATGCATACGTACATGTGAACAGCACACACACATATACAACATGCTAAAAGAGAGAGAAATAAGCAACAATGTTCACCCACACTACATTAAACAAATAAAATAACCTTGGGTAGTTGGGAAGTTTTCTCCTGTCAATGAACTCAGACATTGGAGATTATGGTGCTCTGTAAACCAATTATTTCTGAAGGCATATAATCTATCATGTGAAGATTTGTCCCCTCCAAGGAAAGAGACAAAGCTGTCGTGGGCACCAGGTCAGTAACACAATATACAATACTTGTCCTCACCATGACCAAGGAGAATGTGGGTGAATTCTGAAGGTGACATCAAAAACTTTCTTTGAAGAAATGTTAAATTCTAAATGACTTAGTGAAAACATCCACCTTCATAGGGTCATGATTGAAAAAAAAAAAACATAGATAGGCAAGCATGACCAGGGCCTCCATGGCCCATAGCGGAACATTGAACCACACGCGAAATAACACCAGGGGCTCAGGGAGATGGCTTAGCAGTTAAAGGCATCCAAAATAACATCAGGGACTGGAATCTGAATGCAAGTTTTAGATGCAAATGATCAGTATCAAATGTGAATTTTATGAAAATCTAAAAAAAAAAACATCGGCCCCATGAAGTTCAGTGGGGAAACAGGATCATGTGGTCATTAAGAGATTAAGCATCAACCCCAGGCAACCTGCATGTGAGTTCCAGCTCAGTGCATCTTCCACTGTGTGACCTCTGACAAATTGCCGGAGCACTCTCAGGCTCATTTCATAGATGAGGTTTTAATCTAAATGAGAGGAATAATCACAGCACTCACCTAAATGGGTTATTGTGATAATACACAGAGTAAAACATCAAAAGTGCTTGTCCAATGCGAGTAGTACAGTAAGCACAAGCTGCCGACATCTGGTAGATTTTATGAGATACCGTGACCAGGGTCAAATAAGGCCAACCAATATTCACATCCCGCCAAAAGACCTCAAAATACTTCAGGACACAGGGTACCTCCTCCGGGAAATAAGGCCCTGGTGCTCTGGTTGGTACCTATTGCTTCTTTTCCTACCATGGTCAATATTCAAGCATTCACTCTCTGCGATGGCTCATCATCTAGACTGGATTTAGAGTCATCTGGAAGATGGGGGAGACAAACCTGGGGTATGTCTGTGAGGGTTTTCCACAGAGGATAACTGAAGGAAAAAAAAAAAAAACGCACTCTGGATGTAAGACCATGCTCTCCCATGAGCTGGGGCTTTGGAAAAATAAAAGGCTGGCTCAGGAGAGGCTCAGAGGGTGAAGTTCTTATGGCTCAAGCATGAGGACCTAAATTCAGAGCCCCAGGTTCCATGCAATCCCAGCACTGGGGAGGCAAAGACAGGGAATCCCTGGGCCCACTGGTTTAAAAGTCTAGCCAAATTGGTGAGTTCTAAGTTCAGTGAGAGACCGTGCCTCAAAGAGTAAGGTGAAGAACAGTTGAGAAAGACCCCAAACATCAACCTCTGGCCACCACAGGCACACAAAATGCATGTGTCCCTCCCTACACATGTGTACACACAGACATATGAACATGCATGCATACATACCACATACACATACACAACTATTATAGAAATATCTTGTCAACGTAGCATGATGGTGAGTTTATTCAGGGAAAGTACCGCATATTTCCTTCTTTCATAATGCTCAAATATGTACTAGCATGAACATTTGTCATGGATTACTGGTGAGGTGAACTGAAATTCACTAAAAGTCATGGTGCTTGCCTCCTCAATTTCCCCATTCTCTTTAGTAACTATGACAGGTGACCACAACACTGCTGTCCTCAGATTCAGGGACAATTCAACTCTGTTCCTAGATATACTTACAACAGATTATGCTCACAGGTTAGTAAGACAAGTCTTTGTGGCTTTAACCTCAGAGTTTAAGAAACAGTTTGTTGTTGTATATGCATTTATTATGGCTGGGCATGAGTTTTAGAAACAAACAGCCCTGAGTTCCAGTTTGATTTCAGCCATTTATTAACAGTATTTTCCTCTATAATTTATTTCTCTGACCCTCAGGGCCCAACCTATCAAAAAAATAGCAACTATCATGCAAGCTGCCAATGGCAATGGTGTCTAGTTACAGACATACACTTCAATGTGTTTCCGGACAGAGGGTGTTGGGCCGAGTTAAGGAGGTTTGGGCATTAGAAAGAGAAGCCTTGTATCTCTATACACTCAATGGCTCTTCACAGCTGTTTCCTCATCTGACAACCAGAATAATAATAACCTACGTCAAAGTGTTACTGCCGTGATTTAAAAGTTAATATGTGTTAACTACTTAGGAGCTCCTGCACATTTAGGAACTCTGATTTGATATGAAGGGCTCCCATGACCAACTGTCGCTTGATGTTTATTCTCTATGGGAAAATTCTCCAAGGTGTATGATGCTAGGAAGCACATATGACTCTCACTCTCTAAAGCATGTACTATAAGCCAATCTCTCAGAATGACTTGTTTAAAAAGGCAGCCACCACTTTTACCTACATATCATATTCTAAAGTACAATTATACCCTCTTCTTCGTATTAACATCCTTCTAGTTCCTATAAAAGTCATGGGCTGGAGAGATGGCTTAGCCGTTAAGGCACTTGCCTGCAAAGCTAAAGGACCTCGGTTCAATTCCCCAGGACCCACGTAAGCCATATGCACAAGGTGGTCCATGTGTCTGGAGTTCATTTAAAGTGGCTGGAAGGCCTGTCACACTCTCTCTCTCTCTTTCTCTTCTCTCTCTCTCCCTCTTTCCCTCTCTCAAATAAATAAATAAAAATAAAATATTTAAAAAATAAAAAGTCATGTTGGCACCTTTCCCAAGTCTGTGGCATACATCCTCAATGATGGCCTACATGGTGGGTGATCCACATTTGTGTCTGATAGTTACAACATGAGGATCCATTCAGCATTTGAAGTGCCTACTATTTATCCATCTTCAACATGAAAGTGGGCCAAAAAGTAGGGAGATAGTTGAAAATGTTAGATAATAACTTTGATCTTCTTCTCTAATTTTTCTAATCATATAACATTGAGCAATTTACTTAGCCTCTCCGGACTTCAAATTTGAAATTTATGCAATGGAGAGAATGCTTCTAGAACCAGACTTACCTCAGAGAACTCTGAGAGATGTAAATGTGCTCATTTGCATAACAAAATCTCACAGATGTAAATTATTACCATAAGTATTCTCACTATCCTAACTTACTCTTAGAAAATGAAGCATTTGTTGATTATTAAAATAAGAGAAGTCCCACACCCATGAGGAATGTGGATCAGCTCTGCCACTTCTGTGGCAGGGTAGCAAAGTGGTCATTCCATGATCATGCCATCCCCATTCCTTTAAAAAAAAAAAACTGTGTGTGTGTGGTATGTGTGGTGTGGAATGTGGGCTGTGTGTGGTGTGTGCAATGTATTCACATGTGTGTGGGGGTACATGCACACACATTCAGAGATCAGAGGAGAACATCTGATGTCATCTTCTATTACTCTGCTGCAAGATTTTCTTAAGAAAGAGACTGTCACTGGAACTAGTGCTGACATTTGATCAGACTGGTTGACCGGTGAGGCCCCAGAGGGTTCTTCAGTCTCCCCTCCCATGGGGCTGAGATTATAGGTATATGTGGCCATGCCAAGCTGTTTATGTGAGTGCTGGAGAATCAAACTCAGGACTAACCTGGCCCTCAGGCTTGTGTGGCAAGCATTCTTACTCACTGGACCATCTCCCCACCCCTCTTCACCATTCTTCCTTATGTCCATGTCAGCGATGGTAGAAGAAGATGCCATGTGGAGCAGATCAGCCCTCAGGACCATCCAAATGCTAACGCTGGGTCAGCTTCACAGCTAAGCTGAAATACCACATAGTAAGACACAGAGCAAGTAAATGATTTGAAGGATGAAAGGAAAAATGTGGGGTGATATTTTTTTAATTCAAGGGGTAGTCTTAAGACTGCCAAGTCCACACACTTCACAGCAAGAGCATTTTTTGTGGTGTGTCAGGGCATTATGTGTGGTGTGTATATGTGCATGTACCTGTGCAGATGCATACCCTGTGTGCGCTTGTGTGGAGACCAGAGAAAGACATCAGGTACCCTCCTCTGTCATTCTTCTGCCTTAGAGAGTCTCCCACAGAACCGGGAGCTCTTCATTGTTCAGTTAGACAAGGTAGCCCCAGCCAACCTCCTGTCTCCACCCTTTACTGCTGGTGTTACAGGTATTCCTGGCTTTTTTAGCTGAGTGTTGGGGATTGAAGTTAGGTCCTTAAGGTTTAGGAGCAAGCTCTATTTCCCACTAAGCTATCTTCCCGACCCTATTTACACATATTTCACTGTTCTCTCCTTCCATTCTCACGACTCATTCACCCTTCCATTCCATGTCTTGTCTCTTCATGGAAGTTCTTTGGCTTCCAAAACTGAGTCTCTATAGAGGTCACCTTCTGGATGCTGGGACAAAACATCCAAGCAGAAACAGCTGATGGAAGGAAAGGGTTTATTTCAGCCTGCAGTTTTGAAGGAAGCTTCATCGTGGTGAAGACAGCATGGCAGAGCAGGCAGCTGCCATCCCATCTTGTCACAGCAGCTGTAAGGAAGCAGCAAGAGAGAGCTAGCTCTGAACGCACAGTGGGATGGGGAAAGCGCCTCAAGGCCCACCTGGAGGAACACTTCCTCTAGCGAGGCTCCACCCAAAGGCTTCACATCTTCCCCAAATTTCCACCAACTGGTAACCAAATGTTTAAAACACCTAAGGCTGCGAAGAACATTTTACACTTAAACCACCGCAGTCTCTAAACACACAAATGTAGAACATTGACAGCACAGAGCTCATGACTTTAAATGTAATGGAGATATTTTTTCCTCATAGGAAACTGAATCTGAGGGAAGTGTTATCAGGAAGCTCGGGGAACAGAAAGTTCTAGCCTTCACTGTAGCACAAAAACATTGATTTGTTAACAACCTATGGACTAAAAGTGCCCTCTTAAAATGTTGAAATCTAAAAAGCTGCAGCAACATAAGGAGCACAACATGGGAGACAGCCATGCTGAAATGGAAAAGAAGATTGAATGGTGCTACCTGCAATAGCCCATCACCCAAGCTGACATTGCTTGGTTGTGAGAAACAAAACTCCAGATTGTGAATGCCTTAGGAACAGAGAAGAGTGGAGCTGGCATCCTACATTCTAGCTTTTGAGACAGCTGCTGAAGGGAGTGGTTTCGGTCTCACCCCACCTGGCACACTTGATGGGACAACCACAGTTGGGATGCCTGGGGCCTGCTGAGAACACAGAAGAGTTGGGAAAACTTGTAGCTGGCATGTCTCAGGATGGTTTGGAGAAGGTATAAGACTCAAAATTGTTGGGTCAATGGCTCAGTGAATAAGGTGCTTGCAGTGTAAGCATGAGGACCTAAGTTAAGATCCTCAAGAGCCATGTAAAAGCCAGGCATGGTGGCACATGCCTATAGCCCCAAAGCTAGGGAGGCAGAGATAGGATAATCCCTGGGGCTCACTGGCTAGCTAGTCTGTAGCTGAATCACTGAGCTCTAGGTTCAGTGTGAGGCCGTGTCTCAAAAATATAAGGTGGAAAGCAACTGAGGGCGACACTAGAAGTCAACCTTTGTCCTCTACACACACATGCAAACAACACACACACATGCCACGTATATACAAATATGCATAGCCACTGACACACATACCATACACACACACACAATTTATCTGAGAGAGGAATAGCACTGCAATGTGCCTTGTGCACTTTCTTTTGAAAGAATCATGAGATAGAGCTCTGATTAGAAGTTGGCATCCTTTGATTATCTTTTGGCTGCTGAGAACAAAAGCTGGGTTACTCACTGCATTGTAAGTAGAGAAGTTTCAATGCTATCTACAAACACATGGGGGGGGGGTAGAGAGATGACGAGTCTCTGGAGTGGGGTGACTAGCCAGCCTCTATGTATTGAGAAATTGCATGAACAGTCTCAGGGAGGTTATATTCTTTTTTAAAAGGATCTATTCAGATGCCACCAGAGACTATGGATACACTAATAAACTAGGAAAATGTACCAATACTTCAAGAAAACCACAGACCAATATCCCTGATCAAAAGACGTGAAAATCCTCAACAAAACATTAATGAATTGAATCCTAAAACACATTACAATTATTAGAGTGCATGGCCAAGTGAGATTCATCTCTGGTATGCAAGGATGGTTCAATACAAAAAAAAAGTCAACCAACGTTACATCACATTAACAGAACAGAGGACAAAAATCATGTCATACAAATAGATGAGAAAAAGTATTTGGCAACATTCAACACCTTTTGATTATTAAAATCCACCCAAGAAACTAGGAATAGAAGAAATATAAAAGCTTTCCTCTAAAATTGGGAGCAAGGTGAATGCACACTCTTGTAGCTTTCATTTAACATGGTAGTGCTCTCCAGAGCAATTAGGCAAGAAAAATAAGATATCTAATCAAAGAGGAAGAAATCAGATTATCTCTGTCTGAATAGAGCACTATCATACATGTAGAAAATCCTAACAATTACACCAAGAAATTGAGAGTACTGAAACAAACTCAGTAAAGTTACAAGAAATAAAATTAATGCACAAAAGTCATTACAGCAACAACCCCCAAAATGAAACTAAGAAAAAAAAACATTTATAATAGCATCAAGATGAATAAAATATTTAGGGGTCAACCAACCAAGTGAAGCTATTTTCCACTGAAAACTATAGAAAACTGATGAAAAAATAAATTCATATTAATGTGGTCTTAGGAGTTGGAGACTAAATAAATAAAAAGAAATATTAATAAAAAGAAATAAAAGAAGAAATAAATGGAAAGACATATTTTCCCTAGTACTAAGAACTAAGCCTTAATCATGCTAGATGCACACCAACCTACATCCCCTACCCTGGAAAGACAACTTGAATCCATGGATTCAAAAACTGTATCTTGTTGGAATGTTCTAAATATTCATACTACTCAAAGTGATGTGCATGTTTAATGCAATCCCTATCAAAAGAGCAGTAACATTTTATATAAATATAAAAACCATACTGAGATTTATGTTTCTATCCACAAAAGGCACAGGACAACCAAAACAATCTTAAGGAAAGAAAAACAAATATGGTGGTCTCATACTTATTTCAAAACATATTACAAAACCATAGCAACCATATAAAATAGCATCAGTAATCATCATGGGGGCTGGAGAAATGGCTTAGTGGTTAAGGCACTTGCCTGAGAAACCTAAGGACCCAGGTTCCACTCCGCAAAACCCACATAAGCCAGATGCACATGGTAGCACATGCATCTGGAGTTTGTTTGCAGTGGCTAGAGGACTTGGCATTCCCATTCTTTCCCCCCACTCTAATAAATAAATTAAATATTTAAAAATTAATTATGGAAATGCACAATGTTGTACATCCTCACACCTGCTATAACCCTATTATGATAGTCATTGTTAAAAAAAAAAAAACAGAAAATAAGTGTTGGTAAGGATGTGTAGAAATTAGTACTATGTATTCTGTAAGTGGGAATTTAAAGTGGCTCAGCTGCTAGGGAACACATCTAGAGTTTCCTTGAAAAAAAATAAAACTACCACATAATCCAGCAGTCTTACTTTTAAACTGAAACTGTGGTCTTATATTCTCATGTTCATAGTAGCTTTATTCAAAAAAGCCAAAAGAGGCCTGGAGAGACGACTCAGCAGTTAAGGCACTTGCCTGCAAAGCCTAACGACCCTAGTTTATAACCAGTATCCACATAAAGCCAAATGAACAGAGTGGTGCATGCCTCTAGAGTTCGTTTGTAGTGGCCAGAGGCCCTGGCATGCCCATTCTCTGTCTCCCCCACTTTCAAATAGATAGATAAATAAATATATTTCTTAAAATACCCAAAAGAGGGCTGGAGAGATTGCTCACCAGCTAAGGCATTTGCCTGCAAAGTCTAAGGACCCAAGTCTGATTCCCCAGGACCCATATAAAGCCATATGTACAAGGTGGCATATACATCTGGAGTTTGTATGCAGTGGCTAAAGACCCTGGTGCACCCACTCTCTTTTTCTATTTGCCTTATCTCTCTCTCCTTTTCTCTCAATTAAATAAATAAAATATTCTTTAAAAAAGCCAAAAGAAGCCGGGCGTGGTGGCGCACGCCTTTAATCCCAGCACTCGGGAGGCAGAGGTAGGAGGATCGCCGTGAGTTCGAGGCCACCCTGAGACTCCATAGTGAATTCCAGGTCAGCCTGGGCTAGAGTGAGACCCTACCTCAAAAAACCAAAAAAAAAAAAAAAAAAAAAAAGCCAAAAGATGTGAACAACCCAATATCCACTTATGGATGCATGCATAAAGAAAATACGGTCAACAGTCACAAGACACTATTAACTCACTTTCAAAAAGAAGGAAGTCCTGCCATCTGTTACATGGGGAAACCATGAGGACTTATACCAAGTGGAATATGCCAGATCAGCAAATCCTGAAAAATCCATCTACACAAAACGCCCAGAAGAGCCCAACACAGTAATGGAATATGTAGACTGGCGGCTGCCTGTGGCTGACAGAGGGGGAAATGGTAGCTATGGCTTCATGAGAACGGCATAAGGTCTCAGCTATGCAAAATGGGACAGGTTCTAGTTCATAAGCTACATCTACTATTCAATATTGTTCTTATAATTCTCGGGCATTTTATCAATAACTTTGTTAAATTTGTTATTTTTATTTTATTTCATTTATTTGATAGAGATAGAGAGAAGCAGAGAGAGAGAGAGAGAGAGAATGGGTACACCAGGGCCTCCAGCCACTGTAAAGGAACTCCAGATGCATGCGGCCCCTTGTGCATCTGGCTTCCTTGGGTCCTGGGAAATTCAACCTGGGGTCCTTAGACTTCACAGGCAAGCACCTTAACTGATAAGTCACATGCCCAGCTCAAATTTGTTCTTTTTGTAATGTGTGTGTGTAGGTGCACATCTGTGCGTGTACGTGTATGCGTGGAGGCCAGAGAACTTTCGGTGTCTTACCTCAGGCCTCATCCATCTCCTGTGAGACAGAGTCTCTCATTGGCCTAGACAGGCTCTCTGAATAGGCCAGCAGGCCCCAGGAATTCTCTTGTCTCCACCTCCCCAGGTCTGAGATTGTGAGCGCATGCTACCCTGCCTGCCATTTATGTAGATACTGGGGATCAAACAGTCACTGGGCTTTATGTACTGAGCTATCTCCCATGTCTGTTTGCTTCTTATTATGACCAAAATCCTCACAAAAACTGGCTTCAAGTTGCCCATGCTATAACACAACAGAACTGGTGTGTGTGTGTGTGTGTGTATGTGTGTGTGTGTGTGTGTGCAGGATTCTGCAGGAGATAGACCACTGTGCTTTCAAAGCTTGGGGCTCCCATGGTTCTGAAACTGTGGCTCTGGCCAGCTCCCACTCATCTCGAGACCCACTGGTCCCTCAGTACCCTGCTCCAGAATGCCAAAATCGATGATTAAATGGTACCAAAATGTTGTCACGACAAGAGCCTTTGGATGTGAGCTTTACCCAGACAGGCCATTCTTTCTGCAGACAGCATGTCAAGGTTACAGAAAGGAAGGTAACGGCAAGGAATGATTCAAGGCACCTTGGCATGGGTACAGTGAAACCTTTCTGCTTCCTTTCCGGCTCCCGGTGTTGGAGGCTGGGGTTGGTCATGAAGTCTGGCCTCGTGGTACCATTTTCATCTCACTCTCCAATAACGCGTCTGGCAAACGAGGCTGGCAGGGAGGACAGGGAAACACACTATTTGAGCCCTTCTCTTCCACTTGATCTTAAGTTACCGGCAGAAAGTTAAGTGTGGGCCCCCTTTCCCACTGTGTTCTTAGTTTATTTTCAGTTTGTAGTCGGTACTCAAATATATAATTTTTCCTTCTCTCAGTTTGTAAACGACTCCATCGCTAGGGGAAGAAAGCACAGTGATTACTAATGGGAGATGCCACTAAGGTTCCAGCTGTGAACAGGAGAAATCCAAGATGACCCGTCATCTAAATGTCACCGCAAACACCATGCCATTCAGAAGGAAAGAAGGCTTGCGTGCCGACAGCCAGAATATATTACCGATCGCATATTGAGCTCGGGAGCTTGCTAATCTTCTCAAGGAAATTTCAGGGTTTCTCGCTTGATTAAATAGCCTATGATGGAGGACGCGGTGGGTCCCGCCATGGCTGCACGCGGAAGATAGCTTTGCACGGACCACGGCATCCAGAGCCCCGAGGGGACTGTACATTTTTAAGTGACTCTGCCATTGTTTTTGCATAGCAATTGGAAACATACATCCTATTGGGGTGTGAGTCTTATTAGAAGAGAAAGCGGCTGCTTTAGGCTGCGGAATTCTGCTCACTTAGGGTGACCATGACTTGGAAGAAAAGTCTACATGGATGGTCTACGTGGGAGAGGGCATTAAATGCCACTTGAGTTTACATTTGAAACTGACTCCACCATTTCCCATTTTCCCCAACTCCGTGCTATTTATTTAGCCCGATTCTGCCTTGTGAATCAGTGACTCCCTGATGACTGAGTAGTAACTGGAGTTAAATTAGTCATGTAAGAACAGCAAATTAGTAAATGGCACCCCAGTTACCAGAAGAGGCTGTTTATTGCACTACCCATCCTGCATAGGCATACCATGAGGGCACAGTACCCCTGTGCCCAATATCACTTAAGATTTGGTTGGGGTACAAAATCAAAGGGGGATAGCTGTTCATATTCACCCCTCGCGGTCCCTCTTGAGCTTCCTGGGTGTTTGTGTAAAAGCTAGCGTAGGGCTGGAGAGATGGCTTAGTAGTTAAGGTGTTTGCCTGTGAAGCCTAAGGACCCAGGTTCAAGTTCCTAGTACCCACCTAAGCCAGATGCACCAGGTGGCACATGCATCTGGAGTTCGTTTGTAGTAGCTAGAGGCCTTAGAACACTTTCTCTCTCTCTCTCTCTCTCTCTCTCTCTCTCTCTCTCTTTCTCTCTCTCTCTTTCTATCATAAAACATAAAAACAATAATAAAGGGCTGGAGTGATGGCTTACCAGTTAAGGCATTTGCCTGCAAAGCCTAAGGACCCAGGTTCAATTCTCCAGTACCCACATAAGCCAGATGTACCAGGTAGGGCATGCATCTGGAGTTCATTTGCAGTGGCTAGAGGCCCTGCTGCACCCATTCTCTCTATTTGTCTCTTTCTCTCTCATGTAAATAAATACAAATTATTTTTTAGAAACATAAAAAAATATATACTTTTAAAGCTGGCATAGGTCAGGGTCGCAGGGCAGAGTTGACAATCCCACAAGAAAGGGCAAGTCCATAGTAGTGTTAGACTCTTCTAACAAAAATGGAGACAGTACCAGTCGCATGGGGGAGGATGGAATAAAGGACCACTTTGTCTTTTGGCCACTAGCTATGGGTCTTGGACTACCAGCACCAGCATTGTAGTGAGCTGGTTAGAAATAGCTCTGCTCCTCCTCAGATTTCCTGAGCCAGGACCTGAATTTTCATGAGGTTCCCAGGCGAGTGTCATGCACTAGGATGTTTGTGAAGTGCACACAGACTCATGTCTGAACATGTCAGCATCCAAACCACGGCAGACTCTGTGTGACACTGAAACCTCTGCTGTCACCTGGATCAGATCGGGAATCGAGCAAGAGACACGCCTCTTGGGCAGGTCTATGAGGACGGCTCCTGCTCCCAGACCGGGTGGCAGACTACATATACATAAAGAGGTCCTAGAAAAAGGCTGCCTTTTGCCTGGCTGCCCTCGTTCCTCCCCGGCGCGTGCATCTGTCCTTTGCTGCCATCCTTTGTGGACGTCAGAACCCAGCTTCAACAGCCTTCTCAAGTCGATGAATGAGCAGCAGCTCTCCCAGAACCCTCCTGATCTTCGGCATCCCGCGGGGACTGCTGAGGCACCCGGCCTCATGGATGGAGCAGCTACCAGGCTCTCGACTCCACAGCCTTCAGACAGCCTGTATCATGTGAGCCAATCTGATAAATCCCCTGTATGTGACACGTTCATTCTATCTGTTCTGCTCCTCTAGAGAACCCTGACTAATACATCCTTTACCAACCCTACAGAGACAGTGCCTGAGTCTGGGTCTGGTGTGCAGCAGACATCCAACCTCCCGTAACATAAATGGAAAGAACCAAAGACAAGGGGAAAAAAATGCATATCCACAGAAAGTAATGCTTGCAGGAATGAAAACGGACAGAGGGAGGAGAAACCAGATTCCAAAACATAATTCCCAGGGAGCTGCGCCTGGCTGAAGGAGCTGGGCTGTGGCCCCACCTGCTGGCCAGTGGTGCAGGTGGGTCCTCGATGTTGGTGACCTTCATGCCCAAGTCTCCCATGTGCCACTGTGTGCCTGGCATATCGTGTCCAACAAGGCCTAGGAGCCCTGGTTATGTCATCCATGCAGAACTACGGGGTTGCCGATGGCTTGAGCTTCAGTGGGCCAGTGACCACTTTTCCCAGCACCTTTAAAGTTCCGACCCCATGGCTAAGGTGAACAGAGGGCAATGACGGTTTGTAATTATCAGCCTCCGGAGCCTCGTGTGCCCAGAGCTCAGCCCGTCCAGCCAAGAGGGGAGTAACTTGGGCCAAAACAGTGAGAGAATAAGTCACCCCCTGGAGGGATTAAAAAATAAGTAAAACAACTCAAGGGCTGGAGCCATGGCTCAGTGGTAAAAGTGCTGACTGTGCAGGCAGAAGGACCTGAGTTCAGATCCCATGTCAAGAAAAAAAAAAAAAAAAAACAAAACAGGTATGCTGGTGTGCACCTGTAATCCCAGAGCTCTGGAGGCAGAGACAGTCACATCCCCAGGGCAGGCTGGTTAGTGAGCTCCACTCACTGAATTCATGAGCTCTAGATGCGGCAAAGAACTATGTCTCAATAAATAAATGAGGTGAGGAAAAATAAAGGCGAAGGCCTGATGTCAACCTGAGGCTTCCACATGCACGCGCTCACAAGTGCACATGCACACACATGTGACCTCACACACGCAAACTACTACACACATACGCATGCACGCCACACACACTGAAAGAATAATAAACTCAAACTGTCAACTACAGAGCCTGCTCTGCTCCTCCACACCTCTCCAGCTGTCTCAAGAAGGAGCCCCTGGGGTACACATGTGTAAGCCTCTGGGGTACACGGGGAGTAGAGTATATCTGTTCAAAGTTTTCTAGGTTTTCCTTAATAAGAGAAAAATCAAAGCTCCCAAATCAGGTTAGTGCAATGATCTAATTGTTTTCCAGATTTCTTAATTTGATTGCTATGGGATATCAGGCACTGAGCAGTTGTACTGCAGGAAATTGTTTTTGATCTGGTAATGGCTCAGGTTTATTGGGATCATCCAAGGACTCTGCTGGGCACTTTCCACGCAGTATCTCCTACCACCCTCACACCAGCCGAAGAGGCAGGGACTGTATCGTTACCCTGGTCTGTGTGAGAAAAGAGAGATCCAGGGAGGTGAAGTCACTTGCCAAGGGTCACACAGATGATGACGAATACATAGGAAATACAGGAAGCAAACCCATGTCGGTGTGATTGAAGGCCAGTTCTCTTAACCTTTTACTACCCAACATCTCTTACATTTTTTATCTTTATTTTTTGCATGTGTATGTCTGCATGGTGTGAATGAGTACAAGCATGCATGGTATGCATGACTATGCGCATGCATGTTCATAGGTGTATGGGGGCACGTGTGTGAGGCTGGGCATGCATATGGGCGTGGGTACATGCAGAGGCCAGAGGTGGACACTGGGGGTCTCCCCCCATCACGGTCCATTTTATTGAGACAGGATCTCTCGCTGGAACTGGAGCTCACTGATTCAACTAGACCAGCCTGCCCCAGTTTGCCTGAGAGATCCACCTGTCTCTCCCTGCCCAGCTCTGGGATTGCAGGCACAATGTGATCCCACACTCAGCTTTGCAGTGGGTTCTGGGGCTCTGAACTCAGGCCCTCAGGCTTGTGTGGTAGAACACTTTACCCACTGCACCATCTCCCCAGCCTCTTCTGCAGAAGTCAGAGACAGAGAAAGAAGAGTGAAGGCATCAAATTGCCCTGCATGGATGAAACTCCAACACACTGTCCAAGGAGAGGAGGGTTTGGGATGAGAGTGATGACCCTGAATAATGATTTCCAAGGCTGAATTCACCTCTTCTGGTTACTCAGAGACGATTTTTTAGACTTTGAGAGTTACTTAGCAAATGCATCTTCGTGACCGAAAGGGGGAAAATGCTCTATTTTATGGAAGAAAAAATGTTTCATTTTCCTCTGGTAGGATGAGGAACGGCCACTGGTTTGGGAAGAAAATGGTCTCTACACCTCAGCAAATCACTATTATACCTTTCCATGCCGGTCTTCCCCTGGCTGGTTGAGCGAGGCCCGTCATTAGAATGTAAGATAGAACCTCCATTCTCCCCAGAGGGTCAAGTTCACTGTGGGAAAGATCCCCTGTCTCCCACTCCACCCACCCCGTCGCATCTGCCTAATCTCTCTGGCTCCATTTTCATTGCTGAGCTCAAGAACCTGCCTTCCTGCGATGCAGCTTAACAATTAAAATAAATCCTAGAAACTAAAAGTAGCATATGAAAATTTGCAATGCATATAATTGTGTTATGATTGGGGCCTCCAAAATAAGTCGTGACGTTTATTTATTCATGCACCACATACGCCGGGGTCCCCTGGGAAAAGAAAGGTTTCAATTAAGATGTACTGTAAGACAGATCCCAGCCAGGGTCTTAGGCACTTAATCACAGTGCATTAGCACATAGCTTTCACATAAATACTTGCTGCACTGTATTCTGACCTTGGCTCAGGACGTTGTTAACAAAAGACTTGCCCCCTCTGCAACACCCCAATTGCAAAAAGCTGATAAAATTATCATTATACCCCCATATACTTCAATGTTACTTTCAGTTCATTTCCAAGTAGGTAGACCTAATAACTTCATGGGGTGAAACATCAAAAGGAAACTCACGATTCATGCAAATATAAATTAAAACCCTCTTTGCTTTATTAGAATTTCCATCCTAAAAACATATACATAATTCATGGTGGGGGATAAAGGGAGATTATTAGCTGTAGGGCCATGGTCCAACTTTTTAATAGTGAATAGTGCCGTGAAAGCAGATGTTTTCTGGTTTGTTTTTTCTTTATTTCCTCCTTTTCTCTCTTTCTTTTCCTAAATAGTCAAAAGAGTAAGAAAAACTCAACGATGCAAAGTCAGTGTGCTCTTTCCCTCTCCTGTTTCTGGAAACGGAGAATCACAGATGTGTTAACCCTTTCAACCTTCTGAAATGACCATATCTTTAATGAACTCAAATGACAAACATTTGAAACTATGGAGAAACCTTGCTTTAAAAAATAATAATAATAATAAAATAAAAGGTGAGGCTTTTTTTGAAAAGACAGCAGATATTCATGCCCATAACCTTAATCCTCTGCAAGGAAATAGAAAAGGCCTGGATGCTATGGGGTGGTGGGCTGTGGTTTGTGTGTGTGACACTCCCACCTTGTCCAAGGACGAGACTCACCTTCAGGAGCCGAGACCTTGACCCAGCCACAAGGAGTGGTCACTGTGAGAACCAGGCCCTTCCTTCCCCTCAGGACACCAGTGCAAACTTAATGGATCCTCCCCTGCTCGGCGCGCCCCGGGCGGAGGTGGGAATCTAACTGCACCTGCTGCATCTCCCTTCAGATCACGTTGCTGCTATGAAAAATAGTTTGCTATTTTGGAACCCCCTGGCAGCCAGGGAGAACCGCCCAGGGCCCCGAGCTCGTTTATCTTGTGTCAGAAGCAAAGCCAAATGAGCGCCACCTCGCCCGGCACCTGAAGAACGGGAAAAAGCTTCGAAAGAGTAAAAATAACAAAGGAGGGCTGGGGAGACAGTGCTGGGCCAAGCAGAGCGGGCGGGCTAAGTGGGGCTCCTCTGATCTTGGCTTGTTGTTTTGTTTTGTTTTGTTTCTGTCAGGCACGCTCTCCTTGCACCTGGGATGGCTCGGAAGTCATGGCATAGCTCAGGATGACCTTGAACTCCTAGGATTACAGGCTCATGCCACACCTGGTTTATTTGGTGCCAGGAAACAAGCTCTGGGCTAGTCAGGCAGTGTTAGCCTTCCTTCTTCTCCTTGCTGGGACAAAGCACCGAACCAAAGGCAGCTGATGGGAGGAGAGTCTTTGTTTTAGCTTCTCAAGGGGAAGCTTGGTGGTGGCAGGGGAAAGCATGGCATGAGCAGAGGCTGGCCATCCCCTCCTTGCCAACAACAGCAGCAGGACAGTGAGCTGAACTAACACTGGCAAGCTAGGGCTAGTAAACCTCAAGGTCTCCCCCACACCACCCCTGAGAAACACACCTCCTCCAGCAAGCCTCCACCTCCCAAACTGCCACTAGCTGGGGACCAAGCATTCAGAACACAGGAGTTTATGGGGGGCATCAGACTCACGCCACCTCAGGCGCTCTGACAACTGTGCGACATTCCACTCCTCGATCCCTCTTCTGAGGATAGCCTTTGTAAGGGATAGCCCAGGCTTTCCCACCACGCTCCCCTCATCTCCACACAGGAGACGATTCTGTTGGTCTAAGATCTGGGGTTAAGGTGGGGTTGGAGTTTGGGGACTATTCCTGCAGCTTCATCCAGGTTTTGGCTTTTTGACTCTGATGGTGACTAACAGAGGTCTCCAGTGACATTCAGGGCTCTCATCAGAGTCTCTTGGGCTAAAGGTGTGGAAACAGTGACATCACAGGACCCTGTAGGTCAGGCCTTCACCTTCCCTCTCCTCTGTCAAGTGAGAGAGAGGGAATAAAATTTTGCCCCACTAAGTGACAAAAGAGGAAAGAAAAAAAAAAAGAAGGAAAAAGAGAGTAAAAAACAGACATGCAGAAAGATTTGACCATGCAAGTAGTGAGGGAAGGTACATGGAAGAAACAGAGCTAAATTGGATTTTTAGAATAAAATTAATAGCAATTAACATTATGTAAATTAATGGGATCCACTCTTGATTGTGGTACTGGATTTTTTTTTGAGGCAAGCCAGACTGACCGAGTGTGTGTGTGTGTGTGTGTGTGTGTGTGTGCGTGTGTGTACGAGAGAGAGAATTGACGTTCCAGGGCCTTGAGCCACTGCAATTGAACAATTGAACTCCAGATGCATGTGCCTCCTGTGTGCATGTGCAACCTTGCACACTTGTGTCACTGTGCATCTGGCTTATGTGCGACCTGGAGGGTTGAACATGAATCTTTAGGCTTGGCAGGCAAGCACCTTAACCACTAAGCCATCTGCCCAGCCCTGGTAGTGGCATTTTAAAGATGGGTGAGGTTGAGATTGGTGAAGAATAATGACGAGGGTACAGCAATTGGGGGAAAGGAAGATCAACTAGGCTCTGGGAATGATTACATTCTGTGAAGCGTCACGGGGCGTCTAGAGGAGATGCCAAGGAGCACAGTAGATGTGTAAATTCTTGGACCTCATGTGAGATGTACTCTACCAGCATCTCAGCTTTAATCAGAACTGTCCTTCACAAATCCTCCAGGTGGTTCTTGAGGTACAGGCTAAGGACAAAAGATCTGCCAAAATGGAGGAGAAGGTGATATGAAAATACCCTGAAGGCTCAGGAGGCAGATAACACTCTGCAGACAGGAAGTACTCTATAGAGGGGAGAAGCTCTGAAGAAAAGACTAGCTCTGTGGACAAGAAGGACTCTGTAGCCAAGGAAGCATTCTGTAGATAAGTATTCTGTAGATAGGAAGTGCTGTGTAGGCAGGAAGAGCTCTACAGACAGGAAAGGAAGTGCTGTGTATAGACGGGAAGCACAAGCTCTTCAGTGACATGCATTGCTATAAATCCTTCACCCCATTTCTCCTTTGTCCCTCCCTTCCCCAACTGTCACCTTGAGGAAAAAGTTAACTTAACGAGGAAGTCATTTCACAGAAATTACAATTAACACTTAATAGTGAGGTAAGATTTCTTTTTTTTTCCCCTCCAGTTCCAGACCCTATGATGCCAAAAACTAGGTAGTGGTCATGAGAAAGATTTTGGACATTTGTACAAATATCACTCACCAAAGATTATCATGAGTC
Source organism: Dipus sagitta (assembly GCA_036346955.1). Classification (NCBI taxonomy): domain Eukaryota; kingdom Metazoa; phylum Chordata; class Mammalia; order Rodentia; family Dipodidae; genus Dipus; species Dipus sagitta. The sequence goes on along the minus strand of CM070780.1, from coordinate 1,461,465 downwards.
AAAAGATCTACTCAGAAGTTAACAAATCTTCTTTTTAAATGCATCTTTTACATATCAATTAAATGGTCACTACCTAATAGAAAATAAATACAAGAAAATCTGTCTTAAAATTCCCATGAGATTATGATTATGTAATTTCCTAGTAATTAAATCATGTAGATCCTTTCAAATACCCCAGCACATAAAGATGTAGGGAATGGTATCAAAGTTAAAACTGATCTGAACACAGTCTCTTGTTGGCTCCGATGGACCAAGCAGGACTCTGGCCTCCTGCCTTTTACCACCTCAAATATTGAAAGCTCACATGTTAAGACGCTTGAGAACAAATAAGAAAATTTTATATGAATTCTGTATTTTAATATGCAGAAATTCTTCACAGACAGAAGACTATTTGAATGGATCCAAAGGACCAATGATAGAGAAAACACTTCATTTCTTCTTTAATTTCCTGACATGCTATAAATGAAAAAATAGTAATCACAATCCAAGAATTGTTAGGTTATTTAAATGGCTTCACACCATTCATGGTGGTTTAAAAAAAAAAAAAAGAAAAACATTGCTAAAGCAAGTGCACTGAAGAGCTTCATCCTATCTGATTCTCATATCAACCGTAGGAAATCAGCATCCACATAACGCCCACTTTATAGATGAGGGAAACGAGGCTCCCGGCCATGAAGTAACTCTCGGGTGACCTCGGCCACTGTTCATAGCAAGGCGCGCACTCTCACTCGCTTGGCTGTGTTTCCCCATCAACACCATCTTTACAATGAATACCTGAATGTGGGGAAAAAGTCCACAAAGTTATCTACCTTCACTGCTGTGTCCTGCTCTAGGCAGTATGAGTCCCAGAGGGATACAGGATCCTTTCTAGAGGAGTCCTCAACACTGATGATGTCCATTATGTCCCTTAACTGACTACACAGACATGGGGTCTCCTTGGAGACTCCCTCTAATGTGCAGCTATGGGCTAATTCCTTATAGAGTCTGACCAGACTGTTTAACTCCTGGGACCTCAGGATCTAGCTGAGGCAATTTAAATGACTATCTGGACTTTTGTTTGTGTGTTTACTTTCTTGGATTTCTTGTTGTTGATTTTATTCTTTTACTTACCTACTTGTGTATTTATTTATTTGCAAGCAGAGAGAGAGAGAGGAGAGAGAGAGAGACAGATAGATAATGAGCACACCAGGGCCTCCAGCCACTGCAAACAGACTCCAGAGGCATGGACCATCTGGCTCACATGGGTACTGGGGAATCGAACCTGGATTCTTAATCTTCCCAGGCAAGCACCCTAAGTGCTAAGCCATCTCTCCAGCCCAGTTGTTGATTTGTTTGATGATACCACCCTCTCATGGGAACTGCTCTGGAATTTGAGCCTGGGGAGAGGAGTCCCTTTCTACTATAATCAGCACTTCTCTCTTTGGTGGGGTGTCTACCATAGTTATGTAACAGTATTCTACCCTACAGTGACAATTTCTCTGCCCCAAGCATCCCCAATACAGATTGCCATGTCACTCAGGGTCTATTAGACTCCTACTTATCTTCTAAAGTCTGGAACTATACCCATTCCTCTTCTCTCTGGATTGTTCCATGCTGTTTTTGTTAATACAAACCCCTTTATATGAAGGTCACCAGATAAACAATATGCTCTAGGAAGCTGAAATCAATTGACCAATGCTCACAAAAGGGGTGAAATATATTTGCTACATTTGAACAATGGGCCGAAAAGCTTATTTGATAGGTATTTATTAGTTGTTTCCTTGTTTGCTTACTGACAACTTTATAGCCATGTAGCACAGCCTAGAGCACGAGAGTTGTTCCTTAGTCCAAAGGAATGAAAATCATGAACTATACCCTTGGGGAGCTCTCATTCTGTGTATGACACATGTCATAAATTCTGGAAAAGTTTAAGTTTGGAATTAAATATAAGGAAAGGCACACAGCACTGTAGAGATGTCCTATGACCACGGGTAACCCAAAACCAAGAGCAAGGGACATCCTCCTGACAATAGGGAAGAACCCAGTTATAGGATGGATTTGAACTAGTCTCTCCAGCAGGGGATTTGTTTGCACAAGAAAGGGTAGGATGACTTGTGTGAAAAGCATGGTAACGTTTCAGTGAGACAACCACTGAGGTCTTCCTCACCTAAGATTTCATCATTCTGTACACTGGACTGAAACTAAAGAATTAAGTATCAAGTTGGGTCTCTGAGATGGATTTTTCCACGAACTTAAGAGGAGAATACCCAGACTACACATCTGTGCTAACAGTCAGAGGTTCTGGTTTCCTGGGGTGGTCTAGTGATTTCCAAAAACAATCACAAGCACACATTAAAACCTTGAGCCACATAAGTGACGGGGGTGGAGTATCATATTAGGGTGTCTCAGGCATTGATGGTTTAGGGAGCAGGCACATTTTCCTGCTCTTTTTATGAGCATAGGTTGATGGCAAGGGAAGACAGTATAACTGGCCTTGTATGAAGTGCTGGCCAGACAGAGGTCTTTACAATTTTAATTCATACTATTTTATGGAATCTCCATAAGAACTCTGTAAGGCAGATGACATTATTATTCCCAACTTACAGATAGTAAACTTAAGAAATTTCATAATTAATTACTGTGTGGTGGAGTCACGAGTCATGTCTGAGCCTCCATACCCAGAGGCTAAACACTTGTCTCCATTGTATGTGGCATAACAAGACCTTAAAGTCACACTGTGGCGGTGGGAAGATGGCTTAGTGGGCAGAGCCTGTCTCACAAGCATGAGTTTACTCCCCAGAACCCACGTTTAAAAAAACAAAATCCGGGTATGGCGGCACATGATTGTACCTACACTGGGGGAGGTGGAGGCAGGTGGATCCTTGGAGCTCACTAGACCTCAGATCTATCTAAACAGACACAATGCCACGTACCGTAAGACATGATGCCAGACACCTTATCTATATTATCTTTGATTCTTTCTAAAAATTTATTTATATAGTTAGTTAGTTATTTGCAAGCAGAGAGAGAAAGAGAAAGAGAGAGAGAATGGGCATGCCAGGGCCTCTAGCCACTGAAAACAAACTCCAGATGCATGTGCTACTTTGTGCATCTGGCTTTATGTGAGTCTTGGGGAATTGAACCTGGGTTCTTTGGCTTTGCAGGAAAGTACCTTGACCACTGAGCAATCTCTCCAGCCCCTTAGCTTTGATTCTTGAGGCCCTACAGTATGGGAATTATCTTCATTTTCAGTAACTAGGGAACTCAGGTTCAAAGGTAAGTGGGTCTCTCCCTACCAAAGGATTCTTCTAGAATGTCAAGGTAGGCGTTTGGATCCCAATATGTTACTATTCAGATTTGGACTGTTTGCAACTTACTCTCTTTTTTTTAAAAAAAAAATATTTTATTTTTATTTACTTGACAGAGAAAGAGGGAGAGAGAGAGAGAGAGAATGGGCGTGCCAGGGCCTCCAGCCATTGCAAATGAACTCCAGACACATGCACCCCCTTGTGCATCTGGCTAACATGGGTCCTGGGGAATTGAACATGGGTCCTTTGGCTTTGCATGCAAACACCTTAACCACTAAGCCATCCCTCCAGCCCTGCAACTCACTTTCTATGGCCACACACAAGTTACCTCCTTAACAAGTTTCAATCTTTCCTGTCTTTTGAAAAGTCACTGTAAAGATTAAATTAGAAAAATGAATGTCTGAACACAAAATGTCTCGCACACAGTGAGTGTTTAGCACACACTGTTGAATTGGGAAGCAGGGGTTTGAGAAAAGGATATAAGACCTTCAGGAGAATAAATCAGTGTAGAGGGGAAAGCAAAATCATGAGGAGGTCACACAGTATGCTTGCTCCAAACCTGAGGTCACGGGGCCTGGAAAAATGGCTCAGCTAGTTTAAGTCCCTTGCTTGTGAAGCTACCGTCCTGGGTTCAATTTCTAAGCCATTTACATAAGCCAGACACAAAAAGTGGTACAAGGTTCTGGGGTTTGTTTGCAGTGGAAAGAGGCCTTCAGTGGGGGGCATGTGCACACATGCCCACATGCACATAAATTCTTTAAAAAAAAAAAAAAAAAACCTGGAGCCACACCGGCCATGGTGGCACACTCCTTTAATCCCAGCACTCAGGAAGCAGAAGTAGGAAGATCGCCGTGAGTTCGAAGCCACCCTGAGACTACATGGTGAATCCCAGGTCAGCCGGGGCTAGAGTGAGATCCTACCTCAAAAAAAAAAAAAAAAAAAAAAAAATGGAGCCACAAATACACCAACTCAACAGACCCTCAGCTCCCTTAATAAGTATACTTGGTTTTCATGGCTCTAGATTTACCCAGGAGAATATCAATGAATAAAACAGTCCTTACAAAGTTCCAACACCTTGCAACAGAAAATAAAGTCCAGTCCAAAACTCAGAGACAACGCTGGGTTCATTAATAGCAGAACTTAATAATTTCTGTAATTTCAGATGCCTACTTCAACATGCTTGGTGTCAGTCATTCACAGTAATGAAACACTGAGCTGACACTGAGGTTACGTAGGCTAGAACTAAACGTGGGGTCTCAGAAATGACCCAGCTCTGTTGAGGTTGACAGGTACAGGGACGCGCTGAGGTCTTCGGGCAGGCACAAAGCCCCTCCGCGGCTTGGAGAGCAATCTGCCCCCGTCAGCAGAAAGTTTCCCATCTGCTTGTTGGCTTCTGACATGGTTATTTCAGTTCAATTCCAAAAGAAAAGATGTTTCCAATAAAATTATTTATAGAGTATCTCAAAATTATTCTTATTTGGGGATAAATAAAACAAGGAAAAAATGTTATTCAGCAAAATTTAGCCCATTAGTTTCCAAGACTGTGCCCTATCTTTCTGCAAGCAATACAATCTGGGGACAATAGTCATCCTCGGATTTGGGGACCAAGGACATTCAACAAGGCAGTTCAACTTTTCCAAACACCCTAAACGGGCATTCTCAAAGACGTGGTCCGGATAGGGCACACAGAGAACCTAACCCCAGAAAAGGAATACGTTTCTCAGGGTAGATTTTAGTGCCACTCGGTTCTAAAGGACGGCTCTGCAGCACATGGGCTTGACACTCTAGAAGCCCTGCTGTGGGAGTGTCGGGGTTTTATTTTGGAAACCAAAAGAAGGAAGCACCTTGCAGAGTGGCCTGTACATCTTCGATGCACTCTGACGACGTGTAGCCATTCACAGGACCAGCGTAACAAGCTCCAACCTTATAGCTTCGACATACATCACGTCAAACACGCCTCCATGACCCTAAAGCACGGCTGGCTGGGGACCCCAAGCACATGGTACCACTGGCCTTTCTTGTTAGAATCAAATAGTGACGATCACTATTTTTTGTTTCTTCAGGACACACTGATAGCCACTTGTCTACACAGTTAACCAAGGAAAGCTTTTGTCTAAGCTGGTTTTACAATGTTTGTTTTAATTTATTTACTTATTTCTTTGGGTGGTGGGTGTTGGAGAGGCTATCTGTGGGTACAGACTCTGCTAGTCTCCACTGGTATGGATCTTCTGATACATCTTTGACAGTATTTTCTCACTGGATCTCAACAAAAGCCAAGTGCATCCCACGGTTCAGACACCAGCCTACGTCTGCTCCTCCACTGAATTTCGCCTCAACCATAAGAAGGGATCAGCTTCTATATGAAAGGCATGTCTGATGGGAACATACTTGAACTAGACAATCCCCGTTACTTCATCTTTGACGACGCTTTGATCGTACATCTCAGATTTTCATGAAAGGTTCATCTGAACTCCAGCTTTCTGTTTTCGGGGGGAGGGGAGTACAGGTGTGTGCAAATTAAATTTTATTTTTTACATATTCTCATCGTTCATATTAGACAGCATTCCTTATGCCAATGCCTCTTTGCTAAAATGGGAGGTTCCTTAGGGAAGCTATAAAACAACCACAATTCCTGAGTCTCTCTGAACCTTTACATGTGAAGGTCTTGATGGTAGGGCACATCTTTAATCCCAGTACTTGGGTGGCTGAGGTAGAATGGTCATTGTGACTTCAAGGCCAGCCTGAGACTAATTCCAGGTTAGCCTGGGCTAGAGCAAGACCCTACCTCGAAAAAAAAAAAAAACTCTTGGGGTTAGAGAGATGGCTTAGCAGTTAAGGCACTTGCCTAAGAAGCCTAAGGACCCAGGTTCAGTTCCCCAGTACCCATGTAAGCCAGATGCATAAGGTGGTGCATGCGTCTGGAGTTCGTTTGCAGTGTGTTTGAGTGTATCTGATGTTGTTTGCAATGGCAGAAGGCCCTAGTGTGCTCTCTGACACATATATGCAACTAAATGAATGAAAAAAATTTTTGAAATAATTTCAAACCACACTCTACTTTGTCTTCTACTTAAAACTATGCCAGGAACATAGCAAATGTGTTGTATGAATGAAGTAAAGAGCTGTCACCACAGCTGTGAGTGACCTCACCTTCCACGTGTCAGCATCTCCATTTCTCATTAGATAACTTCCTGACAACCACAGGAAGCCACAGTCGTTTGTTTGGTTCAACTTAATTTAAAGAATTTAGTTCATCTATCTACTAGGCTTTAGGTAGCACTGCAGGCACATGAGTTGTAATAAAATCACGATTCTTATCTTCAAGGTTCTTGCAATATATAGTCTTTTGCAATAATACTTAACCTATAGACGGAAAGGTTATTTACTCTTAATAGATATGACAAGATTTACAAAGTAAACAATAGGTTTAAAAATCCATTGTTTCTAAAAGATAGTGATCAATGCACAATTACCAAAAATAATTTACAAAATGTTGGATGTAATTAGGAAGAAAATGCTGAGTTTGACAAATTCGGGGGTTACAACTCGTGATATAAAATGTCACAGCATTGGGAGGAAGACGTTGGCTTAATTTCCAAACTTAGCACCCCCAAAGATCAGAAACTCAGTAACCAACTCAAGAAAATATTTCTGGCATGGTGTTCACATGATGACTAGCCGGTATATCCACCAGGCTTCACCACCTCGACCCGCCGACAGTCACATCAAGTGGGTGACTACAGTATGGTACACGGAGTGTTCACTAGTTCAGAGTCTGAACAAATAGGGAAGACAAGTTTCCGTCACACAGACGGGAACGAGCTTAAGGTAGTTACTGAATCAAGACACGAGCACAGGTGACACCTCTGTGCAGAACTATATCAAATGACCCCCCAGGAGAGGCGGGCTGCCTTCTGGTTTTGGCCTTTTGATGTCAGCATGGACAATCTGGAAGCTTCTGATGGAGCATATTTGTGTGTGTGCATTAGGCACTATCCACTTTTATTTTTTTACACAAGCCCAGTGGACTGGCCTTTTTTTTTTCTGACCTAGAATTCACTACATAGTCTCAGGCTGGCTTCGAACTCATGGTGCTCCTCCTACCTCTGTGTGGTAGTTTAATTCAGATGCCCCCATAAGCTTAGGTATTCTGAATGCTAGTCTCCCCAGCTGATGGAAATTGGAAATTGAAGCCTCCTCGAGGCAGTGTATTGTTGGGGGCGGGCTTATGGGTATTACAGCCAGTTTCCCCATGCCAGTTTTTGGCACACTCTTCTGTTGCTGTTGTCCACCTTATGTTGGCCAGGGGGTGATGTCCACCCTCTGCTCATGCCGTCGTTTTTCCCTGCCATCATGGAGCTTCCCCTCAAGCCTATAAGCCAAAATAAACCTCTTTTTCCCACAATCTGTTCTTGTTTGGGTGATTTTTTACCAGCAATGTGAACCTGACTGCAACACTCTGCCTCCTGAGTGCTGGGATTAAAGGCGTGCTCCACCATGCCCGGCTGGCCTTTTTTTTTTTTTCAATGCAAGAGGACTAGAGTGCAAGAGAGACTGAGAGAGAGAATTGGCATGCCAGGGCCTCCAGCCACTGTAATCGAATTCCAGACATGTGTGCCACCTAGTGGGCACGTGCGACCTTGGGTGCTTGTGTCACCTTGTGCATCTGGCCGATGTGGGACCTGGAGAATCAATCACGGGTCCTTAGGCTTTGCAGGCAAACACTTTAACCCCTAACCATCTCTGCAGCCCCCCGCCCCTTTCTTTGAGACAGCATTACAGTTACCTTGTTACTGGGACAAAACACTAGACCAGAAACAGTCTGGAGGCAAAGCTTCTTCACAGCAGGAAAAGCATGGTGGAACAGAGGCTGGCATTGCATCCTGTCATACAAGCTATGAACTAACAAGAGTAAGCAAGCCAGTGAACCTCCAGTAGGGCTGGACTAATACACCTCAAGGTCCACCCTCAGTGACACGCCTCCTTCAGCAAGTCTCCATCTCCCAAAGGCTCCATAACCTTCTCAAATTACAAATTACCACCAGATAAGGATCAAGTATTCAAAGCTCATGAGGCTATGGGGGGGGGGCATCTAATTCAAACCACTACATACAGGGTTTCTCGTGTACCTAGACTTATTTGGCTAGACTATCTACCAGTGAGCCTCAGGGATCTGCCTGTCTCCTCCTCTCCAGTGCTGGGATTATAAGCACATACCACCATGCCTGCAACTTTTATGTGCGTTCTGAGGATCAAATGGAGGTTCTCATGCTTTCAAGGCAGGGCCCGTGCTGACTGAGCTATCCCCCTAGCCTGCAATGGCATCTTTGATTTGACTGTATGGGTCCCATGACTTATTTTTCTTTTTGTGTTTCATGGGCAGAGTGAGACAACAGCATTTCATAGGATTGTAAAGAGAGGGTTAATATTTTTATCCCTCCTCCCATCAGCTTCCTGAGCCTTGTCTGAAAGCTGGAATGGGAGAAAAATTATCTTTCACCATCAACCATTCTCCCCGAATATTGACATCTTCAGTATGGAGATCACAAATGAGAGGCTCCTGTTCGAGGTATCTATGGTAACTTTTTTTTTATAGCTCAAAGGGGCAGAGTCACTTGGGAAAATAAGCCAACAGATCAACAAGGTTCTAAATTATTCTTAAGTTAGTGCTGCAATTAATTTACTGTCACAAGCCACCAAAATATTTATAGCTATTTTCCAAAGCTTAATGCAGATAGAAAGTAGTTTTCACAAATAGCAATTAAATACATCACTGATGTTAATTATAATAATTTGCATTAATAGGGAGGAAGTAATTTTAAATTTCCCTGCCAAAGATCAGATTGCTGATTGTGCTCTGTACTTTAGGTGAAAAGTATCTCGCCAGCCATGTGCAAAGGAGAGGATTAGGAGGATGGCATGATCTGTGGCAGCTCAGCTCTAGTGTGTGTGTGTGTGTGTGTGTGTGTGTGTGTGTGTGTGTGTGCATGTTGAGGATTTGAACCCTGGGTCTTACAGTTGCTAAGCACAGGTTCTACCAATGAGCCACATCCCCAGCCAGTTACTACTCTTTAAGGAGGTCGGCTTCGAGGATGTGAGGTCCACGGAAGGCAACGAGAACTAGTCTGCTTGCACACATAGAGCAGAGACGTGTTATAATCTTGATGCTGCACATTCTGAGTGCAATGCTAGACAAGTTACCCCCACTTCAGCGAGGCTTCTTCCATAATATGGGAGCCGAGGAACCACTTAGGTTTCCTCAGGATTCACTGGGTATGACTTCCAATTTTTACATAACCCTCTGATTCTTACATATTGACCCTTAGGAACAGGGTCAGCCATCTTGAAAATGTGGTCACAAAGGATCCTGGGTCATCTTAGCTCCAGAAACGCTCGCCTTCATTGTGAAAGTATTTCCAAGCCATCTTCCTGTACAGAGGCAGTGTTCTGAGTTGGAAGGAATAGTTCTTTCCTAATTGAAACAATGGAGTTAATTAGTGGGGAAAATGCAATTCCCCAAATTAAGTTCTGGCAAGGACATTTTGATTCAGAATTGCCAAGAAATCCTTAATGGCCACAGAAAGGCTATTTCTCCACTAGTGAGCAAAATGTATCTCAGCAAAAACTCCACAGAGTAGAGACAATGGAGGTATTCTCTCAGAACATCAAACTACCCACTGGAGAGTTAAAGAAAAGAAAAACTACCAAAATGTATTGCAATATGTTCTGTATCACAGAAATAATCTTTGGTAAAATAATCTAAAATTGATTATTTCACCTCAATATGTGATAATACCATCTCAGAGTTATTGGTGAATCCTTATCAATAAAGAACTGCCTCACTGGTTATAGTTTTTTTTTTAAATTTTTCTTCTTTTTTTTTTGAGGCAAGCCCAACAGATTGGACTTTTCATTTTTATGTGAGTGAGGGAAGAGCAAGAGTGAGAGCGAGTGAGAGAGAGAAAGAGGAAGAACTGGCATGCCAGGGCCTCCGGCCACTGTAATCGAACTGCAGATGTGTGCACCATCATGAGCACATGTGCGACTTTGCACACTCTGAAGAGTAGAACATGGGTCCTTAGGTTTCATAGGCAAGCACCTTAACCACTAAGCCATGTGCCCAGCCCACTGGTTGTAGTTTTTATAAAGGCAACCCACCTTATATGAATGGGAAGATAGCAATGAGTGACTCTGGCAGGTGTACAGAGAGGGCGGCAGGACTCCCATATGAATTAGTGAATGAACAGTGGCAATCTTCATGGTTAACTCCAATGCTGCTATAGTATGTTGAGTGCTGTGCTTAACTTAAGAAAGAGAGATGGGGCTGGAGAAATGGCTTAGTGGTTAAGGTACTTGCCAGCAAAGCCAAAGGGCCCAGGTTCAATTTCCCAGTACCCACACAAAACTAGATGCACAAGTTGGCATATGCATGTGGAGTTCATTTGCAGTGGCTAGAGGCCCTGACTTGCCCATTCATTCTCTATCTGCCTCTTTCTTTCTCTCTCAAATAAATAAATAACAGATTTAAAAACAAAGAAAAAGAGATGGATGAAAAGTTCTCACCTTCAACAGGATGAACCGGCTATTTAAGGATGACATGTGAAGAGTAAGTATGAGTTCATGGTAAACAAACACAGATCATGAGTCAAAGAATCTCTGACTGCTTTTTTGTGGACAAGATCTCATGAGTTTCCTCGTCTTACAACTGCCTGAAGAAGTAAGACCAGCAACCCTTTGGGCAGCCTAATATATAAGGCTGTTCACAACTAGATTTTTGGAAAATCTTGCCACGGGAGCTTATAAAACAGTTCAGTGGAGAATAGAAAAACTGGAATCAGACGAGGTGGGCTCTAACAGAAAGTTTTCATCACCAGAGACTTGTTTATTCTCCTTGTATGTTTTTCCCAAGTTTTTTCTCATGGGGCCACGAGACAGGAGTTAAGTGCTGTTTTTAAGAGCCAGACCAGGCCAGAGGAGGCATCCCAGAAGGCTACAATGCTGTATAACCAGAGAGAGAAATCAAAGAAAGAGGCTGAGGGCTACACTGAGAAATCTGAGACCCAGTGAGGCTCACCTTCAAGCGACTGGCTGAATCATGAGTCAAGATCCCGGGGAAAGCAAGGCAGGAAGAACTGAGATGATGAGGTGAGGTGACAGCAACACTGAGCTGAGAAATAAAGGGTGGCGCTCACCTTCTCACTGTGGAGACAAAACACCCAACAGCTTATGGAAGGAAAGGCTTTATTCTGACTGACTGTTTCTGAGGGGAAATGCCATTGCGGCAGGGAAAGCATGGCAGAGCAGACAGCCAACTCACACCTTCATATGTCAGCGGGGAGGAAGCAGCAGTAGTGAGCCAGCTTGCGTGGACAGGGGGCTGGATTAGAACACCCCAAGGCCCACCCCCAGTGACACCTCCTTTATCAAGGCTCTAACTCCCAAAGGCTCCCCCAGCTGGGGATCGAGAATGAGGTGTTTCACAAGGGCAAAGGAGATAGACACTGAGGACACTCAATATCTACCAACCAGAGACCCAGAGATGGGCTCTTGCCCATCACTGAAGTAGACTTAAAATGCACCCAAAACATGGCTCAGGGAATTTTGCTGAAGAGGGGGTAGAAAGTTGGGACATTTTGCACAGAGACACTGCCTCTCCCCCATAACTAACTGATGCACCATAATGCATGACCCACAATCCTCATGGGGTTGGCCAGCATCCCCAACGAGGAAGACCTCTTCAGAAAAGGGGCAGGGAGGAGGGAAAGAATGGTACCAACATGTGTTGCTCGCATACTAAATATGTCCATATCTAATTAAAAAAAAAAAAGAATGATGCTTTAGGGCTGGGGAGATGGCTTAGCAGTTAAGGCACTTGCCTGTGATGCCTAAGAATGTATGTTTGAATCTCCAGGTCCCACATAGCCAGACACAAGATGACGCAAGCAATGTCACACATGAGCACAAGGGGGCGCACACATGTCTGGAGTTCGTTCACAGCAGCTGGAAGGCCCTGGTGTACCCATTCTCTCTCTCTCTCTCTCTCTCTCTCTCTCTCTCTCTCTCTCTCTCTCTCTCTCTCAAACAAAAAAGAAGAAGAATGAGGCTTTAATCACAAACACAGGAGGCGGTGGAGTACATGTTGCATTCAAACTACCACATCAACCACCGAGACCCACACTCACTATGCCCATTTTGCATCCTCAACAGGCATGTAACAGTTCAAAGAATGCAGGATCTTTGAACAATCTGAAGTTGTAAGTGGGCAAGGACACAAGAGAAGAAAACATTTTAAAAACAAAATCAATAGCAAGTGCAATATATTCATCTAATAGGCCTTTTTAGAATAAAACTCTTTTCACTGTCCTAGAAAATCCTTTTCTAGCCCTATTTTAAATGTCTTTATTATTTTGGGATATTTGGAGTTACATCATTTTTATCAAAACTTAGTTTCCCAGACTGCCCTCCCTGGCAATCTGCATATATATATATATATATATATATATATATGAAACTATATGAGCTCCATCTCAACAATATTATGAAAGCTAAGAGACACTTAGATATGTGGCCATAATTGGGACAGACAGAGTCAGGGTTTGCCCTGGCTACGCACCAGCTTTGTGAGATAGACCATTGCCCTTTGACATCATCATGGTCTCCTCTGCCACCGTTTCTGTGATCAGTGAGTGTGTATTTGCTGTATGTTCTCTGCAATTCATTCAACGAGGGGCCCGTTTCTGGCTTCCAAGTTACAACCATCACGGTAGCTAATGTATCTGAAGTCCCTTAGAGAACACTATCCTACTTCATCTCTGCTCTGCAAACCCGAGTCTGCAGTGCGACGCCCAAAGGCAGAATCTAGTGACCAGGCCGGCTCATTGTACTCTACACAGATCTGTACCTGTTTCTAAAATGGATTGTATAGAATGTTTCACACTCGCACAAAAAAATCTTCACGTATGTCAAAAATGGTTGAATTCAAGAGACTCAGTGCCACTTAAGGTGAATGTGGACTACAACTTCATCATAAAACAACAACAACAAAAAAATGCCCTTCGTTTCATTTGCTTAATGTCTAGACTCTTCAATTTAACAGCTACTGAACATTCAGTGTGTATCAGTACCAGAAGTACCAACAGTAATATGATATCATTCCTCAAAACCCTCCTAGTCTAATAGAGAACCCACAAACCAATGTTAAAATATAACGTAAGGCTATTATTTTGCAGAGTCAGTCAAAGACAAACATATGCATATTTTCTGAGAACCCAAATAAGGAACAGACTTGAATTCTACTAGTGTCTGTATAGGATAAAAAGGAAACAAGATTATGGGAGCTTTCTTCCATTATTAAACTACATAATCACATGATCTATCAGACCTCATTTCTAGTTTTTAAAATATTTTATTTATTCATTTATTTATTACAATAGGCACGCCAGGGTCTCCAGCCACTCCAAACAAACTCCAGATGCCTGTACCACTTTGTGCATCTGGCTTTATGTGGGTAATGGGGAATCAAACTTGAGTTGCTAGGCTTTGCAAACAAGGGTCTTAACTTCTGAGCCACCTCTCCAGACCTTCATTTCCTTTTTTAAATATTTTATTTATTTATTAATCAGAGAGAGAGAGAGAGAGAAAGAGAATGGGCCTACTAGGGCCTCTAACCACTGCAAACAAATTATGTGCCATCATGTGCATCTGGCTTATGTTGGTACTGGGGAATCGAACCTGGGTCCTTAGGTTTTGCAGGCAAGTACCTTAACCACTAAGCTATATCTCCAGCCCTATTTCTATTTTTTAATGGGCCTAGAATTATTTCATAGTAAATTTTTTTGCTTCATATATACGGCACTTTCTAAGACATTTATTACAGTGGCCTTCTGAGTTAGAGGGTTGAAAAGATATACCCATTTTACAGGTGCATGAAGAAGAGAGAGGGATGAACTGGAGGTTAGGAAGCAAAGAGACCAAGTCAATGCAGCTACCTCTGCCCCTCTCTGAACATCCATAGGAAGTGGCATGGGCACCCCCCCTCCATGAGCCCAGATTCGGGGATCTGAGAATGCAGATGACCTTTCTCCACCAGGCAGACATCAGATGCATCTGATCCTCACCTAGCCTGACTTCTCTTCAATGTTCCCTCCTGGCCTGGGTTTTAAATTATTGCAATAATTCACAGGCGCTATAGATATAATGCTGTGAATGGCCTTGTGATCTGAGAAGACAGTTACACCTTTGGAGATCTTTAGCAAATGCAACTGAAAACTCGGCTGTGTGAATTTTCCTTCCGCCGTAATTAGCAGCAGATGGACGACTTCTACGGAGCCACCTGTCAGCAGGAAGACTCTCCTTACAGTTTCTAGAAGGAGCGGGATTAAAATAGACCAGTGTCGTTTGCTTCAAGTGTTCTTAAGGGTCCCCGATGTAATGGGATCTGCCAGAGAGTGGCAGCCTCTCTTGTCCTCGTGGCGCTGGCTCACCTATGGGCTGGGATGCAGGTAGAAGGAGCATTACTCTCCTCAGGGAGCTGGGGCAGCACATCATGTCCAAAACCTTGGAGAGCCAGCCAGGAGTCAGCCTATGCTGAAACGTTCCATTTTACTAACCTTCTTATCCAATTTGAAAATACAAATAGAGCTCTCAGGGTGTAATTAGCACCAATGACTCTTAATACCTGCTCTCCAAATTTGACCTTAATGGACACTCATTAAAATGGGCCCTGACTTCATAGCCATGTTAGCAGAAAATGGAAAAGTCCATCTATCACAGTCAGCTCCCATTTTCTGCGTAATCGTTCCTGGAAGAAAAAGAGCCTGCGAGAGTCCACGGGGGCCATAGGAGGTAGTGAAGGAGAGACAGCTGAGTGTTGAGCCCAGATCTGCCTACTGACTTTCCCTGAGGACCTGGGGCCTGCGGGGGAGGGGGGTCCAGGGTGCTGGCCTGTCATCAGGGAGCCGAGCATGGATTCTGCTTCCTCTTGGCTTGGGTGTGTGACACGGCTGTTCTCACCACATCTGTCAAGCAGGGATGACAGCACCAAGCCTGTGCCACGTGAGATGCTGAGGCTCACATGGAATCATATACAGGCAAATGCTAGGAAAAGCACCAATGGCCTTGTCATTGCATGTCGTTTTTGCTTTAATAATAACAATCTCAGGGCCAGAGAGATTGCTTAGTGGTTAAGGCACTTGCCTGAAAAACCTAAGGACCCAGGTTACATTCCACAGTACCCACGTAAGCCAAGATGGTGCATGCATCTGTAGTTTGTTTGCGGTGGGAAGAGGCTCTGGTGTGCTCATTTCTCTCTCCCTCTCGACCCCCCAAAAGTGTGTGTGTGTGCCTCTTTCTCAAAAAAAGAAAACATTGAAGGGCTGGAGAGATGGCTTAGCAGTTAAGCGCTTGCCTGTGAAGCCTAAGGACCCCTGTTCGAGGCTCAATTCCCCAGGTCCCACGTTATCCAGATGCACAAGGGGGCGCACGCGTCTGGAGTTCGTTTGCAGTGGCTGGAGGCCCTGGCGTGCCCATTTTCTCTCTGTGTTATCTGCTTCTTTGTCTCTCTGTGTCACTCTCAAATAAATTAATTAAAATAAACAAATTTTTAAAAAAAAAGAAAACATTGAAACATAATAACAACAATCTCAATGGCAGTGAGGAAGGGGAATTAGACAACAGATTTTGATTAAGTCCTCTCAGAGGAGACAGGTGTGTACGGATCTTGGTTTTCTCCTCATTTTCCATTTCTTTCCTCTGTTGAAGGTTTTAGTTTTGTTTGGGTTTTTTTATGTGATGTTGCTGATGAACCCCAGGACTTCCTATATGCTTCAATACACACTTTGTTGCGCAAGAGTAAGATAAAGGACACTTTGGGAATTGGAATTGAGGGCTAGCTGGATTCTTTCCCTTTTGCCATGTGTGTGTGGTGAGTGTGCATGCTCACATGTGTGTGGTGCGTGTGGGTGTGCACGTGCCTGTGGAGGCCAGAGGTAGATACTGGCCATCTTCCTCAGTCTCTCTGCACCTTATTTTTGAGGCAGGGCCTCTTGCTGAACCTGGAGCTCACCAATTCTTCTAGACTAGCTGGCCAGCAAGCTCTAGGGATCCTCCTATCTCTGCCTCCCCAGTGCTGGAATTAAAGGTGCCCATTGTCATGCTTGGCTTTTATGTGGGTGCTAGGAATATAAACTCAGCTCCTCATGCCTGCATAGTACTGACTTTACCCATAGCTATCTCCCCAGCCCCTGGTTTCTGTTTCAAACAGGTACTAGAAAAATATATGTTACCAAAATACACATGAAATATCAGATTCACTTCTCTGAACCATAACTTTCTGATTCCTTTGTCAATAAAGGGATTACAACCACAAGAGCCAGGAGGCTCCTCTTTTGAAAGAAGTACATGTTAGGGAAACTAAAGAAAGCCTCCATTTGGACTTGATGTTATGTAATCCCAGCTATTCTGGAAGCTGAGGCAGGAGGATCACAAGTTCAAGGCCTGCCTGGGCTACAGAGGAAATTCAAGGCCAGTCTGAGCAACTTAGTGAGAGCCTGTCTCAAAATAAAAAGTTGCAACAGGGTTGGGGATGTAGCTTAGTGGTAGAGACCTTGCCTAGACTGTGCAAGCTCATAGGGCCAATTGTCAGTACAATAAATAACTAAAATTAAATTAACAAATAAATAAATGTACATAGTTAGTGGCCAAGAGAGGAGGTAAAATATTGAAGAGTTGATCTGGAATCTAAATTCACCTGACAATTTCCATGGGCATTTTTTTCATCCAATTTAGTTTGGATGACAGACCGCATGTCCTATCTAAGTGAGGCTCCCTGGACTTCTCTGCTGGGAGAGTCCTTCGGAGCTTCCAACCCTCCCTGTAGCCTCTCCCACCATCCACGCTCTCCCCTCACAAGACACCTGGCACACGGCAGGCCCTCTACCACGGAGCTTACTGACTTTAATCTTCCTAAAGAACCATCAAGAAAATATCTTTACTTCCAGCTTTCGGCAGGAAATTGGAACTCAGGCTAACTAACTTCTCCAGAACCCAAAGTCAGGATTCAGACCTAGCCACTCTCCATCACAATCTAGTTCTTTTCCTGCCACCATGCTGACGTCTCCCCAAAACCTCACACCCCCTCCAGCAGGGCCAATTTTTTAAATATTTTATTTATTTATTTATTTGAGAGAGACAGAATGGACACGCCAGGGCCTCTAGCCACTGCAAACGAACTCCAGATACATGTGACCCCTTGTTTATCTGACTTCTGTGGGTCCTAGAGAATCGAACTGGGGTCCTTTGGCTTTGCAGGCAAATGCCTTCACCGCTAATCCATCTGCCCCCCCCCCAATTTTTTTCTTTTCTCTTCTTTCCTTTCTTTTTTTTCTTTTTTTTTTTTTTTTTGGCAACAGACCAATGTCCTGCATATAAAACATGCAGTACCTTTCATGGGTTTTTTGGCCACTGCACATTTCTGAGTGTAGCTTTCTGTCATGTACATGGGTTATTATTTTACAGGCATCTTCATTATTCAGGGCTGTGTAGTATCTCGCAGACTTAGTATTGAAGGGAGATGCAGACAACGTCTGCTGAATTGATGGCTGGGCAGAAAGAACCTGAGGAGGCTTCTGAGACACCGGAAGTGGAGTCCCTGAGACACCAGAAGTGGAGTCCTGGTGGGAGGCTGGCTCCCAAGACCTGGGACTTGGGAGCATTCAAGAGCTGGCCACCTACAAGGTCCTCACAGGTCTACTTTGGTCCTGTGGCCCCTCTGAGCCTGTCAGACAACACAAGCGACCACAATCTCCAGGCACCTGTGAACTCAGGCAGAACCAGTGGTTTGCCCCATGACTGTCCACAGAAATTGTCCTTCTCGGCTCCTGGAGATGGAGCTCAGTGGACAGGCATATTTTTCCCTGGTGCAGTAATAGCTGAGTTGGAGAGATGGCATAGTGGCTAAGGCGCTTGCCTGCAAAATGACCTGGGTTAGATTCCCTAGTACCTACATAAAGCCAGATAAACAAAATGGCACATGCATTTGGAGCTCACTTGCAGTGGCTAGAGGCCCTGGAGTGCTCTCTTGTGTTCGTTCTCTCTCTCTCTCTCCCTCTCTCTCTCTCTCTCTCTCTGTCCTTGCAAATAAATAAACAGAAATATAAACAGCATTTTTAAAAGTAGTTGAATTTGACACACTGTGCAATGACAATTCTAGTCCACACTCGAGCAATGTCAAATGCAGACTCAATACCTGGGTTTACATCATAGCAGCATCTGATGATGACAAACAGGTCAGACCCTTCATTGATCATACAGGTTGTCACGGAAGAAACGAAGTCACACTTGCTGGCATTGATCATGCGTCAGGAATTTCTCATACAAGTTCTCATTTTATCCTGCAAGGAGTCATCACTCCCCCCATTATAAAGATGGGGAAAATGAATCCTGGCAGGGTCATTTTACTCAGCCAAGTTCACTTTTCAGGGAGGGGTGGATGTGAGGCTCAAACCCAAATCAATCATTGCCATGGACAGCCTCTACGTCTCAACCCCAAGATGCCCTCATGGCTCAGGCTCCAAAAGAGGGTGCACTGTGTTAAGAAGGGATTAAGGAAGACAGAAATGAGGGAGAGTAAGAAGCGATATGGAATTCCAATGAGATCACAGAGATACTAAACTCGGGAAGAAGAGGTGTGCAAAATGGTCTTGGTTCTGTGCTGACAGCCATCTAGAACACTTGAGGGGGACTGGGGATATAGCTCAGTATGGTTCAGTGGTTGTCTGGCATGCATGAGGCAATGGGTCCAATCCCCAGCACAGCTGAAATCCCGGGACTCAGGAGTTGGAGACAGAAGCATAAAAAATTCAAGGTCACCCTTGACTACAGAAAGTGCAAGTCCTGCCTGGGCTGTGTGAAAGCCTGCCCTGACATTATTATTTATTATTTATTATTTATTATTTATTATTTATTATTTATTATTTATTATGATCTGTGAGGGACAGGTTACTCATACTGGCAGTATCCAGACATTGTCTAACTCCTCCCCACGTTGCCAAAAGGAATTCCCTTTTTCCATACACGGTAGTTGACGAGGAGCCTCTGGTGGCCAGCGTCATTTTTATTAAGTCAATACTTCCCTAGAAAAACGCGAAGCTCGTCCACCACTAGACCAGTTGCTTCCAATGGCCGGCAGCCTCATGGTCCTGACGGAAGGTCCAGCTTCTACCTCTGTAGGAGTAGGAAGGTGCTGGCAAGGCCGTGGGCTGAGGAAAGGGAGCCTCGCGCCTAGAACGCGCTGATGAATGGCGGGAAGCAGATTTCCATCTGGATGGCCGCCTGCATGGACACGCCTGAGGGAAGGACCTGTTGTATAGCAGTTTCCTCTGAACTGAATCACTCCCACCTTGGGGCTGGGGCTGGGGCTGGGGTGTTGGAGGGAAGCTCAGGAGAGTCAGGAAGTCAGCAAGTCTGGGGGACAAGTTGCAAAACAGCACCCTAAAGATAGACAAAGGGAAAACAACTGCTTAGGAAGAGACTCTGAGGATCGGGGCTGCCCCGGCTTGGGCAGTGAGCCCCCGAGATACGGCCTCCACGAGTCATTCCCTGTGCCAGGTGCGCTTTTCCGTGCTGAGCTGCCTTTGAGTCACCATCGTTCCTGTGAGCAACCCTCACCCTGCTGTGAGTAACCCCAATGAACGCACTGGCTCAACAGAAGTGGTTTTGGCACAGTCGTGCTTTGGGGTATCACCTGTGCCCTAGCTGAGGTGAAGAGACGTGCCATCATCTCCCCACGACAGGAGCTCATAGGATGGGTTCAATCTTGGCAGGATCTGTGGGGAGAGGTTCAATAACTTGAGAAGTCGGTTCTCTCCCACTGCGGGCTGCTTCTCTTCTCCTTGGCTCTTCTAGTAAAAGTCTAACTTGTGGGCTGGAGAGATGGCTTAGCGGTTAAGGCACTTGCCTGCAAAGCTTAAGTACCCAGGTTGGATTCTCCAGGTCCCACATAAGCCAGATGCACAAGGGGATACAGGCATCTGGAGTTTGTTTGCAGTGGCTGGAGGCCCTGGCGCGCCCATTCTCTCTCTCTCTCCCCCTACCTGCCTATTTCTGTATCTCTCTCTCAAATAAATAAATAAAAATAAAATATTTCTTTAAAAGTCTAATTTGTTTTCCCACAGTCAAGGGAGGTGGGCCAGGTTCATACCTGGATGTCACCTCCAAGCTTTCTTGTTCCTGCAGAAGGTCACTGATGGGGGAAACTTCTTCTTAATCTTGTCCAGACTTTGCAGCGACTTTGCACTATAGCTGCCACTACGGCTTTTCACCAACGTGGAAATTTTCCACTCAGCCTCCAGGAAGCAGAGAAAGATAAGGTCTTAAAAAGCTAGCCCGCTCCTTTCCTCCTCACTGCACGGCTGGTACCTCCTCACTGGCCTTCTTCCAAGAGAAGCTGACTGAGGGAACGAATTAGACGTGGCTCTGGCAGGCAGTTCCCCCAGTGGGCCGGTTCCTGCTTCCTACTGGGCCTTCTCACTGGGGAACAGAGGTCTGGCCTGCCCTCCCTGGGACTCCCGGGAATGTTCCAGCCAGTGACTCGATCTCCCTGGCAGCAGAGGAATAGCGTCCTCACAGGGCCTCCAGCGACGATTATTTCTCCATAAAACATGAGATTTGTGGAGAGGCAGGGAGGGAGGGGGACACTGGTGAAAGGGACATAAATAGTTAATTTGATGGTGATTTAGAATGACTCTCGTTGCTGTTTTAAGATTAAGAAAAAAAGCTGCAGAGAGTTGAGAAAAAGACTAAAATAGGGCCTCATACAGGCGTTTCATTTAGATTTAATAAGACTGATTATTAAGAGCATATTTCATGACGATTAAGGATTCTGACAGTCTCCCATCCACCAACTTTAATGTGCACCACAAAAAAATTAAAATACTTATTTATACAACCAAAGTGCTAATAAGTTCATTTTGAGAGATTCTCAGATCTCGCACAAGCCTTAACTTTTTACAGGAAGGAGAGAATGACTCAGACAAGGTAGGTTCTAGAAGCCAGAGGGAAGCTGAGAAGACACTGCAGTTAGTGTCCCTTGACCCTCCCTGGGTTGTCAAGTAAGAGAGCTACAGCTTCCATTTACCTCCCTTTCCTTTCCCTCCACCCCAACCCTCCCACCCCGCCCATGAACCACACCTATGCGCACTCTGACATATACATACCTGCCTGTCAGCTGAGAAACTTAAAGAAGAGGTTTTCAGTCAGACCACCACAGTGGAAGGGTGTGTGGTGAAGGAAGGCTGCTCACCCCACACTGGCCGCCTATCCTGTGGCCTGTCCCCCAGCCTGTTTCCTTGCCTCCAACCAGCTGTTGGTTAAAAGTAAGAAAAACCAAAATGGCCCCCCTCTGCACCTTAACAACCTCTCGGGGGAGAGCGGTCTCTTCACGCCCAAACACTGGGTCACTTGCTTTGCAAAGAAAGCCCCCTTTGCTTATGCCATTATCCCAGATACAAGCCCAAGGCCTGACAGCTGCGTACGAGCTCCTTCACGCAGTCCTTGGACTCTCGTGCTAGTCCATGCCAGTGTACAGGACTCTCCCCCTGCCTCTGGCCCCACTCAGTAGGTTAGCTGACTTCTAGTGAATTCTCAGCTTGAGTCTCTAGCAGAAACCTCTCTTGTTTGACTGAGGGGGAGGGAGGCTTCCTTTACATGCGTCCCTTTCCCAAGGATTTGACTCAGTTTCTGCTTTTCCTCCATATGAGCTGAACCCTACAAGAAAGGAGGTGTCTAGCCAGGCAGAGATTAATGGAAGGCGCACCATATAAGTCCATTTCCCATCGCTACAACAAAAAGCCTGAGAAAATCAAGAATAAGGAAGAGATTTAGGGCTGAAGAGATTGCTTAGTGGTTAAGGTGCTTGCCTATAACGCCAAAGAACCCAGGTTCGATTTACCAGGACCCACATAATCCAGATGCACAAGGTGGTGCAGTGGCTGGAGACCACACTCATTCACATTCTCTCTCTCATCTCTATCTGCCTCTTTCTCAAATAAATAATAATAATAATAAAACAGCATGGTGTAAGGGCATGGTAGAAGAAAGCTGTTTGCCTATAAGCCTGGCTCCAAGTATGCCAACTGGTACAGCTGTCCCCACTAAATACACAACCCTTCTTCCTCACATCCCCATCCAGCTCCTTCTCTGCACACTGCTTCATCTCCTTGGCCTCATCTACGTCTCACAAACCCAGTTATCTCTTCTGACCTGGTTGAGCCCAGATGCAAGAACTAGAATAGGCTAAGTGGTGGTCACAAAAATATATAAAAGTATATGCCTAAATACTACCTCTTACAACTTATAGATATGATCTTATTTGAAAATAAGCACTTGAACCACTGAGCCATCTCCCCAGTACTTATTTGGAAGACAGTCTTCTTTGATGACATTAAAAAAATCTTAAGGTGAGGAGAGATGGCTTAGCGGTTAAGGCGCATGCCTGCGAGGCCTAAGGACCCAGGTTCGATTCTCTAGGTCCCATGTACGCCAGATTCCCATGGTGGCGCATGCTCTGGAGTTTGTTTGCAGTGGCTAGAGGCCCTGGCATGTTCATTCACTCTCTCTCTTTCTCTCTCTCTCTCTCTCCCTTTCTTTGTCTCTAATAAATAAATAAATAAAAATAATAAATCTTTTTTAAAAATCTTAAGATGAGGGACTGGAGAGATGGCTTACTGGTTAAGGCACATGCATGCAAAGCATAAGGACCCAGGTTCAATTCCCCAGTACCCACATAAGCCAGATGCACATGGTGGCATGTGTCTGGAGTTCATTTGCCACTTAGTGGCTAGAAGCCCTGGTGCACCCATCCCCTCTCTATCAGCCTCTCTCTCTCATAAATAAATAAGATAAAATAAATTAAAAAAATCTTAAGATGAAATCCCTCTGTAATTTAGGCCCGAAATGTGATGACAGGTGTCCTTAGAGAAGGAAGGGGGAAGAAG
The DNA here is from genome assembly GCA_036346955.1 of Dipus sagitta. NCBI lineage: Eukaryota > Metazoa > Chordata > Mammalia > Rodentia > Dipodidae > Dipus > Dipus sagitta. Next base: position 1,438,190 of record CM070780.1, on the reverse strand, counting down.
ACTTGAGACTCAGACATACGGAGGGTCACATGCAGAGACTGGAGATGCCTAGGCCACGTCAACACCAAAAGCTGTGTGAAGCAACCAAAGATTCTTCCCCCAGAGTTCTACCCACACCTTGATTTGGGATGTCTGGACACCACAACCATAGGCAAACGACGAGACTACATCCCTGCTGTTTACGAAGCCACTCCCCAGTTTGAGATGACCTGTTATGAAGCATGGGGGCAGTCACAGTAACGGTAAGGAGATACCAACCGCTGGTGGGAAGAGGTGACTTCAGGAAGGTATGAAAGTCCCCGCCATCTCTCAGCTCGTAAAGGCAGATGAACAGAAGCCAGGAGCGGGTGAGCTGCTTAGCAGTGGTTACCCTGGCTCTTTCCCGCACTGGTAAAGCAGGAATCAGGAAGACACTCTGCTACGTTAGGACGCATGACTCGCCATGTGCTCTGGCTTCAACCTGCGCTAATGTTAGGGCCAGAGTCAACTTTGGAGACTCGGTCCTCAGGGATTGTCTTTCTGCTTTTTGTTTTGGGGACGTTGTGGCTTCACATGTTTGAAATCCGGTTTCCTCACTGTAAAGATGGGAATAATTAGGGGGCCTGGGAAGGTGGCTCAGTGGTTAAAGGCACTTGGCTTGCAAAGTCTGCAGGCCGGGGCTCACTTCCCAAGCTAATTAGGTAAGCAAGATACAAAAGGCAGTGAGGGTGCCTGGTGTCCTTTGCAGTGGCAAGAGGCCCTGGTTTGCCTGTAAACAAATAAACAAATGAATAAATAATGTTTTAAAGGAGGAGGTCAGTGTTTCTTTTTTAATTAATTTTTTGTTCATTTTTTATTTATCTATTTGAGAGCGATAGACAGAGCGAGAAAGGCAGATAGAGAGAGAGAGAATGGGCGCGCTAGGGCCTCCAGCCACTGCAAACGAACTCCAGACGCATGTGCCCCCCTTGTGCATCTGGCTAACGTGGGTCCTGGGGAATCCAGCCTCGAACCGGGGTCCTTAGGCTTCATAGGCAAGCGCTTAACTGCTAAGCTATCTGTCCATCCCTGAATAAATAATTTTTTATGAGAAAGAGAGAGAATTGGCATACCATGGCCTCCAGCCACTGCAATCAAATTCCAGATGCATATTCCACCTTGTGCATCTGGCTGACGTGGGACCGGGGAGTCAAACATTGGTCCTTAGGTTTTACAGGCAAGCACCTTTACTGCTAAGCCATCTCTCTAGCCTGACAAATAATTTTGGGGGGTTTAACTGATACCTCTTTAGAGGTAAAGTTTCCAGAGAATAAAAGTTCCATCCATCCCTGTACATGTACCAACGGGTACAACATAAAGACTTGTAAGACCTACAAATTTTCTATACTCCTTCCTTCTTTTTCCAGAGAAAAGCTATGGAGGAAACTAACTGAAAAAGGAATCAAGTATTCATTCTCCATGAAGTATTTAAGAGGGAGATGTGAGTGAACTTCGCTGCCACCATAGCTAGAGCCTGCAAGTCATGGAACGTTCACTAACGCCACATGGTCTAAGGCAGTCATCTAAAATGCCCAGGTCATTCCATGTTATCTGTCAGCAACAACATGGTTATTAGCAGTTGGGCCTTTTGTTAAAACTTATAATTTATTTATTTGAGAGAGAATGGGCACTCCAGGACTTTCAGTCCCTGCAAACAAGCTCCAGGTACAAGCGCCACCATGTGTGCATCTGATAATGTGGGTACTGGGGAATCAAACATGGGTCCTTAAGCTTTGCAGGCAAGCACCGTAACCACTAAGCCATCTCTCCAGCACAGTTGGGCCTCTGGAGCCCCTGGTCTCACCTCATTCTGTTCCATCACACCTTGGTGGCCATAGCATGCCCCACATGTCTCTTTCCCAGAGACCTCACGACCATCTTAACAGAATTCAGCCACGCAAGCCGAGGTTCAAAAATCCATTGACGGTCTGCCTCATATCCCAGTGAAAAGGAAAGATTAGAATTTCTTTTGAAACATACCTGCCATGCATTCATCGGAAGCAGAAAATGGTTGCTGCCTTATATAATGTTTATCACAGATTGTGATGGGGAAATTAGCTGGGTTTCATCTTTTTAAATGCCAGCCTATCTGACCTATATCTGAGTAGGTATGTGAATATAAGGTTATTATAACAACGTTTGAAAGAATTTTTAAAAAAGTGTTTTGCCACAGTTAAAAGTGTGATCAAAATATATCATCACAGGAGTCACAATATTTATCATCTTAATATTAATAATGCCATGCTGCATAAAGCACTACACAAGAAATTATTCTATTAGGACTATAAAGATCCCCATGCTGGAGAATAGGGGAAAATATTCAAAATGTACCAGACACAGAGAGAAGGCAACTGTTATACAAACACTGAATTCAATTTCATTTCTTTGCAGATATTTAAGGCAACCATGCATTCCCAAAGACAGGGACAGAAATCGACAAGGAAAGAGAACAATTTATTTGTGAGTCATCCCCCTTGCAAGTCAGTGAATGAATCTGGTCTCAAAAGGAACTGTGTTCTATGGCTTATGGCCCAGGAAATTAAGCTTAGAGGCATTCTTACAGGATGGTTGGAGGCAAACCTTCCGAAATGGGAGCTGGTCAAGGGGAACACATTGATAGCATGTCCAATGGCCTGATGTGGCATGCTCAAGCAGAATCTTTATAATGCAGGACAAATGGATGGAAACGGAAACACTGGACCAAGGAGAGTGTTAGTGAAAAAGCAGGAACTCAGAAGAGAAGCCGTTCTGTCTCTCTCTCTCGCTCGCTCACTCTTGCTCTCCCAACCTCCTGCCTCCCTACTTCTCTTTCTCCCTTCCCCTTCCTTCTTCCTTCCCTCCCTCCTTCCCTCTCTTCCTTTCTTTCCTTCCCTGCTCCTTGCAGTTGTGGGAATTGAACCAAGGGCCTCGTGCATGCTAAGTGTCAGTTTCTCACTCAATTAAGCCCAATAAAGGCCAATTCGTTCTTCTGTGCCCTGTCTTCAGAACCACAAAAGAGAGAAAAAAAAATGTTTTTCCATTCTCCAGCAATACATATGCTTTTCTGTATTATTCAACATGCTGAAAAACATCTCAAAATAACATTTATATTTTCTTCTGCATATCTTCACCTTCAAGATGTTTCCTAAGAAGAGAGACACTTAGCATACATTTCTGCTTTAGTTTTTTGGCTGATTTTTAACCTGTACTCAAAATTGTAACTTATAAATAGGCCTTGTTTGCATGTGTGTAGCTACATGTACAAGCACTGGGAGGTCAGAGGTTCATGTTAAGTACCTTCCCCAATCATTCTCTCCATCTATTTTTTTGAGACAGGGTCTCTCACTGAACACGGAACTCAGTGATTCAGCCAGACCAGTCACCCTCCCATCTCCACCTTCTGAGCACCAGGGTGACAGGCACACCCTACTACATCTACCTTCTACATGGGTGCTCAGTATCCAAACTCAGAACCTTGTGCTTCTGTGGCAAACACTCTAGTGGCTGAGAAATCTCCCTAACCCTAAATGTCTCTTCCCAGAATGGTCATCTTCTCCCACAGTGCTTCACACATGTGGCACCTTTCAGACACACTCCCCCAGCTAAACCAATACCACCCTCATGAAGTCATCTAAGATTACTCCATTAGGCAGGAGCTTAGGAATCCAGAACAGTTTCAATTACCTGCTATGCTGACAGGATGTCTCAGCCTTGAGAGGTCAATATTACTATCACTTAAAATACATGTTCCAACTGCTTAATCAAGTTAAGTTCCCTGAGGGATGCAACCTCATCTGTAAACTATGACAGAGTCAGGGGGAGAACCTCTGGACCCCAAGGCTCTGTGCTCAGTCTGACTAAAGTCACAACACAAGACAGCCCATGTCAGAGGTGGAACTGAGCAATAGTTCCTCCTGTAATCACTCAAGCCACCCCGAGATCCTTGTCGAAGCCCTCATTTGCATCGCTGGGGATGGAAACCTGTGTGGCTGGAATGTGAACTGTCACCTGTAAGCACATGTGTCTGAACACTTTGTCCCCAGCAGGTAGCAGATCTCTCAGAAGTGGAGCCTTGCTGAAGGAAAGTGGGTCCCTGGGGGTGGACGTTAGGACTGTATGGTCCAGTCCCATTTCGTGTTCACCATCTGCTTCCCGCCTGCCAATGTGATGAGCCGTCTTCCCACTCCTACGAGTGCCTTCCCCGCCCTGATGGATTCTACCTTCTGGAACTGTAAGCAGAGTTAAACTCTTTCTGGTCATGTATTTGTTATTAGCAACAAGAAAGTAACTAATACAAAAACCAAAGTTTAGAACTAGCTGAGAAATGCCTGAGGAACATCTCAGGGCTCCAGCTGCAGGTAAGAACCACTCCACGTCCTTCCTGAGAAACTTCCTATCTGCCCACTCAGCAAAGCCCCAGACCTCCAGAGGGTGGGTCCGTTCTGCCTGGTACTCCTTTCCATACCTCTTTCAACCTCCCCTTCAAGACACAACGTTCCTTCGTCACTGTGGCTGGCTACTCCTCAGGCCCAGGTCCCTCCACTGTGTGCCTCCAGTCTCCATTGAGGTCGTTCCTGTCCTTTTACCACTGCACTCTCCCTTACCTGGCACGTCAGCTCCAAGCCACCCACTTACTTCTGTGAACATCCCTCCACTCCCTGACTGAAATGACTTGCTTATAATCACAGTGTTCCAGCTTCAAACCACAATCGTTTGCCATTAAACTTGGTGTCACAGACCATAACCCTTAATCTACTAACAAGTCCAAGGCTGTTCTTCACCAGTGGGCCACGTTATATGCTGTCCCTTCCCATCCTTGCCTTTTATACCTCACTAGCACACAATTTTCCCTCCTTAAGATCTCAGCCTCAGGGCTGGAGAGATGGTTTAGTGGTTAAGGCACTTGCCTGCAAACTCTAAGGACCCATGTTCCACTCTCCAGATCCCACATAAGCCAGACACACAAAGGTGAGGCATGCGCAAGGTCGCACATGCCCACTAGGTGGCACAAGTGCCTGGAGTGCAATTGCACTGGCTGAGGCCTTGGTGTGCCAATTTTCTCTCTCTCAAATAAAATTAAAAAAAAAAAACCCAGACACTGTTCTCTCTCAGGGAAGCCTGCTGAGGACACTGTGACATAGTCAAATGCCCTCCTGTAATATCCTCTGACAAAACTCGCCCCATCTTCACAGTGGTATCTCAGTTGTCACTTTATATTTGTACGCTGATGTCACTGAACATTCGTCTGTCACCTCTCGAGGCAGGAATGCCATCTGCATTTGCTCAGCAACGGATCCCCAGTGCCCCGTGCACTGCCAACCATATGATGGGGACACCACGGTGTTTGCTTGGTAGTCAGTGAAGAGACCTAAGAACGTGAGGACAGGCTCACTGCCCAACAGCATTACTGTCACACGCAGTGCTCACAGGGGAGAGGCCAACCCTTCTCTACCATTTCCTTTTGATCCACCAGGTTTATATGTGGCTCATTTGTCTGAATCTCTGGACAAGAAGTCCCAAAAAGGCACCACCTGCCTGCCATCACTCTTGATTTCTATCACCTCCCTACACCCACGTCCTACATAGCCCTAAACGCTGAAATGCAAGTAGCTTGAGGTGCCTGACGTGCACGTTGCCTGCTCAATTTGCAATGCTGGGAAAGTCGTGTCAGCCTTCCACAGATAACTAAGGATTTACAGCAGCATCTACAGCGGGTTTCAAGGACTTTGTAGGCCAGACAGAGAAGGAGACATCGCAGAGAAGCTACAGCTCCCCAGAGCAAGAGTCCAAGCAAAACCAAGGTCTTGCTGATGAAGCAATACAGCCAAGTACTTCAGACCAGTTGCGGAAAGCCCAGGAGGTCCATAGGCTGCTGGAGGCCCTGTCCAGTGATCAATTACAGAGTGAACTCTTGCTGGCCAGGGAGTTTCTTCTGGTTATGACTCATACAGCTCACAGAGATCAAAACACATTTTGTGGTTTAGGATTACGTACCCCCTTCCCTCTACACAAAAATGCACATATACATATACACCCAAAATCTTGCTTCTGGTTTCAGAAAATTTGTGGACACAAGGCATATCCATTGGCATGACACCCCTAACTCAAGAGCCTATGTATACAGGGCAAGTCCTCGCAGATAAAACCCAAGATAACTATAATATGCAGGGGTTAGTTCTTAATGCATACATGAATAGGTTTCAAAGACAACCTTTCAAAACATACACATAATCCCCTGTGGAGAAGACGTAGTCTATCAGCAGCATCTGATGAAGAGGCCTCGGACCTAGCCCAGCCTGTTTCCTTGCCTAGACCTACTCCAGCCCTTCTTGGCTCCATTTTGAATAACTTTCTGTCTAAAATATGGCTTTACTCTGGAAATAAGGAGAGAGAGGGTGCTGAGGAGATGGATCAGGAGGTGAGAATGCTTGTGGCACAAGCATGGGGGCCTGATGTGTCCTGACTTTGACTTCCCAGCATCCATGTAAACAGCTAGGCATGGTCAGGCACGTCTCTAACTCTCACTATGTGGGGAGTATAAGTAGGGGGATCACTGGGGTTCACTGGTCAGCCAGTCTCACTGAAAAAAGCAGTTCTGGGGGTTCAGTAAGAGATCCCTCCTTATGAAAGCACTTAGATGATCAATAGAGGCCACCTGACATTCTTCTTTGGTCTTCACATGTGTGCATGAGGCATATGCATTTGTACACATGTGTGCATGTACCATAAACACCACACACACTATAGGCACACATATAAAAGAGAGAGGGGAGAAGGGGAGAGACAGAGGAAAGCAAGCTAAACCCTAAACCTGTCCTTTCTAATTCACCCTGAATTTTGCTTTCAGAATCCTAAATATTTTCTTAAAAGCATGCATTAATTCAGAAGTATTCTCCATTGTTCTGCTATGACAGATTCCTGACATTTCACTCCAAGTGTGCTGGTCCGGGCACAAACAGGGAGGGGAAGCTTCTACATAGTCACTATAAATAGTAAACAGGATTATTCAACAATTCTCTTTCTCTCCCCCTGCCCAGCACACACAGTAGATATTAAACCCGTGTACTCCACCACTCAACGACATCCCCAGCCTGGGAAGTCAAGACGAGACAACACATCAAATGTGACACGGTGGAACGTCAGGACACTGAACTCGAATCCAGGAAGCGCTCTCTGACCCTGATCCCCTGCTCTCTGGCTTTCTTCGAGACACTACAGGTTATGATCAGTGAGGCAATGTTCTGTGGTCAGACAAGCTTCGCAAATGCACCTCTCAGAGATCACTAGGCACCCCAGGCCTTTGTGTAGATGATGCTAGCTCTACTAACCACAGAGTGCTGAAGCGCCTCAGAATCTGTGGTGGAGACTTCTCTGTGTCAGGTCACCTCATTTAAAATATTCTTCCTCTTTGGAATGTCACCTCTTCCCACAGTAGTTGGAACTGGGCCTTGGGGATTATCCACAGGAAGACGATCACCCTCTTTCTGGGAGAACCAGTCAAGACCAGGTTGAGCCTGCAATGGGATTCTTTCTGGGAAGGCCCAGCCTTCCAGAAGGTTCTACTCAGCTTCCCCATGTATGGGGAAGGCAGCCTGCCTGTACAGTGAAGGGTCAGAAAAATCCAAAGGCAGGCACTTGCTGGACATAGCACTCACCCGTGGGCCTGCGAGACGCCGGGACGTGGAGATCCCAGCTCGTGCAAAATAAGTCATCCACTTGACATTGGTTGTCACAACAAATGTGGCTTTTGGTGCCAACTAAAGAAATGGCAGCTTCCGCAGGGCTAGGCAGCCAGAAAGAACTTTGCCAACCAGCAGAGAACACTGGGAGAGTTACTATTATATATTATTCACAGAAAGTAGAGGCAATCTCTACTCTCTGTGACTATTGGTGAGATTTGTTTTTGTAACCTTAGGAAGCCCTAGATGGCAATGATTAAAAATTGAACAGAGACCTGTGTGCCTGAAGCAAAGCTGGGGCATGTTGTCTGATGAGAAATCTACACCTTTCCCTCACTTTTTGGATCAGGACATTCTCAGGATGATTTTAATTCCCAAATATCAAGATTTTTGGTGCTTTAGTAGGCTTTTTTTTATTATGAGGACAAGGAGACAGAATATCTGAAATTAGGGCTGCCCCAGAAAACCTGGGCCACGTGACCGTCTTCATTAAACTAAATCACTTCAAATCAGGTGGGTATACACCTGGATTGCTCAATGAACTAGTTGATTAAATCTCAAAGACTGTCAAATTGTGAATGTAGGTGTGGAGGCGGGGTGAGGGGAACACAGCCAGGGATGAATCAATTTCTAGACTAGGTCAGGGAAAGGAAGTGACATTATGCTGGGGTAGAATCACAGAAGGGCGCTTAGATGACAGGTGAGGGGGTGGTGGTTAAGGCACACCCGGCAGCTTCAGGCCGGGCAGAGTCAAGTAGGAGCAAGTTGTTGAGGATCTGAGGGGACAGTGAATATACCCAAGGGCTAGGAGTCACGGTAAGGGGAGCGTCTGTCATCAGGCTGGGCCTGTTGTAGGGTCATTAGGAAGGAGAGAAGAGACCTAGGAAGCCAGGCCGCATTCCCCCTCAGATGCCTCCCAAGGGAAGCCTTCCCAATGCTGTTGTCTAGGGAGTGTTCTGCCCAGGCCCTGACGCAGCAGCGGGGAAACCATCTTGGGTAGAACTTGAGTGGGAAGGAACTGGCCTGATGCAAAAATCCCAACTGCCAAGCCTCGGACAGAGACACTGAAGCCTACGGGTAAGAGCACATGCGGTGGGTGCCCGGCACTTTTCATCCCTAAACTTCGGCAACATGAGATCATGGAAAGAGATTAAACTTTGAAGTTTTGTCAGAAGCTGTGTCATCTTGGGCATGCCATTGACGTTGGGGTCACCCTGCCACAGATAGTCCTGGTTTGTAGCTGTTGATGTTTGAAGAAAGAAGTTTATATTTTGTTAATGCGTGTGTGTGTGCGTGTGCGCACGTGTTTTGGGGGAGGGGAGGTGCAGCGCCATCCGTGCATGTGGAGGTCACAGGACAACTTCAGGGGTCTGTCCTCGCCTTGTGCCTTGCTGGAGGCAGGGTCACCACGGCTACGCCAGGCCGCCTGGCCCGTGAGCTTCCAGGGATTCTCCTGTCTCGCCCCCCTACAACCCATCTCAAGTAGGAGGGCCGGAGTTGCACACGCTCACTGCTGCACCCGGCTCTGGACATGGGTCCCGGGTTCTGAGCTCAGGGAGTCATGCTTTTGCACAGCCAGCACGGTACCCACGGAGCCCCCTTCCTTGAAGTTTATTTTAATGAGAACTTCTAGTGGAATTATTTCATGTTTACAGATAATAAATGCTTCATCTATATATACATATATATGTAGTTATATTTTTAGCACTTTTACTTTCAAAATGATCCTAGATGGAGTGGCTTCCTCTTTTAAGTGCTGGTTTGTCCATCTGGTAATAAGAAACTTGGTTCTTCTGTAAGTTTGTCTTCTTACAGATCATATATATACACACACACACACACACACATATATATATAAAGAACCAGGGCAAATACTTAAAATTCTCTCCTTTGGCATCTTAGAAAGCTGTGTCTGGCAGTAGGGAGCTGTGGTCTCATCAAGAACTGGGGTTCTGGAAGCAGTGCAAAGACCCTCCCTCAGCCACACATTCCCTCCAGCCTTTCCTTTGCTGTTCTGACTTCAGCTTAAGGAGATAAAAAACAGAAGTCTTGGCACAGAGGAAAAAGCAGCCAGCCTTCTCACAAGTTCACCTAATCCCAAGACCGGTTCACTTAATCTCGCACCAGATCTCCCAAGCTCCCTTGGTTCCCACTCTTCCCCACATCGCACCCCACATTCGCATTTATGTCTGGGCGCTCTGAACCCTGTGTGACCCGGATATGGCACTGTTCTTCATTCAGTTAACACTGAAACCACCACCAAGAGACCTGGCCCTGGCGGCTCCCGGGCTCATCAGGAAGGGCAGACCCATCCTTTAGCAGGGCCCTGCTTCCCCCTGGCACATAGAGAGCTACCCCTAGCTCTGACTCAGCCCCTGCCATGCCATGCCATGAAGACTTTGGCATACAGCTGGGCAGAGGGGCAGTCAACACCAGGGTGTCACTTGTCCCCTGGGTTCTCCTATAGGTGTGTCCTCCCCATCAGCTCCAGTGCTTCTAAATCGGGCGGGGGACAAGATGATAGCTCCAAGGACAGTCTCAGTGGAAAGGCAAGTTTGGCTGAAATTATGCCTTTTGGCTTCTGTTTTACAATGTTTTTTGTTTAATTTATTTATTTGAGAGTGACAGACAGTGAGAGAAAGAGAGAGAGAGAGAGAATGGGCGCGCCAGGGCCTCCAGCCACTGCAAACGAACTCCAGACGCATGCACCCCCTTGTGCATCTGGCTAACGTGGGTTCTGGGGAATCGAGCCTCGAACTGGGGTCCTTAGGCTTCACAGGCAAGCACTTAACCGTTAAGCCACCTCTCCAGCCCTTCTTTTTTTTTTTTTTTTGAGACATGATCTTATGTAGCTCAGGCTGTCCCGGAACTTGCCATGTAGTTGAGGATGACCTTGAACTTTGGATCTTTCCGCTTCCACCTCTCAACTGCTAAGATTACAAGCAGGTGTGACCTGCCCTGCTCGGTTTTAGGTGGCACTGGCGATCAAGTTCACGTGAGGCAAACACTCTATCAACGGAGCTACACCCACAGCCCCAGAAACATTTTGCTCTTATTTGTTTTTCCTGATGTACTGGGGCTGGAACCCAGGACCTTGTGCATGCTAGGTAAGTGCTCTACCGCTGCACTGCATCCCTAGCCCCGAAACCATTTCTTTACAGTGCTGCCAGAACAGCTCAAGGTTAAAAATCACTCAGCATCTCAGATGACAGGGAGAAGAGAAACCCATTCCTTCGCTGAATGTCTCAGTACACATCCCAGGATATGTGTGTGCATAGGCTGTGTTATGTGGGGAAAAATATCTCTAGAATTGCAGATTAAATTATCAATGATTCTGCAGAAGGTGCCTTTGCAGTCTCATAAAGACATCACTGCGGAAACCGAATACGACAAGGTATGGTCAGGCCCCTCTAAACAAGCCTCTTTAACCCCGGAGCCACCTTCCCCGTCTGTGGGCTGGCTCCTGTGTTGCTCAGAAGCCGGATTCTGAAAGGGCCGAGGTCCTCCGGGGGCTTGTTGGGCTCTTTCTCAGTGCTGTCAGCTGACCACTCACGCCGGCGATCAGAGCGAGGGAGGGGCTCCAGGTGGTGTTCCTGGGAACGGCGCAGCCCTCCTTGGCTCTATTTGCAACTACTTTTTCTTTGACATCTCCATGTCAGTCTCTGCCTTCCCTAGTCCCTGCCTCTGCAGTCGGGGTTCTGTGACCACAAGGTATTTGCACTGATGTAAACAGGCAAGAAAGCACTGGAAATGCCTCCTCTGCTGCCTATCAATCCATGAATGCTTAAGCCACACACCCCCATTGCATCTGAATGGACCCAGTCTGTAAAGCCAGACTGCTTCTAGGGAGAAAGATGAGACCTAGGACCGTGACATCAGGCCTTCTCTTGGCCTATATTTTCCTGCAGAAGACTAGATCCTGAGTCCTGTCCATGATGTAACAGACTAGGGTCCTGGTCACCCAGGGCAAGCCAACCAAGCTGTCACCAACTGTCATTCCCACAGGGAGATTCCTGAAGCCATCCACTACCCTAGACCCAGACGTTCTGATAAGATGCACCCCAAATCAAACCCAAGTACGCCACACTCCTGTGCATGCCATGACTTGGACCCCAGCAGCTCTGTGACATGATCCCTACACTTTCCATGACCCCCTGGCTTTGGTCCATGCATCCTGGCCTGAGCCATCAGCTCCCTGACCTGGTCCATGACTGTGTCTCCTACCTCAGCTTCTTTGTGCATAGAGTTTGGAGTCAAGTAAACCATCAAAAACACATAAACATTAGGGTTGGGGTCAAGACCAAGCAGACAGTCAAACATCAGCCCCAAAATAAATTAATTAATAAGTCAAAGAGCCCAAGGTTAGGTCAAGGCCCTAAGAAGACAAACCCAGGCAGCTGCCGAGGCATGAAACACTGTCTCTGAGGTGAGCACTAACCTGGGGGTATTTGGCCTGCTCCTGATTAGGGACAAAGCCAGTCTCGTGTATTCCGGCTTTAGTTCTGCGTATCTGGTCACAGACACAGGTGTAAGGGAACTCAGTGCCAGCTCGATAGTGTCTGCTCGTGAAGGGTGCTCACCCACCTCCCGGGGGGGGGGGGAGGCACAGGAGGTTCCCATGCCAGTTGCAACACGAGGGCTTCACAAAGGCCTGGGGAGCTGACTGGAAGACAGCATCACTGTTCTCTGATAAGGACCTGAGGTGAGAAACTGCTCTTAAGAGGGAGCTGTCCCTTGACCCATGTGATGGTTAACATTGACTGTCAACTTCCCAGTATCTGGACTCACGTAGAAGACAAGTCTCTGGGGCATGTCTGCAAGGGAGTTTCTAGATTCGGTTAACTGAGATGGGAAGACACACCCAGTGGACAGCACCATCACATGGGCTAAGGTCCTGGACTGAATACAAAGGAGAAAGCGAGCTGAGCACCTTCATTCATTCATTCCTCTCGTTTTCGGGATGTGGATGCAATGTGACCAACTGTTTCATGCTCCTGCCGCCATGCGCCCCCCCCCCCACGACTGGATCCCTTCACACTGTGAGATGAAATTAATTCTTTGTCCTTTAAGTCCTTGTCAGGTATTTTGTCACAGCAACAAGGAAAGTACTTACTACAACCTGCTGCCTGCCTGGCCAGGTGAGCCTCTACAGTTCTCACTGAACTGTCTTCAACACCACTGACGCAGCAAAGGGCTTCAAGGTGAAAACAGCGCCAAGCTGAGGCCACGAGGCCTGCACTCAGCACTGGGTCCTCGAAGTCGACAAATACATGGAAGAAGAGCTTGGTTCAAGGCTCCCAAGCTCTCCGTTTCTTTTTTTTTTTCTTTGTTTGTTCGTTTGTTTGGTTGGTTGGTTTTTCAAGGCAGGGTCTCGCTCTAGCCCAGGCTGACCTGGAATTCACTCTGTAGTCTCAGGCTGGCCTCAAACTACCGCTGCCTCCTGAGTGCTGGGATTAAAGGCGTGTGCCACCACAGCCGGCTGGTCTTATCATCGGTACTTCAGATACTCCATGACACAATGTCCTGAGTCCTGGGATCTCTGAGCAGTTCAGTTCAGTTCATCTGTGGCTTTTCTATCCAATGGCTCGAACACAGCGCAGCCCTGCAAGACCTCTGTCCGAGGTCCTCCCGCATAAACAATGTCGCAGCTTCCTGCCTGTCACCCCATGCACTGGACTGCCCGAGGTTGACTTACTCATGAGTGCTATTTGGAGCCTGGAGGATTTCTCCACAGTGACGCACTTCGTGGTCCCCAATTCGCCTGTGCTCAGCAGGTAACTGAAGGCATCGGCAGTTAATTTCAGACCTCTGCTAAAGAGAAGAAAAGCTCCAAGTTCAAGAGAGGATGAGGATGATGAGGAGGAGGAGGATCACTGGTGCTTGTGCAGGAAATGTCCCTAAGTGAGGGCCAGTTCCTACTCTGCCTCTCTGTGCTGTGTCTTCCATCAAAGGCCACTTCTCTGAGCTCTAGGAGAAGAGTGCTGGAGAAGGTGGCACTGCATGTGATTTTTTGAGAGACACGGAAAGAGGGAGAGAGAGAGAGAGAAAGAGAGAGAGAGAGAGAATGGGCATGCCAGGGCCTTCAGCCGCTGCGTAGGAACTCCAGATGTGCACTGCCTTGTGCACATGTGCAACACTGTGTGCTTACATCACTGTGTGTCTGGTTTACATGGGACCTGGACACTTGAACATGAGTGTTTTTTAATTTATTTATTTGAGAATAACAGACAGAGAGAGAAAGAGGCAGACAGATAGAGAGAATGGGAGCGCCAGGGCCTTCAGCTGCTGCAAACGAACTCTAGACGCATGTGCCCCCTTGTGCATCTGGCTAATGTGGGTCCTGGGGAATGGAGCCTCGAACCGGAGTCCTTAGGCTTCACAGGCAAGCGCTTAACCACTAAGCCATCTCTCCAACCCGAACATGAGTTTTTAGGCTGCATGGTCAAGTGCCTTAACCGCTAAGCCATCTCTGGCACTGCATTTGAATGGAGAGGAATTAGTGAAGTCATCTTCCCGTGGAGTCTCTCTCATCATTTCCCATCAAACACACTGTGGAATGGGGCAATAACTCACCCAGTGGGTAAAGTGTTTGCCACGCAAGCATGAGGACCTGAGTTTGAATCTCTAGAACCTACAATACAATGCTGGGAATAGTGATGCATGTTTATAATCCCAGCACCGGGTTTGCAGAGACAAGAGTTATTCCTGGCCAGCTAGTCTGGTGATTAAACTGGTGAGCTCCAGGTTTTGTGAGAGACCCTGTCTCAAAACATAAAGTGGCGATCAATTAAGAAAGGTAACCAACATCAACCTCTGGCCTCCACATGCACATTCAGATGTGCACACACACACATGCATGCATGCAAAAATAACAATAATTAAAAAACAAGATCGGGGCTGGGTAGATGTATTAGTGGTTAAGGTGTTTGCCTGCAAAACCAAAGGACCCAGGTTCTATTCCCCAGGACCCACATAAGCTAGATGCACAAGGTGGCGCAGGCGTCTGGCGTTTGTATGCAGTGGCTACAGACTCTGGTGTGCCCATTATCTGTCTGCCTCTTTTTCACTGTCTCTCTCAAATGAATAAATAAATAAGTAAAGTTTTTCTTTTTTTTTTTTTTAAAAAAAAAAGAAGCCAAGATCAGTAGGGGTAGAGATGTGAGTAATTCATGGTCTCTGACTTCCCTGAGTCCTTCTATTTTTTATTTTTGGTTGACCAATCATTTCCATGAAGTGGACAGGGAGCATGGGATGGAGGGGGGAGTGTGGCTAATCCTGCCAGGGAAATAAATCAGGGCAGAATTCACAGGGAAGGTGAGATCTGAGCTGTCTCTTGGAGGTGGAAAAAGATGAAATTTTTATTTAGGTTAAAGTATGCAGGAAGGAATTAAAGGAATATTTAAGATGGAAGGGAGCCGTGGGGTTGTGAAAGAACTAGAAAATTGAGGTCAAGGTTTAAAACTAGCAAACTGGAATGAAAGAGTGATAGAATGCTAACGGAAATGGACTCCCACGTTACCAGCTCAGGATGCCGGCACCCACAAGGGTTCTGGGCTCATCTGTCAGGAACGGGGCTACTTCCTGGGTTTCACCACTACCTAGCTCCCTAGTGACCCAGGTTCATCTCCCCAGGTCCCGTGTGAGCCAGACGCACAAGGTGATGCAAGTGAATGAGGTCACATGTGCATGCAACATGGTACATGTGTCTGGAGTTCAATTGCAGTGGCTGGAGGCCCTGGCATGCCAATTCTCCCTCCCTCCCCCTCTAAACAAAATACCAAAAAGGGAGGAATCCCTGAAATTTATCCTCTGACCTCCATGGGTACACACTGTGGCATATGTGAACCTGCGCGTGCACGCACACACACACACACACTCACTCACACTATGGAATGAAAGCTGAAGGTTAGAGTCCTGGCCCAGGTAACACCGCAGCAGAAATGGCCGCCGGAGCAAAGCTGAACCCTGACAGACAAGAACTGCTCATGTCCTCCGACTCTGATCCTTACATTTTTTTGCTCTGAGCCCCACGTTTCAAGATATGAAGTCATTATCATACTCCTTCAGATATTTACAAAGAGGTAAGGAACTTGCCCTATTTGGGTGGATTTTATTATAATACTGACATTTATGTTGAAATGGCAGGAGGAACAAAAACCATTTTTTTTAAAAAAATTAAGTGTTTCCACGGGATTCTCCATCGCATTTTATAGGACAACCAGCAGTGACTAATGGTTGCAATATTGCGTGTCTGTGACCTGTTACCAAACACCAAGGTCCTAGGACACCATACCAAATTTCCTTTCCTCATGAGATAACATGGAACACAACACAGAGGTTGAGTAAAAATTAAACTATAGACGCCACTTATACAGTAATTGAAAGGAATGTAAATGTTAAGTTTATTAGCCCAGTGAGTTTGTGGATTGATACCACCATGATCTGATTTCAAGCTTAAGTAACATCAACTTCAAGGTCCTTTGGACTAAGAGGGATTAGAGAGAGATGGAGGCATTTTAGCCAAGGAGTTGTAACTTGTACATAAATTCTAGCAGATGTAACAGTTGATTCTATAAAACAAAGCTTCTTAAATTTCTTCCAGTAGACCTTCATTTGTCTGAAAATTTTTTACATGGCCTGGGGCATATACATATATAAAACAGATATACAAACAAAACATTTACAGATAAGAAATTATGAAAAAAATTATTTTAAAATAATTGTAGGGGCTGGACAGACAGCTTAGCAATTAAGGGTTTTGCCTGCAAAGCCAAAGGACCCAGGTTCGATTCCCCAGGATCCACATAAGCCAGATGTACAAGGTGGCCCACAAGTCTGGAGTTTGTTTGCAGTGGATGGATGCCCTGGCATACCCATTCTTTCTCTTTTTCTCTACCTGCTCCTTCCCCCTTCAAATAAATAAAATAAAAATTAAATATTTTAAAATATTTTTAGACATATTTAGACATATAATTTTATCATTTATGAAAGAGAAAAGTAAATTTGTATACTAAGGAGATGGATATGATTATTTTTAAATAATTAAATCTTAGCTGAATATTTACTACTACAGGACATAGAGCATCTCTCCAATGGTTTTTAGAGTTAAGCAATATTTTGATTTTATGATCATCAGTGCTGAGTCCATTACATCACAATTCAAAGTACAAAATGAAAGAAGTATGTTTTGAGCCATTTCAGAAATTGCTGGAAATTCTCCCATGGTTCCAAGCCAAAATATATGGAATAATGTTTTACAAAACTCAAGTCATCTACCCAAGTGACATTTTCTTAAAAATATTTTATTTATTTATTTATTTATTTGAGAGAGAATGGGTGAGCCAGGGCCTCCATCCACTGAAAACGAATTCCAGATGCATGTACCACCATGTGCATCTGGCTTATGTGGGTACTGAGGAATCAGGCCTGGGTCATTAGGCTTTGTAGCAAGCACCTTAACCGCTAAGCCATCTCTCCAGCCCCCCTAAGTGGCAATTTTTAAAAGCAAACATCCTGGGCTGGAGAGATGGCTTAGCGGTTAAGGTGATTGCCTGCAAAGCCAAAGAACCTCAGCTCGATTCCCCAGGACCCACATAAGCCACATGCACAAGGGGGCACATGTGTCTGGAGTTCGTTTGCAGTGGCTGGAAGCCCTGGAGTGCCCATTTTCTCTCTCCCTCTATCTGCCTCTTTTTCTCTCTCTCTCTCAAATAAATAGATAAAAATAAAGTTTTTATTTTTTAAAGCAAACATCCCAATGCAATACAAATATATGATCCTCCCATGCTGAGGAATGAGCGTACACTATTAGTCTTTGTTTGCCGTAATTAAGTCACAGTTTCCGTGAGAACACAGGACGGTGTGTACTGCAGGAACGCTGCAACCCATGACACGCCGTCATCTCGGGCCTGAGCCGAGTGCCCCATGCCGCGTTCACTAGCCGGAGTCGTGCAACGCGTGACAGCGTGCACCATGCAAAGTGCACACGTGGGCTCCGTGATACGTAACAACATGGACAAACGCTGCCAAAACCACCTCCAACTCACTGCACGTTTGCCTATCAATATGTGGCTGTTAAAATGTTAGGTGACTTTTTATGTTGCTAACTGTTTTTAGCTTGTATGTGTGTGCACGCGCGTGCATGGAGGCAATGTGTGTGTGTGTGTGTGTGTGTGTGTGTATGTACATGTATGTATGTGGCCATGCAATGTCCCATGTGCTCACCATGCCTATGGTGATCATCATTTTTCGGTGGTCAACACTTTCCCACTTCTCTTTTTATTTGAGCTAGAGTCCCTTTTTTTAAATATATATTTATTTATTTATTATTAATTTATTTATTTAAGAAGGAGAGAGAGAGAATGGGCACACCAGGGCACAAACGAACTCCAGATGCGTGCGCCCCCTTGTGCATCTGGTTTACGTGGGTCCTGGAGAGTCTACCTGGGATCCTTTGGCTTTGCAGGCAAATGCCTTAACCACTAAGCCATCTCTCCCTTGTCCCTGAAGTAATCTCAAGTTGTTGTTGTTTTGTTTTGTTTTATTTCCCTAGTGATATGAGCTCTGGAGTCAGACCACATATTTTAGTATTACAACTCTGATACCAACTTAATTGTATGAACTTGGGCAAGATGTGACCTATCTAAATCTTTGGTTCTTCGTCTATAAAATCTGGGATATCAGGCTGGAGAGATGGCTTAGCAGATAAGGTGCTTGCTTGCAAAGCCACAGGACCCAGGTTCGATTCCCCAGGATCCACATAAGCCAGATGCACAAGGTGGCGCATGCATCTGGAGTTCGTCTGCAGTGGCTGGAGGCCCTGGGATGCTCATTCTCTCTACCTGCCTTCCTCTCCCTCTCCCTCTCCCTCTCTCATATAATAGATAAATAAAAATAAAATTAAAATTTGGGAAATAATACCATTTCACAGGGAGTGGGAAAGGGAGGAGGAGGAAGGGAGGACCAAGCATGGTGCTTCCACAGATGTAGAATCGAGTCTTATCTCTTAGCTTTTAGACATAACTGGGTTTCCATAGCCCTTTTATTTTGCACACTCACACGCATTATACTGAACTATAAACTTCTCCTGTGCTCCCATACTAGACATTGCCGTCCTTGAGAATGTAAGCCAGTGCTCCGAGGTCTCTACTCTTTAACCAGTACCCCACAGTCAGCATTCGCTATGTTGGTTGAAATTGATTTAATCCAACTGGGAGTCCTTAGCTCAGACGTTTGACTTCCCTGGTGTGACTTCAGTGTGCTCAGCCATGTTGGACTCTATCAGGAGCTTTCCAAGGCCGTTGCTGCTCAGTGTTGCACAATGGCATGCTTTTATCAAATGAACTGACACGGGGAACCTAAAACACGAAGCGGATTACCTGCAGAGCTGCTGCTGCTGCTGCAGAAACAGGCTGTGAATGCAGATTTCACACCCTCCCCCAATGTAAAAGGTTATCAGGACCACCCTGGGAATGCCTGAAGCATTTGCACACGCAGCTGAACATGCCATTTACCTAGAGGGGAGACCACAGACTCCTTCTCCTTTAAGTAAAAGTGATTCCAAGCCTTAACCTGTAAGGCTTTAAGAAATCATTTCTAAAGGGAGAAATAAGCTACCAAGCCCCAGAAAGTTCTGCAGGAAAGAAAGATGAGTCATACTTGAAAACCCTAACAGAACGATAGTGGTATGGGACTGCGACTGCTTAAATTTAACCCTCTTGAATATGGGACATGGGAGACACTTGACCCTGGTTATGTAACAGAGGTCAGAAGTCTAGCATGGTGAGCTAGAGTTCCAGGTCCCAGTGAGAACCGACAAAGGTTTACAGTCACTGGAGTCCCAAGAGCAACTGAAATATTTTTTATTTTTATTTATTTATTTGACAGAGAAAGAGGGGAAAAGAGAGAGAGAATGGGTGCACCAGGGCCTCCAACCACTGCAAGTGAACTCCAGACGTGTGCGCCCCCTTGTGCACCTGGCTAACGTGGGTCCTGGGGAATCGAACCTGGGTCCTTTGGCTTTGCAGGCAAATGCCTTAACAGCTAAGCCATCCCTCCAGGCCATATTTTTTTTAAACTAAAGAAGGGTAAGGGAGAGTTCAATGGGAGGGTGAGAGGGATAATATGATTAGAGTCATTGTATACATGTATGTTATAATGAAACTTGTTATGCATAATTTATATATATATATATGTGTGTGTGTATATATACATATATATACATATATATACATATATGAAAAGACATTAAGAAACCTAAACAGAGGTTCGGAGTGAGGTACAGAGCTGCCTGGAAGGAACAGCAATGAGAAGACATCAGCTCATCAGAACTGTAGTCAACAGTACATACATCTTTGTTGAATAAGCAAATCATTGCTGCATACAGTGAAGTCGTTTCATACATCAAAGCTTTCTTAAACCTAACCTCCATTGAGAAATCAGAGGAGAGGATGTTGGCGCGCTCCCTACACACCAGGTGCCTGATACGTATACTCTTCCAAGCCTGTGAAGTGAGCGTTACTGGGCGGACAGATATGAAAACCAAGCCGGGAGGTTGGCTTGTCCCTTCCATGTCCCATAGCAGGCAAATAATGACAGAAGCCAACTGTGCCTACTCTAGTCTTTTTTTTTTTTTTTTTTTTTTTTTTGACTTTTCAAGGTAGGGCTTCACTCTAGCCCAGGCTCACCTGGAATTCACTATGGAGTCTCAGGGTGGCCTCGAATTCACGTTGATCCTCCTACTTCTGCCTCCTGAGTGCTGGGATCAAAGGCGTGCACCACCACACCGGCGCCTACTCTATTCTTTACTTTTCATCCCTCACTCCCCTCTGGATCACTTGTGAGAAGGTCGCTGCCTCTAAAAGAGGCCATCAAATGAAGTCTTAGGAAAAGAGGTACTGAGCTTTTAAAAAATAATTTTATTTATTTATTTGAGAGAGAGAGAATGGGCATGCCAGGACCTCTAGCCACTGAAAATGCTCCAGACACATGTGCCACCTTGTGCATCTGGCTTTACATGGGTACTGGGGAATCGAACCCGAGTCCTTAAGGCTTTGCAGGCAAGCACCTTAACCATGGAGCCATGTCTCCAGCCCAGTAATAAGTTTTTTTAGTTAATTTTATTGCCATACAAAAATTAGGTTTCATTATGGTATTTTCAAGCAAATTTTGTGTTTTGTTTCTCTGCTCCCATTTTCTCCCCATGCCCCTCTCCTTCTCCTCCCCCTAAATATAGCCCAAGCCAGAAAGACAAAAATCACATGTCCTCTCTTGTACCTGGATCCTAGCCTTTCATGTGTGTATGTGTATAGACTAGGGGGCAGGAGGATGAGCACAGGCTATGATTGGGGCTGGGGGATGTAGGAGATCACAAGAAGGAACAAGAGCTGGAGGAGGACAGAAAGAAATATGTCCTAATGGACTTTTACTTCTTTCAGGGTGGCTCTCACCATGCACAGGAACTGTATGGGGGCTCGAGAGACAGCTTAGTGGGTAAGGCGCTTGCCTGTGAAGCCTCAGGACCCAGGTTGGATTTGATTCCCCAGTATACCTATAAGGCAGATGCACAAGGAGACACATGTGTCTGGAGCTCATTTGCAGTGGCTGGAGGCCCTGGCATACCCATATTCTCCCTCCCTCTCTCTCTCTCTCTCTCTCTTTCTCTCTCTCTCTCATAAATAAATAAAATATTTTTTAAAAAAATAAAGAAATTGGGTCAGTTGGTAACTCTATAGTCAACCTTTTTAGGAATCTCCTTATTGCTTTCCATAGTGGTTGTACCAGCTTACATTCCCAACAGTGAATGAGGGTTCCTATTTCTCCACATCCTTGCCAACATTTGTTTTCACTTGATTTTTTTAATGTTTGCTATCCTTACTGGGGTAAAGTAGAATCTCATAGTTGTTTTAATTTGCATTTCCCTGATGGTTAGGGATGTTGAACATTTTCTTAAGTGTGTGTTTGCCATTTGTATTTCTTCCTCTTAGAACTCCCTATTCAGTTCTCTGCCCCACTTTGTGAGTGGATTGTTTGATTTTTTTTATTGTTTAGGATTTTGAGCTCTTCATAGATTCTAGAAATTAGGCCTCTGTCAGTTGCATAGCAGGCACATTTTTTCCCATTATATGGGTAATCTATTGGCTCTGCTCATGTTATGTTTGTCTGTGAAAAAACTTTCACCTTCATGAGATCCCAATGGTTGAGTGATCATTTAAGTTCCTGAGCTACTGGGGTTTTTAAAAGAAAGTCTTTCCCCACTTCTATATCATGGAAAGTTCCTCCTATTTTTTCTTCCAGTAGTAGAAGAGTTTCAGGCCTCATGTTGAGGTCTTTGATCCATATGTACTTTATTTTTGTGCATGGCGAAATGTGTGGGTCTCATTTTTCTGCATATGGTTATCCAGTTTGTTGAGCACCATTTGTTGAAAATGCTGTCATTTCTCCAGTCTACATTTATTAGGGCCTTTGTCAAAGATTAAGTAGCTGTAGTTACTTGACCTTAAGTCCGGATCCTCAATTCTGTTCCATTGGTCTATATTCCTGTTTTTATGCTAGTACCAGGATCTGAGTAGAAAAATGGCCCAGTGCACTTCAGCCCAGCCCCAGCTGAAACCACAGAGGAATTAGGGAAATGAGCAAGAGTGCTGCTTTCCCTGTGAACCTGATATCAGCACAAGGGTGAAGGAGATAGACACGGAGAACCCTCAACACCTACCAAACCAGAGATCCAGTGGCTCCTAAGAGCCCATCACTGAAGTAGACCTAAAACGAACCCAGCATGGCTCAGGGAATTTCATGGAAGAGGGGGCGGAAAGATTGTTAGAGCTACAAGATGGGACATTATGCACAGAGACATTGTCTCTTCCCCAAAACTGATGGTTACCCCCAAAATGCACAACCCACAATCCCAGGGAGATAACTGGCATCCCCAACAAAGAGGGTACTTTCTGGGGGGGGGCAGGGATGAGGGTAAAGATGGTACCAACATGTGCTGTTTACAACACTGAGCATGTCCATAACTAATAAAAATATTTAATTAAGAAAACATGAAATATAAAAATAATTGGATGGAATTCAACCCTGAATAAACCTAAAAACTGAAAAATAAAGAAATTGGGCTGGAGAGATGGCTTAATGGTTAAGAGACTTGCCTACAAAGCCAAAGAACCCAGGTTTGATTCTATAGAACCCATGTAAGCTATATGCACAAGGTGACACATGTGTCTGGAGTTTGTCTGCAGTAGCTGTGGGCCCTGGCATGCCCATTCTCTCTCTCTCTCTCTCTCTCTCTCTCTCTCTGTCTTTCCCTCCCTCCCTCCCTCCCTATCTAATAAACAAATACATAAAAATAAAATATTTTTTAAAAAGAAAGAAATTGTGTGGTGAAAGTTGAAATGCAGACGGACCCTTAGGTCTACAGACTGTGATTGCAGCAGAGGCTAGAGGGAGGCCTGGAAAGCTGAGCTTTAGCTATCAACAAGAAATGCTAGTGGACTTTGGTCTCTCCTTTGAAAACATTGTCTCTGGGACATAATCAGTGTTATCCTTCAAGTGAGTAGTAGATCGAAAGCTTTCAGTCTGATTTTCATTTTGCCATCTGAAAAGTTTCTAAACGAGAATTGCGCCTTCAAGTTAATAAGGATTGAATGTGGCTGGTATAGAGGGCAATCCTAAATTTGTTCCGGTTCTCTATCACCCCTGCCAGGAAGATGTCATTAATCCCCAGGGCTGGCTGCCCCAGGCCGCAGAGGCTGAGTAGGACGAGAGAAAGGGCAGCCCCGACTTCCTCTTTGAAACACAGAAGGTGAAGGCTGCGAGGAGATGCTGATGGTGACAGATGTAAGAAGTTTATTATATATTGCAGAGATCCAGATTAGGAAAAGCTTTCTGAATCCAATTTTTCTGCTTAAAGCAGAAAGCAAGTAAGGCCATCCTGGCGTGCCACGAGTTTCACAAAAGTCATTGACAAGATGTCTGGAGGCTGTTTGGAAAACCGACTGCGGTGCCAAGCCGATGGAGCTTGGGGGTGTTATCGTAGACCTCATCTCTCACACTTAAAAGCAATGTGATTAGGGTGAAGCAGGGTAGGCAGTTGTTTTGCTGAGGCAAGTTCTAGGGTGATGTGACTGGAGACTGGGGAATAGGTATAGAATGGGGACAGCCCCAACAGTCAGGGTAGAAGGGACCCCCTGACTCGGACGGGCCAACCAATGACACCAACACCCTTCTTTCCTGACTCTCCTCAAATGCAGCATTAGATTGTCAGGTGTCAACGTGACAGCAAGATCAAGTGGAGAGCTCCAATGAACGCCTCTCTCAAGCTCCCGCTTCCAAGGTGCACAGACTCATCACCATTGTACGCGCCTGGCTGATAACTTTCAGCTCTTTCTCAAAACTTTCGAAAATAGAGTCAGCGGGACTCTGGAATGATGACTAAGCACTGAAAGCACAAGAAGACCCTGCTCGCAGACATAAAGTGTTCCTTAAACCTTAGGAAGGGCATGTGGCTACATTGAGAAAATGCAACAATGGACAGGCACTGGTGTGAATGTATGAAGTGGTGGGTCAAGGACTAGGAGTCAGTGCCCATCTGAGGTAGCTCTCTGAAGTCCAGGTGTCTGTTTTAACCAACTCCCATGAGCAGTTAGGTTTCTATGGCCAAGATTATATGTTTGTTTTTTCTAGGCTAGAAGTTCAAATATTTTCTGTGTCTATATTTTCTCAAACCAAATAAACCCCGGTGTCACCAGAAACTCCCTACTGCTTTGTGGATCAGGGATCCTTGCAGGCCATCAGCTTCTGGCTGACATCTTTCTCAGGCTCAAAATTTCTCTTGCAATGAGTATCCTTGCATTGTCCAGAGTTCTGCCTCCGGGGTGGTGTCCACCAGCTACATGCAGGAGTTCAGATTCAAATTTTAATTAAGTAGAATTTAATTTAAAATTTATGTCTTCAGTGCTTAAGAGTCCCAGATGAATAGTGGCTTCTCTATTGGACACAGCAGATGCAATAACCATGATGGTACGGTACCATCTTGGAAATTTCCAGTGGCCAATGCTGGATTGGAAGATCAGAAGGACCTGGCCATGTAAGGCTGTCCACATGACAGGAAAGAATCATGCTATGAATGATATGGGGATGCTGATGAAATCCTCATTTCCAATCCTGTGGCCACTGCCACAACTGATATTTCTCCAGTTTTAGCATGACCTAATCCGAGGGCTCAGTGGGTAAAGTGCTTAGTGTGCACGTGTGAGTGCCTGAGTTCAGAGCCTCAGTACCGGTGCAAAAACGCTGGATGTGGTGGTGTGTGGCTGTAAATCCAAGCAGCAAGGGAGCAGAAATAGTGGCTCTTTAGCTAGCTAGTTGAGCCAAAGTAGTGAGGTCTAGGTTCAGTGACAGTCTCTGTCTCAAAAAATAAGATAGAGAACAACTGAGAAAAGACCCCCAACATGGACCTCCATATGCAAACGTACTCATGTGCACACTCACTGTAGTGTTAGAGTGGAATGTGCCCCATTGGCCCATGTGTTGTGAATACTTGGTCCCTGTCTAGTGTCAGTCTGGAAAGGTTGTGGGCCTTACTGGAGGAGCTGTGTCACTGGGGACAGGCTTTGGGGTGATAAGGTTCAACCCGAAGCCCAGTACCTAGCTCACTCGTGTGACTTCCTCCCAGCGGATGTGACAAGATGTTGTGCCTTGCTGGATGTTCTTGCCATGCTTATTCTCCTGTGATGAAACCTTCCCTGCAGACTGTAAGCAGAAAGCCCTTCCTTCCATAAGCTGCTTTACAGCCACATATAAGAACACACACACACACACACTTAAAAGGAGAATCATCTATAGGAAAAGAAGTGGTGTTTGCAACTGCCTTTTGGTTAAAGAAAGCAGAGAATAAAGTCGAGAAACTCCTACTATTAAGATTAGTAGATGAAGGAAGAGCTGGGTGTGGTGGCGCACACCTTTAATCCCAGCACTCAGTAAGCAGAGGTAGGGGGATCACTGTGAGTTCGAGGCCACCCTGAGACTACATAGTGAATTCCAAGTCAGCCTGAGCTAGAGCGAGACCCTACCTAAAAAAAATAAATAAAAAATAAAAAAAAGAAGAAGAGGAAATAAAGAAAAAAAGATTAGTAGATGAAATAGAACACTTTGTGAAGAAGTCTATGGGTGGGAAAAGCACACTTCATGCACAGGGATCACACACACACATTAATTCTTAATGAAATCTGAACTGGCTATCAATCCTGACTGCTTTATTAAAGAGAGACTTTCACAGGCTGGAGATATGGCTTACCAGTTAAGGCACTTGCCTGCAAAGCCAAAGGACTTGGGTTTAATTCCCCAGGACCCACATAAGCCAGATGCATTAGGTAGTGCATGCATCTAGAGTTTGTTTGCAGCGGTTGGAGGCCCTAGTGCACCCATTCTCTCTCTCTCTCCATATATATATATATATACACACACACATATATACATATATATGTGTGTATGTGTATCTGCCTTTCTCGCTCTCTCTCAAATAAATATTTTTTAAAAGTGAGACTTTCACTTATGAAAAGGGATAATAAGAGAATGATAGGATAAATGAAGAGACCTTCAATCTAAGGAAGGGGAAGCAAGCTGAAAAGATGTGAGAGCCTTCCCACTGACAGATAACTCAGGCAATGATATACTGTTATGCTTCTTGAGAATGCAATAATAGAAGAAAATGTGAAGTACCAAAAATTACACAAAGTGATTACATCATGCAGAAAAGTTATTACAAAATGTTCTAAGTTTCCTATTTTTTAAAATAGAAAAAAGGGCTGGACATGGTGCTGCACGTCTTTAATCCCAGAACTCAGGAGGCAGAGGTAGGAGGATCACTATAAGTTCAAGGTCACCCTGAGACTTCATAGTGAATTCCAGGTCAGCCTAGGCTACAGTGAGATTCTACTTCAAGAAAAAAAAAAAAAAGGAAAAAGGTAATTAATAGCAAGGAAAAAGTACTAAGGAGAAGGAATAATAAAGCTCATGAGATGCTTAACTAAAGGCAAAAGTATAAATTTCAAGAAAATACATAAGAAGACTAGACTTGATTGATATAGTTATTTGTCTTAATTAATTGATTTCTGTGTGCATGCATATGTGAATGGGCATATGACATGGAAAATATTACAAAATCAGAAAATCAATCCAGGGCTATAATATGTGAATAAAGGTGGTTTTATAAAGATAACATTTAGAAAACAAATAAAAATCAATATCTAACAAAATAGGTCCACAAATTTCTTAAAATTAAAGAGAATTTGGTTCTAGACTATTATGCCAATTGAGAGCACTATAAATAAGAATAGACCAACACCAATACCCATCATAATAAAACTTCAAAACACTGAAGAAAAAAGAATATTTCCTAAGAGAAAATGCTAGAGATTGTAATGAAAACAAAAATCCTACGAGAAATATCAGAAGTTAGATGACAATGAAACAATGTATTCAGTCCTGTGGTTCTACACCCAGCTAAACTGTCAACTAAATATGAAAGTAGAATAAAGACACTTTCAGATAACTAAGGTTTCAAAAAGGGACTTGCAAAGTCTGACAGTCTGAGGTTTAATTCCCCAGTAACCACATAAAGGTAGATTATACAAAGTGGCACATGTGCCTGGAGTTTGTTTGCAGTGACAAGAGGCCCTGATGTACCCATAGTTCCTCTTCCTCTCCCCCTACCCATTTCTCTCTCAAATATTTTTTTATTTATTTGAGAGAGACAGAAAGAGAGAGAGAGAGAGAGAAAATGGGCATACCAGGGCCTACAGCTGTTGCAAACTCCAGATGCATGTGCCACACTGTACATCTGGTTTGGGACCTGGGGAATCGAACCTGGGTCCTTTGGTGTCACAGGCAAATGCCTTAGCCACTAAGCCATCTCTCCAGCCCTCAAATAAATACATTTTTAAAAAACAAATACCTTAAGAATTTTATTTCTGGGCTGGAGGTACGGCTTAGCAGTTAAGGTGCAAGCCTGTCCTTTAGCAAAGCTAAAGGACACAAGTTCCATTCCCCAAAACCCATGTAAGACAAATGCACAAGGTGGTGCATGCTTCTGGAGTTCATTTGCAGCAGCTGATGGCCCTGGCGTGCCCATTCTCTCTCTCTCTCTCTCTCTCTCTTTCTCTCTCAAATAGAAATATAAATAATAAATATATAAATAAATATAAATAAAAATATTTTTCAAAAAAGAATTTTATTTCTGTTACTAGAATACATGTTCGAGCCGGGCGTGGTGGCGCATGCCTTTAATCCCAGCACTCGGGAGGCAGAGGTAGGAGGATTGCCGTGAGTTCGAGGCCACCCTGAGACTCCATAGTGAATTCCAGGTAAGCCTGGGCTAGAGTGAGACCCTACCTTGAAAAACCAAAAAAAAAAAAAAAAAAAAAAAAAATACATGTTTGGTCAAAATAAAGGAAGTAAATGCAAATAAGAGAGAAGATGGGATTGAGGGCCTGGATGGAAGTAATTAATAGAAGACTACAAGACAAGTTTATAGCAAGTCTACTGAAAAGCCAGTTCAGTCTGGAACTGACCAAGAGACCGCAGAAAATCAGATACAATGAAAACCCAATTTTCGGAACATGATTTTGGCACCCCAATAGTAGTTTGGCAGCTATATCAGTTCTTACAGGCTGAGAAGATTATTCAACGCTGCTCCCTCTTGAAAGTAGGAATAGCAGCATGACTTTCTCTGGTGATAATGTAGCTGGAGCCCAGTAGGAGACAGCAATGTTCCTCCTCCCTAGACTTTAGCAACTGCCCTTGTTTGGGAAGATGGGGCTCATAAGCTTAGGTACTCAGGGAAAGAGCCCAGAGCAGAGTCCTTGCAGACCAATAATGTACTCAGGAAGTGAGGAGGAAGCAAGCGTTTAATATTTGGGGTACTCTAGTATGTTGGTGGTGTTTGTTACTGCTGCTTACCTTACCCCATCCCGATCACTACAGATATGAAAGTAGCTATAAAGACCTAGTATAGAGTTCTGAGTTGAGTTGGGGTTAGAGCCATAAAAAAAATAAGTAAAGGGGGGGGGGGGCTTAGCAATTAAGGTACTTGCCTGCAAAGCCTAAGGACCTGGGTTCAATTCCTCAGTACCCATGTAAAGCCAGAGGCACGAGGTAGCACATGCTTCTGGAGTTTGTTTGCAGTGGCTGGAAGCCCTGGTGTGCCCATTCTCTCCCTCCTTCCCTCCCTCCCCCCTCTCTTGCATAAATAAATTTTAAAAAAAACCTAAGGAGATTAATAAATAAGTGTGATGTAGCTACTTTCTCTAAATTGAAACTTTCCCAACTGGAGGAAGGAGGGAGATGGGAAACACTCAGAAAGCTCAGGATACGTGAAAGACCCAGGAGATCTCTCCCAAAGGTGATGCAGCAGTGAACCTTTACAGCTAGGGGAAGGGGGTGCTTTCCTGGAGCTGCCCATGAGTCACGCAGGGAACGCCAGTGCTCACCTTTCGAGATCCATCACCCATTCTGGGGTTGGCTTCCCAGGATTCAGCAAGCTTTGAGTCACTCATGCTCCTGTAAGTAACTCCAATAAACTCGCTGGCTCACCAAGACTGACTTGGGTGGGTCATGTCTTTGGTCTGTGGCAGGTGCCCTATCTGAGGTGAACAGATTTTTTTTTTTTTTTCAGCTCAGGCTGAACTGCAATTCACCATGGCCTCGAACTCACAGCGAACCTCCTACCTCCGCCTCCCGAGTGCTGGGATTATAGGCGTGCATTGTAGATTTTTGTTCATACCTCCCCAAGAAAAGTCCTACATCAATAAGATAACTGTTGTCCCTAGGGAAAACAAAATATGGCTCAAGAATGAAAAAGAAATCATGAATAGCTTCCTCGTTACAACCAGGCTTCTCAGCACTTACAAATTGGTCTACTAAATTGGTTTAAAAAGTCTTATGGTCCTGAGCCCTAAATTCTGCTGTCCTGGCATCCTAAATTCTTCGCAAGGAACCCTTGGGCCAACCCCCAGTTGAGGAACTTGAAGAAGAATGGAAGAAAGGCTTGAGTCTTTTTTTCTTTCCTTTTCTTTTTTTTTTTTTTTTTTTTTTTTTTGAGATAGGCTCTCACTCTAGCTCAAGCTGACTTGAAATTCACTGTATAGTCTCAGGGTGGCCTCAAACTCATGGAGATCCTCCTACCTCTACCTCCTAAGTGCTGGGATTAAAGGCGTGTGCCACCATGCCCGGCCTTTGAGCCTATTTTTTAAAATGCCAGTTGAGTTGAAATAGGATTTTTGTTAAATGATTTGACTTGTGTGTAACCAGAGGAAACACAAACTTCAAAGAAAAAGATGAAACTTTTAGTTTGCAAATTAGAAGGATTATCTACTAAAGGAAGAAAAGAATGATACTAGATTGCTAATTTTATATAACTCTGCTGTGCATTTTTCTAATCAATTCTATGGGTGGGCAGTAGGATTATGAATAAAACCAGCAGCTTGTTTTGGCATTATAAAGTTAGCATTGCAAAGACATGAAACGAATATGCAAACTATTTTTAATTATAAATAAAATACATGGCATAGGAAATCAGGGCGAAAGATGAATTTTGTTTTGTTTTGTTTTGTTTTGTTTTGTTTTGTTTTGGTTTGGTTTGGTTTGGTTTGGTTTTGCCAGGCAGGGTCTCACTCTGGCCCAGGCTGACCTGAAATTCACTATGAAGTCTCAGGCTGGCCTCAAGCGCATAGTGATCCTCCTAAAAGATGACTTCTTAAAATGAAAGATCTATACAATAGATCATAAGAATGAAAGAATGCTGTTATATTTGAACATATCAATGAAATTATTAATGCTAGAATATTATCAGAATTGTCACAAGATAAAATGTAAGGAGACTAACAAAGAGAATTTTAACAAATAGTTCTATTTTCCAAATGTTCTTGACATAAATTGTTGCTACCAACTGATGTGCTTCTTAAACATTTTATTTAATTAATTTATTTATTTAGAAAGAGAGAGAGAGTAGGCACATCAGGGCCTCCTGCTACTGCAAACTCCAGATGCATGCGCCACTTTGTGGTAGGTACTGGGGAGTCAAATCCTGGTCATCAGACATCATAAGCAAGTACCTTTAACTACTGAGCCATCTCTCCAGCCCTCTTTTAAGAAAAATAAAAGACCACTGCATAAAATTTGATGAGAATAAAATAATAAGAAAAGTTATTGTGTGGGGGGTATTGAATGCAATGACCCCCATGTGTTGAATATTTTGTCCCCAACTGGTAGCAATTTGGAAAAGCTGTGGGGCCTTTGGGAGGTGGAGTTTTGGAGGAGGTCTGTCACTGGGGGTGGGTCTTAGGTCCCCTTGCCAATGCTGGCCGGCTCTGGCTGCTGCTTCTAAAATAACATAACGAGATGTAACGGCCAGATGACTCTCCTGCCACGCCTTTCCTCACCATGATGAAACTACCCCTCAAAACCATAAGCCAAAATAAACCCTTTCTTTTGGGGTGTTTGGTCCAGGCAACAAGAAGGTAAAATATCTCAGCTACACAATCCCAAGCAAATACAAAAACGACACAAAATCTGCATCATGGAAGATAAACACTTTCAGACTGGGATTATTTACCAATACAAGTAAAAATTCTCAACTATAAAAATGGAGCAATATTCAGCAGCTAAGTTATTAACCCACTATATCTAATAGGAATTGTTGTTGGAAAGCAAAGACAGATCAGTTCTAGAAAACATTTATTTCGCCAATATGCCAAGTAAGAAAAATCATATAATCTTATCATGAAAACCTAAAAAGACAGAAAATTTTTAAAAAATTCACAACCACTCTTTATAGAATCTTTGTGCGTGGTGGAAAGAGGAGCCAATTTGTTAACATTTCTGAAACCAACCAACAATGTCTTTCATACTTAATGCTGGTCCCACCAGAGACAACACTTGTAAACTCAGACACAGAAACCAATATAGTCACAACAAGGTTCTGGCCAGTAACAAGAGCGAGCTAGAAGAAAGAGTTACACATACTGGAAAGGAAGCAGAAAAATTATTACCATTTTTAGAAGTTCGTTCAAA
The DNA here is from genome assembly GCA_036346955.1 of Dipus sagitta. NCBI lineage: Eukaryota > Metazoa > Chordata > Mammalia > Rodentia > Dipodidae > Dipus > Dipus sagitta. The sequence goes on along the minus strand of CM070780.1, from coordinate 1,406,445 downwards.
AATAAAATTGCTAGCTAAAGATACAGAGCATCTCACTGGTGGGGGCAGGGGGCAGCAGAAGAAGTCTATCCTCAATAAACGAAAAAATACAAACAACTAGGATAGAATCTTTTTTTTTTTTGGAAGGCTTTTTTAAAAGATGATTTATTTCTATTTACTTAATTATTAGAGACAGAGAGATAGTGTGTGAGAATGGGCGCACCAGGGCCCATAGCCACTGCAAACAAACTCCAGACACATGCGCCACCATTTGCATCTGGCTTATGTGGCACCTGGAGAATCGAACCTGGGTCCTTAGGCTTTGCAGGCAAGCACCTTAACTGCTAAGCCATCTCTCCAGCCCAAGGATAGAATCTTAATGGGAAATGTGTGACTTAGGTTGGGATTGGTGGGGATGGGATCCCCAAGAAGTTCACTGAAATATATACAATAAAATTTGACTAATGGAAACAGCATGACCCTTTATGGAAAGTCTGTTTTAAGGATGTTAATTCTTTCCAGCTGATTAGTAGGTTTATGGCAATTTAAATTTAAGAAGAAAATAGCAGTTTGTTTTTGCTCATTTAAATTTAATAAAATTGTTATAAAATTTTATGTTATAAATTTTATAAATATTTTATAAAATGTTATAAAAATAATGAAGTAAAAAAATTAAGTATATTTAAAAGGTAATATGGAATGAAGGAAACAAGCACTTCCAAAACCAGAATATACAAAAAAAAAAAATTTATAACTAAAACAATCTGGTATGAGTGCAAAAATAACCAGCTGGATCAAAGCTCAGCATGGAGGGTAACAGCACAAGGGCGTAGCTACCAGTCCGTGGGGAAGAAATGCTTGTCCCACAGTAAGCGAGCATACACTCTGGTTCCCCTTAACAGCTCCAGAGGAGGACACCTTGTCGCCTCACTGCTTCTGTGGGAGAATACTGCAGGCTGGAGAAACTCAAAACAATAGAGGTTCCTTGACTCATGGGTTTGGAGGCTGGGAAGTCCAACAACAAGCAAGGTGTCTGCATCTGGTGAGAGCCTCTGTGTTGGGTCATAACATGGCGGGATGGCACATGCATGAGACAGGAAGAAGAAAATCAGCTTAAACACACTGTTCTACTGGGACTTTACCCTGGCAATAACTGTGTTGATTCATCCATGAAAGCAGAATCCTCCAACCTAATCATGTTTTAAAGCTGCCACATCTTACTATGGTTACAACGGTGACGTGATAGATAATCTTGATAGTGAACTTGATCTGACTGCGAGACGCCTAGGAGATTACCAAAGCCTGCTTCTCTACAGGAGTCTGAGAGGGCATTTCCGGAGGTGATAGAACCATGAGGGCTCTAGTGAATCCATGGTTTAACCCACTGGCAGATTTAAATTTTTTAAATTTATTTTTATTTATTTATTTATTAGAGACAGAGAGAGAGAGAGAAAGTGAGAATGGGCGTGCCAGGGCCTCCAGCCACTGCAAACGAATTCCAGACACACGCGCCACCTTGTGCATCTGGCTTAAATGGGACCTGGAAAATGGAACCTGGGTGTTTAGGCTTCGTGGTCATGCACCTTAACCACTAAGCCATCTCTCCAACCCAGATTTAAAATTTGAGTAGGCCACTGGAAGGTGGTGGAACACAGAAGGTGGGGCCTAGTTAAAGGATATAAATCAGGGTTGGAGAGATGGCTTAGCCATTAGGGCTCTTGCCTGAGAAGCCTAAGGACCCAGGTTCAATACTCCACATCCCATGTAAGCCAGATGCTCATTAGTGACACATGCGTCTAGAGTTCATTCGCAATGGCTAGAAGCCCTGGAGTGCCCATTCATTCTCTCTCTCGCTCTCTCTCTGTCTCTCTCTCTGTGTAATAAATAAATAATTCAATGAAAGGAAGTAAATCACTAGGGCATGTTTCTCCGCTTCCTGGCTTCCATGAGATAAACCCTTCTGCTCTACCGTGCTTCCGCCAACCAGGACTTTCTCCTCGCCTTAGCCCCAAACAGTGGCTTCAGCTGGCTTTCTCTGAGTCCATGCATCAGAACCAATCCTTCTTCCCCTTGCATTGTTCTTCTCAAGTATTTTTTTTTTCAATAGTGGAAAAGTCTAACACAGGTGATTAAATTTCAATGTGAGTTTTGGACAGGACTTTCACACTACTGTACTGTGGACACATGGAACGCAGACACATTCTTAGCTAACTTGGAATCCTCGCACACCATAGGTGAGATCCTTCCTCATTATGGAGTTGCCTGGCACACTTGTCCAGATTAACTGAACGCATCAGAGAACGAACCCGAATAGAGCCCTCTGCCCTTGTTTCACTGACCCACTGCTCCAGACAACGGCCCTTCCCTAGTGTTAGGCTTTGTCTGCTAACTCCTCTTCAATCTCATGCACCCCACACCAACTCCAAAACCCCTTTCACTCAATCTTACTAATAAAAACTATTACGACAACCGGTTAACTGTTCTCATAGTGCACTGGTTACTTTCAACATTGCTGTGAGCAAAGACCAGGAACCAAGGCAACTTCCCCACCTTCATGGCGGCAGGCACATGAGGCAGAGCAGATCGCATTGTTGCCACGGTCAGGAAGCAGCGTGATGAATCCTGACACTTCCTCATTTTTATCAAGACCAGGACCCCAGCCTACGGAATGGTGTCACCTACAGTTACGGTGGGTCTTCCCACATCAATAACCTGACTCACTCTCCTGCTGCTATTTTCCACCTGTGGCAGAGGTGATGTCCTCTGCCCATGCCATGCTATCCCATGCCATCATGAAGTTTTCCCTAGAGACTGTAAGCCAGAATAGAAACTTTCCTCCCATCAGCTGCTTCTGGTTGGGGGCTTTATCCCAGTAATGAGATGGTAACTACATCCGTTAAGGTCCTGATTGGGAAGAGCAGGATGGAATCGATCTGTCTGTCCTCTAACATGTCCTGTGGAACCCAACAGCCCGGAAAGGTCCCCAGCCCTCCTTCCTGAGGACCAGCACTCCCCATCCCTTACAGATAATGTGGTAGCGCTACAGATAGCCTGTTTCCCCAGCCCTCAGGCGCCACCCCCAATATCGTTCATGTCTAAGGAACAAGGTTCATTCAGAAAAAAAACTAGGCTAGAAAGTATGGTAAGAATCCAGGCATGATAATTAGTTCAGATAAAAGGGACAACAAATTAGGAACATGTAACTGTCTCCACTGTTCTATGTCTAAAGACCTCTACAGCCCACTTCCTTATGCTGCCATCTCTCACCTACCTGATGACTGTTGACTGGCCAGCTGGTTGAAAGGTGCTCTGCAACCTGCAAAATCAAGTATTAGGGTCAGAATCTTGTGCTCAATGCCAGGAGGCTGTAGAGTCAGACCACAAATAAAGACAACCATGGCATTGAATTTCATTCACCCTTTGACACATGACCTTCCAGAACCATGCTTTGTAGGTCTGGTCAGGAATGGTGCATTTGTTTGTGTGTGACAAGGTCTCATTTAGCCTGGACTGTCCTTGAACTCACTATTATAGCAGAGGCTGGTCTTCAACACCTGATCCCACTACCCCCACCTCCCAATGTGGGACTGCAGCAGCGCCACCACACCTGGCTTGACAATGTCACATTTTATTGACAAGTCATGATTATGTGGTCCAATTGTCCATAACAAATAGTGTTTGCTGTTTATAATTGTATTTACTTTCTTTAAGAGCTCCTTGAAATCACCCAAGATTGCGTTTACAATAATCTATCATCCATATGTTAACAGTAACAGGCTTATTTTGATATTGTATCATCAACGCGGTCTACCTTTATTTCAGAGGTTTCTTATGCATCTTTGTGCTGTTATATTATCCAAACCCAGATGATGTGAATCAGTGATTGCATAAAAATATAAATGACAGAAAAATCAACAAAGTATTTTAGGGTGGACTCAAACACAATATGCAACAATTCTAATTCAACATCATGTGCACTATAGGAAAGATGTGCTTTACATAAGTGGTCCTTTTTTATTTTCTAATCTAGTAGCTGCCCTATATGGATCAGTAAGTTCTTATTTCATTATTTCCCTCTACTTATGCACATGCACAAACAAAGTGATGTGTTTGCAGCTTTGGACGGCAACTGTGTTTAGAAGGTATAAAGTATGGCTGGGAAGATGGCTCAGTGGGTAAGAGCACTTGCTGCACAAGCATGAGGACCAGAGTTCAAAGCCCAGCACCCACATAAAAAGTTACACATGTCTATAACTCAGTTCTGGGGGTGGAGACAGGAGGATTGCTAAAGGACACTTGTCAGTCAGTCTAACGGAAAAAAAACAACAACAACAACAATGGTGCAAACTCCAGATTCAGCAAGGAACTGTCTGAGGGAAATAAAGTGGAAAATCAACATAGGGGGGCACTTGATGTCATGCTATGGCCTCCACATGCATGTGCGTGGGTTGTGAGCATCTGCACACACAAGTGCATACATCACATACACACAAACACACTGCATACTACATACACACACAAAAGAAAGAAACACCTAAAGCAGTTAGTTACAAGAGAATAACCAAGATTCAGAGTGTTTCCGTAGGAAGCTATTCACTGGGTGACCAGTCCTTCAGTCCAACCTGGTGATGCTGACACCATTCCTCACTGCCCCACCCTGCTGACCGGTGAGAGATGGACACTTAGCCATCACTGAAGTGTCATGAAACAGCAGCATCTGTCTGCCTTGGGTTCTCCAGTCCTAGAGACTTGAGACTCAGTAGGTACCTTGAACTCACACTGAGAGGGCTAAAGAGCTATTGCTGAATATACAGCACCAGCAAAAGCCAGGTGACATTTTATGTGTGTCAATAGACGCATAATCTATTCTTAGTCTCTAGGAAAATGGAAATTGGATCACACCTATTATCCAGATTTGTCTTCAACATGTTGTAATTTTAATTTCAATTGTTCAGAGACTTGTACAGTGAGTCTATCTTCTAATATTTTTAATATATCCCTGAATAAATGTTGGATGTTGTCAATGGGAGAGTGATTACCTAATTGCTCAACTGGTGTGATGGTTCATATTGATTGTCAACTTGACAGGATCTAGAGTCACCTAGGAGACAAAACTATGAGCATGTCTGCAAGGGAGTTTCTATACTGGGTTAACTGAGGTTGAAAGACACACCCCAAATATTGGTCTTAAACATTCCATGGCTGGGGTCCCAGAATGAATAAAGAGAAGAAGGCAAGCTGAGCACCAGCATTCATCTCTCTCTGTTTCCTGACTGCAGACGTGATGTCACCAGCTGCCTCCTGCACCTGCCATTAACCTTCCCCACCACAATAGACTGTAGCCCAAAAATAGTGAGCCAAAATAAACCTTTTCCCTTAAGTTGCTCTTATCAGACATTTTTTATAGCAACAGAGAAACTAACAAATACAACTGATACTTGATTTATTTTTCCTCAATCTATTCATATATAATCACGTGAACAAAAGAATAAATACCAGCCATATATATATTTGTATCTAAAACATAATCTGACAAACATTTTTGATGTCATGTACTTAATAAATAAAACATCATACTTCTCCCAAAAATGGCAGATGATATAGACAATACATCAAATACAGAAAGGTTTCATAATATAATTATTAAAGCTTTTACCAAAGAGAGAACACAGATTCATTTTGAGAACACACTCATAATCCTCACCCTTGGCCTCCCACATGCTGGGATTACAGGTGTGTGACACCATGCTGAGCATTTTAAAATTTAAAAAAAAATGGCGGGCTGGAGAGATGGCTTAGCGATTAAGGCACTTGCCTGCAAAGCCTAAGGACTCATATTTGACTCTCCAGATTCCACATAAGCCGGACGCACAAGGTGACATGAACCCGCAAGGTTGCACATGAGCACAAGGGGGCGCACGAATCTGCAGTTCAACGGCAGTGGCTGGAGGCTTTGGGGTGCCAATTCTCTCTCTCTCTTGCTCTCCCTCATTAAAACGAGACCAGTCCGTTGGGCTTGACTAAATTAACTTTTCTTTTGCCCGTGTATGTATGTGTAGTGTGCGTCTCTGTTCATAGGCAAGAGAACACAAGCGTGCCGATTCACATGCACTTTTGCACATATGGACAAGGAGGCCAGAGGTGGACGATGTCTTCCTTTAATAGTCCCCACTTTATTTACTGAAGCAGGGTCTCTCATTTGAACCCAGAGCTCCCCGATTCAGCCAGTCTGCCCTAGGAATCCCTTGTTGCTGCCTCCTAACTACAGGCAGTTTGACACACCCGCCCAGATACTGAGGATCCACATCCCAGTGTTGTTCCCCTCAGGGGCGATCCATCTTGTTTTTTTTGTTGTTGTTGTTGTTTTAATAAGATCTCTCATTGGACTGGAGCCCACCTGGGGAAGGGATGAGGGCTAAGAGAGAAAAACCACAGGATGTACCCATATAAATTATGTTGTTAATAAAAAATAATAATTTTAAAAAGCATTCCAGAAGATTGACACCCAAAATTGTCTTCTGGTTTCTACACATACACACACACATACACACACACACACACACAATACACACCAGCACATATATGCATACCCACACACACATGAACTACACACACACAAAAAGAAGCCACAGCACAAGAATGGGAAACCACCTGAAAACATGAGCTCATGTTATCTTGCCTGATTTTAAAGCCCACACTATGAACAGACTCCTGTAATTGGCTGAAAACAAAAGTAAATCTAATTCCAAACTACAATTGTCATATAAATATCTGATCTTTCTTAGAGACCATTGCTGAAGATTGCATGTTTCCCATTTTTCATACTGGTTTTGACTGGATACTAATTTTGCAAAGTGATATAAAACATGTGTTTATTCCTTTATACCCTTAGCACCAATACATCGTGCAGGTTGAAAACAAAGTCAACAGGGGCTGAGGAAACGGCTCACTGGAGAAAATACTTGCAACATATGCATGAGCACCTGAGTTCAAACCCCAAGAACCCACATTAAAGTCAAACACTGTAGCAAGTGTCTAAAATCCCATTGCGATATGTCTATGGCAAGAAGGGAGATGGAGACAGAATTTCTCAGGAGCTCAATAGCCAAGTAGCCTGGAAAATGCAGTGATGGACAACAGGAATGGAGAGACCCTACTTCCAACAAGGTTGAAGGCAGGGAAGACACCTAAAGTTATCCTCTGACCTCCTCACACACATGCTCATGCCTACACTCACACATGTGCACACACATACACATATACATCATTTTTTTAAAAAAAAGGTCAACATGAGTCTTTTCCAAGCAGACAGTACTCTGTAAAGATCAGAACTCTGGGGCTGGAGAGATGGCTTAGTGGTTAAGGTGACTGCCTGCAAAGCCTAAGAACCTCGGTTAGATTCCTCAGGACCCATGTAAGCCAGATACACAAGGTGGCAGCATGTGTCTGGAGTTCGTTTGCAGTGGCTAGAGGCCCTGGCATGCCCATTCTCCCCCCCCCCCCGCCACCCCCAGCCCTGTGTCTGCCTCTTTCCCTCTCTTACTCTCTCAAATAAATAAAGTAATTAATTTAAATAAAAAAAAGATCAGAACTCTGCACTGACAACTATGCCACTTGGAACAGTGTGGGCATTTTAGTGCTTAAAAGAGCTAAATCAGTTAATGGTGCATTTATCAAATGGCTAGTAATAATTAATAGCAGCCATGTGAAATGCCATCTTTTTAACTAGCAGAAGAAATCTTTCCTAGATCCCCTAGAGAGAACTTCATCAACTGCTACTTCCTTTGTCACTTAGAGAGGAAAATCGTCAGTCCAGGCAAACTCAGATCTGAATCAGCCCATCTCGACTCCCTGCCTTGCATCAGATTTGAAAAACGTAAATGCCTGGCCCTTCTTCACAAATGGAATTGTTGATATTATTCAGTTTTCCATATGTGGGTGAGCTGTCACCTCTGTCAACTTCAGCACGTCTCCATCAGTGGCGCCCAAAGCAGACTCGCAGGCCTGAACACACACTGAGCATCTCAAGTGAACAGGCAATTTCTCTCCAGACACGGCGAGAACCCAGCTGGTAGGAGCCAAGCCTCAGATTTGTAGATGAGTCCCTAACATCTCCTAATAATACATTAACGCATCTGGTGCCCCGCACATACGCCATGCGTATCTGCTCCTTGGAGATTTCCTGATGAAGGAGACAAGAACTGTGGCTATTTAGTACCAGGGGGATACTACTTAGGGTAAGATTATATTTGATTTTTATTTCTGCTCCGTGGAAACCAGCCTCTGGCTGCTCCAGCCTTGTTCAGATGCCTTCTCTAACTATAGCCATGCCCCAGTCCTTTCCTACAGAGAATGAAGTCCTCTTCTCTGTAGAGCCTACCAAACTTGAGGACTTGGCCACTGGGGAATAGAGAAACAAGATTTAACAGCAGAGTGCTCGAAGACTTCCATGGCAACTTCCGGGATGAACAGAGTTTGATATACATGTGTCACTCAGAGGGTGCCATCTAATGCTCACCCCAAATATGATAATCAAGATAAAACATGGAGGTACATCCAAATTATACAAGTGAACAAAAAGAAACCTCTTAGGAGTGAAGATTTTTTTTTAAGTTTATGGGCCTGCTCTAGTTTTCTCTTGTTTTGTGAGTTTTCTTCCCATTATTATTATTATTATTTATTTTAGAGAGAGAGGAGAATTGGCATGCCAGACCTCTGCTGCTGCAATCGGACTCCAGATGCTTGCACCACGTAGTGGGCATGTGCAACCTTACACCTGCCTCACCTTTGTGCGTCTGGCTAATGTGGGATCTGGAGAGTTGACCATGGGTCCTTAGGCTTCACAGGCAAATGCCTTAACTGCTAAGATGTCTCTCCAGTCATTGTTTTTGTGCTTTGTGAAAGAGACTGAAACCAAGAGATGAACTAATCTGCATAATAAAACGGGCAGTTTTGGGGAGAAGTGATGGCATTATAAGATGACCTTAGGGAGGCTGTAACAGTGCTGGTCTTGCCAGCATGAGTTCAATCCCCAGAACCAATGTAAAGAAAGCTGGGTATGGTGGTGCGTGTTTATCATTCTAGTGCTGGGCAGGCGGAGAGAGGAGGATTCCTGGGGCTCCTGGACCAGCTAATCGAGCCTGCTTTGTGAGTTCTAGGCCAATGAGAGACCCTGTTTCAAAACAATAATGGATGGAGTTTCTGAAGGACACCCGAGGCTGTCTTCTAGCCTCCACACATACATGTGAACACATGTGCGTGCACACACACACACACACACACACACACACACACACAGGAGCTCAGAGTTCCCTGGGATATTGGGAGGAAGGTGTGAGATAGGGCATGAGATGTGAGAGGAGGCAGCGTTTTTAGTAAGAGCACAAAGGAGAGGAGGGATTCTGCTGATTCCCCAGGACCCTCGTAAAACAGATGTGCAAGGTGGCCCATGCATCTGGCGTTCATTTGCAGTGGCTGGAGGCCCTTCATTCTCTCTCTCTCTCTCTCTCTCTTTCTCTTTCTCTCTGCCTCTTCCTTTCTCTCTCCCTCCCTCTTAAATAAATAAATAAATAAAACATTTTAAAAAAATTTTTTTAATGGAAAAGAGAGTTGAAGTCCTACTCTGTGCCAGGCTGGGAGGCGTTTTCACTCACATTTGACCACGCCATCTTCACAATGTCTTTGGAAAACTGGCAGTGCAAGGAGACAGGAGCTTGTGCCAGTCACAGCCGACATTAGTGACCGGGTCTAAGCCAGAAGCCCATGATCTTTCGGTGCTGATACGGTGCCTGGGAAGGCCACATGTCATGAAGGCGCCTCTCAGCACTGCGGCACCTGTGGCTGGCGTTCAAACCCAGGGGTTCTAAGCAAGGCCTACTTGTACAACGTGACGTTTAAGTCAGTGGGTATATTAGTCAGTGTTCTCTAGAAGAATAGAACCAACAGAATAATACGCATTTAAGAGAGGGGGAGGACTGTGGAGACGGCCTAGCAGTTAAGGCGCTTGTCTGTGCAGCCTAAGGACCCAGATTCGATTCCCCAGCACCCAAGTACAGCCAGATGCAAAAGGGGGGGCGCATGTCTGGAGTTCGTTTGCAGTGGCAAGAGGCCTTGGGGCACCCATTCTCTCACCCCCCCCAATAAATAAATAAATTATTTTTTAAAGGGGGGAGGGGTTGACGGATTATCTTACCAGATACGGGATGGACAGGCCAACAATAGCTGTCTGCAGCCTGGAACGTTGTAGAACCCAGCAGGGAGGCTGGAAAGTCGAAGCATCAGGCAGCTGCTCAGTTCGGGAGGCCCCAGGAAGGCTAGACGCTCCCACGTGCTGGCAAAGCCTCCCACCAGCTAGGAGGAGCTTCCGGTCAGGACAAAGAAGGAAAAAAAAAGCCGCCCACGTTCCCTTGGAGCTTCCTTACCGGAAGGACAGCCCACCCTGGAGGAAGCAGTCCTGGAGTAAATTCTGCCTGGCAACACCCTCGCAGACCTGCTCACGAGCCAGGCGCAGCCTGAACAGAGTGATGACAGGAGGTCTGAACCAACATTTTTGAAAAAGTCTAATAAAATGGAAAATGTCATCACAAGGAAGTAACTAATTTGTGAAGATGTGTGTTTGTGTGTGCATGTGCTTGCGTAGGAGAGAAGTTTTCTTCAAAAGCATTTGAGAATCGGCTCATAGAAATTAATGTCGGAAAAGCAGAATCTTAGGGAATGCCTGAACCAATCCTACTCAGAGAGAGAAACTTCTAAAAGCTTGAGTACAGCTCAAATTCCCGTGACTTCCTGTTAAGATTTGTACTTGAAACACCCCCCCCCCCCCCCAGGGCTGCTATGCTGAACATGTTGAAGGCTTGGTTCAATCACTGGGAGGTGACTGCGACATGGGGGATCTGATTTAAACAATTGATTAACCCATCCGATCATAATAAGTTTTGATGGCATTGTTAAGAAGGGATGGAAGCTGGGCGTGGTGGCACACGCCTTTAATCCCAGCACTCGGGAGACAGAGGTAGGAGGATCGCCGTCAGTTCGAAGCCACCCTGACACTACAGTGAATTCCAGGTCAGCCTGGGCATGCCAGACCACAAAATATTCCAAATAAGACACAACCAGGAACTTCCTGCCTAACTCAGCATTTCTTTTCTTAAAACACTACACTACACACACACGAGCAAGAGAGAAAGAAGAGGCATAGAGATAGAGAGAATTGGCATCTCAGGGCCTCTAGCCACTACAGATGAACTCCAGACGTATGTACCACCTTGTGAATCTGACTTTATGTGGGTACTGGGGAATCAAACCTGGGTCCTTTGGCTTTGCTGGCAAGCTGCTTAACTGCTAAGCCATCTCTCCAGACCCATTTATTTTTTTTAAATTTTTTTCTTTATTTATTTGCAATCAGAGGGAAGGAGGGAGGAATAGAATGGGTGCTCCAGGGCCTCTAGCTACTGCAAAAGAACTCCAAATGCACGTGCCTCTTTGCGTATCTGGCTTTACATAGGTACTGGAGAATTGAACCCGGGTTGTTAGGCTTTGCAGGCAAGTGCCTTAACCACTGAGAAATCTCTCCAGCCCAAAGTCAGTATTTCTTAGATGTAGATGCCATAGACCAGTTAAGAAAAAAAAAAAACCAGATAGTCCCTCCCCTTTCTCAGTAATTACCTTGCTGCCAGACAGTCAGTGAGAGATGGGCCCGTTCTCCATAGCACAGGTAACCCTGCTCAATCTAGAGAAGCTGGAAGCACCGGCAGGTCTCACCCACAGGAACAGTTTCCTGTCTGTGACACTGTTTAGCAATGACTGGAGACCAGGGCAAAGTTTAGAATGCATTCTGTCCTTTCCAATGTTATCATTAATGCTGCTTCAGCACGGCACCTCTGGGTGCTGTTGTAAGTACCGCAAGCACGGACGTTCCCTTCCAAGCCTACACTCCCCATCTCTGAAAGCTTGTGGAGCAAGGTTCTTGGCAGTCTAGGGTTTTGGCAGAGAAACCGAGAAAATGGGGCTTGCTCTTAGCAGTCATTTCTTGAACTTACACGCAGCCTTGCAGTCAACAAAGCACATGCAAGGTCTTATCTCAATTACTCATCTGTGTAATAGCACTGGCCTAACACTCGGAAATCATGGAGCTACCAAATTCACACATTAGGGCTCAGGAGGTGGCTTAGCGGTTAACACGCATTCCTGCAAGGCCTAACGACCCCAGTTTGATTCTCCAGAGCCCATGTAAACCAGATGCACAAGGGGGCACACACATCTGGAGTCCTTTGCCGTGGCTAGAGGCCCTGGCACTCCCATTCTCTCTCTCTCTCTTTCTTTCCAATAAATTAATAAAAATATAGTTTAAAAATTCACACAGTAGCACTTTTGGTTAGAGAAATTTCTCTTTTCACATGATGCTGACTACTGGGAAGACTCAAAGCTCATCAGTGTGCTGAGAAGTGACAGTGGAGTGTTCAGCACTAAATGAAACATCTCCATCACACCCTCCAAGGCTCAGTGACTATTGTGGAAGACATGGCAGAAAGAATGTAAGAGCCAAAAGAAGATGAGGAGTGCTTACAAGGCTGTCTTCCAGACACAAAGTGGCCGTGGTATTCATGACATCACAGTGGCTGAAGCTACCTACACAAGGCCTGCATAATAGGACGGGAAAAAAAAACACAAAAACGTCAAAACAGTAAAGGGGCTAAATGGAAAGAAGTAATTCAGTGAATGGGGTTATAGGATAGGGGAAAAAGAAGAGTGGTGGGAGGGAATTAAGATCAGGGTGCAGTGTGTGTGTGTGTGTGTGTGTGTGTGTGTGTGGAGAGAGAGAGAGAGAGAGAGAGAGAGATTGTCAACAAAATGTTTAAAGACAAAAATCACAAAGTAAATGACTTCCCATGCTCACCTGGCCAGTGAGGTGCTGGAACTGGAATGGATCCAGCTAGCTGTGTTATATTCTGAAAAGTAGCCAGCTGGGCTTGCTGCAGACAAGCCCATCAGGCTGAGACCTTGATAATAATAATAATATCATTAAAGCCGTGAGAGACTAGTATGGGCTCTGCTCCGGGTGGACCATGTTCCAGGCAACACCCAATTTGCTCTTCACGGCAACCCTTTAAGGTAGTGTGATGGTTAACGTCCACTCTCAACGTGAATGGATCAGCAATCAAATAAGAGACCCACCTCTGGCAGATCTTGGAGGGCACTTTTTTTTCAGGAAGAATTAAGTGCCCATGAGTGGATGGTCCTACCAGCAACAGCCCATATATAAAGAGTTCTGGTGTTTTTGTTGTGGTTGTTGTTGTTTTTTCTGAAGGAAAAGCTGTGTTTTTTTTTCCCCCATCTGCCTCACCCATCACTAGTGAGCACGCCCACCCTGTTACCGTCATGCTTTGCTGACAAGGGACCCCAGCTTCTCCAGCCTTCCAACGTAGACTGCAGACCAGTGGCTCTCCAGGAGTCCTTCAGGCCTCCAGTGTCAGACTGGGACTGCCAAGGCCTCCAGCTTTATGAACTGAGCAGGTGCTGCAGTCTCAGCCTCTCCAGTGTGAACACGGCCATTGCTGGACTGCCCAGCCGGTGTCGTGTAAGTTAATCTAATAAATCTGCTCTGTCAATATATATTTATTCTATTGGCTCTGTTCCTCTAGAGAACCCTGATTGATACAGACAGGGAGCATCATCTCATTCCGTTTACAGATGGGTTAAGGGAAACTTAGAGACCGTAAGTCCACTGATCTAGGGCTTCTAGGCTAGAAAAGGGCCTCGCTGGGCCTTGACCCCAGGCTGATCTGTGTGCTACGTCACCTTCCACTTCAGCTTCCTTATTCTCCCAAACAATAACTCATCAGGTTTCCTGGGCATTTCTCACTTCCTTTCACAGATGAGAAAATGTCACCCAAAAGGAAATACTGAGAAATAGAGAATTTCATTTGGAAGAGACACTGAGACTCAATTATTTCCATTTGCTTTTTTTTCCATGAAGAAAGAAACTCAGAGACATACAGTGACTCATCTCCCTCACACAGCCCACTAGTGACACAGGTTGGGTGTGAACCCAAATCCTGCTCTCCACTACCCTGTGGAACTTCTCTAGGCCCTCAGATAATGTGGAGAATAATCGTTTCTAGACCGTTGACTTAATCTCCTGGAGATTGGATGAACAATGCATTAGTTAGCTCAGGCTGTCATAACAAACACCACTAAACTCAAGCTGCAGAGATTTATTTTCATATAGTTGCTGGGTTTGGAAGTCCCATATAAACTAAGACAGTATTGCTTCATCCTAAGGTATCTCTCCTTGACTTGCAGGTGGCATCTTGCTTGCCGTGACCTCTCATGGCCTTTTCTCTACACTCACATATCCTTGATGTCACCCTCTATTCTTGGATTAGGGCTCCACCCTCATGACCTCATTTAACCTTTCTTCTCTCCATAAAGGCTCTATCTTCGAATGTAATCATACTGAGAGGCCTCACTTCAATTTGTAAATTTCAAAGGGGACTCAAATCTGTGTAGAACATTCACTCTCCCGACCTCTACAATAGAAACACAATCTCACCCCTCACCTATCATTCTTCCATGGATCAGGGCACATCTGTGCCCTTCTGCCCCACCCTCCATTCCAGGCAGAAAGTATAGGATGGAAGGTGGAAAAAAAAGTGCTAATGCATCCCTCAGAAGCAGTCTTGCTGGTGTCACGGGAATGACAAGTTCCTAAGAGCAGGAAACTCACTGTTCGTTACACTTCCAATTGCCGCAGTTGGCATATTCTATTAAAGACATTTAGAGTCAGAGAAAAGAAAGCTTCTCTGCAGGCACAAAGAACTTCATGGAAGCGAGATTTTAGCAGGCTTCATGCTGACTGACGGGTGTCTTCTCTTAAAGTGAGAAGCTGTCAGGAACCATGTTGTTAAGAGCTTATCAAATCTGTACACAGGATTATTGCATCATCCCATTAGACCCTTTCAATTTCCATGTGATATCAAATGGAGTCACGTTAAATGCTGGACACCATGGGTGAGATCATCACGTCTCATCTAGTTAGAGACAAAATAACCTGGATCATGAAAATTCCACAGAGCACACAGAACAGGACCTGTCTTTGGGTTTTAATGCTTGTCTAGATGTCCTTACTTTCCCTTAAGAAAGAAAATAAAAAGAGGGTTGGAGAGATGGTTTAGAGGTTAAGGCACTTGCCTACAAAGCCTCAGGACCCATGTTTGACTCTCCAGATCCCACATAAGCCAGATGCACAAAGGTGAGGCAAGCGCAAAGTTGCACATGCCCGCTAGGAGGCACAAACATCTAGAGTTCAACTGTAGTGGCTGAGGCCCTGGCGTGCCAATTCTCTCTCTCTCTCTCAAATAATAAATAAGAGGGCTGGACAGGCAGTTCAGTTGGTAGAGTGTCTGCCTTACAAGCATGAGTACTTGAATTCAACAGCAGAACCCATATAAAACTGCTGGGCATGATGCTGTGAGCTTGTCAGCCCAGCACTGGCAAAGTAGATACCGGAGGATCCTAAGGGCCACTGTCCAACCATTCCAGCTTATTTGACAAGTTCCCAATAAGAGACTTTGTTTCAAAAAAGAAATGGTGGATGGTAGGGCTAAGGACATAGCACAGTGAATGAAGCACTTACCAGGCAAGAGTTCAGACCCCAATACCCACGTAAATGCCACATAGACGTGGTGGATGCCTATAATCCCAGGGTTCGGGAGGTGGAGACAGGGGATGCCCCTGCACGACCTGGCAAGCTAGACTAGCTAATCAGAGAGCTCTGAGTTCAAGTGAGAGACTCTGCCTCAGAAAAATAAAGAGGAAAGCAGTTGAGAAAGACACCCAGTGCCAATCTCTAGCTTACACACACACACACACAACACACACACACAATGGAAAAAGTGCAAAGCAGAGACACCATGCGTAGTGAAAGGACAGAATATATGTTTGCTCAAGGGAAAGAATGAGAGGAGTGTGGGAGCAGATTAGCTAGATTCTAGGATCAATGTAGCCATTGACTGCCATGGAATTACTGAACGGCCCAGATCTCAGTCTCCCCACTTGTAAAACAAGGTAGACTAATGAATGGTGAGCCAAGGCATCACCCAACCTGGACCATTTAAACAATGCTCAATGGGACTGGAGAGATGGCTTAGTGGTTAAGGCACTTGCCTGTGAATCCTGAAGACCCAGGTTCAATTCCCCAGTACCTACATAAGCCAGATGCAAATGGAGGAGCATGCATCTGGAGTTTGTTTGTAGTGGCTAGAGACTCTGGCACACCCGTTCTCTCTTTCTCCCTCAAAAATAAAAATAAAAAATATAGGGGCTGGAGAGATGCTTAGCAGTTAAGCACTTGCCTATGAAGCCTAAGGACACTGGTTCGAGGCTCAATTCCCCAGGACCCACGTTAGCCAGATGCACAAGGGGGCGCACGCATCTGGAGTTCGTTTGCAGAGGCCGGAAGCCCTGGTGCGCCCATTCTCTCTCTCTCTCTATCTGCCTCTTTCTCTCTCTGTCTGTCCCTTTCAAATAAACAAAAAAATTTTTTAAGAATATATTTAAATAATGGTCAAGACCAAGACCCAAGACACTACTCTCCTCACCTTAGCTATTGCCTTACTCCCTGTGGATCTCGAGTCCCTCCCTTCAGCTCTGAATGCACTGCTCAGTGTCAGCCCGGTCTCCTCCACGGGCTCTGTAGGAACTGTCACTACCATTGAACCTCCAGGTATTTAAAAATGTGCTTTGGTCTACTGCTCTAGAGCTGTTTATCTGATTCTCCAATTCTGCCAGCAGAATCGCTCATGGAATAGAGAGGTGACCCCAGACCCTGGAATCAAATTGAGAGAACTTAAGACCTGCTTCCCGTACTCCCTTACTTCACTCATTACCAAGGGTTGACTGTGGACTAATTCCATGCCCGGACATTTTGAAGATACATAGATAAATAAAATATCCAACTTTCAAGAACTTCTAACTCCAGCTGAAGATGGCAGCACGTGTCTGAAATCCCAGCACTGAGGAAGCTGAGTCATGTGGATTATGAGTTGGAGGCTAGCCTGAGCTGTAGGGTGAGAAGCAAGGAAGGAGGGTGGGAAGGAAGGAAGGGAGGGAGGGAGGAAGGGAGGGAGGAGGTGGAAATGAAAGGGGAAGGAAGGAGGGAGGAAGAAAGATGGGAAGAAGGATGAAGGAAGAAGAAAGGGAGAGAGAAGAGGTAGAGAGGAAAAAAGGAAGGAAGGGAGGAAGGAAGGAAGGAAGGAAGGAAGGAAGGAAGGAAGGAAGGAAGGAAGGAAGAAAAAAGAAGGAAGGAAGGGAGGGAGGGGTGGAGGGAGGGAGCTGGAGAGAGGGAGGGAGAAAGGAAGGAGGGAGGGAGGAAGGAAGGGAGGGAGGGAGGAGGAAGGAAGAGCATCCAGCTATGAGACATCATCTGAGAGAGAGAACTCACATCTCAGTGGACATGTCCAGTTCAGATGGCTGCGGTGAGCTGACCACACAGTGGAGCGCGTGTCTTCCCTTTTCCCTCCCACCAGTCCCGACTGGCTGCCCCCTCCACTCCCAGACGCTTGCCTGCCCTGTGGTGTTGCTCTGAATGCCTCACAGTCCCCGACACAAGGCGCTGTTCAGTCATGTCACTGTGCTGCAGGGAAGACAAACTCTAGGATGGAACCCTCTGTGGAACGGTGAGGACAACGGAGTTGCTTTTCCTTCCTGCGCTCAACACCACACACAGCCTACCACACACTAGACGCTGGAGAAATACTCACTTGCCCTCTATCTCAGGGAGGGTCTCCATGTTCACAGCTCTTCATTCAAATCTAGGAGCCCTGAGGCTGAGGAGATGGCTCAGTGGATAAGAGCGCTTACTGCTCAAGCAGGGCGACTTGGGCTCTGTCCCTTATACCCACATAAAAAGTTGGGTGTGGCATGCCCATGAGTCACCCCACTGCAAGGAAGGATCACTGGGGCTTGCTGGTCATCCAGTGTAACAGCAAAACCGTGTGAGCTCCAGATACAAAGGGAGACTCTGACTCAGTCAACAAGACAGAAGAGCTACAGAGGATAACTGACATTGACCTCCGTCCTCTACACGAGTGTGCACAGGGCACACGATCTGCATACACGTGCTTACACCACACACATAGACACATACAACGTAAAAAGACCCAGGAGCCCTCATCTTTCTCTTGCGTGTGTCCAGGAATATTAACCACATGAGTTGATGAAGACGGAAGACAATTACCGCCTCACTCCCCGTCACAAGTAGCCCTAGCCTCGTCCCCCACCATTGCGGGGCCCACCTTCATCTTCCAGTTGTTCCGGAAAGAGAGAAATGTGCCAATGAAAATTCACAAGAGGAGCAGAAGCCAACTGCAAAAGGCAATCGAGAGAGAGAGAGAGACTCTTTAGAAAAGAATGAAGCACAATGGTAGAAATAATAATCCAAGGCACCAGGAAACTCTGCCAGGTGGTCACAAATGGCTTTCTATTTCTGTCCCTGTCAGACGCTTCATGGGATGAGACTACGAGCAAATACGTTTCCTCTGACAAGAGGCACTTTGGTGCACACTGGGTCCTTCATTAGCCCTTCCGCATCAGGTGAGTTCCTATGCCTCTGGGCAGTTTGATTAGCGCTCACAAATCCTCAAAACCCTTAAACCAAGTCGCCAGCACGCTGGTTGTTAATGCCATTGCTCAAGCACACGTTCTGAAAATTTATATTTAAAAAAATGCCCGCTTCATTTCCAATGAAAAGAGTTTTTAGCCCAAGGAACTTGGCACATCTGTTGTAGGAATCAGTCATCTATGAAAGGCTTCTGTGTTGTCTGTACAATGTGTAGGCAGAGAGCAATAACCCAGCAGGCTTGCCTTTATCTTTGGGGGGGAAAAGAGAAGTCAAAATTCCATTTATAAAGCAACCCTTAAAATAACCTGGAGAAACATCTGGTTCTAGTGAGTGGTCCGGGTGAAGATGTCAGTTACCAATTAGTTAACCACAGAAAACAGATGGGGTTCCAAATGAATTTTGTCAGAGATTATCTGTGCTAGGTGTCCTTGCCCCAGGTCAATAATCATCTCCCTGGGGATGTGACAGTGGCAGCAAGAAGTGACGTGAACCGTGTGGGACCAGGCAGTGGGGAACACGGCTGGACAAGTGTGTGGCAGCGGGACCACAAGGGGGGAGGAGCCGGACAGAGAGGGATAAAAGCGCATTAGAAAATCAAGAATGTAGAACCAGGGGCTCGAGAGATGGCTTAGCGCTTAAGGCACTTGCCTGCAAAGCCAAAGGACCCAGGTTTGAGTCCCCAGTACACACATAAAGCCAGATGCACAGGGTGGCACATGCGTCTGGAGTTCGTTTGCAGTTGCTAGAGGCCCTGGTGCACCCATTCTCTCTCTCCCTCCGTCTCTCTCTCTTTCTCTCTCTCTCTGTGGTTGAAAAGAATAAAGGGTTCAGTGGAGTGGGTGCATGGGAGAAGGGACAAAGGAGGGTGGTGGGAGGGATTTTGATCAGGGTACATTGTGTACACGAGTGGAGGCTGTCAATAAAAAATAAAATGAAATCAAAAAGCAAAAATCAGTGAACAATTTCCCCAACGTCTGTGATGTTTGCAGTACTTGCTTGCTTAAAAAAAAACATTGTAATTTCTTATGGTGATTTCAGCTTCTCAGTGAATTTTTGTTTGTTTGTTTGTTTGTTTTGGTTTATCCAGGTAGGGTCTCACTCTAGCCCAGGCTGACCTGCCAGTCACTCTGTATTCTTGGGGTGGCCTTGAATTCACAGCAATCCTCCTACCTCTGCCTCCTGAGTGCTGGGATTAAAGGCATGCGCCACCATGCCCGGCTTTCAGTGAATGTTTCTATGCCAAATTTTGTGTTCTCTCTTAACCTGGATGCTCCCAAGTCAACAGAATTTTCAGCAATGGGATGCACTATCACAAACCACTACTTAAAACCAGTTACGGTGGCAGGTGCGCGCCTGTGACCCCGGCACTCTAAAGGTTGAGGCAGTAAAATTAAAGTTCAAGGTCAGGCTGGAGAGAAGTCTTAGTGGTAAAGGTGCTTGCCTGTGAAGCCTAAGAAAACTTGTTGAAATCTCCAGGTCCCATGTAGCCAGACGCAAAAGTGACGCAAGCATGCAATGTCGCACATGCGCACAAAGGGGTGCACGCGTCTGGGGGGTGCTGCCCTTGCAAACAGACCCAGAGCCACCCGATGGTAGCCGCTCAGGTTCTGCCTCACCTGCCACCAGAGCTCTTCTTTGTTCTCATGTCACTGAGGCCTTCTAAGCCTGGCAACTTCTTTTCTTTAATTTTTTATTATTTATTTATTTGAGAGCGACAGACAGAAAAAGGGAGGGAGAGAAAGAGAGAGAGACAGAGGGAGAATGGGCACGCCAGGCCCTCCAGCCACTGCAAATGAACTCCAGCAGCGTGTGCCACCTTGTGCAACTGGCTAATATGGGTCCTGGGGAATCGAGCCTCGAACCAGGGTTCTTAGGCTTCACAGGCAAGCGTTTAACCACTAAGCCATCTCTCCAGCCCTCTGGCAACTTCTATCACTTCTTTCCAGGTATGCTTTTACTTGCCAAACATATTTAAATAAATATAGTTTATTTCTATGCTAGTAGCAGCTATGGGAATAGCATGCGTTATTGCATTATTTGCTCCATTATTAATACACATGACATCATTTTTCCCCCTCAGCCTATCTCTTTCCTGAGGACCACACGTTCTCCAATGACGTCCTGCCCAGTTTCTGTCTGAGGAAGGACGGAGGAAATGCTCCCTCCACCTGTCCAAACAGTCACAACCGAACCCCTTTGCAAACAGTTCTTGCTTCAACTATCTTTGCTTGTGCAAAATGGAAAATACATGCAGAGGTAGTGCACAGCTGTTTGTTGAAAGGGACTGAAAGTGAAAAAGAAACCTGCATTTATTGCATACTTGTAAAGTGTTGTGTATTGTGTGACCCATGTTATAGATATTATCATAATTATTTCTATGTCGACCTTGTACAATCAGTATCATTATCCTTGGAGTTGAATGACCTTGCCTGAGGTCGCTCAGGTGGGCTGCCTGACCTGAAACTCATGCTCATGTTAGTTTACGCATTGCTCTTCCTTTCCAGTTCTGCCCCATCCCTCCCCTCCTTGGGGTTCTCTAGTTATGCATGTGGCTAAACATGAAATCATGTCATTTGGGAGGATTCTGCTTAAAATGCAAGGGTGTTTGACTCTTATTTTTCATTCATTCTTTTTAATATTTTATTTTTATTTATTTATTTATTTGAGAAAGAGAGAGAGAGAGAGAATGGGTGCTCCAGGGCCTCCACCCACTGCAAATGAACTCCAGGCGCATGTGCCACCATGTGCATCTGGCCTATGTGGGCCCTGGGGAGTCAAACCTGGGTCCTTAAGCTTTGCAGGCAATCAACTTAACTGCTAAGCCATCTCTCCAACACTCATTGGCCTTTTTCTTTTTTTTCTTTTTTTTCTTTTTTTTTTTTTTTTTTTTTGAGGCAAGCCCAACAGACTGCCTTTTTTTTTATGCGAGAATGAGAGAGAGAAAGAGAATTGGCCACTTCAATCGAACTCCAGACACATGTGCCCCCTTGTGTGCATGTGCAACCTTGTGCACTTGCATCAGTGTGTGTCTGGCTTACATGGGCTCTGGAGAGTTGAACATGAGTCCTTAGGATTCGCTGGCAAGCACCTTAACCGCCAAGCCATCTCTCCAGCCCTATTTTTCATTGTTATTGGTCATCCTTAGGCAGACTAAAACTTGGAGTTTTATTTCATTTGGAAGCATGGAAGAAAACCAAATTTTAAACCAGCATTTTGCCAAGGCTACCTGTTTTGTAAGGCTCATCCAACCTTCTGTGTTGACAAACCGTCCTTCAAAGAGAGCAGGAACGATGCAGAGTTGTCAGACTCTACACCAAGCACCACAAAGGCTTCGCCTGGAAGGGAACATAGCTTCTCCTGCCTCCCGTAGCTGCAGCCAGTCACTCCAGGGATTGGCTGTCAGAGGCAGCCAGAGCAGATCACAGTCATCCTTGTTCAAGCTCCTTGGAGGCCGGGCACTTCAGGTGAGATGCAG
The DNA here is from genome assembly GCA_036346955.1 of Dipus sagitta. Taxonomy (NCBI): domain Eukaryota; kingdom Metazoa; phylum Chordata; class Mammalia; order Rodentia; family Dipodidae; genus Dipus; species Dipus sagitta. The sequence goes on along the minus strand of CM070780.1, from coordinate 1,384,372 downwards.
AATATTCGGTCTTCACCACTTGCCCCTCCTTGCCAGTTCCTTTTAGCCAGGTGGCCATCTGGTTCTGGTTGATCCCAAACATGTTTCTTCTCATATGTGGATCTCATGAGTATGTGAAGAGTCTGGGGAGGGGGGATGGTGGTTAATGTTTCTCCCCTGAAGCTTCTAATAAATCAGATCCTTACATTCGAAATAAAGCTCGCCATCAAGGGATTCTCGGCAGCTAGCTGCGTTTCCTCTCAGCAGGTGAAGTCCCCTCGTTTGGAGGCTTTCAGAGCATCAGTCTGAAAATCAGAAGCTAGAAATGACACTACAGGAAGTGACCCCAGAGGAAATTTGCTTGTTTTGCTGTGGGATGTCAACTGCTTCAGATCCTCAGAGGACCCTGGTGGAGAAATCCTTGGAGGAACAAAAGCTCAAGCAGACAAGGCTACGACTGGGCAAAGAATGCAGGTGGGGCGTCCTCCTACAGGACCTCCTGCTGCCGGGGTGCCACACTTTTGGAGAGCTGTCAGGCAGAGCGCACCACTGTGAAGAGAAGCCAGCCATGATGAAGGGAAGGAGCCTCTGCAGCGATAGGAAGGTTTTGAATGACACCGCTTCCGCCTGCTGAAAGGACCGGGACTCAGAAACAATCCCATCCAAGTCTTTGAAGGCAATGATGAAGGGGACCGAGAAGTTGCACATGGTCCTGTTCCGTCAGTCCTATATGTGAGGACGAGGGAGCAGCTCGCACGTTAGCAGGAAGCCATGTGAGAAAATTGAAAGGAAATCTATAACTTTACACAGCGGGTAGGGAGCTTACGGGCTTACTAACCCTTGAGGTGGTAGAGGCTATTCATAAATAGAATCAAAGCATGTTTAGAAGAATTTATGGAGTAAGGGAGCCACTGTGGGTCGTGGAAGGGAATTCAAGATATGTGACTGGGGTTTGGGCACGCTCTTTTGAAGTTGGCTTAACAGATAGTTATCTAACTTTTTGTTCGTGGAGCACCCAAGATGGCTGGCATTCACAAGCACGAAACCCACTTCTGTTTGTGCCTCCAGAACATGGCCTCTGACACAGGAGACGCAGGAGCTTTACCTCCGCACATCATCAAGTAATCAAGCCAACATCCTGGAATGCATATGCATCCGAGTAGTGTAGTTAAGCTCTACGCCCAGTTACTTTCTCATGGCTGGGACAAAATACCTGACCAGAAACAGCTGAGGGGAGGAAAGAATCTAATTCAGCTTACAGTTCCAGAGGGTAGAGTCCCGTGGTGAGGAAGGCATGGCAGGGGCAGAAGCTGGCTTTATGTTATCACAACAGCAGGGAAGAAGTACAAAGAATAGCAAACAGGATGAAGTTGTAACACCTGAAGGTCCCACCACCAGTGAGGCACTTTTTCCGGTAAGATTCCACCCCCTTAAGGTTCCAGAACCTTCCCAAACAGCACCACTAATGGGGAATTAAGTATTCAAACACGTGAGCCCGTGAGGGACTGTGTGGTAGTTTGAGTGGATTCCCCCCCCCAACACACACACACACAGATTTTGAAGTTTTATTCAAGCTTGTAAGTCACTGTGGATGGATCCTTGGGTCAGCCCTAAGCTGTGTTTGGGGGCAGGTGTGAATTCCAGCCAAAGATATGCAGAGTGCTTGAGCTCTGCCTGGGGCTGCAGGAGTGTGCTTGTTGTGGTGCCTGGGGGTACTATTTCTTTCTGCATGGACCTGTGTAAGGGGGTGGGAAAGCTTTTTCCACCATTATGGAACTTCCCCCTGAATCTGTAAGCTTCAAATAAATTCTCTTCCTCCTATAACTGTATCTGGTCTGGAGATTCATCCCAGCAACACAAAGCTAACTATGACAAGGACATTTTACATTTAAAACCACCACAGGCTCTAACCTGAAACTTGAAGGATGATTTTTTTTTAATGTTATCTCCAGGATTCCATCCTGTTTATATAGTCTAGCTTACTCAAGTAACATGATTGTGACACATATATGAGAACCTAATGACGGGTCCAGACGACGGGCTTCGCCATGTCCAGAGTAAAACAGAAATGTCGTGGCTGAAGAGATGGCTTAGTAGTTAAGGTGCTTGCTTGTGAAGCCTAAGGACCCAGGTTCTACTCTCCAGATCTCCCGTTAGCCAGACATACAAAGGTGAGGCAAGTGCAGTCACACATGCCCCCTGGGTGGCACAAGCATCCGGACTTCAATTGTAGTGGCTGGGGCCCTGGCACACCGATTCTCTATCTCTCTTCCTCTCTCTCTATCTCTCTCTCTCCCTTTCTCTAAAGTACAATAAAAATTAAACAGAAATATTCTATGAGGACAGGGGTTTAGGCTATGGTTTTCATTATTGATAAACCAATGTACAGGACAGTGCTGGGGAAATAACAGGTTCTCATGAAAAAGGATCAATGAATTACCCACCTATTGTGATTTCTCTCACTTGCCAATCCTTCTCCCCATAAGGGACAAGTAAGTAGTGCCAGGCAAGATTAGAATCCAGAGGATCTGAAAATCTTAGAGTATGATCGAGCTGAGCTCGGTGTGGTGCAGTACAGAGGCGTGTCTTCAAGCAGGACCCTGAAAATGCATGTAGGATCTCAGCCAGAAACTAGGATTTCAAGAATGTAACCTTGGCTCCCAGGAAGGAGCTAAAAGAAACGAGGCAGGGAGGGACCAGGGTGCCAGCCAAGTCAGACCACGCATTTCACATCTGCATGTGATACTGAGCTGAAAAACCAACTGGAATTAAAAATGGTTTTCAGGAGCTGGAGTGATGGCTTAGCGGCTTAGACCCAGGTTCTACTCTCCAGATCCCATGTAAGCCAGATGCACAAAGGTGAGGAGAGCGCAAGGTCTCACATGCCCACTAGGTGGCACAAGCGTCTGAGGTTCGATTGCAGTGGCTGAGGCCCTAGTGTGCCAGTTCTCTCTCTCTCTCCTCTCTCTCTCTCTCTCTCTTTCAAATTAAAAAAAAATGGTTTTCAGGCTGGAAAGATAGCTTAGCAGTTAAGGCTAATTAGGCCCCGGTTCAATTCCCCAGTTCCCACGTAATGCCAGATGCACCAAGTGCTGCATTTATATGGAGTTTGTTTGTGGTGGCTAGAGGCCCTGGCATGCCCATTCTCTCTGTATCTCTCTGTATATATATTTGTCCTTCACTACTTTGCAAATAAATAAATACTTTTAAAAATCATTTTCTCTGCTGGGCATGGTGGCACATGCTTTTAATCCCAGCACTTAGAAGGCAGAGGTAGGAGGATTGCCTTGAGTTTAAGACCACCCTAAGACTACATAGTGATTTCTAGGTCAGCTTCGGCTAGGGTGAGACCCTACCTTGGAAAACCAAACAGAAAAAAAATATTGTTTTCAAATGACAAGACTCACAAGTACCAGGATCTAAAACTCCAGCAGGGGTGAGGCTATGCTAATGAGGTCAGATCCTCAGAACATTCCAGATGACTAGACCATCATAGCAGGCTTCTGACATACTGTAAGATATAGACCTCGGCCCACTCTAGGACTGTGGTAGGGATCTTAAGCTGTCTCAATTTTATAAGACATAAAGTGGAAATTTTAATTTGGGGAAGCCAGAGGGCAACCTATTATGGTTTGAGTTGTGTCACCCCAAAATGATATGATGGAAGTATTAAAGCATAGTTTTTCTTTCTTTCCTAAATGAAATGAGTTAGCAGCTATAACCAACTAGGGTTAACTCGTGCTGGAGTAGGTGACCCCTTAACCCAATATGGCAGTGTTCCCTACAAAGAGAACATTTAGATTCACACATGCACACATGGAGAACATCACCTGAAGACTGGAGGGCAGATGCATCCCTGGAACCTTCAAACATGGTCCTGCCAACATCTGAAACTTGGGCTTTTAGCTGCAAGAACTGTGAAACATTTCCGTTGTTTAAACCACTCAGGGAGGGAGGATTGAAGAGATGGTTTAGCGGTTAAGGCGCTTGCCTGAGAAGCCTAAGGAACCAGGTTCGATTCCCCAGAACCCACATGCCAGCTGCACAAGGGGACGCATATGCACAAGGTGATGCATGTGTATAAGGTGACACACACTTCTGTTTGATTGCAGAGGCGAGAGGTCCTGGCATGTCAATTCTCTCTCTCGCTCACTCACTCACTCGCTCTCTCATGAAAAATAAAAATAAACCACTCAGTTTGGGGTACTTTGCTAGAGAAAACTCACACATAGTTACATCTGGAATATTCAAACACAAATACTGAAAGATGAGCCCAATGGAATAAGCTGAGAAATCGTCCCACTAGAAAGACTTTACACTCGCCCCTACCTTAACAACTGTCCACATGGAGTGAGTTCATCTTTGTAAAATCATTGAGGGCTTACTGCAATTGTTGGCAAAGCAGTTTAAGATGAAAAATAAACTAATTTCAAAACATCCAGGATTCTGTGAAGTAATAATGAAAGTTTGAATGTAACTGTGGAAATCTGAGAGTTTCTGTGTTAAGTATGTATGACCAAGGGATGCTGCAGACATGTGATGTGAATGATACAGATACACAGAGATAAATAGACATGTGCATATACACATAAATATCCATATGTACAGCTATGCATATATATTCATCTATAATCTTAAAACCATATGGTATTTTAAGTATTAAAGAAATTAAACACAAATACTGATGCATCTTTACTCTCTCTTCAGCCTAAATACTGCTCCCTTCTTCTGACCAGGCTGTGTCTTCAGGCTGAGTAGGCTGATGGGGACTGCTCTGGGAAGCACCTGTTACCAAAGGGCCCATCCCTTCCTGGGGATTCTGGGGTAACAGCTACCTAGAACACACATGCTTCAAAATTCAGACTTAAAGAAGCAAGGATTCGGGGCTGGAGAGAAGGATTAGTCACTAAGGCGCCTGCCTGCAAAGCCAAAGGACCCAGGTTCAATTCCCCAGGACCCATGTAAGCCAGATGCACAAGGGGGCACATGCATCTGGAATTCATTTGCAGTGGCTGGAGGCCCTGGTGTACCTATTCTGTCCTCCTCTCTCTCCCTCTTTCTCTCTCTCTCTCTCTCTCTCTGTCTCTCAAATAAATAAAAAAGAATAAAAAATATTTTATTAAAAAATGAAATAAGGGGCTGGAGAGATGGCTAAGCAGTTAAGCACTTGCCTGTGAAGCTTAAGGACCCAGGTTTGAGGCTTAATTCCCCAGGACCCACATTAGCCAGATGCACAAGGGGGCGCACACGTCTGGAGTTCATTTGCAGTGGCTGGAGGCCCTGGTGTGCCCTCAATCTCTCTCTCTCTCTCTCTCTCTCTCTCTCTCTCTCTCTCTCTGCCTTTCTCTGTCTGTCGCTCTCAAATAAATAAATAAATAATAATAAACAAAAAATGAAATAAGAGAGCCAGGCGTGGTAGCGCATGCCTTTAATCCCAGCACTCAGGAGGCAGAGGTAGGAGGATTGCCATGAGTTTGAGGCCACCCTGAGACTGCATAGTTCTTTCCAGGTCAGCCTGGGCCAGAAGAAAAAATGAAATAAGGATTCAGAAAATAGTGCCTTAGATTAAATAAGTTGGGTTTGGTGGCTCACACCTGTCATCCCAGCTCTCAGAGCAATGCTGAGGCAGGAGGATTATTGTAGGGTCTGTATGGTGAGTCCTGGGACAGCCTGAGCTCCATACCAAAATGCAGTCCCCCCACCCACCCACCCAAGAAAAAGTATTTTGAAGAGAAAAAGAACGAATTATGAGAGAACTTGAGTTTTCACACATAAGTCAAGATTATTCATTCTCGGGTTGTGTTTTTTTTTTTTTCTTAAGGGCAGTTAGTGGAAATTTTTAAAACTCAGAATTCTGAAATCATTAGTGACTGATCACTTGAAGCAAGGACACAGCTCCTGTGATTAATGGCTGAATTTTAAATACTCTGAGCAGATGAAGGAAACCCCACAACCCCGCGTGCCGCAGCTCCTCATCTGCGGCTCCCCGGGATGCCTGTTGAGTGTGATGGCATCTCAACAGGTTCCTCCCTCACTCGAATAGTGTGTAATTCAGGAAAAACCCTAACGAAAACCCAAATGCACTCATTCTTCAGACAGCATGAGGTAGGAGAGGGAAATCACGAGAGTGTTTATGAATCTTTTTTAGGAAGGAAAAATAGAGTGTTTGGTTGCTGGCAATTCGTGTTAGCTTAGCGATACTGTTCAAATGCTCTGGGTCTATGTGGTTTTCGTTTACAGAATGAAGGTGGAGGTGATCAGGGCTTCCTTTCCCGATACGTAGGATGTTTGTGCACAATATTATGCCCTATTTAAATGTAAGGTCCTGGTACCTGTTACGTGCAAGATCATCCCAATGAATCCCGATGAAACAGGAAATGGGCAGGGAGAAATTAAGACTAAATAAGGTCTGATTCTGCCCTCGAGGATAATAGATGCTTAGTTAATTGAAAAGGCAGAGCAGGCTGGTTCGCTGAGAGGGGCTAAGATGAATGTCGTTTGTTAGAATTCAAACTTTATTAGGAGTGCTGAAGGACCACGCCGCAGGTGGTACAATGAGATCTGCGATAGTTCGGTTGTTGTCAACTTGATCTGTTTAGGAATCCACAGAAAGCCCTTTCTGGTGGGTCCCTGAGATTGCTTCCAGGAAGGATTCACTGAAGAAGGAAGCTCTTCCCCAGAGTGAGTCCTTTCCCCAGAGCGGGTGGGTGGCCCCTTTCAGAGGGGGACTTCATGTAAGGAAGCTCTGGGTGAAGAGAGCCCCTTCCTTCCTTCTTCCCACTTGGCTGCCTGAGCTGCTCGCTGCCTTCCAGCATGGATTGAAGACCAGCGCAGACTGAAGACCAATGTCAACTGAAGACCTGCGGCTCCTCAGGAAGCCTCCAGGCCTTCAGTGGTGGATCGGGACTGCCGAGGCATCTGGCCATGTGGACTGAGCAGTTACCGGGTTCCTTGATTCCTGGGCCTGCAACTGCTATTGGACTACATAAGCTAATCCAATAAAATCCCTTTTAATATAATTCTGTTCCTCTAGAGAACCCTGACTAGTACAAGATCTGAAGCCAAGGAGAGAAAGAGGAAGGAAGGAAACAAAGACTCCAGGAGTCCAGAAGACCAGGGTACCTGCTTGCTGTGTATGGATTTCCAAGGTGGTGAGGAGTTCTACTCCACAGAACCCATTCTACACAGTAAGAGTCATTAGAAAGACCCAAAGCATAACTCAGCTGCCATTTGACTTCCCTGGCATCGGGGGCTGGCATTGCTTTCTCATTTGGCTTTGACCTAGGACAGTCGGGGGCACTCCTATAGTGACCACAGCTCTGTTCTAACAACGGTCACTTCACAAGTAATCACAGCTTCAAGCAGAAGGAAGTGCAATGGAGGGGGCTCACTGCTGGCTTGGGGCGTCAGATTGGCCTCCCAGAAGAAGTGGTCTTGGTGACAGACGGCAGCGGAGACTTGGGGGCTGTGCTTGCTAAATGCTGCTGAGCTTGGAGGATCATACTGGAAAACCAAAGCCACAGAGGGAATGTGAAATCTCCCACTTTCCTGGTCGTCCAAGCTCATGTTAAGCTGTCTGAAAGCATGGCAAAAATAGAACGATAGGTCAAGCGTGTCTCCATATCAAACCATCGCTCTCTCTCCAGCATTACTAAAAATGAAAGCCCTGGAGGTCTTCAGGGTGGAGACAACACAGCCTTCCTTGTCTTTGTGTAGCTGGTGCCTTCAAGCCCCCTGTTCCCCCGACATTTGAAATGAAGAACAAGAGTCGGCCAAGGAGGATGTGTCTCTTTTTGTTTTGCATTCTATCTTTTGTATCTTTCTGTAAGAGAGAACAGTGAGGGGCTATTGCCAAGAAGAGTGGAAAGCTTGCAGGTTTGGAACAGTTGTGTACCAAGTCCAGGCTCTGGGTTTCTCAGCTCTCATTTCAAAAGAGAAGATGCACAAGAGCGGAGGGCTCAGGTCACTAACCCAGCACAGCGGAGCGCACCCTTCCCCAAGAGCCGTTGTCTCTCACCCGGGCACGACATCTTCGCTAGAGGTAAAAACGTTCAGAATACTTCAGACAGTGGCCTTGACAACTCACAAACCAACATACCTCTCGCAGGAAGGGGCTCGGTGTTGTACAAGATGTCAACTACAGAGCAAATTTCCTAAATCTACAAGTGCACATTCTTCCAACTCAAGACTGTGTGTGTGTGTGTGTGTGTGTGGTATTGTACATGTATGTACCCTTGAGGCACCCCATGCTCTCACTTGTGGTGGACGGAGCAGAAAAGTCAGGTGTTCAACTCCGTCACTTTTCCCCCAGTTCTTTTTCATGAGCTGGAATGTGACTGGTACGGAGCCGGCCGTGCCCACCTCCCCTCACCCCCAGCTCCAGGAACTCCTGAGGTCCTGCTCCCTGGGGCACAGGGGTTACAAGAACACATCACTATTTAATGTAAATACTGGAGATTCAAACTAGGTGGCCTCAGGTCCCCTCACGCCCTCATGCATGCACAGGAAGTGTATGGAACCACTGAGCCGTCGATCCAGCCCCCCAAGACTATTTTGGTCAAACTATGGGAAGTAGCATGTTGAACAATAATGGGGCACCTAGATGGAGCTCATTTCTGGGATTAAGGAGAGGCATTATTAAAAATATTTCTTTATTTATTCATTTACTTATTTATATGAAAGAGAGTGAGAGGCAAAGAGAGAGAATGGGCACACCAGGGCCTCCAGCTGCTGCAAACGAACATGCATGCGCCACCTTGTGCATCTGGCTTATGTGGGTCCTGGGGAATTGAACCTGAGTCCATAGGCTTCACAGGAAGTGGCTTAACCACTAACCCATTTCTCCAGCCCAAGAAGAGGCTTTTTTTTTTTTTTTTTTTTACAATCCATCCTTGTACTCACACAGATCATTGAGGAGACAAAGGGGCATCTTTCAATTTACCACTCCTGGAATGCCACAAATGGGAAGGAACTGTACCAAACTTTTGAAAACTTCTCCCTAAAGTTTCTCTAATTACTTCAGGTACTTAGCACTTGTGTAAAATTATTTGGCAATATTATTTAAGATTAATATATTCTCTCTGGTCTCTATAGTAACCAGTCCTTCGGCGTAGTATTAAGATCAGGGATTTATTTATATTTAGGCTCACCCAAGAGGAAGATTCTTGTATAATTTATTGTTACATTTAGAGAGCATAAAACCTTTAGGCCACAATGTGTAGTTAATATTCGGAATTAAGTCAGTTTATTATGCATCAACTGGTAGGTCAAATTCAGCTTTGTGTGCTATAATTTATAATACAGGTTTTTGCCTGGAGCAACTTGGAAGGCCCGAAGCAGTGCTGTGAATTATTACAACTAAATCGGGCACTACCTGCCGATGTCAACGCCATTGCTTGTACGTCTGTCGCACGTGGGCTGTAAACATGACTTCCAAGAGCTCTGCATGACAAGGACGTCTAAATAAAATATCACCTTCGTGACCGTCATCAGCATTTAGAAACTGACTTCTTAGCTGTTCCAGGTCTGGGTTTCTGTTCAAGTTAAATCTCAGTTGCTTACAAAAATATCACTTTGCAGGTTTTATGACTAAACTGTGTAAACATATTTCCCCTTTTAATAGCACATACAGAACATGCAGGTCAAGCTGTGTTGGGAAAACAGCCTTAAATATGGTATGTAGTAAGTAAGCCAAGAGAGTTTAATAAAAGATTCAGTGAGTATTTAAACTATATGTTGAATTTATTCATTGAATACATTTGTCTTTTTGGTAACTATTTACCTACTGGTTTCTAAACTAAAAATGTGAACTAGCTTTTGTCCCTGTTTGTGGCTTTCCAGTGTCTTAAATTTTATTTATTTATTTATTTATTAGAGAACAAGGGAGAGAATGGGCGCCAGAGCCTCTAGCCACTACAAATGAACTTGAGACGCATGTGCCACCATGTGCATCTGGCTTACATGGGTACCATGGATTGAACCTGGGTCCTTATGCTTTGTAAGCAAGCACCTTAACCACTAAGCCATCTCTCCAGCCCCTCTAGTTGTTTTAATCCTATGAAATATTTTATATATTACTTTAAAAGCTAGGAAATATAATCATTTCTGATCATAAATGAGTGAAATACCTACTTTACAGCTCTGTAAAAAATATAGGAAAGAATTTTCATCTAAATATCCCAAAGCAGTGGAAGGTTACGTAAACCCCAGGACATGTAGTTTGTGGAGATAGCCAGATGTTTGCAAAGAGCATACAGTCTGACTTCTTAAACTGCTGAGGTCTGGGCTTGGTCTCTTCCATGAAGGTCAGCGTCCCAGATTAATGTTCCAAAAACAAGCAAAGGAAGCTTACCTAATGTGAAAAACTGCATCATTCATTCCAGGCACTTGGGAGGTGAGGCAGGTCTCAGTATTCACCCCCCGCCCCCCCCCCCCCGTTCCATGAAAGAGGGTGCCAGGAGTACGTGCCTTCGGCAGCAGTGAGAAAAATTTAGCCAAAGGGAAAAAGACTCTGGGAAACAGATTTTGCCCTAACAACAACAAAATAAATAGACATTTTTAGGGGACATAGCTCCATTTTTTTTTTAGAGTGCTTGCCTAACATGCACTAAAGCTCTGGGCTCCATCCCCAGTACCACATAAACCTGGCATGGTGATGTACGCCTGTAATCCCAGCACTTGGGAGGTGAAGGCAGGCGAATCAGAAGTTCAAGGTCATCTTCAAATGTATAAGGAGTTTGGAGTCAGCCTGGGCTACAAGAGTTCTCGAAACTCATGGTTTAAAAAGTATTCAAAGTTATCAGTCAAGACTAAGACCCTGGGGTGGCCATGAACCTGACCTCTGCAAGTGACACCCAGGAACGTGTTTGTCTGCAAAGAGAAAGTTCTGAATCAACCTTTTGGTTAATTGGCCATTAAATTTGGGAGACTAAAGTTTTAGTGACTCTTAATAATTTATTTGGTATGACTCTTTGTTTGGGGGTGGTAGTATATGTGTGTGTGTGTGTGTGTGTGTGTGTGCACGTGTGCATGTGTGTGCAACGTCCAGAGTAGAATGTCAAGTGTCTTCCTCTATTCTCACCCACATTGTTTCAGGATGGACTCTCTTGACCATAGGACTCTTGGGTTTTTTGTTTGTCTATCTGTTTTGTGGGGGTTTTCATTGTGTTATTTTTTCCATCAGACTAGCTGACCAGCAATCCCTGGTGACTTTTCAGTCTCTGCCTGCATGCCATGAACAACTTTCTCACATGGAAATCAAACTCAGGTTGAGTCGGTTCCTTGTGCTGGCGTGGCAAGCACTCTAACCGACGGAACCATCTCCCCAGTCCCTTGCCTCTTACTTTTAGGATTCTAATAAGTAAACCTTCATTCTACAAAACACAACAAGGAAGGAAAAGAGAGGAAAATCATTCCCATACATACATCTTTTGCCCACAAGAACCAAGGACAGGAATCTTCAATAAAACCCTGTCAATCAAGCTTTATGAAGCCCTGGAGAAAAAACCAGCACTTTCCTGAATTATCTTCATAAGTCTCCAAAAGGGCTTGGAGCTAGAAGCCTGGCTTCTACTGTAGGCCACACTGTAGCCCTTAAGATACCTAGAAATGTCCAGGCAAGGCATAATCTCTATTGTCAACACTAGCTACCTCAAAGGATACAGCAGGATGAATGCAAACATTGGTTGTCCAAGCCACGGAGCCAGGCTGGATGGTTCAAACGGATGATAATCCAAGTCTCTCCCACATGGAGAGTCAACACACCTGTGAATCCTGACAAACAAACCCAAACAATCAAACACGACGAGCACCTTGGCCGTGGTCTTCTGCTTCCCAAATGGCAGTAAGCTACTTTGGAGTAATGGTTGTATTTAATCTGTGCTCCATATCCTTTTGCTTGAGTCCAGAGCACACAGGTGTGGGAAGAGATCACTCCTGCCAGCCACGGGGACCCATCCCAGCCCAGAGACATTCTTTCCTTGTCACCTGAGATGGGGCCTCTCTGAGCTCTGAAGGAAAGACTTGGCTCATGCCATAGACATATGTGCTTCCCTGACTAAAGAAAACAGGTGTGTGGCCACCTCACGCGAGGGAGCGCACTGCTCGATGGTCCATGTGACCAGGCAAGCTGGAGCAGGTGTGCAGCCTGGCATACAGACCCCTCGCCAGCTTCTGGAAAGATCCTGGGTAACTGCGGTGTGCTAACTGGCTGTTCACTCGTGCTTGCCTCGCAAGCCAATGAGGTTGCGAACGTGCCAAAGTTTTTGCCACTCCAACATCAGGGAGAACAGCGAGGAGCAGCCATGAAGTTTGGGACCAAAGACAGCTGATCTTTCAGGCAAGGAATGACCAACTCAGGGGTCCCCAAGCTTCCGGAGGCTGTTCCAGTACAATGAGGCACCATCCGTCTATTCACCTAGCACCCAGCAAGTGTGTGTTCAGCATCTGAGGATTCCAGGTCTCCAGAGCATTTGCAGAGAGCTTTATCACCTATCAGGTGGCCCGCATTTTCCACAACATTGCCATCTTTGCATCGCCTTGGCCTAGGTTGGACATATTTCCCAACCCTCTAGCAGCACGTTCATTTTCATTTTAAGACTTTTAAAAAATCGAAGTCTCATAATTGTTTCTCTTCTCTTAAAAGCCTATAATATTGGCATATATTTGAGCTGAAAATATAATGCTATCTTAGCATCAAGAATATCACATGGTGGGCTGGAGAGATGGCTTAGAGGTTAAGTGCTTGCCTGTGAAGCCTAAGGACCCCAGTTCAAGGCTCAATTCCCCAGGACCCACGTAAGCCAGATGCACAAGGGGCGCACACGTCTGGAGTTTGTTTGCAGTGGCTGGAGGCCCTGGTGCGTCCATTCTCTCTCTGTGTCTGCCTATTTCTCTCTCTGTCTGTCACTCTCAAATAAATAAATAAAAATAAACAAACAAAATTTGAAAGAAAAGAATATCACATGTTGAAGCTTGGGGACATAGCTCAGTCAGTAAAGTGCTTGCCTTGCAAGCATGAGGACCTGAGTTTGAGACCCAGAAAACCCACGTTGCAAAAAGTATGGTGGTACATGGGCTTCAATCCCAGCACTGGGGAGATGGAGACAGAAATATCGCCAGAGCTCACTGGCCGGCCGATCTGACCTAACTGTAAGCTCCAGGCCGACCAGCTCTGGTATTGTCCAGGGATTAACCATGTCCACCCTGTCTCACAGGAAGTAGATGGTATATTCCTGAGGAAAGAAACCCAAGGCTGCCCTCTGGTCTCTATGTGCATACGCACACACGTGCATCTGTACACACATGCACACACAGATACATGCAGGCATTGGAAACAGATGCATGTACCACTTTGTGCGTCTGGATTTACATGGGTACTGGGGAATCGAACCTGGGTTGTTAGGCACCAGACATTCACAGCAGGCTTTTACAATCCCAGCATGCTAATGCTGATGGTGAGATGGGAGAATTTCCCAGGAATGCAGTAAAGGAAAATAGAGCAACAATCCAGAGGGAAACCCTGCCTCCAAATGAGGTGGAACGGCAAGGACCAGTGCAAACGTCGCCCTGCACGTGTGCACCATGGTACACGCACACCCACACGCACACACACAAAGTAATATAAACATGCCGTTTCTTGTTGAGCACAATTATCTTTAGAATTGTGAATGTCTATTTAGGATTGTCTTAAAAAATGAGAGACTGGCACAAACCGAAGTAGATGTGGATCTCAGTAGTGTGTGACGTGATGGAAGCCAGGCACAAAAGGATGCTTGTCTGGCTCTACTCAGGTGACATTTTTGATAAGGAAAAAACAAAGTGAAGAGAGTAAGTCAGTGGTTGATGAGGGCTAGGGACTACGGAGCGGGGAATAACGGAGTACGCAGAGTGCTGAGACAATGTGGTATCGCCATCTCGCTGGTGATTGTATGACTGAATATCTTGCCAAGTTTCTTTGCGCTACGTGCCAGGAAGGATGCATTTTTTTCAGCATTTAAATAAATGTAAAGCAAATAGTGGGAAGATTGCTTAGTAAAGGCTCTTGCTTGCAAAGCCTGCATGCCCAGGGTGGATTCCCAAGCCACTCACCCAAGCTAGACAGGTGTCTGTCTAGTGTCTCTTTGCAAGGAAAAGAGGCCCTGGTGTGCTCGCCCCCCACCGTCCCACATACATGCATGTAAGCAAGTAATTTTTAAAAAGGAAAGGGAATGTGAATAAAAAAGATGTTTTATTCAAGTAATCATGTAACTGCATTGTGGAGGTGGGCGGGGGGGGGCTTCATTGTTGCCAGTCAGTAGAGGAAATCTTTCTAAATAAAAGAGGTCCACGGTAGAAAAAAAGTTCTGGGAGTACAAAGAATAAAGGAAAGACTTAGCATTTACTTTCAACATCCTCCAATAATCAAGCAGGATCCATAGTCCCTGAGCTTGTGTTTGCGACCTCATAGACTTGGCCAGGGAAAGGAGCAGAGGGAAGCCAGACAGCTTTGCCCTTTCCACAAGGGAGGAGAAAGAGCTCCTGGCATAAAAGAGATGGTCTCAGATTACTGGAAAATAAGGTCTACATGGCAGGGAGATCAAGTCATGTGCTGACGCGTAAGTAGTACTCTAGAATAGGGTAAGGCGCACAGAGGACGCCCAAAGAGAAACTCCAGAAGCCCACAGACCACCGAGCCAGTGAACAGTCAGTGACTCGGCCTCAACCACAGAGGAAGGTGAGGACCAGTCCTTACGGTAGGGCGCATGCACACCTGCGCACACACATACCCCAGTGTAAATCTAACAATAGGATGTTTGGATATATGGAGGAATCTGACATCAATGCAGGTGACAAAAAGAAAATCACAAGAAACCTCACATTCAGGGCAGTGAACAAGAATTGAAATTAAAATACGCCCCCGGGTTCTTGGACCCGGATGTAAAGCCTAAGATCTGGGAGATGGACTCCTGATGTGTGCTGGGGAGGAAAGAGGGCTGTTGTTACATGCACCTGAAAGCAGGCCTTAGGATAGCTTCTCTCATGCCAGGGAGACAGAAAAGAAGTTTAGCACCTATCAGATAAGTGTTATATGCAAGAAGTTGGAAGCCTCAGTCTATACCATGTAAAGTGTAACATCGAAACCCACAGTTCATATATGTATTTTGCATAGGCTTTAATCTCTACCACTAACAGAGAAGTTGTCATAAACATGAACACCTAGTCACCATAGGCCCATGAAACATTCTCAAAAAGCAAGATCCTGGGATGGAGAGATTGCTTAGTGGTTAAGGTGCTTGCCTGCAAAGCCTAAGGACCCAGGTTTGACTCCCCAGGACCCACATAAGACATGCACAAGGTGGTGCATGCATCTGGAGCTTGTTTACAGTGGCCCTGGGACACCCATTCTCTCTGTCTGTCTCTTTCTCTCTCTCTCTCATAAGTAAAAAAAATAAAATATTTTTAAAAAGCAAGATTCCAAGCGGGGCATTGTGGTGCACACCTTTAATCCCAGCACTCAGGAGGCAGAGGTAGGAGGATCGTCATGAGTTTGAGGCCACCCTGAGACTACATAGTGAATTCCAGGTCAGCCTGAGCTACAGTGAGACCCTACCTTGAAAAACCAAAAAAAAAAAAAAAAAAAAAAAAAAAAGCAAGATCCCACAGCAGTTGACTCCCTTATCCAAAATTATCAATAAATTAAGGTAAAATCAACACCACAGGGAAGGCTCAGCCAATGCAACTATTGTGCATTAGACATATTCGAAAGAGCTCTTAAAATAATACAAAATGATTGTTAAGATGCTCAAAGTAGAGGCCAATGCAGAGTAAAGGTCGTGAAGCTGATACTGCAGGGTCTCTCCCAGTCATGGGCTCATTCCTAGAGACCCTGGCTACGCACTCACACGCCTGGTTTTATAAAAGTTATAACAGGCAGTTCAACCTGAATTGCTTTAATTCTCTGTCTCTTTCTACTCTGACTTCTCCCCCATCACTCTTCTATTTTTATTTGAAGACATTAGAATTACAATGGGATTGGGGGTGGGGGTTAGGTTAAAGCCAGAGATACATTTACCTTGTATCTAGTATGGTGGTGGTAGTCATTTCCGTGTAATGGCAGGAGGGTACCAGGCCAGCGCTCCTGCCCTAGTGTCCACATGACCGACACACAAATATGTACAGAAGGAAAAAAAAATCCAACCTGAAATGCACAGAGCCAGATACATAGAAGCGACCTTCAGTATTTTTAATTAATTATTTATTTATTTGCAAGCAGACAGAGGGGCAGAAAGACAGATGAGGGAGAAGAGAGAGAGAGAGAGAATGGGCACACCAGGCCCTCCGACCACTGTAACTGCACTGCAAAGGCATGTACCACTTTGTGCACCTGACTTTACATGGGTATGGGGGATTTGAACTCAGGTTATCAGGCTTTACAAGCTAGTGCTTTTAGCCACTAAGCCATATCTCCAACACTAGTTTCAATTTTTTTTTTTTTCCTGAGGCAAGCCCAACAGACTGGCCTGTTTTTGTTTTTGTTGTTGTTGTTGTTGTTGTTTAATTTGAGAAAGCAAGAGCAAGAAAGAGAGAGAGAGAGAGAAGATCAGTGCACCAGGGCCTCTAGCCACTGCAATCAAACTCCAGACACGTGTACCACCTTGTGCCCATGTGCGACCTTAAACACTTGTGTCACTTTGTGCATCTGGCTTACATGGGACCTAGAGAGTCAAACATAGGTCCTTAGGCTTCCCAGGCAAATGCTTTAACCGCTAAGCCATCCCTCCAGCCCCTATTTTCAACAGGAACAGTGGAGTGGGGGAGGTGGCTGGTCCTGCATCTGTGGTTAGCAAGCACAGAGAGATGAATTCTGGCCCTGAGCTCATTTGCTGTTCTTTTTTTTTTTTTTCAAAATTATTTTTATTTATTTATTAGAGACAGAGAGAGACAGGGAGAGAGAGTAAGAATGGGCATGTCAGAGCCTCCAGCCACTGCAAACAAACTCCAGACACATGCATCCCATTGTGCATTTGGCTTATGTGAGACCTGGAGAATCGAACCTGGGTCCTTAGGCTTCGCAGACAAGCGCCTTAACCGCTGTGCCATCTCTCCAGCCCTGTTCTTTCTTTTTTTATCAATCAGGTATTCCCACCCATGGGATTCAGGGTGGGTCTTCCTTCTCCAGGTAAACATTTCTGTTAACACCCTCACAAACACACCCAGATATGCGTATCTAGGTGAATTTAAATCCAGTCAGATTGGAAAGGAAGGTGAACCATTACACTCAGATGGCAGCACTTACCTTCTCACTGCCGGGACCAGACAGCTAACTGGAAGCCACGTGTGAAAGGAAAGATTCATGTGCAGTTCACGGCTCCCAGGGGAAGTTTTATCTTGGCAAAGAAAGCACAGAGCGGGAAACCAGGCGTCACACCTCCACATCAGCAGGGAAGCAGAGAGCACGAGCTCAGGGCAGCAAATGGGGCTGTGAGGCCCACCCCCAGTCACACGCCTTCTCCAGCAAGGCTCTGCCTCCCAAACACTCCATCAGCTGGGCATGAAGTATGAGGGTTAACTACAAATACATGAGCCTATCAGGGACATTTGACATCCAAAACACCACATTGGTATAGAAAAAAAGAACCCTGATAAAGGTTTCTGCAATTTGCAAATTCATATTGGTAGCAGTATAGTATCATAACACCAATGACTGTGTGAAGTTGAAACTAGCATTTCCAAACCATAAGCCAACATTATTTTCTGATAAGATATGCTAGAGAAAAAAAATGAACTACTTTCCCCTTGCCTGTGAAGCCTAAGGACCCAGGTTCAATTCCCCAGGACTCACATAAGCTAGTTGCACATGGTGGTACATATGTCTAGAGTTTGTATGCAGTGACTAGAGACCCTGGTGTAACCATTCTCAGTGTCTGTCTATCTCTCTCTCTCTCTCTCTCTCTCTATCTGCCTTTTTCTCTCTCTCATAAATAAATAAATAAATATTATAAGCATCATATGAAGAAACCAACTTAGAATTGTACTAGGTGGTTAACTATTAAATGTATATCATTATCTTTTGGCTTTTGTGTGATGTTTATATACTTTTCAGCTTTTAAATCAATCATTTCTTTCTTATTCCAAATAAATATTTGCTACTGTACCTAATCTCACATTTATATTTATGCACTCCTTTTCTTAAAGTAAACCGTGATCTCTTGATGGCTCAAAAGGGAATAGCAGCGATGGAAATTACATGCCAAAATGGGGCAGTATGAACAAAGGAAAGGTTTGAAAGATTCAAATACCTAATCTAGAAAAAAAAAATCTCAGGAAAAAAGTCCAAAGAGTAAGAGATGAGCAGAAAACTAAGCAGAACCACTGAGACTGAGTTGGGGGCTGGGGATGGTTCCATTGTTGAAGGCACTTGCTTATAAGGCCTGGGTTCAATCCCCCAGTACCCACATAAAACCAGATGCACAAAGTGCACAGGTGTCTGGAGTTGGTTTCAGTAACAAGAGGCCCTGGTGTACCCATACTTTAGCTCCATCACTCTCTCACTCTCTCTCTCTCTCCTTTTTGATTGCAAATAAATAAATAAATAATCTTAAAAATAATAGATACATGGAAAGCACTCAAAAGGCAACACTGAGAAATAAATAGGAAAATATGGAGGGCTTAGTCAATAATGACTGATGCCTACACTGGGACTTCCAGAACACAGGAGCAGAAAGAACAGGGAAGAGTCAATACTCAAAGAGAAAAGACTCAAGAATTTTGGAGAATTTAAGAGAGACATCATCACTTTGTGGAAGCAGACAACATTATGGAAAAAATTGAAATAGATGCATATGAAAACATAGTAAAAATCATTTTTAAAATATTTATTTATTTATCTGAGAGAGACAGAGAGATACAGAGGGAGATAGAGAGAGGGAGAGAGAGATAGATAGATAGATAGATAGATAGATAGATAGATAGATAGATAGATAGATAGATAGATAGAGAATGGGCACGCCAGGGCTTCCAGCCACTGCAAACAAACTCCAGATACATATCAACTTGTGCATCTGGCTTACATGGGCACTGAGGATTTGAACCTGGATCCTTTGGCTTTGCAGGTAAGTGCCTTAACCACTTAGCCATCTTTCCAGCCCAATAGCATATTATTTTTAAGATGACAACTTTACAAAGCGTTAGAGAGACAAAAAGAGAAATTAACAAGAAACAGGCTGACTAAAGGCTACTGGTCATTCCCAGCAGATGCCAGGAGACAGTTGATTAGCTAACTACCATCACTCAGGACCGAGTATCAAGCTGTGGCACTTTTGGAAACAGAGTTTCACATACACATACATATCCTTTTTTAAGAGAGATAGAAAGGGAGAGAGAGATAGAGAGCGAGAGAGAGAGAGAAAGAGAATGGGTGCACCAGGGCTTTCAGCCACTGCAAACGAGCTCCAGACACCTGAGCCCCCTTGTGCATATGTACAACATTGTGGGCTTGCATCACCGTGCGTCTGCCTATGTGGGACCTGTAGATTTGAACACGAATTCTTAGGTTTTGCAGTCAAGGGCCTTAAGCACTAAGCCATCTCTCCAGCCCACTACATATCCTTTTTTGAAAGAACTACTGACAGTGTATTTCAGGAACAGAGCAAAAGGAACACAGAAAACAGTCTTCAGAAGTAATAGCAAGCAAAGATATTGGCAAATTTGTAAAAACCTAAACTGGCGTTGGCTGCAAAGCATGGTAATAATGACAAGGGTAGGAAGAAATTAAGGAGGAACTTAAACACTGGGAAAACGTGACTTGAGTGGAAAGAGCAAAGTCTGGGTTTAAGTGCTGCTCAGGCAAGTGAACATAGTTAAACCAAGCATGTTAATGTGAAAACCAATAACTTTTACAGACACAATAACCAGTTATAGGAAAGAACAATAAGGAAACAAAAACATTGTCAGTAGCAAAAACAGATTAAATACCTAGGAAAAACTTAGCAGAAAACATGCAAATTCAGTATAAGCAAAACCTAAAATACCTGTAGAAGACATGAAAGTTATTTCAAACAAGTGGAAAGAATGATGAGAGAGAGAGAGAGAAGTAGAGAGAGAGAGAAGTAGAGAGAGAGAGAGAACTGGCCCATGAACAAACTGCAGACACATGTTCCCCTTGTAGTGCACGTGCACCATTGTGTGCTTGCATCACTGTGCATCTGATTACATGGGACCTGGAGATTCGAACCTGAGTTCTTAGGCTTCACAGGCAAGTGCCTTAACTTCTAAGCTATCTCTCTAGCCCAAGAATTAAGTTTTAATAAAACTATCATAAACATCCCATTATCCATTCCTTAATTTATAAATTTAATGTAAACTCAGTAAAATTTTAACCATCAATTAGAGATAATTAGGCAAGTTGACACTTTGGAAGAAAAGACATGAAAATAGACAAGAAAATACATTTTTTTAAAATTCCAGAAAAACAAAAGCTATGAAAGTTAAACTATGTTAAATGTTAAATCACAATATAAAATCGCTATCATTAAAACAGTGTGGGGCTAGAGAGATGGCTCAGCAGTTAAAGGCACTTGTTTGCAAAGCCTGACAGACTGGGTTTGGTTCCCCAATACCCACAAAAAGCCAGATGCACAAAGTGGTGCCTGCTTCTGGAGTTTGTTTGCAGTGCCATGAGGCCCTGGTGCACCCATTCATTCCCTCTCTCTCTCTCACACTCTCCCTCCTTCTCACTCTCTCCCTCCTTCCCTCTCACTCCAAATAAATAAGTAGTGCGGTATTGGCTCATGAGCAGATAAAAGAGACTGCCCAAAGTGTAAAAACAACACAGGAATGGATCAAAATTCAAGTGGGATGTACTGTGTGATAGATACATATATAAAATAACCGAGTCAGGGGCTGGGGAAATGGCTTAGTGGTTAAGTACTTGCCTGTGAAGCCTAAGAACCCAGGTTCAATTCCCCAGAACCCACTTAAGCCAGATGCACAAGATGACACATGCATCTGGAGTTCGTTTGCAGTGGCTAGAGGCATTGGTGTGCTCATCCTCTCTCTCTCTCTCCCTCCCTCCCTCCCTCTACCTCTTTCTCTCTCTCAAACGAATAAATAAAATAAAATAACTGAGTCAGGACTGGGGAGATGGCTCAGTGGCTAAAGGACTCACAAAAGTGCCCACCCGATTTCCGTCTTCAGTGCCCATGTGAAGCTGGAAGCAAAGGGGCATTACACATCCGGTACCCCAACAAGCCCACAGCAATGGGAGGTGGAGATGGGAGAAATCTGCAACTCGGAAGCAGCAGGGGAAAGAGAGAACCAGTCTCAAAAGAAGGAAGGAGAGGAGGAACGTCCGCAGGGTTCTCATCTGTCCTCCACACACATGCTTAGATGTACATGCATCATTCATACACACACATTTACATACACACAAGTCAAGCACAAAAACAGAAGAACAACATAAAGTACTTGGGTCGGCCATGAGCTGTTGAATAAATGGTGCTCCAGGAACTGAGTGACCATTTGGATCTGGTTAAAATTACATCTGTTCCTCACGCAATAGATAAAAGTAAGTTCCAAATGGACAATGAGCCCAAACAGTAAAATCGACTAATATTAAAAGAAAATACAGGTGAGTATTTGTCTAACTCAGTACAGGCAAAATCATTCTAAATATAGCTCAAAATCCAGAGTTCACTAATGAAAATATTGATAAAAATTTTATATAAAGTGTGTTTATAGAAACAAATATTTATTATTACATCCTACTTTTATGGAAAAGACAAAGTATAAGCAAAATAAGAAGACATTTGGCAAACTGGGAGAAAATATTTATATCAGACATTAGAAAGTGATATTACTAATATAAAAAGAATTTTTTTTAAATTAAAGGAGAAAGAACAAAACCTTGATAGAAAAATGGGAAAATGGGCTGGAGAGATTGCATAGTGGTTAGGCAATGCCTAACAACTTAGGCTCAATTCCCCAATACCCACGTAAGCCAGATGCACAAAGTGACACATGCATCTGGAGTTCATTTACAGTGGCTAGAGGCCCTGGTGTGTCCATACTCTCTCTCCCTCTCTCTCTCCCTCTCTCTCTCTCACTCTCTGTATCTCTCTGCTTGCAAATAAATGAATAAATAAAATATTAGAAAAATGGGAAATGAGGCAGACATCATCCTTTAAAACATAAAATAATATTAAACTCATTCATAATGTAAAGAATGCAAATGAAAGTGACATATAATTTCTCAAATGTCAGGTTAGTGAAAAATGAAATGAGCTCCTTGTGTAGACAGAGCTGTCGCGAACGGGAAGCAGCTGTCCCCAAGCACTGTGAGTGACCACTGAGCTCTAGGAGTGACCAGGAACTGGCACCCTGCACGGGCTCTGACCCTTGGATAGGGCGATTCCACCTGCAGGCCTGTGATCTGAGATATACCTGCAGCCATCGACAAAACATACATACACCGGGCTGTTGGCCTGTGATCTGAGATACACCTCCAGCCATCGACAAAACATACATTCACCGGGCTGTTTGGTTGCAGCACTGTTCATAATTGCAAAACTCTTGAAATGATGCCCAGATTGGAAAGCTGTGAGTGAAGTAGAATCCATCCACTTGATGGAAGTCTATGATGGAAGAAAGGCAGAAACCTACCGTGGTGGCACATGCTAGCAGACAATTGCTGAAGAGAAAGCAGTCAGGTCACACATGTCAACATGCACAAATGAGAAGGGGAAGGAGGGAGGGAAATCTTAATGAAGTGAGAGTGATGTCTAGGGGTCCTGGAAGCAAAGACCAGAAACCTCATCTTTGTTTTGAGATTTGGTCTCCTGTTAAAAAGAACTAGAAATCCTTGGAGAAATCGCAGATTCAGTACTAGGGCAAAAACAGTGAAAGGTGATCCTTGAACAACTTGTGCTGCTGTAAAGAAGGGAGTGCTGAAAACTTCATAGAGGGCTGGAGAGAGGGCTTAGCGGTTAGGGTACTTGCCTGCAAAGCCTGAGGAACCTGGTTCAATTCCCCAGGACCCACGTAAGCCAGATGCACAAGTTGGTGCATGTGTCTAGAGTTCGTTTACAGTGGCAGAGGCCCATCATTCTCTTATCTCTCTGCCTCATTCTCTCTCTCTCTTTCAAATAAATAAATAAGTGAAATATTTTTAGAAAAACAAGTGCATAGCCATAGGATAAGAATCAAAATTTGAACAAGTAAATGTAGAAAAAGAACAATTTTTCCTCATAGTATGTACCAATTAGTAAAAATAAAAGAAAGGATGGAAATAGAAAAGCCTGTCATTTGCAAACACCGTAACTGCTTCAGTGCTCATGGGTTAATGACAGAGCTCATGAGAGGACAGTAGTGGGGTCTGGGGAAATATCTCATGGTCAAATGCGCTTGTCTGCACACCTGCTGACCCAAGTTTGATCCTTCTCAGCGAACATGATCATGGCAATGGGAGATGGAGCCAGCAGGGTCCAGCAGCAGAGGGTAGAAAGAGTCAGGATCAAAAAACAAAGAAGGGGGGATCCCAGTGTAGTGCACACCTTTAATGCCAGCACTCGGGAGGCACAGGTGGGAGGATCGCCATGAGTTCAAGGTCACCCTGAACCAACATAGTGAATTCCAGGTCAGCCTGGGCTAGAGTGAGATCCAGCCTTGGAAAAACCAAAAATAAAAAATAAAAGGTGGAAAGGGAAGAGAAACACCTCAAAGTTGTCCTCTAACCTCTACCCTGTGACATCCACATGCCCACCCACATTCATTATGCACACACACCCCAATAAATACAAATAAAAAGAGCAATAATGAAAAATTGGATGTGTATATGTCTCAGACTGTTGCTCTACATGATATAACTCAATTGCAAAAGGAAAACCTGGCCATGTGATATGAGGAATACATGACCTACCTGACCAAGTGATCTGAGTTAGCGTCCCTGGGATTGAGGCGGAATGAGGCACCAGATAGCACAAAGAGGAACGGCACGCCGCGCTGGTGGCTTTCTTGCCAGGGCGTCTACCCTAAATTTAATCACGGAGGAGCGTCGCACCAACCCAATGTGGAAATCATCCTGTAAAATTTACTAGGCTAACACTCTTCAAAATGTCAAGGTCATGAAAGTCAAAGTGAGGAGCTGCCACAGATTAGAGGAGATGTGAGAACTAAATGCCAGGGGTGATAATGGGCTGGATCCCAGCCCAGGGGAAAGGACAGCAGGGGACAATCATAACATATGCATAAGGTCAGAGATTAACACACAAAATTATATCGGCAGTAATTTCTTATTTTGATCACTTTACTATATTAACATCTGGGAACAAAGAACAGTGTAATGAAATTTTTGTATGATTTACAACTTTCTTGCAATCTTGTAATTATTGCAAGATGAAAATGAAATTAAAATGTACTTAAAATATTACATATTCAAATTTTAGGAGTACAACAAGAAATAAAAGCAAAGAAAATAGACAGAAGCATAGGAGCCCATCAGGGAAGGCAGGGAAGTTAAGGAAAAGAAAAACTTGTTAATAGAAAACACAAGTGAAAGTGGCAGAAACAAGATCAAATATATCAGTAATCACAAGAAATTAAATTCACTAATTCAAAAAACAGACACCTGCATGAATTTTGAGCTCAGCAATGTTTTGCTTTGACAAGACACTTTTGAAAATGCACATAGAAAGTTGAATATGAAAGAACTGGTAGATAAAGACCAAGCCAGCCGGGCGTGGTGGCGCACACCTTTAATCCCAGCACCAGAGACGCAGAGGTAGGAGGATCACCATGAGTTCGAGGCCACTGTGAAACTACATAATAAATTCCAGGTCAGCCTGAACTACACAGAGACCCTTCCTTGAACCCTGCCCCCCACCAAAAAAGTCCAAACCAAAAGGGAGAATACTAACAAAATGGGACAGTAGAATTTATGGGGAAAAGCGTAGCCCTGGGTGTGCGTTTCAAGGTAATTAACACTGGCTGCTAGGACAGACACAGCTCTGAAGTCCCAGTGGCCTGACAGAATGGAGGATCAGTTCTTGCTCCTGCAGTCTGGGGCAGGATCCTGCCTCCTCTCACAGCTATGGTGTTTGGGACACAAGGTCTCCAAGATCACCATGGCAGGCCGGAGAGAAATTCAGTCAGGGGACACTCCAGAGGTGACACATGTTACTCTTCCTCACAAGTGTCCCCAACCCAGCTGTCTGTGACACACAGAGGGAAAGTCATAATGCTGAAAAGAAAAAAACCCACCCCAGAGGCTCGCAAGTGGGAGTTGTGTGTGTTTAACAATAATTTCTAGATAAAACACAAGGCCACACGATCACACTCCATTGACAAATCTAACATGGCTGGTGGGAAATTTTCACAATCTATTCATAAACAATAAGGCGAACGAGAAATTCATCAAAGAAAGTACTAGCACTGAACTACACACAATGGAACAATGATAACTGGGGTCTAAAATACGTACAGAACAAAGAAAACTGAAAACAAAAAAAAAGCTAAGTGCAAATCTGGAAAGTAAAAATCATACTTAAGTAAACAATGAATTAAAGGAAAAGCTCACAGTGGGAGTTCTGAACTATTTGGAACCGAACGACAATGAAAGCTCAGTATATCAAATTTATGGACTCAAGGAGAAGCGAGGATTAGAGGAGAATTTATAGTCTTAAATTCATCTATTAAATATTGAAAATAATTGAGTTAAGTAGTCATTTCAGGAACTAAAAAACAAGACAGACTAAAACCAAAGAAAGTAGGAGCAAATAAATAAGATAGGGATAAAATTTAATGAAAAATTTATTAAGGAGCTCTCTACAAAATAAAAGCTGATATTTACATGACTCGAAAAACCTCAAGCAAGTCTGTGCAATAAAAAGGGGGGTGAACTTCACTGATGTAAGTGGACACTATGACGAACTGAATTCCTTTTTTAATTTTTTTATTTATTTGTGAGCAGAGAGAGAGAGAATATGAGCTAGCATGGGCACACCAGGGGCTCTTGCCCTTTGTGCATCTGGCTTTATGTGGGTACTGCGGAATTGAACCTGGGCCAAAGGCTTTACAAGCAAGTGCCTTTAACTGCTGAACCATGTCCCCAACCCAAATTTTTATAAATTCAAAAATCTAGGTGACATAGAAAATGATAGATAGATGATATTGACACAGATACATGTGTACACACACACACACACACACACACAGGCCCAGGAAAAGGTGAGGACATCTGTATATCAATAGCCACTAAACAAATTAATTACTAGTTAGAAATTGGCTTTATGCACAGCAAAAGATAAAATTGCATCCTAGCTCATACTGTAGATAAAATAAACTGCATACAAACAAAATGCTTATGGGCAAAAATAAGCTTCTAAGCCTATCATACTAACATCTAGGAGAATTCTCTTTACAAACTTGGGTAACGGAATGATATGATACCTTCAATAGGACGCGCCAAAAGCAAAGATCATGAAGAAGTACCATACTAACTTGATTACATCAAGATTAAAACTTCCGCCGGGCATGGTGGCGCACGCCTTTAACCCCAGCACTCAAGGAGGGTCTCTGTGAGCTCAAGGCCAGTCTAGGACTACAGAGTGAGCTCCAGGTCAGCCTGGGCTAGAGTGAGACCCTACCTCAAAAACAAAATATTAAAATTTCTGAAAGATAGCATAAGTAACACGCTGAGAGTGTATTAGCTAGTGTCATGCATTTGGAATTAGGCTATGGGAAACTTCCTAAAATCACAAAGACAAATATATCACTAGAAGAAATGGCCAAAGTATATGGACAAGCAATTCATAAGAAGGGGAGATGTAGTACCCCTGTTATTAGTTAAGTATAAATTTAAAACTTCAAGATATCATCAGGTAAGTTAAATAATACCAACTTCTTGGAGGAGTATGGGGGAATGATAAGTTCAGGCACTGGTGAGGAAAGTGTAATTTCATTCTTTTTGTTTGTTTGTTTTTGTTTTTGTTCTTTTGAGCTAAGGTCTTGCTCTAACTCAGGCTGTCCTAGAATTCACTATGCAGTCTCAGGATCAGGGTGGCCTCCAGCTCATGGAGATCCTCCTACCTCTGCTTCCCATGTGCTGGGATTAAAGGCGTGAGCCACCATGCCCAGCTGAGGAAAGCATAATTTGAAACACGACCTTTGGGGAGAACATTAACAATCTGCTGTCTCATAGTTCAAGAATTTTCTTTTTATCAGTGTCTTCCAGCTTCACTGTATCACCATCCTCCTCCAAAAAATTCACCAACCCGGGGGCCCGGGGCAAAGGCTCAGTGAGTCAAGTGCTCGCAATACAAGCATGAGGACAAGAGTTTGGATTCTAATACCCATGTAAATGCCAAGCATATAAGTGTGAGCCTGTAACCCCAGCACAGGAGAGGCAGAGATGGGAGGATCCCTGGGACTTGGTGGTAAGCTAGTCTAGCTGGCTAGGTAAGTTCTAGGTTCAGAGCAAGACCCTGTTTCAAAAAAAAAATAATATATGGGCTGGAGAGATGGCTTAGTGGTTAAGCGCTTGCCTATGAAGCCTAAGGACCCCGGTTCGAGGCTCGACTCCCCAGAACCCACGTTAGCCAGATGCACAAGGGGGCTCACGTGTCTGGAGTTCGTTTGCAGTGGCTGGAGGCCCTGGCGCTCCCATTCTCTCTCTCTCTCTCTCTCTCTTTCTCTCTCTCTCTCTCTGCCTCTTTCTCTCTATCTGTCACTCTCAAATACATAAATAAAAATAAAAACAAAAAATTAAAAAAATAATAATATGTGATGGAGACTGACCGAGGAAAACCCAGTGTTGACTTCTGACCTCTACCCGCAGGTACACGCATATATATGAACACACATGCATGCACACCATATGCATACACATATAAAAAAAATCCCTATCAAAAATGTCAGGTAATTTGAGGAAATTTTTAAAGTTATCTTATTCATTTTATGTGATCACTTTCATGTCAAGGTTGAAGCTAACCTTGATACCAAAAGCAAACAATTTCATACATTTTTGCAGTGTGACTTGAAATAGCCCAGGCATCCAAGATGGAAAGGTACACAAGTAAGGACACAGGCACATGCCAGCGTGCTCATACGCCGGGCAGAGTAGGAAGTAGCACTTCAGTGAGCCAGCCAGGGCTGAGGAGAGGGCTCAGCAGTTATAGTGCTCATCTGCAAAGCTTGCAGGCCAAGGCTCAATTTCCTAATACCCATGTAAAGCGAGAGTCACAAAGTGGCACATGTGTCTGGAGTTCATTTGCAGTGGCAAGAGTTCCTGATGTGCCCACCCATTCTCTCTCTCTCTCTCTTATAAATAAATAAAAAACTAAATACTTTAAAAAATTGTCTACTAGAGAGAGAGAGAATGGGTGTGCCAAGGGCCTCTAGCCACCTCTCTCTCTCTTCTCTCTCTCTCTCTCTCTCTCTCTCTGCCTCTTTCTCTCTATCTGTCACTCTCAAATACATAAATAAAAATAAAAACAAAAAAATTAAAAAAAATAATAATATGTGATGGAGACTGACCGAGGAAAACCCAGTGTTGACTTCTGACCTCTACCCGCAGGTACACGCATATATATGAACACACATGCATGCACACCATATGCATACACATATAAAAAAATCCCAAATGGTTTTGGAAGTAAGTTTTACTACTACCCCTAAAGAAACTGCCCCCCCAGTAAAAATGGATTTTTTTTCTACATTATCAAAAATGTCAGGTAATTTGAGGAAATTTTTAAAGTTATCTTATTCATTTTATGTGATCACTTTCATGTCAAGGTTGAAGCTAACCTTGATACCAAAAGCAAACAATTTCATACATTTTTGCAGTGTGACTTGAAATAGCCCAGGCATCCAAGATGGAAAGGTACACAAGTAAGGACACAGGCACATGCCAGCGTGCTCATACGCCGGGCAGAGTAGGAAGTAGCACTTCAGTGAGCCAGCCAGGGCTGAGGAGAGGGCTCAGCAGTTATAGTGCTCATCTGCAAAGCTTGCAGGCCAAGGCTCAATTCCCTAATACCCATGTAAAGCGAGAGTCACAAAGTGGCACATGTGTCTGGAGTTCATTTGCAGTGGCAAGAGTTCCTGATGTGCCCACCCATTCTCTCTCTCTCTCTCTTATAAATAAATAAAAAACTAAATACTTTAAAAAATTGTCTACTAGAGAGAGAGAGAATGGGTGTGCCAAGGGCCTCTAGCCACTGCAAACAAACTCCAGATGCATGCACCACCAAGTGCAGCTGGTTTACATGGGCACTGGGGAACTGAACCTGGGTCCTTAGGCTTCTCAGGCAAAAATGCCTTACCTGTTAAGCCATCCCTCCAGCCCTTAAATAGACATCTTTTAAAAACTTTACAAACTTGGGCTGGAGAGATGGCTTAGCAGTTAAGCGCTTGCCTGTGAAGCCTAAGGACCCCGGATCAAGGCTCGATTCCCCAGGACCCACGTTAGCCAGATGCACAAGGGGATGCACGCGTCTGGAATTCGTTTGCAGTGGCTGGAGGCCCTGGCGCACCCATTCTCTCTCTCTCTCTCTATCTGCCTCTTTCTCCCTCTGTCTGTCTCTCTCAAATACATAAATAAAAAGAAAAATAAAAAAAACTTTACAAACTTAATCACCTAGAGATACAAGGATCAGCAGTGACGATAACAGGTAAGGAACTCTGAGGTTGTTGTGACATATTGGTGCAAAGCAATGCACTACTACATGTCCTGTATAGAGAGAAATATAAGGCTATAGAGACACCACACTCAGGTCATCGTAGTAGAGAGGAAGAGAGGAGGGTGACCATGAGACTTCAACTTGGCTGGAGAAAAAAGTGAAAGATGGAAAGCAAGCCAAGTTCCTCTTCTGACTCCTGCCCAGGCCAGGACCCCAGTCACCCAGTCAGGGGCTCTCCCAGGACATCCCTGCGAGAACAGGGCTTGCTTTCTCCAATTGTGAACAATTTGTACACATTGCATCATGGGTACCTCAGCCAGCCTCCCACAAATCAGCCAAAATAGCTTAAGTTTCCCACCCTTGTCCTTCTCTGAAAACTAAGACTGCAGCTGGCTTCCCTGGCTTCCGGAAGCCATGAGATATCTTCTGCTATTGTCCAGGACACAGGCAAACAAACATCTCCAGTCTTTCCTTCCCTTTCAAGCTTGGCTTTCATCTTCTAAGACCCGACCCCGTTCAAAAGTTAGAGTGCCCTGCTATGCTCCATGGGGGCTCTCCTTTCCAGGACGGAAAATTCCCTCTAGGCCACCTAACACAAAATGCGGAACACAGCCCCTGGAGCCCTAGTCTGTCTCTGTGATTTCAGGCAAGGCACCTAAACTCGCTGTGCCTTGGGCCTTGGTTTCAGAATCAAAAATAAATAAATAAATAAATCGGGGCTGGAGAGATGGCTCAATGGTTAAAGGCAGTTCCATGCAAACCCCGACAGCCCTGGTTTGATACCCAGGACCCACGCAAAGCCAGATGCACAAAGTGGCCCATGGGTCTGGAATTTGTTTGTAGTGGCAGGAGGCCCTGGCATGCCCATACTCACTCTCTGTTTCTTTCTCTCTCTCTCTCTCTGCCTCTTTCTATCTCTCTCTGCCTTCCTCAAACAAGTAAATAAAAATATCTTTAAAGGTGGACCTCCAAGGACGTTTCTTGGGGGCTTTAAGCGATGCGTTCCTTCCAGGGAGTGCGCATAGCACATCATTCACGAAGCGAAATGCTTTGCCCGTCCCTCATAATCCTCTCAGTACTAGTGAAACAGGCGCTGTTTCTCTCTCTCTCCACCCAGTAACTGAAGGAATGGAGGAAGAGCTGCTTAAGCGTCTTGCCTAAATTCACACAGCAGCTTCATCCTGGTCGTTGGGTCTTTTACCACTGTGCTGCACTGCCTCGTGCTTGGGGCATGGGAGGCTCTTGCATAGCACATCATAGAGTGCTTGGGACATCCAATTCCCTCGGCAGGTGTTAACATGCTCTATCTGAGACGTTAGATGAGAGCTCTCCCCGGGCTCTACAGCACACCAACACACACCTCACAGAAGTTACCAGGCCCTGCCCACCAAGTGGGTCACTGAGCACATGACCCACTTCAGCCTGCTGGTGGTAAGATGAGGTTGTCAGATGTACCAGGTTTAAACAAAAAAAAAATTTTTTAAGTTTTATTTATTTATTTATTTATTTATTTTTTTTTTGAGAGAGAGAGAAAAAGGCAGATGGAGAGGAAGAGAAAGAGAGAGGGAGAGAATGGGAGTGCCAGGGCCTCTAGTCATTGCAAACAAACTCCAGACACATGTGCCACTTGTGCATCTGGCTTTACATGGGTTCTCAGGAATCGAACCTGGGTCCTTTGGCTTTGCAGGCAAGTGCCTCAATCACTAAGCCATCTCTCCAGCCCAGAGATCCCTGTTTTATTCCATAAGCTCTGGGTCTGCACATCCATTCAACAACTGTCCCACAGTGAGTGCCACAGCCCAGCAGCAGGCACTGGCCTTAAATTGCTCAGCCCAAGCTTGTATCCTCTAAGCTAAATACCACCCCAAGCTTTTCAAAGATAGTGACTTCTTAGCACACAAGGGACTGTGAGTTTGATCCTCGTAACCATATGAAAAAAATATAGTATTAGTCAAAGAGAATGAATTCCTTTATAATAATAGCTGGGAAATGGAACCAGCCTAGATGTCCCTCAACTGATGAGTGGATAATGAAGATATGGCACATTTATACAATGGAGTTTTACTCAGCAGTAAAGAGAAATGAAGTTATGAAATTTGCAGAAAAGTGGATGGATCTGGAAAGAATTATACTAAGTGAGGTAACCCAGGCCCAGAAAGCCAAGCGCCACATGTTCTCCCTCATATGTGGATCTTAGCTAGAGATGATTGGGCTTCTGTGTGAGAAGGAAAAAACTCAGTAGCAGAGGCCAGTAAGTTAAAAAAGGAGATAGAAAGGGAAGAGAAAGAAAGGGAGGAGGGCTTTTATTAGGTTGGTATTGTATATATGTAAGTAGAAAGATTGAGATGGGGAGGGGATATGATGGAGAATGGAATTTCAAAGGGGAAAGGGGGGAGGGTAATACCATGGGATTTTTTTGTTATCATGGAAAATATTAATAAAAATGGAGAAAAAAAATAAAATAAAATAAGAAAGACAAAAAAAAAGAAATAAAATGGTTTGTAGAAGAGATGTGTGCTACCTTTTGTGTCATAGAAGAAAGTAAAGAAATAAAATGGTTTGTAGAAGAGAAAAAAAATATTTTTTAATTTTTGAAATTTATTTGTGTGTATGTATGTATATATTTATATATGTATGTGTGTATGTGTATAGACATGCCAGGGTCTCTTTCTACTGCAAATAAACACCACACATTTGTGCCTGTTGTTGGGTTTGGTCTTACATGGGTATGAGGAATTGAACTCAGGCAGGCAAACTTTGCAAGAATCTTTAACCACTGAAGTATCTCCCCAACATATAATGACTTCTTATGTGCCACCTCACCTAGCTGAGACCCTGAATTTTCACTTAATTAATGTATAGAATGGGCCACACTTCTGAAACACAGAGTCAGCGTTGCTATGTGTGTGAACTGAGGTGAATCTACTGGAAATTCCTCCCCACACTGACTGAGAAACACTGGAGAATGTTTGCTGCAAACAGAAGACGTCCACATAAAGGAATACTATTCAGCCAATGAAAATTGCAGCCCTAAGAGTTTTTTAATATGCTCTAATACAGTGTTAAGTGGGAAACAGAATGTATTGTCACCGGCCCATTAGGTTTGGTTAGAACAGGCTCTCATGTAAATTTCAGTCCTGAAGAAAGACAGGACGGTAACATGACAGATGTCAATGGTGGTTGTTTGAAGGGGGGGGATACTGCATGATTATTTATACCCTTGTGCATGCTTTACAAGTTATATAATAAGCGCTCACAGATATGGTACCAGAAAGATTGTGAACTTTATTTATCTTCACCCCATAAATCCTTACCAAATGTCCCCAGCATGTCACCCAGCAAAGGCAGTGGAGGAATCAAAATCAATGAAGGGTTGGAGAGATGCCTTAGCGGTTAAGGCGCTTGCCTGCAAAGCCTAAGGACCCGCGTTGGACTCTCCAGATCCCACATAAGTCAGAAGCACAAAAGGTGAGGTAAGCACAAGGTCACCACATGCCCACTAGGTGGCGTAAGCACCTGGAGTTCGATTGCAGTGGCTGAGGCCCTGGTGCACCAATTCTCAATCTCTCTCTCTCTCTCTCTCTTTCTCTCTCAACCCAAATGTGAGCTTCATGAGGTCCTGCACCCTCCAGCCACTGCTTGGAGGAGGTAGCTGGGTCATGATAAGCCCTGGGGTCCTCTTTAAGGAATACAGCCCCACCAGATCCTGGGTATTGCAAGGAGCTCGTGGCCCAGTGAAATTGAAAAGGTTCGGCAGAAGCCAGTAGTAACCTAGCCTTAACTGGTTTTATTGCTCTACGGTGGTGACAGTATCTTTTTTATTTTTTTCTTAATTTTGTATTATGCATGTATACATATATATGTGTGTGCATGTGTGGGTGCACGTGTATGTGAGTGCATGTACATGTATGTCTGTGTGCATGCATGGAGAGGCCAGAGGACAACCTCAGGTTTTGTTCCTCAGGAATAACATCCACATTTTTTTTTTTTAGATGGAGTCTCTCATTGGCCTGGAGCTAGCCAAGTAGACTAGAGTGGCTGGACAGCAAGCCCCTCTGCCTCTGCCTCTCTAGTGTGGTAATTATATGTGTGCACCACGTGCAGCATTTTGACTTGGGTTCTGAGGATAGAACTCGGGCTCTCATGTTTTGAGGCAAGCTTCCCTATGCCTCCAATTGCCTTCTGCTGAGGGCTCAGTGCCTACAGTGGCTTATCTGAGGGAATGCACCATTTGAGTCAAGGGGGCTATTAAGAGGCCACCAAGCAGAGACAGCCGAGTCAGGTGCAGCAAGCAAGGCAGACATGAGAAAAAGACAGCAGAGTGGGGGGGATGGAATGCGACACTCTAGGAACTGCAACCTCTGCATGTAGCTGTGTGCACATGTATGTGTGGAGGTCTGAGGACGATCTCTGGTGTCATTCATAAGGTGTCAACACCTTTTTTTTTTTTTTTGAGACATTCTCTCATTGCCCTGTTATTTGTCAAGTAGTCTAGACTGGCTGGCAAGTGAGCCCCAGAGATCCTCTGGACTCCATCTCCCTTTGTGGGGTGACAAAGCAAGCCACCGTGACCTGCTTTTATGTACAGGTTCTGGGGTCCATACTCAGGTCCTCATGCTTGAGAGGCCAGCACTTCACTGACCGAGCCATCTCCCCAGCCCCAGGAACTGCAGCTTCGTGGCTCCGATCTCCCTGTGGGACTGGCTAGACCTAGAACACTTGAGTGGCTGAGATGGCTGTCTGCATGATCCGCTCTGTTGATAAGCACCCCGCTTGCTCTCCAGAGCAACAACCCCATAATGGATGGGAGCATCTTACAGCCTTCGTGGGCTACAAACTGTTTGGACACACATTTTCTCTCTTGATCACAGCACTGCTGTGAGGAAATATGTCACCTCCATCTTAGCCATGGATGAGACAATTAGGCCTTGGAAATGTAACTGCACCATCCAAGGTCATACTTTGCACAACAAACACTGCAGTGAGGACTGAGTTAATCAAAGAGCTAATTTCTCTGGTCTGCCAGGTGACTTGCAGCTTGCTACCAGAAGACCCAGCTCCTGGTTTTTTTTTTAATTATTTTAATTTTTATTCATTTTTTTTTTGGTTGGTTTGGTTTTAACAAATCATAGGAACTAGTTGTTGTATAATAATTCTAAATTTATTCATTTGTTTGCACACTTTTTAAGAGCCCATGATGCATCAGACACTGTTCCTTGTAAGAGAAGGCAGTGGAACATTGGCTCAGTGTCTCATTAACTTCCCCTTCCTCTTTTTTTTTTTTTGAGGCAAGCCCAACAAACTGGCCATTTTGTGAGAGAGAGAGCAACAGCAAGAGAGAGAAAGACAATTGACATGCCAGGGCCTCCAGCCACTGCGCTAGAACTCCAGACATGTGCGCCACCTTGTGTGCATGTGTGACCTTGAGCACGTGTCACCTTGTGCATCTGGTTTATGTGAGATCTGAGGAGTTGAACCTGGGTCCTCAGGCTTCGCAGGCAAGCCCCTTAACTGCTAAGCCACCTCTCCAGTCCTTTCTCCTTTTTATACCGGAACCAAACCTCTCTCATCTTTCATTATCTTTCTCATGGTCTGTTTCCATTAGCTTGGAACCAATCTCGGGGACTGACACCCAAACTTGTGCTTGTCTTTCTTACCTCAGAAGCCCCAGGCCTTCCCTCTGTGAAAAAGAAAGAAGTCTTATGATGGTCTGCAGGGCTTCCTCTGGGCCTACGTGCTCCTCACCCCCATCTCTTGCCATTCTCCAGGGTTCATTATGAAGTAGCCCCTCTCGACCTCAACAAATGTCCTGCCTCTCCCGTGACGGCACATAGAGGCTCTCCGCCCCTCACGCTTCCTCCTCAGTCTTGTCCAGCACATTCCTATTTCATCTTTACAGCAAAGCTCAAATACTTCCTTCTCTATTCTGACAGGCTTCCCTGGCTCCCAGTAGCCTGTTCTTCCCTGGGGCACTAACCCCTCACCACACGACACTATAGACCTTCTAACCCTCTCTGCTTCTCCCTGTAAGTGCTCATCTCCTGGACAGCGTAAGGATGCATTTCAGCACATGGCCCATGGCCCACCTGGCACAAAGCAGAGACCTAAGAATTACTTTTTCATTGGATTATTTGAACTGAGAATAAAAATAGGGTTTATTTTTTTTTGTTTTTTTTTTTTGAGGTAGGGTCTCGCTCTAGCCCAGGCTAACCTGAAATTCACTCTGTAGTCTCAGAGTGGCTTGAACTCACAGTGATCCTCCTACCTCTGCCTCCTGAGTGCTGGGATTAAAGGCGTGCACCACCATGCCTGGCAAAATAGTATTCTTAAACTGATATTATTTCCTCCCCACCAAAGAAGGAAAACCTTCTCTTGCATTGATATATATCCTTTAGCTCGGTAGGGACATGTGAGGGACCATATCATATCATTTTGTATTTACAGCGATTTGTGTGTTTGTTCCCCTCCAGTTCACACTGCAGCTTGATCCTCAGTGTGGTAGTATTCGGAGGTGAGCCTTGAGGAGGTGATGAGGTGACAGGGGTCCTGCCTCATGAATGGGACGAAGGCCCTTAAAAGAGATCTTTCCAGGGCTGGGGAGATAGGTCAGTCAGTAAAGTGCCTGCCTTTCAAGCATGAGGAGCTGAGTTCAATTCCTGGTATCCACTTAAAATATGGGGTGTGGTGTCACGTGTCCATAACCCCAGCCCTGGAAAGGCAGAGACAGGAAGGACCCCAGGGCTGATAGGCCAACCTGTAGCCTAGTCTAACCTAGCTGGTGAGCTCTAGCCCAATAACAGACCCTGTCCTAAAAAAGTTAGATAGCTTCCCTGAGGAACAACGCCGGAGCGTGTCCTCTGACCTCCACATACATGTGTACACACACGCATACACATACACACGTAATTTTTAAAAAAGCAACTTCATGACCAGAGTGCTCAGTACTGCAATATCTCTATCGCACCTTCCAAGGCTCAGGGTCCATTGTGGAAGAGGTGGCAGAAAGAATGTAAGAGCCAAAGGAAGGGTAGGACTCCTTACAATGTGCTCTTCCAGACACAAAATGGCCTGGATATCCATGACCTCACAGTGTCTGACACTACCTACACAAGACCATCGTAAGAGGAGGAAAAGATCATGACATCAAAATAAAAGAGAGACTGATTGAGTGGGGGAGGGGATATGATGGAGAACGGAGTTTCAAAGGGGAAAGTGGGGGGAGGGAGGGAGGGTATTACCATGGGATTTTTTTTATAATCATGGAAGTTGTTAATAAAAATTTCAAAAATAAAATAAAATAAAAAAGCAATTTCATCCAGCCTTCACCCTTTTGCCCCTCTGACCCTTCTCCACGAGACAGCATTCATCCTCCTACACAATGCAGCGATCGGAATCCATTCCGTGGGCGGAGAGCAGCCCTCCCTGGACACTAAGCCTACTGGCTCCTGAGTCCCAGGCTTCCTAACCTCCCACCCTGGGAGAGAGAAATCTCTACTGCTTACAGATAGCTCAGAACTACCCTGCTATAGCAGCATGAACAGATTAAGGTAGCATATGATCTGCTCATCATTGCTAGTCTTAAAACCATTCATTTTGGTTATGTTCGTCAGCTTTTTGTTGAAGGTGAATGCCCTGGTTTTGGGTGGAAGAGGGGATACCATAGGATATCATGAGGGGAATGGGACCAACACGTGATTCATGCGTGTGGTAAAGTACATAATTAACAATAGTAATATAAAGGAAGAGCTTTTGAGCATCTATTGCTGGTTCTTCCCTAGAGGGCAGCCATAGCATCAGACATGCTTCCTACCTGTGATGAGACAAGGTCGTCCTTGAGACTAGACCTGAGCACTTTGGCAGGGGGCGGGGCATCCCCAGAAGTCCAAGCTTGGGGACCAACCAGCAGCAGACAGGCGCCACTGGAGCCAAGAAGCACAGGTGAGCTCTCCCGGGGAGAGGAGGCCGAGCCAGGAGAGCAAGCCCAGTCCTCACGAGGTGGCCTCCAAGCTCTGAGGTGAGCGGGAAGACGAGCCACCTACATGTGAGGCGCAGCAGACAGGTCAAGGACAAAGGTGACGGTCACCTGAGATGTCAAGGGGCTCTCGCAGGTCAGTGAGAGGTGAGGGTTGTTTCTATAGCTCCTATCAGAGACCTGATAAGTACTTTCCCATTGTTTCCATTTTTCATCAACAAGAAGGCTCCAGCTGACCCCTTGAGGCAGTTAAGCCCAAGCAGACCCCCATTTCTCCTCACCCGTGCTGCAGTGGTGGGAGGAGGAGGTGATTTCTCTGCTGTCAGCTCCCGGATGCCTGTGAGCACACTGCATCAGTATTCCGACCCCAGAGTCCCTCCAGATACCCGTGTACACACTCATTTAAATTTAGATTGTGCTTCTCTGGATTCAGACTCTTTACCCCCGCAAACCCCCACCCCGAAAACTCTAACAATCCAATTATCAAGAAAACCAACATGTCGTTTCTAAGTCTTTCCAAGGAGAGGCCTTCACCTCCCTCTGGAGCCCCCCTCTGTTCAGCATGAAGCAGCTCCAGGTGTCCCTGTCTGGATAGGCTTGGCCAGGATCCCAGCACGCTCGAGGGCAAAACTGAAAATGTGCGTGCGTGTTTCAGTAGAAAAGATGGAGGTGGAGAAAGGGATCCAACTATTGCATCCTTTGGAAAGGTGAGGCAGGAAAGGATTGTCAAGGAAAACACTGGGGAAGAAAACGCTGTGGTGGTGAAGAGAGCTCGCCTCTGGAATTCCAGACAGTCGGCTTCTAACCCCAGCTCAGGGGTGTCTTAGCCTTTGGACTGTCCATTCAGCTAAACATCTCTACGCATCAGCTAAGGTGTTCCCCTGAATGGGCTGGGCCCTATCTTACAGGGCTGCGCCAATGATTGTATCAAGTAATGGGCATAAATATCCCTGGCACAAAATAGACTCTGAACAGATGCTTCCCTCTTCCTTGTGAAGGAGGAGGAGGAAGGTTTGAGGAAACAAGAGGTAAGCTTCCTCCTACGAGGTTAGGACCAAACTATCAGCCAAGCTAGAGAGAGCCGGGCAAAAAAGACACGCGTGCTTGGTGAGCTTGAAATTACTCGGCCACTTGAAATGAGGACTTGTTTTTTCTTTGTCTTGGAGGTAGGGTCTCACCCTAATCTAGTCTGACCTGGAACTCACTCTGTACTCTCAGGCCGGCCTCGAACTCACAGCAATCCTCCTACTACTGTCTCCCGAGTGCCGCTGGGATTAAAGGTGTGTGCCACCACACCTGGCAAAATGAGGGCTTTGGCTTTGGATTTTGGAGTAGGAGATCCAGGACTGCATTCAAAGACAAGTGAAAGGAAGGGAGGTACTTTGATTAATACAGGGACTGGGTCATGTCTGAGGATAAACTACATCGATGCCTGTGGGTACCTGTGAGGTTTCCCTTCCTCTACTTGCTAAAATCCAAACCGTATCAATGGAAGAAAATGAAAGAAAAAAAACCCAAGAAGAAAGGCAATGAACATAAACACCTCCAGCTCTGCATACCCTATAAGTCAGAGCTCCCGCATCCATGGCAGGACTTGGTGTGGAAGGTCTCGGGCCACAACTTTAACACACAGCGAAGCTTAATTTTCTTCAGGGGGGTCTTAATTTTCTTCGGGGCTCTCCCGCAGCTAAGGACGTGTCTTCTCTAGGTGATGTTATAACCCCGGTGTCTTTCTCTGTCCTCAGTCGACACCCCCACAGCACCTGGTGGTCCTGCACCTTCGGTGTGTCTGTCCTATCCACCAGCCATCTCTGATGGGAGGATGAAGAGCTACCTCGCGGAATGTTTCGTAAGAGAGGAAGGTGAGAAAACCGGGACTCGGCGCAGAGCGTGGCTGAGAAGTGCACAGAGCTGATCCTGTGAGGAGTCTGCTCTGACTCGTGAGTTCCCAGGCCCTGTCTCACGACCTCCACCTCCTCATCAGTACCAAGAAGATATTAGCCATGTAGTTCACACCAGATATGTGGGTCAGGGGTATTGGACCCAAAGTATATTCTCATCCATTTTTTTTTAAAAGATCCTCACATTGTTGAAAGGAAGGCTGGGAAAATGGCAGTCCCCCCCCCCCTTCACAACAGAGGGCTTCGAAGTCAGAGAAAACTTAAGTGGCTCCTCATGAGTCAGTCAGGAGAACTGGCCCCCGTCCTGCAGCCAACTCCACTCCCACCCTCTGCCAATTTTTGCTATAAAAATGCAATTGATTGTAAATTATTCACAAAATATGGTGTTTCTTTTTATGTAATCTTATTGTTGCCCATTTTATCCAGAGTACTGCATATTCATCATGGAAAATTTAGAAAGAACAAATAAGTAAAAGAAAGAAAATCAGAATTTCCCCCATAGCTCCACTAAAAGATAATGTTGTTTAAAGAAAAGAAGGAAAAGGACAGTGTACCATAATATGAACTGCCTGGCCTGCAGTCCTGAATTGTCACAGACATGGTAGAACGCCAGGGTCAAGAAGGCAGAAGCTAGAGACAGAGGATGCGGGTGGCTCAGGAAAAGACACTGGGGCTGTGTCAGAGGGAAGGCCAGAATTGACTCTTTAAATTTAATGTATGGGGAAGGAGCTGGCCGGGAGGAACACAGGCCCTGGCCCAAAAGAGAAGTTGAGCGAGTGGTACCTTCAAGAGTCCAGCTAAGTAGAGTGGGGGCCAGTGGGTCTCAGAAGGCAGAGGAAGTAAGCACAGGACAGAAGGAAGAGGCATGGAGGTGAGTATGGAAGTCCTTCACTCATTTCTTCTTGTTCAATTACTTTTTTTGTTTTTTGTTTTTGTTTCTTTGGTTTTTCGAGGTAGGGTCTCTCTCGCTCTAGCCCAGGCTGACCTGGAATCCACTATGGAGTCTCGGGGTGGCCTCGAACTCACAGCGATCCTCCTACCTCTGCCTCTCGAGTGCTGGGATTAAAAGTGTGCACCACCACGCCTGGCTGGTTGTTCAGTGAAGGACTTGGTAGAAGGATGAAGAAGAGATATGAAAAGCATGAAGAGAAAGGAGTAGGATGAAGACAGCTGTCTCACGGAGTGAGAGAAAACATCCTTGAAGGTACCCTTGAAGCCTTGAGCTTAGTTTTTTTAAAAAATGTTTTATTTACTTACTTAAGAGAGAGAGAGAGAAGCAGACACAGAGAGTGAGTATGTGTGT
The DNA here is from genome assembly GCA_036346955.1 of Dipus sagitta. NCBI lineage: Eukaryota > Metazoa > Chordata > Mammalia > Rodentia > Dipodidae > Dipus > Dipus sagitta. The sequence continues at coordinate 1,343,566 of CM070780.1, read as the reverse complement.
GCCAGGGCCTCTTGCCACTGTGAATGAACTCCAGACACACATGTCACTTAGCGTATCTGGCTTCATGAGGGTGCTGGGGCCCCGAACCTCGGCTGTCAGGCTTTGCAAGCAAGTACCTTCAGCTGCTAAGCCATCTCTCCAGGGCTACTTTTATGTTCTCTAGCTTCCTAGGCTTGGAGTTGACACAGCGTTGGGTTTAATCAGGCTTGTGAACAATCAAGCCAGAATGAAGAAGCTAGAAAGAGCATGGGAGAGAAAAGAAAGTTCTGGAACATGGGGGGAAAACATAATGTAGGTAGGTCACATTGCAGGCGAAGGGCTGGTAGAATTAATGTGAGATGTAGGCTAGTGGGGAAATGGCCTGGTGGGTAAAGTGCTTCTTGGGTAAGTATGAGGCCCGAGTTTAATCCCTAGCACCCACATAAAATGCCAAGCCTGGTGGCCTGCGACTGAAACCTCGGCACTCGAGAAGCAGAAAAGGCTCATCCAGGAGGCAGCCTGAGCAGCAAGACCAGCTGAGCCCATGAGCTCAAGGCTCAGTGAGAGAACTTCTCCACAAATAAGGTGAAGAGAAATCGAGGAAGCTATCTGAAGCCAGCCTCTGACATCCAGATGCATCTGCACACGTGTGCCCACATGCATGTAAACACACACACCATACGCACACACGGAAACAGAGAGGCAGAGAGAATGAGAGAGAGACGTAAACTCAAAGAAAGTCCTGGCCAAAGAGATGGATGTGTGGAATGAAGGTGGTTGGAGGCACTACGGTTTTCAGTAATGACAAGGTCTGTGTTTCACCTTGAAAGTGAGTGTCTGAATTAGAAGTGGAGAAAATCACTGGCAAGGGAAGTCCAAGAAGTAGAGAGGCCAAAGTGCCAGAAACATCATATATCTTTGTAGTGAACTTACCAAGCATGACGGTTGAATAGAATTGAAGAGGGGTCTGTGGAGCTGCTAAATCATGAAGACGACACAAGAACAAGGCAAAGATGAGCAGATAGCTGCTCACTGCGCCAGCCAATAGCACTGGGGATGTTGGAATCATTTCTTTACGAGATTTTTCAGAACCCTGACAACCAAAGCACTTAGTGTGATGTTATTTAATTTGAAACTGTTTAAGAATAAAGATCTAGTTTCTCAATGGCTAATAAAGCAAATAAATAAAAAAAATTAAAATGCATACATCCTCAGCCTCCTATGTTAGGGAAATTCTATCATCTTTATATGTAGTTTTTTTTTTTTCCCTCTGGTAAGCAGTGGATTATTCTTAGACATTTGCTTGTGGCCAACTTGAACCAGTGGGAGCTTAGTTTTAGAGTGGGTAAGGGAAGATGGATTTTTAACTCTTTTGCCCTAAAATGTGGTCTGATTGCTTCTTAATTTTTTTCTTTTATTTTAGAGAGAGAAAGAGAAAGAATTGGTGTGCCAGGGCCTCAGCCACTGCAATTGAACTCCAGACGCTTGCGCCACCTAGTGGGTATGTGAGACCATGCGCTTGCCTCACCTTTGTGCGTCTGGCTTATGTGGGATCTGGAGAGTCAAACATGGGTCTTTTGGCTTTGCAGGCAAGTGCCTTAACTGCTAAGCCATCTCCAGCCCTGTATTTTTAAAATAAATATGTGTGTAGTATGCATGCTTATTTGCAGGCATGTGTATATGCGTGCATGTAGAGGCTAAAGGTCAAGGTCAAGTGCCTTCTTCAGTTACCTTCCACCTTATTTGCTGAGACAGGGTTTCTCGTTGAACGTGGAGCTCACCAATTCACCTAGACTATGTAACCACCAAGCCCTGGAGATCCTCTGTCTCTGCCTCCTTCCTGGCTCTGGGATTCCAGGTGTGTACCTCCTCTCCCAGCAGCTGTATGGATGCTGGAGATCCAGACTCGGGCCCTCACGCTTGTGCAAGAAAGCACGTTACCCATTGCACATTCTCCCCAGCTCCTCTTCCAAGGGTTTAAAAATGAAAGTCCACAGCACTGACCCAGTGCCTCTAAATCCCACCCAGAACCAGCCCATAACCATTCTCCCTGTGTACACAACTGCAAAGACCCCTGCTGAGCCTCTCAGGGACATGCCTGTCACTTCTCCTGTGTGATCATGGGATCTTCCCAGGTATCTGCACACAAACACACACAAAGATCTCTGCTGAGCCTCTCAGGGACACGCCTGTCACTTCTTCTGTGGGATCGTGGGGTCTTCCCAGGTATCTGCACACAAACACACACAAAGATCTCTGCTGAGCCCTTGCAGGGTCACGCCTGTCACTTCTCTTGTGGGATCATGGGGTCTTCCCCTGTATCCGTGCACACACACACAAAGATCCCTGCTGAGCCCTTTCAGGGACACACCTGTCACTTCTCCTGTGGGATCATGGGGTCTTCCCCTGTATCCACACAATTGCAGAAATAGTCAGGAAGCTAGAGAAGAGTCCCTGTGCACCTGGTGATCAGCCTTGCCCAGTACACTTTGCCTCAATGAGGCAATATAGTGCAGGTCATGACAGTTGATGGAGGTTGGGAATGCAACAGCCACTTCAGGTCTGGGAGACATCTTTCTTTTTAAAAAATGTTTTTATTTATTTATTTATTTATTTGTGAGAGAGTGAGTGAATGGGAATGCTGGGCCTCCATCCACTGCAAATGAATCAAGACACACGTACCACCTGGTGCATCTGGATTTAAGTTGGTAATGGAGGATTGAACCCGAGTCCTTAGGCTTTGCAGGCAAGCACTTTAATCACTGAACCATCTCTCCAGCCCTGGATGGCTTCTTTCTAAAGTACTCCTCCCTATTCTCTGGCTTTGATCCCCTTTCTTCTCTTCTGCAATGTTCCCTGAGCCTTAGAGGGGACATAAATGTTTCCCTTAGCACTGAACACTCAACAGCCACTTATTCACATCACTTCGGTGAGTTTTGAGTCTTCCAATAGTCACCCACAGGTGATGTTCCTTAAGCCAAGAATGAACATTAGGAAAAAAAAAAACATAAAAGTTAGTGGGAATGACATGAACAAAGATATAGAAGGCCATGAGACCCGGGGGTGGGGGAGTGACAAGTGTATGTCAGTGTGTTGAAGAGAAAGTTAGGTGAGAGAAGAGTCTGGAACAGTGGTTTTCTAGCCCCTGTGCCCAGAAGCTGAAACGCAAGTCCCTTGGACTATCTGACAGCACACCAGCTTTGAGAACTCCAAGTCCAAGGAGTTGACGGTGCCTGTTCACGAGGGACTCCGTGCATGGCAAAGAGTTTAGATTTTAATCTCTAAAAGACGAACTCACTGGGGCCTTTCTCACCACATGCATGAGAGAAGGAAGTGTATCTTCATGATCACACACATATCAAAGCTACATCCCCTACCCCTTTGTCTGGGTCCCAGCAAGAAACATTCCAGGAAAGTATAACCTTCCTTTGTGTTACTTGTAGACATTAAAAGTAGGCTCTGACACACAGTAGGTTCTCAAAAAATGATAAGTAAGTAGATGAATGAATAAAAGACACATTAGGTTTAATGTGGGTCATATGATTGTCACCTCTGCTCAATAGAATTCCACACTTAATATCTCTCACTTTAAAAGCCCTTGTATTTTCTTAAAGTTCTTTTTCAAACTCTAATCCCATTCAGAAAGCCCTCGGATTCAGTATGCCTCCGTTCACCAAATTTATAGGAGAGACAATCTCGAGCCATCTGGCGCCTATTTAATTTTTAACCACCTCTCCCTTGAAATATTTCTTTCTCCATTCTTATTTTGTCCTAAAAACTTGGCTACGAGCTAAACTGCACCATCTGTGACTTCCAGTAAATACAACTGTTGCTGATGAAATTACCCAGTTTCATCATTTTGATTTAAGTGCCTTGCCTGTTTTTCCTCTGACCTTTTGCTGCTTGCCATCAAACTCAAGCTTTTGTGAATTTAGATCCATACGTCCATGTAGGTCAGTCTTGAGGAATAAATCTTGTCTGCGAAGCACGGGAAAGCTCGGCCAAGCCCGCTCAGCAGGCTGACATGGGAGGAGGGGCCGGGGCTTCTCGGACAAATACGGATGGCGCCTGTGCCCGTGTGCTCAATGTGCGCAGGGCCCCGGGGCAGACCCCCGCCTTGTGACCAAGTGGCCACTCGGTCTGGCTCTCCGGCCTCCCATTTGTTAAGATGCTGATGATATTAATGAGTTGAGGTGCTGGAGCACATTCCTTGGCCTTTAGCGTCCATCTCTCCCTGCACAGTTTTGCCTGACCTGATTGAAGAAAAAGAAAGTTCAGGCACTCCAAACTTTGCCCAAGTCGGGAGAAGCCCTTCTAGAAAACAAAATCTGAAAGAAGTCAAGCTCTGTCCCTGTCTGGTATGAATTTTCCATTTAGGTAACACAGATATTTTTTATATTTTTGTGTTTTATTATTCATTCATTTATTTATTTGAGGGAGAGAGAGAGAAAGAGAGGGAGAGAGGCAGATAGAGAACGGGAGCACCAGGGCCTTCAACTGCTACAAACAAACTCCAGACGCACACGCCACCTTATACATCTGGTTTATGTGGGTCCTGGGGACTTGCGGCAAACGCCTTAACCACAAAGCCATCTCTGCAGCCCAGATACTAATTTTGGTCAGTGGCTTCAACAAGGGAATGAAAGGCAGCAAAAGCAACTTTTATCATCAGGCCGTTCACTCATCAAGCCAGAGGTACTACTTCTGTTTACTATGCTAGTGAATTAAGAATTGGGAGGTCTTTTTATTAAATGTTTATTTAAGGCCGGGGAGTGTATCAAGGCTTCCTGCTGCTTCAAACTAACTCCAGATATGTGCACCACTCCATGTGTCTGACTTGATGTGGGCACTGGAGAATCGAACTTGGGCCATCAGGCTTGGCAAGTAAGTGCCTTTATGCACTGAGCCATAGCTGCATGCAGACTCCTGGAGGGTGTTATGCTTCATAGCAATGGCTAGCACTGACCGAGTCTTTACCATGAAGCAGGAACTGTGCTAAGCCCTGGACAGAAGCCACTCATTTAACCCTCATAGCTAAGCAGAGACAAGGGACTGCTATTGCTCCCATACAACAGCGGAGGATGTGACACCAGAGGTGAAGGAACGTCCCAAGGGCTCCACTCAAGCACCTCAGCCCTGTTTTATTGTCCTGTATTTTCCCAGTGCTCTCACGGGTACTTGATACGGCCCTGGGATTCGGGGATGCAAAAATAAAAGAGACAGTCTTCGCCCACTGTCTGAGGAAGCAAGACATAAAAATGCAAATACGCCCTGTGAGGGAGGCTACGAGGGAGTAGGGAGAAGATTCTCAGGTCTCAGCAAGAAGAGAGATTCTGTCTGGGAAAGCCAAGGGAAAATTTGCAGCAGAGCAGACTTTGGATCTGAGATTGGAAGGAGGGATGGAGGTGGCTGACCAAAGATGAAGGGAGATAAGGGGAATCCTAGGCCAAAGGACCAGTGATCCCAAAAGAGGGCAAGGACCTAAAAGGCAGGGGCCTGCTCCTGAGAGCCAGTGTGGAGGTGTCCTTGCTTAGACTGAGAAGAAAGCTGGGGTCAGGGGACTACTGCTAACCTCAGATCATGACCCCCAAAGCTTTCTCTTTCTGGGTCTGGACATAAGGTGGGAGTTGGAAGTTCCCAAGGAAGGCAGGCAGCATTAGTTTAAGAAGCAGCACGATCAAGCTATAGCTCTTTCTCAACCTTCACTGGCCTTAAGGACGTACCTGTTTCCCCAAGATGGCTGAGTGCTCAGGGTGACAAGGAGACACATAATGGGCTCTAAGGGGTCAGGCCATCGTCCTGCAGCTGTTCTGCTCTCTTCTGTCTCTGTATGCCTCCTACTTTGAGAATGGTACTTGTGACCCAGCAGATCTGCATGCAACAGCTATGCTTAGGGGCAGGAGAGATGGCTCAGCTGTTAAGGCACTTGTCTACAAAGCCAGAGGACCCAGGTTTGATTCCCCAGGTCCCATGTAAAGTCAGATGCACAAAGAGGTGCATGTGTCCAGAGTTCTTTTGCAGCAGCTGGAGGCCCTGGCGCACCCACGCTCCCCCTCCCCTGTCTATCTCTCTCTCTCTCTCTGAAATAAATAAAAAATAAAATATATTTTTTAAAAAAAGAAAACTGTGCTTAGCTGTCACAAAGATACGTCCAGTGTCTGAAGGTGTTGTTTTGTTCCACCTGAGTGAAGTGCTAAGTGTACAAACCCAAGTGTAGAAATCTGTCTTCAGTTTATTCTGTGTGCGTGTCTTCAGGAGTGGGTCCACACATAAGCAAATCCACTTATATACAAGTGTGTATGGGGGCCAGAGGACAACTGTAGAATGAATGGCAATCACTTTTTTTTTAATGAGACAGAGAGGGAATGAATTGGCATGCCAGGGCCTCCAGCCACTGCCATTGAACCCCAGACACGTGCGCCCCCTTGTGCACATGTGCAATCTTACTCGCTTGGGTCACCTTATGCGTCTGACTTAGGAGAGATCTGGAGAGTCGAACCTAGGTCCTTAGGCTTTGCAAGCAAGCGCCTTAACTGCTAAGCCAAGTCTCCAGTCCCCCCGCCTTTTTTTAGACAGCATCTCTTACTGGTATGGAGCTTACCGGTTAGGGTAAACTGAATGACCAGAAAACCCCAAGGATCTGCCCGTCTCTGTCTACCCAGCACTGGAATTACAAACATGTACCACCAACCACGGCTAGAATTTTCTACATGGATTCTGGGGGTCGGACTCAGGTCCTCATGCTGAGCAAGCACTTCAGCAGACCGAGCCGTTCCCCCAGCCCTACACTGCTTCCTTCCTAGGGCCAACCAGCCTCCAACATTGTCCATGCTATGTCGGCAATGCTTCTGGGGAGGGCTGCCACCAGGAAGGGCTAGTGAATCAGATCCTCCCATCACCTCCAAAGAGCATGGAGGACGGAGGGGGACAAGGAGGACAGATTCCTTCCACTGTCTTAGGACAAGGATCAGCCCAGGAATGAATGGATTGGCATTCCTGTGCTGCAGCAAAGGTGTCTATTCCCCACCTGTATCAGGGTGTGGGCTAGACGTGCCCCACGGCCATAGCTGCTGAACACTGAATCAGAGGGCCACCCCATGAGCACTGGTCAGTGGACACGTGTAAAGAGAAACAGGATGCCAATGTAGGAAGGGCCCAGTGGATGCTAAAAGTGGAATCTCACGGTCACTAGAGCTCTCAGAGAAAGCTTACAGGAATAAGGGCCCTCCTCACCTCCATAGCATGGTCTCAGCGTCATCTCAGCCTCGCTCCTCATTTTCAGCTCATCCCGTCCCCACTGAGGCTGCTGCTTCTTCCTGGGAGGGCTCTGAAACCAAAGATCAAGAGGTTAAGAAAATCTGTAGCTGGCACACAGCGGTAAGTTATGACACCGGGGACTTAAACCAAGTGCGTGCGACATTAAAGACAGATGAATATCTCTACCTCCTCTTTACTTTCCAAGAGGCCCTGGAAATGCACTTGGTAAAATGCAGAGCATGGAGCCAGGCCTCGGCTACCATCACACACAGTCTCTGGAACCTTCCCCGTGACCTTTGACTGCTGCCCTCATAGCTGGATCCCCTAAGACTCCCAGACAAACATGTAGGGAATGCGACCTATTTTTACATATAAATGCAATTATCCATGAATGCTGGAGTCAACCTTTTCTGTAGAAACAGATGAGCCAGAATGTGAGCTTTTTAAGTCACCAGGGTTAAGTTTAGAACAATGTTATAAGAAAGTTACGCCAGCATGGTGGTACATGTCTGTAACAGAAGCCGGATGATTTCTGCTAGTTCAAGGCCAGACTGTTCTACATAGGGAGAAGTCTTGTTGGTGATGATGTTTTATTTTTCTCAAGCCAGGGTCTCACACATGTAGCCCAGGCTAGCCTGAGTCTCACTCTTATCCAAGTCTAGGCTCAAAACCATGGCAATTCTCCTGCCTCAACTTTCCCAATGCTGAGATTATATGTGTGAGCTACCATGCCTGGCTTTAAATTTTTATATAAAAATTATTGGGGCTGTGGCAATAACTTAGAAGTTAGGTGTTCGCTTGTGAAGCCTAATAACCCAGGTTCGATTCCACAATACCCATGTAAGCCAGATGCACAAGGTGATGCATATGTCTGGATTTCCTTTGCAGTGGCTGGAGGGCCTGGCGTGCCCATTCTCTCTATCTGCCTCTTCCTCTGTCACTCTAAAATAAATTTTAAAAATAATTTTAATTAAAAAAAAAACATTGTTGGGCTGGAGGGATGGCTTAGTGGCTAAGGCACTGCCTGCAAAGCCAAAGGACCCAGGTTCGATTCCCCAGGACCCACATTAGCTAGATGCAGAAAGGGGTCATACGTGTCTGGAGTTCATTTGCAGTGTCTAGAGACCCTGGTGTGCCCATTCTCTCTATCTGCCTCTTTCTCTCTCTCTCTCTGTCACTATCAAATAAATAAAACTAAAATAAAATAAACATTGTTGGGCTGGAGAAATGGCTCAGCAGTTAAGGTACTTGCCTGCAAAGCCTAGTGACCCGAGATCAATTCCCCAGTGTCCATGTAAGGCCAGACGCACAAGGTGGCACATCCATATGAAGTCTGTTTGCAGTGGCTGGAGGACCTGGTGCGCCCATTTTCTGTCTCTCTCCTATCTCTCTCTGCTTGCAAATAAATAGACATTGTTGGGAAAAAAAAACTGTCTATGAATTAGCAAAGGGAAAACCACTTTTGTTTTATAATATCCTACCTTTTTTTTTTTCTTTTCGAGGTAGGGTCTCACTCTAGCCCAGGCTGACCTGGAATTCACTATGTAGTCTCAGGGTGGCCTCAAACTCATGGCCATACTCCTACTTCTGCCTCCTGAGTGCTGGCATTAAAGGTGTGCACCACCTTGCCCAGCTCTGCCTTGCCATTTTTTAACACTGGCTGAGGAGCAGTTGTCCAGAGACATTTAGCCCATAGGCTTCACATGGTTGTCATCTTCCCCTGGATACGTGTTTGCCAAGAGGGCGGAGCCGGGAGAGTGCTGAGTGTGAGTTTAAGCTTAAGAGAACTAACAATCCTAGCAATATGGAACTGAAGAAAGTTAGGAGCATGATGAATCCCATGGGATCTTCTTTTGGAAAATTTTAAAATACATATTTTTTAATTTATCTATTTTAGAGAGAGAGTGTGTGCGTGTGTATAGGCACAGCAAGGCCTCTTGCCACTGCAAATGAACTTCAGACACTTGCACCGCATTGTGTGTCTGGCTTTTCGTGAGTCCTGAGGAATGGAAGCCCAGCCTGCAGTCTTTGCAGGCAAACACCTTTAACCACTGAGCCATCGCCCCAGCCCATCCCACGGAGTTTGATAACGTAGACTTTTGGGAGTTCACAGACCTGAGCTGGAGCTTGTGATCAGCTCATTCTCTCCATTTCATACAGTCCACGACTCCAGCCCATAGTTAGAGTGGTTCCTCCTGCTTCAATTAACCCAACCTAGAAAATCCCTCACAGACTGTGCCAAGATTTGCTTCCATAGTCATTCTTAATCCTGTCAAGTTGACAGCCAGAGAGCAACTCTCACATGTAATAAATGCCTCATGGAGTTCTTTTCTTTTTTTTTTTTTTTTTTTTTTTTTTTTTTGCTTTTCAAGGTAGGGTTTCACTTTAGCCCAGGCTGACCTGAAATTCACTGTGTAGTCTCAGGGTGGCCTCGAACTCACGGTGATCCTCCTACCTCGTGTGGGGATTAAAAGCTTCTGCCACCATGCCCGGCTATGGAATTGTTTTTAATCCCTCCCAACTGGAATTATTTTTCAATGAAGGCTCCTACTAATGCTAGGGAGATTGCTCAGTGGGTAAAGTGCTTGCTGTGCAAACATGAAGACCTGAGTTTGGATCCCAGAACAGACATAAAATGCCAGAGACGGTCGTGCACGCTTCTAACCACAGCACTTGGGAGGCAAAGAGGAACTGAGGGACTCATTGGCCAGCTAGTTTAGCTAAATTGGTGAGCTCCATGTTCAAAATTAGACCCTGTCTCCAAAAAAAAGGGGGGCTGATGTGGAGCACGACTGAGGAAGACTCCTGATGTCCATCTCTGGCCTCCGCCCGCACAGGCACATGCATGCACATCCACATGTACATGTGTGCCCACACATACACAAACATGCACCACACGCATGCACATGAAAATAACAAAAGAGGGCTGGAGAGATGGCTCAGTGCTTAAAAGCACTGGCCTGCACAGCCCTAACAGCCTGGGTTTGATTCCCCAGTGCCCAGGTAAAGCCAGATGCACAAAGTGGTGCTTGTATCTGGAGTCTGTTTGCAGTGGCTAGAAGCCCTGGTGCAAATTCATTCTCTCTCTCTCTCTCTCTCTCTCTCTCTCTCTTTCTCTCTCTGTCTCCGTCTCTGTCTCTCTCTCTTTCTCTCTCTCTCTCTCTCTCTGTGTGTGTCACACCCTTAGAAATATATAAATAAAGTGAATATTTTTTAAAAATAACAGAAGATGTTGCCACCCGCATTAAAGATAACAAATCATATAGAGGCAATTATTAACAGATCCATTCTAAACTTCACAGCTCAGTCCATCAAGCAGCCAAGCAGATACTGGGCTTAGCACTGAGAATCTGGAGTCTGGCCCCACCCTGCCTTCATCACTGCAGGCGTGCCTGGGAAGAGTTCTCATGCCTTCGTGAAGCCAAAGACTCCTCCGGTCATGACCCGGGCTGTTGGTGTTGGTGGCAGAATCAGTATGGCTCCTTCACAATAGATCCTCAGCCACCCTCCATGCGGGTCCACCTCCCAGTTCTAATGACTCCAGATGAGTGGTGGCATGTTAATCATTAGCTGATTTCTCTAAACATTAGGTCCTTTTTTGTAGCTTTATTTTATTCTGTTTGGAAACACACAATCGTCTTACCCCAGCTTCCCAAGAGCCAGGATTCTAATACAAGCCACTAACCCAGCCTAAATACTAGTTTCTTAGTGTATACAAGGACATTAAAAAAAAAATAGAGCATTTTTCCTATTAGAGGAAGGTGTGCAAATTGCTGTGTGTGTGTGTGTGTGTGTGTGTTGTCAATTTCCCAACTTGCTATCATGTTATCCTGACTTTATCATAATGGAAGCAGTATTCACACCAACAGATGACTTCACTGCTCTTCCCTTCACAATCAGCCTGGATTTTTCTCATTTTCCCATTGCCTGTGATCCCTCCCTCACATTTTTGTTACTTTTGTTGTTTTCTCCTCATAGAATGCAGCACGTGAGCATCATCAAGACAGGCCTCTGCCCACAAACCTCCCTGCTCAGAACGCATGCGCCTGGTGCCCAACCCTCTACCTTCCCTCCAGTGGGAGCATCCGCCCTCTGCCTTGGGTTGTGTTTTCCATTTATAGAGTCTCTTGGTGCAGCTGAAGTTATGACAGACATTCGGAAAGTTGCAAGAGCCTGTGATGACACTGAGCCTCTAAACTCAGGGAAAAGGAGCTTCAAGCCAGGAGGAGGCTGCCAAACGCCGCAGGGCACATTTGAGAGAAAGACGGGACCTTTCAGATCCCTCCCCCTTAAAGCGCAAAGTTTCAAATTGCATAGGTATCAATGGCTAAAGCCATCGTCTCATAGGAACTCAGTGACTAACATTTTATTACAAATGCAATTTTCATTTTTTAAAACCTTCATATAAACTCACTGGTGAGAGGCAATGCAAGCTCAGGTCTTTGAGGGTTTTTTTTTTTTTGTTGTTGTTGTTTTGTTTTGTTTTGTTTTGTCTTTTCGAGGTAGGGTCTCACTCTAGCCCAGGCTGGCCTGGAATTCACTATTTAGTCTCAGGGTGGCCTCGAACTCATGGCGATCACACATGGCCAGGTCTTTGGTTTCTGTTCCTGGTGCACAGTAGCTAGAGAGAGGTTGTGTTCTCTTATTCCCTGAATCTGGATAGAAGCGTTTTAAAGTATCTCTATTCTCATGTGTTGCTAATTTTCTGTCTTGATTGTTCAAAATGTCATTCCGAGGTCCCACAGTGAGCAAGTGAATCAAAGGACAAACAAAGAATGAGTGAATGAACGAATGACTATATATTCATTACATCTGTATACACACATAAAATACCTCTCTCCCAGCCCACATTTGTGGTTTAAATTCCTCTTTCAGGAAGATTTATAACATTTTGCTTCACAAAGAAAGTTTTTAAAAAAGAGAGAGAAAATGAAACGACACAGTGACTGTTTCCCTGGTGCAATTACTCCATCAAGTACTCCCCTAGGGAAAGGAATTTGCTCTTATTGTGAAATAAATTATTTGAGAAGCCAGACTCCCGTGGTAACTTTCCTGTATCCCCAGGCAGTATTTTCCCGCGACTGCTCTCAAAATTCACTTCTGGTGGTACACATATGGGAGGTTGGAAATAGTAGAAATTATATGTTTGAATTTTAAATACATTCCCATTTCTATAAATGTTAGCAGCTCCCCAAATTATCAGAGAGCACACGGTCGTTTAGCGATCGCCTGCCCCAGAAATCACTTGCTTGTCTTCGTCTCCAGGAAAGGAAAGAGCTTTCTCCCTCCATCCTTTCAACCTCCCCGTCAGAATTCCTATCCCAGTAGCTGCCTCTTGCCTAGAAAATTGGGCAAGACAGAGCCCAGTGGAGTACAGCAAAGGACAAGAATGGCCAAGCTCGGTCGGTCCTTGCAGAACTCCCAAGTCACCCTTCACTGGCTATGTTCACGACCCACGCTGCCAACACAAGCCTTCATGATGCCCAATTAAGCATTTGATATTCAGTGAGCCTGATAACTTCAAACCACTAGATAGATTCCCTCTCTCTCTCTCTCTCTCTCTCTCTCTCTCTCTCTCTCTCTCTCTTGTTTTTTTAAGGTAGAATCTCACCCTGGCCCAGGCTGACCTGGAATTCACTGTGTAGTCTCAGGGTGGCCTCGAACTCACGGCAATTCTCCTACCTCAGCCTCCCAAGTGCTGGCATTAAAGGTGTGTGCCACCACGCCCGGCCAGATCTCTCTTCTCTTCAACCATGTTATGAATAGAAAGAACTTCCAGCCAATCACTAAAACTCATCCTCACCTCATCTTAACAGAGAACAGCATACATAAAATGAATTAGATATATACATACATATATAATATATGAATATAGGTTATAGTCTCATATCCCTTCACCCTCAGTCTCCATGACCCTGTGGGCCCTCCTCAGTCAGTTCCTTGATGTTCACAATGGGGTTTTTAGGGTGCCTTTTTTGTGGGGGGAGCTGTGCCTCAGGATATTTCTACCCAGCCTGTGGCTCTTAAAATCTTCAAGACCCCTCTTCCACAATGCTCCCTGAGTTTTGGCAGGTGTGTTAGCAGCTTGTATTTGCTGTTGAGCTCAAAGTACCAGCAAATCAGGGTCTGTAGAAGGAGGGAATGTGGGAGAGGGGGAATGGGGAATAAATAATACAAATACATGTTGGGCAAGGAGATGACAATTATAACTAAATGATCTGGGGAAGGATTTGTGTCAAGCCTCTCTAGATCACGGGACATCACTGATCCCCTCATTGAGGACTTCCTCATTGGCAGACATTTCCATCTCAAAGTACCAGCAATGGCAAGTCACCAATAATTACAAGAAGCAGGGGCGACGGAGATGCCTGGAGTTCCTTCTTTACCCCAGGCTTGCACTCGAGAGCTGTATATGTTTGAACTTGTTTAATTCACACAGCCCTGGAAGGGAAGTATCTTTCCATCTCTGTCCACATGAAAGAAAATTGAGGCAAAAGACTATAGATATTACTGTAAAGAGTGGACAGAAAACACTCCCTGTCCATCAGAGGCCTGTCGTCTGTACTACAGAATTCACTCCTAGGTGGATCGCACAATGCCAAGAGGTTGAATAAGGATCTTTAACATCTACAATATTCCTGTGTGTGTGTGTGTGTGTGTGTGTGTGTGTGCTATGTGAGTGAAAATACAGTGTGCCTGCACTCTTATTTCCATCATCATACTGACTCTTGCACACACAAATGCACCAGTTAAGGATATAAACAGCCCCATGTCACATCTCAGCTCCACCTAGCTAGCTGGCTGTGTGACCTCGCCCAAATGGCACGACCTCTCTGAACGTCACCTGTAAGATGAAGGTAGTAACAGCACCAGTGGGGTGGTGGGAAGATGAAAGGGGATGATGGCAGGTGTTCAGAGTAAGCCTGGTGCACTGCAAAGGTAAACAAATGCTGCTGGGAGCTGGGGAGATGGTTTTCGTTGGTAAAGCGTTCACTTTGCAAGCATGAGGACCTGAGTTTGGATTTCAAGAACTCATGTAACAAGGTCAGACATGGTGGTGCTGGGCTCGAAACCACAGTGCCAGGGAGGCAGAGACAGGAAGATTCCCAGTGCTCACTGGCCAAGCAGCCTGCTCTGTTTGCGAGCTCCAGGCCAAAGAGAGGCCCTGTCTCTAAAGAGATGGGCAGTGTCCCTGAGGAACAATATTCGAGGTTGTTCTCTTGTCTCCATATGCACACACACACACACACACACACACACACACACACACACACACGCATGCCCTTGCACACAGATGTGCACCCTACAAACACACACATATAAAAACAGATATATTTATTTTCCTTCCTCTATTGACACAGAAAAGGTTTTCATTTACAGAGGGACTCTATATTTCTTCTCCACTCAAAATACAATTAATCACAATGTGAGTTTATACCATTAAGCACTAAGTTTGGCCTCATTGGGCCTTTAAGAACACAGCTTTTCACTCGTCCCTGGTGTCCTCAGCAAGATTCATAGACTAAAGGAGGAAAATTCAGCAAAAGGGAAGGAAGGGCTTCAGAAACAGAGAGGAATGCAAAGACCATTGTGTAGTTCTAAGAAATAAATAATTTTCGCTGAAAAGGGCATAAAGGCATTTAATTCTTTTCTATTTTTATTACAAATAATACATCCTGGTGGCACAGAATTTAGGAAAATAATGGGACAAAATGTTTTAAAGTCAGAACAGAAGCATTCCCCCACCACTCATTTTTCCACTGCTAACATTTTTTGAATGTGTGTGTGGTGGGCATGTGTGTATATATGCATGTTCATATGTGTGTGTGGTGCATGTATGTGGGGGGGGACATGTGTATATGTGTATATAGGTATATGAAGGCCAGAAGTCAACATTGGGTATCAATTCTTACTGCTGGTAACCTGCTATAAGAATTACTAAATATTTTTTATGACAGAGAGAGAGAGAGAGACTTGGCATGCCAGGGCCTCCAGCCACTGCATTCAAACTCCAGACGCAGGCTTCACCTTGTGCATCTGGCTTACGTGGGATCTGGGGAGTCAACCATGGGTCCTTAGGCTTCGCAGGCAAACACCTTAACTGCTAATCCATCACTCCAGCCCAAGAATTACTAAATACTTTGAAGGTTGTTGCTGTTCTTATGTGAGATACTCATTACCATGTGGTTATTTTTCAAACATTCTCAGTATTGGCTCATTCTCATTTTTAATTGTTTTTATCACGTATATAGTAAACCTTTTCCATGATTAGACATCCTTGCAAGGCATCATTTTAACACCATTTACCCATAATGCAAAGGAACAAGACACCATGATTTACTTAGCCATTCTTCTACCATTCAGTATGGAGATGTTTTTGTTACTCAGAATATTTTTTAAATATTTATTTATTTACTTATTTATTTATTTATTTGACAGAGAAAGAAGGAAAGAGAGAGAGAATGGGAACACCAGGGCCGCCAGCCACTGTGTGCACCCTCTTGTGCATCTGGCTAACGTGGGTCCCGGGGAATCAAACCGGGATCCTTTGGCTTTGCAGGCAAATACCTTAACCACTAAGCCATCCCTCCAGCACCAGAATATTTTTTATCCAGGGCTGGGAAGATAGCTGAATTGGTAGAGTGTTTGGCCAGCTGGGTTCAGTCCTCAGCACTGCATAGAGCCAGTGAGGCGGTGCATACCTTGAATCCCAGTACGCAGCAGGTGGAGGCAGGAGGATCGGTAGTTCCAAGTCATCTTCAGCCATGTCGGAAATTGGAAGCTAGCCTAGGCTACAAGAGACTCAGTCTGAGAAATACAAAGAAACAAACAAAAAAGAAATATCTTCGCACAGAACGTTTTGAGTAGCTAATGTCTTGTTATTTGAAGCACAGGCAGGTTTACTTACATGGCAAAAATCACATTTTAATTTTAATTTTAGAGCAAGCTGTTGCTTCTACAAAGCGTTGCATTATTTGGTACGTTTGTAAGGATTATGTTGCCAGGAATGGAATTCATAGCAGACTCACATATACCATTAAGTGCAAATGAATAGAGAAGTGCTCTGGAAATGGTAAGTTACCATATAATTGTATGTTGTTATTGATGATAGTGTTGGTATAGGCAACTGTGGGTATTACAAAATCACTGATTTCTATCTTAAATTTTAGAGTTCTAGGACCTTTAAGTCCTCATACTTTCCTCACCTACAGGATATTAGGAGATAGCTTTTTCTCTATCCAGGTAAAGATGTTGCATATCTGGGCTGACGGTGTAGCTCAATTGGTAAAGTTGTTGCTTAACAAGTAGGATGCCCTGGCTAGATCCCCAGAACCACATACGCCAGGTGTGGTCATGCATACCTACACTCTGCATGCCAGAACTGGAGGAGTAGAGTCAGAAGTCCAAGGTTCTCAGCTATACAGCAAGCTTGAGGCCAACCTGGGTATAAGACCTTATCAAAAAGAAGAAGACAAAGAAGAAGAAGAAGACGATGAAGACAAAGACGGAGACGGAGACGGAGAGCAGAGGAGAGGAGAGGAGAGGAGAGGAGAGGAGAGGAGAGGAGACAAGAGAAGACAAGAGAAGACAAGAGAAGAGAAGCCCCAAATTGCATATCATTGTCCTGATGCCACTTGATGGCCCCAGTGTTACCAAGTCCCTATTTTGACAAAATGCACACCTTCCTGAACACGTCCCTTTAAACACACAGCTGGACACAAGCAGAAAAGCCAGTGAAAGAGCATCTGATACTTGCTGTCCAGAAGATATTCCATTCCTTCTAGAGAGCAGTACCCTGAATTTTTGCCCCATCACCAACCATGTGGCTTGGACAGTGTGGACAGCCACAAAAGATACAGAGGGCTTCAGCCAATCAGCATATGCCATCCCCAGCCAGGATGAGTGGTTCAAGCTTGGCCAGACAACCCAGTGTGAGCCATGCGATTCGAGGTGTTCCTGGAAGAGTGGAGTGCTCTCTGTCTCAGCTAAGCTGGTGGGAGGGAACGTCCTCTCCGCATTAGACTTGTTGGTGTGAAAAACTGAAACTTGGGAAGCTGAGAACCTTCTAGAAATTATGATGCAGAACCTGAGGATGATGCCAGCACCATACAAGGCCGCTCAGTCAGAAGGGAACTAGGGCAAACTTGTAGTTCTGGAAAGATGGCAACCTAAAGATAAGCCAAAAACCTTCCAGTAACATGTCTGAAAATGCTCAATATACATTATGCCTTAATGCAATTCTGAGCTCACATGGAGGAAAAAGTGTGTGTGTATGTGAGAGAGAAAGAGAGAGAGAGAGAGAGAGGGAGGGAGGGGAAGAGAGGGAAGAGGTCACTTTAGAAATTAAATGTCCAAGAAGGAACTAGTCAGATAACCTAGTGGGAAAAGCACTTGCCACATAAGCATGAGGACCTCAACTGGATCCCCAGCACCTACAGAAAACCACACAGGCAGAGACAGGGAATCCCTGAGGTTCATGACTAGGTAGCCTAGGCAAATGGGTGAACTCTAAACTTAGTGAGAGACACTTCCTCCAAGAATAAGGTGGAAAGCAGCTAAGAATGACTTACGATGTCAACCTCTGGACTCCACATGTGTGCATACACATGTGTCATGAATACACACACACATGTCCATACACATATAAACATGCACCCACCACACACACAACAACAACAAAAGAAAGAAAGAAAGAAAGAAAGAAAGAAAGAAAGAAAGAAAGAAAGAGAAAGAAAGAAAGAAAGAGAAAGAAAGAAAGAAAGAAAGAAAGAGAAAGAAAGAAAGAAAGAAAGAAAGAAAGAAAGAAAGAAAGAAAGAAAGAAATTAGATGCCTATTAATGATCCTATGAAATAAAGCAGGCTAAAGATGGTCGAGGGATAAGAAAAAAACTTGTCGAAGATCCTCAAAGGTGAGCTCTACTTGCCATGGTCAAGCGGCCCAGGGAACAGTAACTGAGCCAGTGGCAGTCAGTGAAGTGATCACCACCTCCAGTTTTCTGCAGGATCAGGAGAACCGTAGACAAGGGAGAGCAGAGGAAATGAACACGGGCTGGCAGACAGAGCAGGCAGCTGAAGGAGTGTGTGGAAACCAGCCCCAGGCCCTGAGAAGACATCTACTTGGTTACCTGATCATGTAATTGTTAGCACTTTTCAGTGAGGAAATTTTGTGCTGACTCTCACATTTCTGCCTGCAATCCTTGTCATATGTAAATGGGAATGACTCTAACATGAGATAATCAATTATTTTCTGTGGCTGATATCTTAAATGTTATGCTGGGTCATTTGATTATAAGCTTAAATACCAACCTGGTGAGGTAGTCCCCTTTTAACAATTCTCTCCAAGGAGGAGAGCAAAATTGGGAAATCGAAGTAGACCCACATAGATTTTTCAGTGCTCAGTGGAAGTGGGTAATAACACAGTTGTAGCTGAGCTGGCATTTAAACGTAATGTGCTGACCTTGAATTCCAAAGCCATTTCTTGTCCCTTAAAAATTGGGAACATATAAAAATTATATTAGCATCAATTATTTTAATCATTTTTTGTTAAAATTTATCTTTCTCAATTTCAGTTCATTGGTATTGTAACCCAGTATCTCTTGTAGTTTCATATTCCTTCATTAATATTCATTGAAAGTATCTGCGACTTCAATAAACCCAGACTAAATTTTTATAACATATTCATAAGTTTTACTTTTAAAGATTTTGAGCCACTTCCACCTTCATTGAAAATAATAATTGGTGCTTCTTAGTAATACAAGGCACTCCTCAGAGATGGGCTAAAGGAAGGAATGAGGGTGGGCTTGAACCTACCTTAGGGAGGACTTCCGCCTCCTCCCCCAGCTGCGGAACAGCCACAGAGCAGCTCGCTGCCCTTCCACCCATCAAGACTTCTCACTAGCGGGGTCCAAGCATTGAGCCTGGAGCTGATGGCTACGGTGCAAAGCAGGGGCCTTGGGCAAGATTTTAGGTATTTAAAAAATTCCAGGCTACAGAGACTGTCTAGTTAATAAAGGCCTTGCCACACAAGGACCAGGACTTGGGTTCATATTCCCTAGCACTCACATTAAAAGACAGGCCTGGGTGGAGGAGGGGGTGGAGAGATGGCTTAGCAGTTAAGGCGCATGCCTTGGAAGCCTAAGGACCTATGTTCGACTCTACTGGTCCCACGTAAGCCAGCTGCACAAGGTGATGCAAGCAGGCAAAGTTGTACTTGGGCACAAGGTGGCACACACATCTGGAGTTTGATTGCAGTGGCTAGAGGCTCTGGTGTGCCATTCTCTCTCGCATTAAAAAAAATTACAAAAAAAGATGGGCATGGGGCCGGGCATGTCTTTAATCACAGCACTTGTGAGGCCAAGGTAGGAGGATTGCTGTGAGTTCATGACCATGGGCCTACATAGTGAATCCCAGGTCAGTCTGGGCTAGAGCAAGACCCTACCTCAAAAATAAATAAGTAAATGTAAAATAAAAGATGGTCATGGTGGTACATACCCTATAATCCCAGTGTTAGGGAGGCAGAGATAGGAAGCCCCTTAGGGTTGCTAGCTAGATAGAAAAATCAGTCTATTCTAGGTTCAATGAGAGACCCTGTCTCAAAAATAATGTGGAGAGCAGTTAAGGAATGTACCAGATATTGACTTCTGGTCTCCACACAAGCATACGCATGAACATGCATACACACCATACACATAAACACACATAAGTGAATCGGCTGCAATAGTACTGGGGATTTGGGGTACCAATAGGTATGTATATCTGGTGAGGAATTCTTTTAATTTTTATCGTATTGTTAAAGGAAGCTTTGATGATGGAAGTGAGGACAGTGGCTGTGATAAAGATAATTTTGAGCCCATGGACAATATTTTGCCTGGATTTGCTTCAAAGAGAGGAAATTTGCAGTCACAGATAATTATTTAGATCATTGAAAGAGTACATCAAGGATCAAGAAAAACCTGAAAGATGAAAGAAAAAGAAAGAGGAGAAGAGAGAAAGAAATAGCAAAGAAGGAAGGAGGGAAGGAAGGGAAGAGAAAGAAAGAATGAATGAATGAATGAAAAAAAGAAAGAGAGGAAAGAAGAAAGGAAGGAAGGAAGGAAGGAAGGAAAGAAGGAAGGAATAAAGGAAGAGAGAAATAAATAGGAAAGAAAGAAGGAAGAAGGAAAGAAAGTCTTGGTTCATCCACCTCCTGCATCCGTGAAGTCCCATCACAAGGCAAGTAGGGAGTTTGAGGGAAAGAGAAAGAGCTGAGGGAAGACAGAGAGAGAGGGGGAGATCTAAAACTACAAGGAAAAGCACTCTGTACATAGGAAGCATCCAGTATATAAGAAGAGACAACTGCGGCCCACAGGTTTCTCCCATGCCTTGGGGACTCCAGATCTGTCCCCACTCCAAACGGGAAGTGAGAAGGCACCAAGCGGTGTTAAGAAGCCCCGGCACCAGCGGAGGCTCAGCCTCAGCCTGCTGTGATTTAGAAGTGGTTGTAATTTGACTCCTACTTGGGGTATGGAAAAGGCAGAAACTTGATTAAACTGCAGATGACTAGATTAGACAAGGTCATTGGGGGGGGGGGAGCCCCGGGGACTGAATATACAAGTGGTTCTATAGGAAGAGGGAGAAGCTGGGCGTGGTGGCCCACACCTGTAATTCCTGCACTCAGGAGGCAGAGGTCGGAGGACTGCTGTGAGTTTGAGACCAGCCAGGGACTACAAAGTGTGTCCCAGGTCAGCCTATACTAGAGTGAGACCCTACCTTAGAAAAAATAAAATAAAAAGGGAAGAGGAGATCAGAAGAGGCAGAGAGGTGTGCTCTCTCTCTCTTGACAAGTGGTTCCCTGCACTGCCTCAGGATTCTGCCAGAAAGGCCATGACTAGATGCAGTTCTTCAACCTTGGCCTCTAGAACCCCTGATGAACCCAAATAAACGTCTGCTCACTAAAACTTTCTCAACCTGGGGGCGCTGGAGAGATGGCTTAGCGGTTAAGACGTTTGCCTACAAAGCCGAAGGACCCAGGTTCAATTCCCCAGGACCCACGTTAGCCAGATGCACAAGGGGCACACACATCTGGAGTTTGTTTGCAGTGGCTGGAGGCCCTGGTATACCCATTCTCCCCCCAACTCTCTCTCATAAATAAAAAATATATATATTAAAAAAATCTTTCTCAATCTGGGAACTGGCTCAGAGGATAAAGTCCTTGCTCCACACGCGTGAGTACCTGAGTTCAGTTCCCCAGAACCCACCTAAACTCAATGTCTGCGATCTCCGAGTGCTAATGGTGAGAAAGGAGGTGGAGACAGTAGAATCACCCAGAAGCTCATGGTGAATGCGTCGTGTCAAGCTTTGCTCCTCAAACCCCACATCTCGCACGTAGTCTTCACAACAGCTCTATGAAATGCTCCTTTCTCCTTTTTTATTTGAGAGAGAGGGAGAGAGAGAATTGGTTCACCAGTGCCTCAGCCAGTGAAATTGAATGCCAGATGTTTGCACCACCTAGTGGGCATGTGTGACCTTGCGCTTGCCTTACCCTTGCACATCTGTTGTATTGTGGGATCTGGAAAGTTGAACCTGGGTCCTTAGGCTTCGCAGGGAAGCGCCTTAACCACCAAGCCACCTCTCCAGATCCCTTTCTCCTTTTTGATAGATGAAGAACTGATATGTGAAAGAATTTCGCAAAGATAGCCATGCTAATATTAAGGTCAGGTATGTGACATTGGATCTATGTGTCCTGCAGATATTTTGTGAATTTATTTTTGCATTTGTGAGTGGTATGCACGTGTGTGTTTGCATGCTGATTTGTGTGACCCATATGTGTGGGCACCAGTGCGTGTCTGTGTGTCTGTATATGTGAGGAGCGTACAGGACAATCCTGGATGTTATTCTCAAGTATGCTACCCACCTATTTTCCTTTTCAGACAAGGTCTACCATTTGCCTGGAGTTGGCTAACTACGCAAACTTCCTGGCCAGTAAGCTGCTGGGAGCTGTCTGGCTCTGCCTCCCCAGCACTGGGGTTACAGGTGCATTCCACCACAGCTAACACTGAGACAAGGAATGGAGATCCAACTCAGGTCTTCCTGCTTGTGAGGCAAGCGCTTTACGAACTCAACTATCTCTCCAAGCCACAGAATTGTTTTTTTCTGGGAAATTCTCTGAAAAAAAAAAAAGTCCAGATGAAATATATAGAGCTGATGAAGTTCTTGGGATATCATAATTCATCTGTCTGCTGAACATGAGTTTTCAGAATTCATCATCATTCATATCATTGGGCATCTAGCACGTGTCACATGTTCTTAGAATACTGAGTGGAAACATCGTTTGGGCTCCTTGCCACCTGTGTGTAGAGAACTTTCAGAGGACATGAAGACACTCAAACTCCTGAAGACCACTTCTTAGACTAACCATGCCCAGCATCCCTTCCTCCTGTGTTTTGCGTGCCTTCTCTTTTCAGGTACACAGAGCTCTTGGACTTGGTCCCTGTCCGTGTCCCGCACAGCTAAATACAGAAAGGCTATCTCTTGTCTGAAAGGCATCTCAGAAGGGTTTCAATGGGAAAAATAAATCAGTTCCCAACTGAGGAAATTCTAAACTTTAGCATGCTGAAGTTCACTAAAAACAGACAAACTCCTTGGTGCAATCACATTGGATCCATGGGGGGATTTTAAGAAAAGTCTGGAGGGCTGGAGAGATGGCTTAGCAGTTAAGGCATTTGCTACAAAGCCAAAGGACCTTGGTTCGATTCCCCAGGACCCACGTAAGCCAGATGCACAAGATGGCGCATGCATCTGGAGTTTGTTTGCAGTGGCTGGAGGCCCTGGTGCTCCCATTTTCCCTCTCTCTCTGCCTCTTTCTCTCTCTAAAAATAAATAAATGAATAAATAAAAATAAAGTAAAAAAAAAACAAAAGTCTGGAGAAATGGTCAAAGGAAAAAAAAGGTCAGTCATAACCACAAATCCATCTTCTGGCTTCTTCTTTGCCTTACTTTCTCATTTTTATTAGAAAGAGTTGCCTTGTGTTTTCCTGATGTCTCCAGCATGGTCTTTGCAAGATAATTATTTGCAGCGTTTCACCTACACTAAATTCTGAGGAGAGTGATTCTTCCTCAGAAGCACATTCCCCTCAGGGGGTGGATAAAACCCCCAGGTGGGACTAGAGACAAAATGTAGTTTGAGAAAATATATCCAATCCTGTGCTTTGTAGTTGGAAAAAAGAAAGAAAGAAAGAAAGAAAGAAAGAAAGAAAGAAAGAAAGAAAGAAAGAAAGAAAGAAAGAAGAAAGAAAGAAAGGAAGAAAGAAAAGCATAGCTATTAATTTTCTACCAGGAAAACTGAAGCCCATGGCCCTGTCCTTCCTCATAAGAACACAGAAGACACTGGTCCACAGAGGATGTATGAGATGTGAGGAAGAGGTGACAGGAATCTTGGCCGTGATTGAGGGAGAGGAGTTACAGGGACTATGCAGATGGCTCATCCTGTAAGGTTCTTGCCTTGCAAGCAAGAAGACTTGAGTTTGACTCCCCAGTACTCGTGAAAAATGCCGGGTAGAGTGGCACGTGCCTATAAACCCAGTGCTGGGAGGCAGAGACAGGCAGTGCCCGGAGCTCACACGCCAGCCAGTCTCTAGCCTAATTGGTTAGCTCCAGGCCAATGAGAGACCCTGTCACAAAAAGAAGCAGGTACTGTTTCTGAGGATGACACCTGACGTTGTCCTCTGACCTACATCCACACCAGCATGTGCTTCTACACACACTAACACACCCTTACTCGTGTGAACACAACATGCACACACCCCAAAAATAAACCCTAACAAATCAGATTACATTGAAAATGTTTAAAAATCAGGCATAGGGGCTAGAGGGATGGCTTAGCGGTTAAGACGTTTGCCTGAAAAGCCAAAGGACCCAGGTTTGATTCCCCAGGACCCACGTTAGCCAGATGCACAAGGGGAGCACACATCTGGAGTACGTTTGCAATGGCTGGAGGCCCTGGCGCTCTCTTTCTCACTCCCTCTCTCCCTCTTTCTCTGCCAAATAAATAAAAATAAAATATTTTTAAAAATCAGTTTTAAAGTCAGGTTTTAAAACATCAAAAATCACTGGCCTCTTCCTATTCCATGCTCAATTTACATGTTCAATAAATAAATAAAATGATGGATTGGTATAATCCTCTCGATTCTCCACAGGGGTTGAATGTTTATATTCCCAGCTCCACTCAATTCATAGGTAGATGCCCCAGGGTGAGGTCACAGGAGCAGAACCTTCATTGGGCCATGAGGGTGGAGCGAGCACTCTTGAGCAGGCGAATAGAGCCCCTCAAAGCAGGGAGGCAGGCGATGTGCTTCCTCTATGCCACATGAAGACACAGCAAGGAGGTGACTATTACAAGCCAGGAAGAGCCCTCACCGGAGCCTAACCATGTGGTATCCTGATCTCCAGATCTGTGAGGAATATGTGTTTAACATCAAACCCACCTGGTCCACAGCATTTGTTACAGTCGCTCAAGCTGCCTCACATGGTAGCTTTTATGAATATGTTGTTATGACAACTGAATCCCATCCGTAGAACTTTCTACAGCTCCAAAGAGCTCCCCATGATAGAGGAATGGTGGCTTCACCTTGAATGTTTTAACTCACCCATCTTATGCCAGCCTGTGTGTCTTCTGCAAATCAAGGAGAAGGTGGACTGCCGTGCCAGACCTCAAGATCCACAATGAATGCGACCAGTAGAGTCTACTGCAGAGTGTCAGAGTCCTGAAGGGCTGGATGAGCTGAAGCCTTAGGCCCCAGGTCCTCTGGGTCACTGCCCACGGTACACACAACAGATTCCTGTCACAGCAAGGCAGCTGCAGGATGGGGGATTTTAGAGAAGGCAAAGGTGCCTTCTCCGTGTTGTCTCTGCACCCTACCAGGAGCTCCACCATGACAGTGGTCCACCCTGAGGAATCTGGGTGATTTCTCACAGAGGATGGTGTGCCTGCCTCTGAGTGTCTTCGGGGTGACACCCCAGGAAAGGCAGAATGAAGGCATCCCCCTGCCCCAGAAGAATACCATGAATACAACCTTGCGTCACGTCAACTCCTGGCTCTGCGTTGGCCCTCTTCCACCTGTCCACACGGTGACACTAGCAGTATCCCCAGCATACAGAGTAGACATATTTCTGGGCAAGAATTCAAGATAGGAAATTGGATGTCTCCAAACTCTATAAAATCAAGTTTTGTAATTTTGAAATGCTGTGAATGAATTCCCAAGGACACGAGAGCATTAAGGAACTAGAAACCCAAGCACATAGGATTTGCATCACCTGGGCTAGTACACGTTAGGTCTTTAATACTTACGTCAACACAATTCTGTGCTGTCTTGAATTGGAATTGGAATAGAATTATTTCTGCTATATGTCACACCTTCCCAAATAAATTCTACTGTGAGCACAAACTGTTTTTCCCCCACACTGAGTTAACTTTCTGCACTTAATGCTGTCTTTACAATATGACAGAATTCCAGTAAATACTTAATGATCAAGGACTGGCTATATACATGGATGTCTGTATATACTAAATCATTTTTTTTCTCTCATATTTTGCCTACAGCTTTTACTTAAAAAAAAATGGAAAGCGATGGAACCAATCAGGTTTTACAAACAAAACAGGAATATAGGCCTGTACAGATGCCTAAATGGGTTTTGCTGTAGGTCCTGCCAGAGGCAGGGGGATGGATTAGTTAACTCCTCTAGGGATCTCACAGCACTGAGGTTCACTTTGCGATTTCTTCCTGGGAGAATCTGCAGCTGACTGCACCACAGAATGTGGAAGCCTCACTGTGGATTGAACCTGGCATCCGGAAGCCTCACTGGCACATCTGAGCATGTTAATATGGATAATTTAAATCTTATAAATAGCTTTCCATAATGTGTTTCTTGCCTCGGGGCATCTTTTGGTTGGAGTACAGCAGTACAATTGGGCTTGAGTTTGTGACTTAAAAAGGGAAACAGAATATGAGAAGTATGAAAATTTATCTGGCTTTTTCTTTCTGAAGTTCATGCTTGAGTTGGTGGCAAGACATGGGAGTGGAGCTGTAAAGGAGACATTCTGTGGTCCTTTAAGCTCTCTAGGGTTCTTCTTTATAAAATTAAAATTAAAATTGGTTAGGTTTCAACAGCAAAAGCTCTAAGTTCTCTCACCTGAGATGGGAAGCCTACCTATGCCATCCGTGATGGTTCACATCAAGTCTTAGATGACCCAAAAGCAGCATAAAGTTGATGACAAACTACAGAATAAGCAGAAAAACTCGTGTAGCACACTACCCTCACTCCTAACTCAGAATCAGAAGCACAGGTTGAGCTGTAAGACCTAGTTTAATTATCACTTCCACATAGTGGGTTACCTTTTTTATATTAAAGTCGTCTAAAGCAAGTGTTCAAAAATGGGGGGGGGGGGTCATCCATGCAGTCTGCTCATGACATATATTTAGAATTTTCTTTAGAGGTCTTACAGGCATGTCAACTTTCTGACACAGTCATGAACTGTACAATCAAGCTACACACAAAAAAAAAGTCTCATAATGTTTTAAGTAAACTTACAATTTCGTGCTGGGCTACATTCATAGTGATCCTGGGGCACAAGCAGCCTGAAGGCCACAAATTTGGCATACCTGGTAGAATTGACTAGACAAGTTTCACTCCCAGATGTCCTTCTTAAAGGTGTGTGTGGTGGCCACTAGCTTTCAAGAGTCCTCTTGCACTAACTCAGAAAATTCTTTGGCCCTACCTCGTTGCTAGAAGTCCTTTGCAAAAAACAAAATATGTATACTGACAAACATACTGTATTTTTATTTCTTTAAGAGAGAGAGACAGAGACAGAGAGAGAGAAAGGGCACACCAAGCCCTCCAGCTGCTGCAAATGAACTCCAGATGCATGCACCACCTTGTGCACCTGGCTTACATGGGTCCTGGAGAATCAAACCTGGGTCTTTAGGTTTCGCAGGCAAGTGCCTTAACAGCTAGGCAAACTCTCCAGCCTATTAGTGTCATTTTAAATTGCAGTTTTTTATTTACATATCAAGAGAAATGAAACAATTGTAAGAATTTCACACAATAGTTTCAGAAATTTGATTAGGGAGACAGAATAGCAAGGTAAAAAATCCCAGACTCACCATCCTCCCCCCCAAACACTGGACTACAGACACCTGTCATCATCCTCCTCCCCAGCACTGGATGCACACACATGTCACCATCCTCCTCTTCAACACTGGATACAGACACATGTCATCATCATCCTCCCCAACACTGGATACAGGCACATGTCACCATCCTCCTCCCCAAACACTGGATACAGACATATGTCACCATCCTCCTCCCCAGCACTGGATACAGACACATGTCATCATCCTCCCCAGGACTGGATACAGACACTTGTCATCATCCTCCTCCCCAGCACTGGATACAGACACTTGTCATCATCCTCCTCCCCAGCACTGGATACAGACACTTGTCATCATCCTCCTCCCCAGCACTGGATACACACATGTCACCATCCTCCTCCCCAGCACTGGATACAGACACATGTCACAATCCTCCTCTTCAACACTGGATACAGACACATGTCACCATCCTATTCCCCAGCACTGGATACAGACACATGTCGCAATCCTCCTCCCCAGCACTGGATACAGACACATGTCACCATCCTCCTCCCAAGCACTGGATACAGACACATGTCACCATTCTCCTCCCCAGCACTGGATACAGACACATGTCACAATCCTCCTCCCCAGCACTGGATACAGACACATGTCACCATCCTCCTCCCCAGCACTGGATACAGACACATGTCATCATCCTCCTCCCCAGCACTGGATGCAGACATAGGTCACCATCCTCCTCCCCAGCACTGGATACAGACACATGTCACCATCCTATTCCCCAGCACTGGATACAGACACATGTCACAATCCTCCTCCCCAGCACTGGATACAGACACATGTCACCATCCTCCTCCCCAGCACTGGATACAGACACATGTCATCATCCTCCTCCCCAGCACTGGATGCAGACACAGGTCACCATCCTCCTCCCCAGCACTGGATACAGACACATGTCACCATCCTCATCCTCACACTGCATACAGACACATGTCAACATCCTCCTCCCCAGCACTGGATACAGACAAATGTCATCATCCTCCTCCTCAGCACTGGATACAGACACATGTCACCATCCTCCTCCCCAGCACTGGATACAGACACATGTCAACATCCTCCTCCTCAGCACTGGATACAGACACGTGTCATCATCCTCCTCCCCAGCACTGGATACAGACACATGTCACCATCCTCCTCCCCAGCACTGGATACAGACACATGTCACCATCCTCCTCCTCAGCACTGGATACAGACACGTGTCATCATCCTCCTCCCCAGCACTGCATACAGACACATGTCACCATCCTCCTCCTCAGCACTGGATACAGACACATGTCACCACCCTCCTCCCCAGCACTGCATACAGACACATGTCACCATCCTCCTCCTCAACACTGGATACAGACACATGTCACCATCCTCCTCCCCAGCACTGGATACAGACACATGTCACCATCCTCCTCCTCAGCACTGGATACAGACACATGTCACCATCCTCCTCCTCAAGCACTGGATACAGACACATGTCACCATCCTCCTCCCCAGCACTGCATACAGACACATGTCACCATCCTCCTCCCCAGCACTGGATACAGACACATGTCACCATCCTCCTCTTCAGCACTGCATACAGACACATGTCACCATCCTCCTCCTCAACACTGGATACAGACACATATCTCCATCCTCCTCCTCAACACTGCATACAGACACATGTCACCACCCTCCTCCCCAGCACTGGATACAGACACATGTCACCATCCTCCTCCCAGACACATGTCACCATCCTCCTCCTCAGCACTGGATACAGACACATGTCACCATCCTCCTCCTCAGCACTGGATACAGACACATGTCACCATCCTCCTCCCAGCACTGATACAGACACATGTCACCATCCTCCTCCCAGCACTGGATACAGACACATGTCACCATCCTCCTCCTCAGCACTGGATACAGACACATGTCATCCATCCTCCTCCCCAGCACTGGATACAGACACATGTCACCATCCTCCTCCTCAGCACTGGATACAGACACATGTCACCATCCTCCTCCTCAGCACTGGATACAGACACATGTCACCATCCTCCTCCCCAGCACTGGATACAGACACATGTCACCATCCTCCTCCCAGCACTGATACAGACACATGTCACCATCCTCCTCCCCAGCACTGGATACAGACACATGTCACATCCTCCTCCCCAGCACTGGATACAGACACATGTCACCATCCTCCTCCCCAGCACTGGATACAGACACATGTCACCATCCTCCTCCCAGCACTGGATACAGACACATGTCACCATCCTCCTCCTCAGCACTGGATACAGACACATGTCACCATCCTCCTCCCAGCACTGGATACAGACACATGTCACCATCCTCCTCCCCAGCACTGATACAGACACATGTCACCATCCTCCTCCTCAGCACTGGATACAGACACATGTCACCATCCTCCTCCTCAGCACTGGATACAGACACATGTCACCATCCTCCTCCTCAGCACTGGATACAGACACATGTCACATCCTCCTCCCCAGCACTGGATACAGACACATGTCACCATCTCCTCCCCAGCACTGGATACAGACACATGTCACCATCCTCCTCCCCAGCAACTGGATACAGACACATGTCACTCATCCTCCTCCCCAGCACTGGATACAGACACAGTCATCATCCTCCTCCCAGCACTGGCATACAGACACATGTCACCATCCTCCTCCCCCAGCACTGGATACAGACACATGTCACCATCCTCCTCCCAGCACTGGATACAGACACATGTCACCATCCTCCTCCCAGCACTGATACAGACACATGTCACCATCCTCCTCCCCAGCACTGGATACAGACACATGTCACCATCCTCCTCCCCAGCACTGGATACAGACACATGTCACCATCCTCCTCCCCAGCACTGATACAGACACATGTCACCATCCTCCTCCCCAGCACTGGATACAGACACATGTCACCATCCTCCTCCTCAGCACTGCATACAGACACATGTCACCATCCTCCTCCCCAGCACTGGATACAGACACATGTCACCATCCTCCTCCCCAGCACTGGATACAGACACATGTCACCATCCTCCTCCCAGCACTGGATACAGACACATGTCACCATCCTCCTCCCCAGCACTGGATACAGACACATGTCACCATCCTCCTCCTCAGCACTGGATACAGACACATGTCACCATCCTCCTCCCCAGCACTGGATACAGAAATGTCACATCCTCCTCCCACTGATCAGACAATGTCACATCTCTCCCAGCACTGGATACAGACACATGTCACCCTCCTCCCAGCACTGGATACAGACACATGTCACCATCCTCCTCCTCAGCACTGGATACAGACACATGTCACCATCCTCCTCCCCAGCACTGGATACAGACACATGTCACCATCTCCTCCCCAGCACTGGATACAGACACATGTCACCATCCTCCTCCCCAGCACTGGATACAGACACTTGTCACCATCCTCCTCCAGCACTGGATACAGACACATGTCACCATCCTCCTCCCCAGCACTGCATACAGACACATGTCACCATCCTCCTCCCCAGCACTGGATACAGACACATGTCACCATCCTCCTCCCAGCACTGGATACAGACACATGTCACCCATCCTCCTCCCCAGCACTGGATACAGACACATGTCACCATCCTCCTCCCCAGCACTGGATACAGACACATGTCACCATCCTCCTCCCCAGCACTGGATACAGACACATGTCACCATCCTCCTCCCAGCACTGGATACAGACACATGTCACCATCCCTCCCTCCCCAGCACTGGATACAGACACATGTCACCATCCTCCTCCTCAGCACTGGATACAGACACATGTCACCATCCTCCTCCCCAGCACTGCATACAGACACATGTCACCATCCTCCTCCCCAGCACTGGATACAGACACATGTCACCATCCTCCTCCCCAGCACTGGATACAGACACATGTCACCATCCTCCTCCCCAGCACTGGATACAGACACATGTCACCATCCTCCTCCCCAGCACTGGATACAGACACATGTCACCATCCTCCTCCCCAGCACTGGATACAGACACATGTCACCATCCTCCTCCCCAGCACTGGATACAGACACATGTCACCATCCTCCTCCCCAGCACTGGATACAGACATGTCACCATCCTCCTCCCCTGCACTGGATACCAGACACATGTCACCATCCTCTCCCCAGCACTGGATACAGCACACATGTCACCATCCTCCTCCCAGCACCTGGATACAGACACATGTCACCATCCTCCTCCTCAGCACTGCATACAGACACATGTCACCATCCTCCTCCCCAGCACTGGATACAGACACATGTCACCATCCTCCTCCACAGCACTGGATACAGACACATGTCACCATCCTCCTCCCAGCACTGGATACAGACACATGTCACCATCCTCCTCCCCAGCACTGGATACAGACACATGTCACCATCCTCCTCCCCAGCACTGGATACAGACACATGTCACCATCCTCCTCCTCAGCACTGGATACAGACACATGTCACCATCCTCCTCCTCAGCACTGGATACAGACACATGGTCACCATCCTCCTCCCAGCACTGGATACAGACACATGCTACCATCCTCCTCCCAGCACTGGATACAGACACTATGTCACCATCTATTCCTCAGCACTGGGATACAGGACACATGTCTCCTCTCCTCTAGCACTGGATACAGACACATGTCACCATCCTCCTCCCCAGCACTGGATTACAGGACACATGTCACATCCTCCTCCTCAGCACTGATACAGACACATGTCACCATCCTCCTCCCCAGCACTGGATACAGACACATGTCACCATCCTCCTCCCCAGCACTGGATTACAGACACATGTCACCATCCTCCTCCCCAGCACTGGATACAGACACATGTCACCATCCTCCTCCCAGCACTGGATACAGACACATGTCACCATCCTCCTCCCCAGCACTGGATACAGACACATGTCACCATCCTCCTCCCAGCACTGGATACAGACACATGTCACCATCCTCCTCCCCAGCACTGGATACAGACACATGTCATCATCCTCCTCCCCAGCACTGGATACAGACACATGTCACCATCCTCCTCCCCAGCACTGGATACAGACACATGTCACCATCCTCCTCCCCAGCACTGGATACAGACACATGTCACCATCCTCCTCCCCAGCACTGGATACAGACACATGTCACCATCCTCCTCCTCAGCACTGGATACAGACACATGTCACCATCCTCCTCCCCAGCACTGGATACAGACACATGTCACCATCCTCCTCCTCAGCACTGGATACAGACACATGTCACCATCCTCCTCCTCCAGCACTGGATACAGACACATGTCACCATCCTCCTCCCCAGCACTGGATACAGACACATGTCACCATCCTCCTCCCCAGCACTGGATACAGACACATGTCACCATCCTCCTCCCCAGCACTGGATACAGACACATGTCACCATCCTCCTCCCCAGCACTGGATACAGACACATGTCACCATCCTCCTCCCAGCACTGGATACAGACACATGTCACCATCCTCCTCAGCACTGATACAGACACATGTCACCATCCTCCTCCCCAGCACTGGATACTGACACATGTCACCATCTCCTCCCCAGCACTGGATACAGACACATGTCACATCTCCTCTCCCAGCACTGGATACAGACACATGTCACCATCCTCCTCCCCAGCACTGGATACAGACAATGTCACCATCCTCCTCCCAGCACTGATACAGACACATGTCACCATCCTCCTCCTCAGCACTGCATACAGACACATGTCACCATCCTCCTCCCCAGCACTGGATACAGACACATGTCACCATCCTCCTCCCCCAGCACTGGATAACAGACACATGTCACCATCCTCCTCCTCAGCACTGGATACAGACACATGTCACCATCCTCCTCCCCAGCACTGGATACAGACACATGTCATCCATCCTCCTCCCAGCACTGATACAGACACATGTCACCATCCTCCTCCCCAGCACTGGATACAGACACATGTCACCATCCTCCTCCCAGCACTGGATACAGACACATGTCACCATCCTCCTCACCAGCACTGGATACAGACACATGTCACCATCCTCCTCCCCAGCACTGGATACAGACACATGTCACCATCCTCCTCCCAGCACTGGATACAGACACATGTCACCATCCTCCTCCCCAGCACTGGATACAGACACATGTCACCATCCTCCTTCCTAGCACTGGATGCACACACATGTCACCATCCTCCTCCCCAGCACTGGATACAGACACATGTCACCATCCTCCTCCCCAGCACTGGATACAGACACATGTCACCATCCTCCTCCCCAGCACCGGATACAGACACATGTCATCATCCTCCTCCCCAGCACTGCATACAGACACATGTCATCATCCTACTCCCCAGCACTGGATACAGACACATGTCACCATCCTCCTCCCCAGCACTGGATACAGACACATGTCACCATCCTCCTCCTCAGCACTGGATACAGACACATGTCATCATGCTCCTCCCCAGCACTGGATACAGACACATGTCACCATCCTCCTCCCCAGCACTGGATACAGACACATGTCACCACCCTCCTCCCCAGCACTGGATACAGACACATGTCACCATCCTCCTCCCCAGCACTGGATACAGACACATGTCACCATCCTCCTCCTCAGCACTGGATACAGACACATGTCATCATGCTCCTCCCCAGCACTGGATACAGACACATGTCACCATCCTCCTCCCCAGCACTGGATACAGACACATGTCACCACCCTCCTCCCCAGCACTGGATACAGACACATGTCACCATCCTCCTTCCCAGCACTGGATACAGACACATGTCACCATCCTCCTCCCCAGCACTGGACTATAGACGCATATCACCATCCTCCTCCCCAGCACTGGGATCAAAAGCACATGTCACCATATTCTGCTTTTTTTTTTAACGTGGGTTCCAGGGATTAAAGTTAGGTTCTCATGCTTGTTGGATAAACTCTGTACAACTGGGCTGTCTTCTCATTCCCTGCTATCATTTCAAGTATGTGAGTTTAGTGGTTTCAGGAACCTCACTCTCAAATAGAATTGGTCGTAAACTCCCGGAAAACTTACACATTATTAAATAGGAGGTGGAAAACCTGCCACTGTATCTAAAATTAATTCAAGGTTTTTATTGGTTTATTTTTTATTTATTTTTATGTATTTATTTATTTATTTATTTAATTATTTATTGGAGGTAGGGTCTCACCCTCACCCAGGCTGACCTGGAATTCACTTGGTCGTCTCAGGGTGGCCTCGAACTCACAGCGATTTTCCTGCCTCTGCCTCCCAAGTGCTGGGATTAAAGAC
Source organism: Dipus sagitta (assembly GCA_036346955.1). Taxonomy (NCBI): domain Eukaryota; kingdom Metazoa; phylum Chordata; class Mammalia; order Rodentia; family Dipodidae; genus Dipus; species Dipus sagitta. The sequence goes on along the minus strand of CM070780.1, from coordinate 1,308,801 downwards.
ATATGCCACCACACCCAGCACTAATTCAAGCATTTTGATAGTAAAATATTTCCAGATTCCATGTTGTTTTAAGCAAATAATATATTGGTTTATGTGTCATGTGTGCATATTTTTTCTTTGCAGTGAGATCCATATGAAATGTAGTTTTAAAGCCAGGCATGGTGGCACTCAAGAGGCAGAGGTAGGAGGATCGCTGTGAGTTTGAAGCCAGCTTGAGACTACAGAGTGCGTGCCAGGTCAGCTTGGGCTAGAGTGAGACCCTACCTTCAAAACAAAAAAAAACAAAACAAAAATATGATGCCACCTGTGCATATGACTGCCATGAGAGGGGCCCAAGGGCTCCTTGGGAAGGCTTCCAACCTCCCCTCCATAAGGATGGCTTTGGGTTGGCATCTCTGCCCTGACACTGTGGTGAATAGGCATTGGACAGAAGGGCAGGAAACAGAAGTTTGCTTCTAAATAGTCCTAAGGGTGCTTTGTCAAAGAAATGGGCTGACTGATTCATTTAAGTGGCATTCAACATGCCAGTTCTGCAAGGTGAAGGCTAGCTGGCCTGCTAGAATTTTCCATCCAGTTGTTCCACCGGGTAAGTGAGCATCCCATGCAAACATAGACTCTCCTGAGATCATTTGCCGAAGTTCATTTTGTTGCGGTTATTTTAGTTTTTGAGACAAGATTTCATATAACCCAGGCTGGTCTCCAATTTGCTATGGAGCTGAGGCTGGTCTTGAACTCCTGACCCTCCTGCCTCAGCCTTCCAAGTTCTGGGATTACAGGGGTAAGCTGCCATGCCCAGCTCTTTACTGACGTTTTAATTAAACACCAAATCTTGATCCTCTGCAGAGAAAAAAAAGAAAACTTGGAAAAGGAGATAGGAGACTGAAGAGTGGAGGGAGGGAGGGAAGGAGAAGATGCAGGAGGGACAGAGGGCTGAAGGGAGGGAGCGAGAAGAGGAAGAGAGGAGGGAGAAAGAGGAGAGAAATAGAGATGTCATACCCATCTTATGAGCACACACACTTAACATTCAGAATAAATAAACCTCCATGAACAGTTATAGACATGCATGTTTGGGTGTGTTTGGAGGATTTTGGATCCTGACATGACAGATCTCGCTCATTTCCCTACAGACCTTCTCATAACCACAGCAAAGCCCTCTCTCGCTGGCTAGTCAGCTGCTACACAGACTTTACTACGTGAATACTTCATTCTCTTGATTCTCAGCTAGTAGATATTAAAAAAGAAAGTGCTTCAAGAGTCTGGTACCTTCGATAAAACAAAGGTGTAAAGACAATATACAGGAAGATCCTGCTATCATCCAGGAAATGAAAATAGGTGTGCACAACCAAGTAACAGTGAAGCAGCAGGGTGATAGCATTGGATGAGTAATCTTCTGGGATCAGCAAGGGGCCTTCCTAGGAACAGAGGCCCCTTTGAGTTTTGAAGTTCATGGTAAATGTTAAACATTTAACTGGATTGACTCAATTGACTGACTGTCCTTCAACAGCTCACAACCCTTTCCTAAGTACGGAGTTATTCAATTAACTCCTTTCAATTAGCTCAGCCGCTGCTAACCTGGTGTAAATGAAGTCTCTTCCCAGGCAGAGGAGAGCAAGGAGGCCACTGGGACTGAGCTTTCCATTGTGTAGCTCATTCTGTCGGGAGTTTTCGGTGCAGGTCAGACCCACAAGATCATGTACCTTTGTGCGTGTGTGTTTCTGTGTTCACTGGAAGCCAGGTGCTAAGAGAGTGCTGAGTCAGCCCAGAGGAAGGGCGAGGATGGAGAAAGAAAGTTGGGTCCACAAGCTGCGGCCAGCACGGGGAACGCAGCCTGGCGAGAGTTATGTATTGCTCAAGGCGGGCACAGGTGGATGGAACGGCAGGTCGGGTCAGAAAGAGAGAAAGATTTATGTTCTGGGAAAACAAAGGGCCGGAAGAAAAATCACCAGTCCGGCTGGGCGGGCACGGAAACAGCTGCTCAAACAGGGAAGGAGCGGTCAGGTAAGGCTGGCTTGCGAACAGTAATCAGAGGGCCATCTGCTGACCTGGGCCGACACGCCCCGGAGGCTGGGCACAAATCCTGTCCTCCAGGAAGACACACAAAGGAGCCATTGCTGGCCAGGCAAGAAAACAGTGCCAGGACGCAGAGCATTAAAGTTACACGAGCCTGGCGCAAGAAGTGGCCCGAGCGAGTTTCCTTCCGGACGTGAAGCCGGCTGGAAGCACGGCGCTTTCTTCTTCCAGGACTTGGCCAACCCGCGGCCACCCAGCCTTTTGCGAAGCAAGAAGGCACGGAGAGGCAGTTCATCAAGCGTCCGCGCTCACGTCCATCACCTTCTCCCGGGGCAGCTGCTCCCCTCAGCCCGGCAGCGGGTGGAAGCAGCCACCAGATTTGCACTTGGGGAAGCTGATGGCCTTGGGATGTGGCCCTGGGGTCTTCATGAACCTGCAGCCCCAGCAAGTTGGTAAGGAGAGAATGAGTAGAGCAATAGGTGTGACCACAGCAGGCAGGCTAACCTCCACAGCATGGGCAGCCAGCAGGGACACCAGAGGAGGAGGAGGGAGTGAAGGCAGGAACTGGGAATGACCTTGCACGAATGGATGGCGCAACCCGTGAAGGGAACACCATCGGCGATTGCAACTTTGCTCTACAGAAGCAGCAGCAGCTGGTCCTGACCAGTACTAAGGATAATCACAATGCACCTTGTGAAGTGAGCCAAATATCAGACAAAAGGCCAGGGAGAAGAAAAAGATTTATGACATAACTCAGAAGCTGGGTGTCTACAAGACATGAGGACAAGACTTCAGACCCCCACCACCCATGTGAACATGTCCTGCGTGGCGGCACATGCCTGTAACACCAGACCTGGAGAGGTGGAGATAGGGAGTCCTTGGGGCTCACTAGCTAGTCTAGGTGAATCGGGAGTTCTAGGTTCAGTGTGAGAGAGACTCAGTTTCAAAACCTAAGGAGTAGGGCTGGAGAGATGGCTCAGCAGTTCAGGAACCTGCCTGCAAAGCCTAACAATTGGGTTTGATTCCCTAGCACCCATGTAAAGCCAGATGCACAAAGTGGTGTACACATCTGGAGTTTGTTTGTGGTGAACAGAAGTCCTGATATGCCCATTCATCTTCCCTCCCCCTCTCCCCTTGGAACTAAATAATTAATTAATTGTTAGGGCTGGAGAGATGGCTTAACGGTTAAGGTACTTGCCTGTGAAGCCTAAGGACCCAGCTTTGACTCCCCAGAACCCGTGTGAGCCGGATGGACAAGGTGGTGCATGCATACAGACGGCACGTGTGCACAAGGTGGCACATGCATCTGGAGTTTGTTTTCAGTGGCTAAAGCCCTGGTAAGCCACTTCTGTCTCGCTCTCTTTTTCTCTCATAAAAAAATTTAAATTTAAATTTAAATAAAGGCTGGAGAAATGGCTTAGTGGTTAACGCGTTTGCCTGCAAAGCCTAAGGACTCGTGTTCGACTCTCCAGGTGCCACGTAAGCCTGATGCACAGTGACGCAAGCACACGAGGTCGCACATGCCCACACGGGGGCGCATACACCTGGCGCATGCAGTGGCTGGAGGCCCTGGCATGTGAATTCTCTAATGCGCTCGCTCTCTCTCTCTCTCTCTCTCTCACACACACACACACACACACACATAAAAAGGCCAGTCTCTTGGGCTTGCCTCAAAAAATAAATAAGGTATAGAGTGATTGATGAAGATATCTGACATTGACCTCTGGTCTCCACGTGCACACATGTGCACCCTCACACACACACACATGCCCACACACATGAATATGCATACATACACATGTACCATGCACATGCAAAAGCATAATGCAAAATAGAGGCTTTAAGACCTAATGCCACTAAGGAATCCATTGACAATTGATGGGTCAGCAAAGCCAATGAGAAGAAAGCAGTGAGGGTTGAAAGTACTAGGGTTCATAAGAGTGAGTCTTCTGACATTATTAGTGGCCAAAATATAATGTCCCTGGACCTCCCTCCATTTTCATTGGGCTACCACCAAATAAAATATATAGCGGTCATTGTGGTGTTCTTATTTACGTACAGGGAGAGAGAGAGAGAGAGAGGAAGTTTGTTGAACTCTCATACATCAGGTGTTCTTTAAATCTTTCACAGGTTTTATCTCATTCAATCTCCACCATTCTCAGAGGATAGAGACTATTTCTAGCCCCCATTAAAAATACTGTTGTGAAAAAAAAAAACAATAACAAAAAATACTGTTGTGGGCTGGAAAGATGGCTCAGCCATTAAGGCGCATGCCTGCAAAGTCTAACAACCTGGGTTTGATTCCCCAGTACCCACATAAAGTTAGATGCACAAAGTGGTGCATATGCACCTGGAGTTCATTTGCAGCAGCTAGAGGCCCTGGCATGTCCATTCTCTCTCTTTCACTCTGCTTGGAAATAAAAATAAACAATTTTTTTAAAAAATACTGTTGTGGGGCTGGAGAGATGACTTAGGAGTTAAAAGCACTTCCTGTGCAGGCATGAGGGCCTCAGCCACTCATGGTCGACCCCCAGGACCCCCACGAATAGCTGGGTACAACCAAGCATGCCTGTCGCCCCAGTCCCATGGGGAGCAGAGAACTGAGCATCACTGGGGCTCGTGGTAGTAAACCAACACCGGCAATGTATAGCAACAACAAAACCAGCAGACTTCAGGATCAGGAATAGACTCTCATTCAAATAAGAACTAACAGAAAAGCCATGAAGCTGGACACCTCGTATTCCATGCCAGCCACCGTGGACTAGTGTGTCTCACCACAGGTGACTGCATGGTCCCCCCCACACACACACACAAAACACAAACACTGGTGTGGTTCTCTCTGCTCTGCTCCCCTTTGCACAGAAGAAATTGATGTGTCTGCTCAACCCCGAGCGAGATTTGAACCAGGACTTCTGGCCCTAAGAAGAACCTTGACCCCAGCACTTATTTGCTTGCAGTACTGGAAACTTGTGTGGGGAAAGGCGGATTTTCCACCCTGAGCCCCTCTCTACTGGCCCTCTCGTCGTCCTTCTCCACACACTGCCCTCTCCAGAGGGGGGCCCCTCAGCTCTGACCCCTCATGGCTCAAGATGCCAAAGACCACTAGATATGTCCCAGATCTGTTTCTGCTGCTTCCGGGGCCACAGCTAGTTAACTACAACATGGACTTTGGAGGAACACATTAAGACCATGTACCCCCAAAAGGTAGGCTGGGCATGGGAGCTCTTATGCCAGCATCACAGTCAATTAAGCAGAGCCATGCCCAAGGGCACCTCTTCCTCTGCTGCCAGCCTACCCATGGAGGGTCCGCTCCCATTAGCAGCTCTGCGCCAGGCATGGCCCTTCCTACTTGCTGTCCACCTTCTGCCTCCCGTCATTTCTGATGTCACCTGATCCTCCTTTTAGGACAGCCTTGTCACCCTCATGTGCCTGTCAGTGCCTAGTCAGAAGTCTTAAGTTTATGTCATTGTGGTGGTTTGATTCAAGTGCCCCCCATAAACTTAGGTGTTCTGAATGCTTGGTTCCCAGCTGATGGAGATTTGGAATTAACGCCTCCTGGAGACAGTGTATTGTTGGGGGCGGGCTTGTGGGTGTTATAGCCAGTTTCCCCTTGCCAGTGTTTGGCACACTCTCCTATTGCTATTGACCACCTTGTGTTGGCCAGGGAGTGACGTCCACCCTCTGCTCATGTCGTCGTTTTCCCTGCCATCATGGAACTTTCCCTAGAGTCTGTAACCCAAAATAAACCTCTTTTTTCCCACAAGCTGCTCTTGGTTGGGTGATTTCTACCAGCAATGCGAATGTGACTGCAACATCATCAATGTCAGCTGAACAAGAATTTCCATCTAACATGACAGTGCCTATGCTTGTTTAAAGTGTGTGTGTGTGTGTAGTATTCACATCCATGTGTACCTGTGTGTTTGTATGTGTGGTATACACAGGAGGTACTCATGCATGCGTGTGCACACGCATATGGAGGCCAGAAGTGGAAGTTGCATATCCTCCTCAATCACACTCCTTACTTTTTTTTTTTTTTTTTTTTTTGGTTTTTCGAGGTAAGGTTTCACTCTAGCCCAGGCTGACCTGGGATTCACTATGTAGTCTCAGGGTGGCCTCAAACTCACGGCGATCCTCCTACCTCGGCCTCCCGAGTGCTGGGGTTAAAGGTGTGCGCCACCACGCCCAGCTACTCTCCTCATATTTTGAGATCGGGTCTCTCACGGAGCCTGGAGCTCGCTGAGTTGGCTCGACTAGCCAGCCGGTAAAGCCCTGGGGATCCTGCTGTCTCTGCTACCCCAGCACTAGGGTTATAGGCATACACCACACTCCCTAGTGATTTTTTTCATGGGTTCTGGGGATTCAAACTCAAGCCTTCATGCTTGTGTGGCAAGCACTGAGCCATTTCCCCCTGCCCCTTAAAGCTTTAAGGCAGGTGTAATCACAGGGGCTACAATGCGTTGGTAATTTCCCAGGCCCTGCAAACTGTTTACAGGCTTTTGAATGAGACTGAATCTGTCCATAACTTTAGCATCAAGTCAGCCTGTCTTTCCAACACCACCTTGTGAGGCGGCCAGCCGTAGCCGCTTTATTTCCATAATCAGAAACTTGGACTTAAGATAGTGGGTAAGGAAGTTGCCAAATTTCATTCACTAAGTAAGTTGTAAGAACAAGATCCAAGTTGTCCATTATTGTACCCGGCACTCATGGCCATGACACTTTTAGGACTTCTGAAATAGACACAAAACTCACTTCCGCAGTGCTGATAGTAAACGCCACCAAGATAAGAAACAGATTTCCATAGACCATTTCTTCCCCTTCTCACTCCCCACTACCCAACGCCCCTCCCCAAAAAAGTTAATAATGGAAAGACACATGACAGAGTCACCATATTACTATGTCAGTCCATTCAGCTAATTTCCAAAAAGATGATGCTAATTATTGGAGATAATGAAAGCCTGCTCTTCAAGTACAACCCAAGGGGGATAGTCCAATTGATTAACAGGGATTTCCACCCACACATTCAATTTCTCTTGCTTGTTCTGCAATGGATGGGAAAAATTGGTCTGTAGATAGAGATTTTTGAGAGCTAAGTGTCTGAGACGCTGAAGGGAGCCACCTCATTAAATGCCAGGCTCGGGTAGGCAGACTCTGAAAACCAGAGGCAGAGCCACCGGCAGATAAACTCACTACAGGCATTATTTAATGAAAGTTTGCACTTTATCAGAACATTCTTCCTGAATCTTCAATTTTTTTCCACTCTTTATTTTAACCATTCATTAATCTTATTTAAAAAAAAAAAGGAGCAGGACTGAAACAGTTAAAAATAAATCTAGGATTTGCAGACCACTAAGAATTTAATCATAGTAGCAAACTAAACCCCAGAGACAATTTTAGTCTCAAAGTTAAAATATGGTGTATCTGACTCTGAGTAAATTGACTTTTCACAAAATCCTCCACCATAATGTATAATAGTCATGCACACCCGGAGAAGCTCTTGGGTATTGGGCCAGAGCTCGCAACCAGTAGGAATATCATAGTATATGGTGAATAAAATTACCCATTCTAAAGGTCCTCATCTATCTTGAATATTTTATTAAAAAACCTTTCTTGTATGTGTGGTAGAGACCAACTGGGACCTCTTCCTCCTAGGAGCAAGCTGTCAACGGTGGTGGAATTGAAAAACAGAGTGAAGCTTAATTAGGTCTCCCCTGCCTCCAGCCCCGTATTTCTGTAATGCTCTTTACATGAATGACCATGAACCTTGATAAATAATAGCACAGTGGGGTTCCTTTCCCCAAACCTTTGAAAAAGAAAACCACAATTGTGGACAGGTAGAGAAAGAAAATAAAAACGTAGCGAGAGATTTTAAAAACACTCTACAAAACAGCAGTTAAGGGCACTAATAATGTAATCAAAACAATGTGATCAGGAAACAGAGGTGTGTTAAAGGACACACAGTCAATACAGGCTGCCACGCAGAGTGTAAGCCTCAGTGTTTTTGTTTGTTTTCTTTTGTGTGCATTTTTGTTTTGTTTTTGTTTTTCCGAGGTAGCGTCTCACTCTAGCCCAGGCTGACCTGGAATTCACGATGTAGTCTCAGGCTGGCCTCGAACTTGTGGCGATCCTCCTACCTCTGCCTCCCGAGTGCTGGGATGAAAGGCGTGTGCCACCTCGCCCGGCTAAGCTTCAGTTTTGGAGCTAGGATTGTGCTGGGTGACACAGGAAAGGTGAACACGCGTTCTTGGATTGTGTGAGAAAATCACGATGGCAAGTGGCCTCTCTCTCCACATTTTTGTATGTCTATATGTTCACACTGAGCTGTGCCAACCCTTGGTTAAAATTATGAATCAGGGCTGAAGAGATGGCTCACTGGTCAAAGGCACTTGTTTGCAAAGCCTGGTGGCCTCTGGTTTGATTCCCCTGTACCCACGTAAGCCAGATGCACAAGATGGTGCATGTGTCTGGAGTTTGTTTGCAGTGGTTGGAGGCCCTGGTGTACCCATACACTCTGCCTCTCTCTTTCTCTCTCCCTCCCTCCCTTCTTCCCTCCTTCACTTCTTTCTCTGTTTCTCTCTCTTTAATAAATAAATTTTAAAAAATTATTAGGCCTAGAGAGATGGCTTAGCTATTAAGGCGCTTGCCTGCAAAGCCAAAGGACCCAGGTATGATTCCCTAGGACCTACATAAGCCAGATGTACAAAGTGGTATATGTGTCTGGAGTTTGTTGGCAGCATCTGGAGGCCCTGGTGTGCCAATTCTCTATCTGCCTCTTTCTGTCTATTTCTCTCTCTCTCTCTCTCTCTCTCTCTCTCTCTCTGTCTCACTCTCTGATTGCAAGTAAATTTTAAAAATAAAGAAATCAGTATTCTTTACCCCAAACCTTTTTTGGAATTACTGCTTTATATTTTATTGCTTTATATTTTTCTACATCTATAACCATGATCACTTTCCTTCTATATTTATTTTATTTTATTTTACTTTGAGAGAGAGAATGAAAGAGAGAGAGAAAGAGAATTGGCATGCCAGGGCCTCCAGCCACTGCAATCAAACTCCAGACACATGCACCACCTTGTACATGCATCATCTTGTGTGGCTGGCTTACATGGGATCTAAGGAGTCAAACATAGGTCCTTAGGCTTCTCCGGCAAACGCCTTAACTGCTAAAGCATCTCTCCAGCCCATTTCCCTTCTATAATTCAATGGCATGCAAAGGGTCATATAACATCCCATACGCCTCATATTTTAAGGTGACTTTCTACTCACAGCACTGTTTGTGTTGTGGCTTCACTTGGGGACACCTCTTCAGTGAGCCTACCCTGGGTAATAATTTTCACAGTGCTGCTCCTCACAAATAATTTAATATGAGGCTGGCTTCTTTTGAAAACTGTGTGCATATCCAATTTTCTTTGAGTTTCACAATGCACAACACATCTGTTATTTCAATGATAACAGATGTTATGCTGAAATTGTAATAACTTGTGAGTTAACTGTATTCAAAACTTTATAGTTACACACGTTCCAATAACTTAATCCTCCACCATTATCTCTTCAAATTGATTTAGTCCTGCAGAAGTTGGAGGAAATCAAATATTCATTGCATTCGCTTTATGTATATTTACAAAAAAATCACACTATGATTTATCTTTCCTGGTATTAATCCTGTCTTCCTTGGAAAAATGGGGTGAAAATCATAACAGTATCAACAATTCCTTTTCTCTTTATTCATCAAGATAAATTTCGTAGCCAATCCAGGAGTATTATGTGTGCATCGGTGCACAAGTGTTTTGTTATGGGTGGATAGGAGCCCTATAAATCCAACCTACATTTTTAGCTCTTTACTGTTTAAACAAATGACCTTTCCTCTTATCTCAGGGGCACAAGCTACCCTCATTTGGCCATCTTGCCTTTTATTAGGGAAACGTCCCACTTCCCCAAAGCAAACCACCTTTTCATTTCCCTTTCAGGATTCTCTTGTGTCTTTCTCTTCATTCCCAAATCCAAGGAATACAAACCCTGGGCTGTAATAATATTTGGGCTCCAATCCAAACCTATCAGCAGACAGGAGACCAGGGTGATGGGGGAGGGGTGCCTGTCAAAGATAGAAGATAGTCCCCATCTTCTCCTACTTTCTGGTACAGAGCAAAAGAATTAAACAACAGCAGTACTAAAAAGCCTCCAGGGGGCTCTGTGTTCTCAACCAGGTGCAAAGGGTTGCTTGGGGAAAGGAAACAAGCAGGCAGACGTCACAGAAGAACTTGACACTCAGTAGGGCTGTGGAAGGGGAGTTTGGCCTGTAGGAATACAGCGAGAGGCACCCCAGTACAGCAGAGGCTCAGAAGTGACCTGGGAAGGCTGCACGAGAAGGGAAGCCCTGGGGTATGAGTGGAGGAGTCTGGCCTCAGGTTAGGCTGATCTCCCCAAGTTCAGGACCACACGCTTTTCAGTTGCCAGCGATTTCCTGTCCTGCTCTCTGCATGAAGCTTATGGAAGCACTGGTCTTCCCACACGAGCACATGCCATCAGGGTGCAGCGGGCTGGGAAGCCAGGCTGCCTCAGGTTCTAATCCCAGCGGTCATTTTCTAACCTGGAAGGGCCTTACACTTCTCTATGTGTCAGCAGAGGCTTTGCAAGCAAGTGTCTGTCACCACTGAGCAATCCTCCCAGCCCCAGTGCAATTCTACTGTCAACGTAATCGGATGAGGAATCAAGTAAGGGACGAGCCTCTCGGGCAGGTCTGTGAGAGCGGTTCCAGGAAGGGTTGATGGAGGGAGAAAGACTTCCCTCAGAGTGGGCGGCCCTTCTGGTGATGGACTCTCTATAAGGAATCTCAGGGGTTGGAGAGATTCCTTAGTGGTTAAGGTGCTTGCCTGTGAAGCCTAAGGACCCAGGTTCAATTCCCTAAGACCCACATAAGCCAGATGCACAAAGGTGCCCATGTGTCTAGAGTTCATTTGCAGTGGCTGGAGGCCCTGGCATGCCCATTCTCTCTCTCTCTCTCTCTCTCTCCCTGTTTCTCTCTCCTAATAGATAAATAAATAAATATGTTAAAAAACAATGTCAGCACACCAAGCCGTTGTCTGGCAGCCTGTGGTCCTTGCTCGTGTGTGCCTCTACCCTGTGGCTGCCGTCCTTTGCAGACACTGGAACCCAGCTCCATCAGTCTTTCCGTGTGCACTGGAGACCAGTGACTCTCTAGGCCTCCAGGGCCAGATGGGGAGTGCCGAGGCACCCAGCCTCATGAACTAAGGTTCTCATGAACTGGGTTCTCTGAGTCCCCGGCCCATGGACAGCCATTGCTGGATTGTCTAGGTCACACCCTGTAAGCTAGTCTAATAACCCTCCTTTATAATACATATTCATTCTACCACTTCTATTCCTCTAGACAACCCTGACTGGTACAATGAGGGAGAGGAAAGTCATTGTTGAATTTCAAATCTGGACAACAGGAGGGACTATAAATTCCTTTAGCTGCCACAAGGGCCTATGGAGAGAAAGAGATTCTACCTGTGAGTTTGAGAAGCCTGTGAAACACACGTGGAGGTAGCAGCTGGCTAGGCATGGGCTTAGGGTAGCAAGTTTTCCAGTGTGTGTGTGTGTGTGTGTGAGAGAGAGAGAGAGAGAAAGAGAGAGAGAGAGAGAGGCAGAGACAGAGAGACACTGAAGCTTCCTTTCCCTCTTCAAGCATCGTGATCTGGAAACAATCTAAGGCAGGGAAAGTTCCTGTCCCTCTGACTTTCCTATTCTCATCAAAGTCTGCTCCCCTACCCAAATCCACCAGGTAAGTCTCAGCAGCCAGAATTTGGACACATGGCCAGCCCTGAGCGGGGGATTTTCTCTGGAAAGGGGCATGGGATTGCCACAAGTGGCTGTAGACCATCACAGTCCAAATCCTGAGCTTATCGCTGCCTAGGAACAAATGAACGAAACCTGCACTCAGGATGAGCCAGGTCGTTCCTTCCTCCAGCTCCTTGCTCAGGCAAGATGGCAAGGGCGTCGGTGGCTCTCTGCCGTCCCTCTACACTGCGCATCCTCGACTGCATGGGCAAGAAAGGAGAACTCTTTTTTTTTTGATGCAGGGTCTCACTGTAGCCCAGGCTGACTTGGAATTCACTATGCAGTCTCAGGCTGGCCTTGAACTCACGGAGATCCTCCTACCTCTGCCTCCCGAGTGCTGGGGTTAAAGGTGTGAGCCACCACACTCGGCTTAAGAGAAATCTTTAAATCTCACCCTGGTAATCAAATGCAGGCTGGAAGTAGTCACATGGCTCAACCATCCCACAAAGTGGAGGGAGGGGGAGCAGGAACTGGGGTCCTGCCATGATGAGTGGAGAAAAGAATCAGATAATGAGGCAACCTCCACTGGTTTCCATCCACTGATCTCCAATGTCTAGCAAAGCCAGGGAAACTTACCATCTTCTGGAATAACCCATCTCATTCTTGCTCGTTGCTGATTGACAAACAATCCATCTTTTTAATGAATGAAAACCTCCCTCCACGGCATCTGTCCCCCGTTGTACACCCTTACAGACAATATTTTTCATCTCTCCCATGACAGACTTGCGGCAATTTGAAGATAATTATCATGCCCTCCCAGGTCCTCGCTTTAACAAATTGAATCAAAATTTCAATTAGTAAGTTCAAATTTTCAAGCATCTGGAAATTGCCAAGTTTGGGAAAGTACAGTGACCGGAGTTAGCTACAAAGTGAGAGATCCAAGCTGACATATTGGATTAGACAAAAAGATAATGGATCGGGAGACAGGCTCCTATCTGAAACTGAGGACAGAGGAGGACCAAGTAATGTAGGATGTCTTTTTCTCCTGTGACTCAAATTAAATGTGAAATTCTCCTCTGAAAAAGGTGCCGCCTTGCTTCCAGCCTGATAGACTAAAGAATTCTCTGCAGCTACCTGCCTCGTCTGCTTGAGGTAACACTGAGGAAAACACAAAGAAGGCTCAGAATTCCTCTGATTCAACTAATTGACTCATCTTATGTTTAGACAAGTGTTATTTGAGGCTGAATTACAGAGTCTTAATTCAGACGCAGACTCTTAGAATCTACGACTAATGAATCTTTCTCTTCTTTCTTTCTTTCTTTTTTTTTTTTTTTTTTCCAGAAGTGTTTCTTAATACAGCCATTTAACTCAAAAGCCAGGAGCGACGGCAAACACGGCTTCCCTTCTCTCTTGCTCGGGCTTATGAATTGTGGGTTAATTGCGTAACAAGGCAGCCAGTTAACACCTGCCTGCGGTTTACATACCTCCAGCTATACATCATCTCCCACCTGATACAGACTTTGTTTGAAACCAGAACGTCTCACCAGAACTGGAAGGTCAGTCCCATTTGTCAAGGCGGGGACAGTCCCTTTGTCTTAGACAGCCTTATCTGGGTTGTGGAGTCGCTCAAGGACATCACCCGCCTCCCCATCAGTGCAGCCTTGAGAAAGCCGAGCTGTGCGAACAGCGGGTCTTCTTCCTCCTCTAGTTCCAGCTTCTACTTTTGTGCTTGCTAGTAGGGCGGACTCCACGGGATGGAGATACAAAGACAGCCATGGTATGCAAGGAGCCAGGGATACGGTGCTGCGAGGCATCGGATAATGCTAACATTAATTTCAACGGACGCTTACTTTTTATTGTGCCTCATTTTGTCAGAGTAAATTCTGGGTAGCCTGGTGAAGTCAAGGACCAGGGTGTACTGTCATGGGCAAGGGGGAGTCGTGACAAATGTCCAATAGGGAACACAAATGGAAAATTCACGGATACAGTAAATACTTATTGAACACTGCCTATCTACGGGCCTTGATGAGTACCAGGAACCATAGCAAGCGAACAAGCCAGCCTATTCCTTAGGCTTCGCGGGCAAGCACTTTAACCCCTAAGCCATCTCTCCAACCCCTGAGATTCCTTATAGAGAGCCCATTACCAGAAGGGCCGCCCACTCTGAGGGAAGTCTTTCTCCCTCCATCAACTCTTCCTGGAACCGCTCTCACAGACCTGCCCGAGAGGCTCGTCCCTTACTTGATTCCTCATCCGATTACGTTGACAGTAGAATTGCAATGGGGCTGGGAGGATTGCTCAGTGGTGACAGACACTTGCTTGCAAAGCCTCTGCTGACACATAGAGAAGTGTAAGGCCCTTCCAGGTTAGAAAATGACCGCTGGGATTAGAACCTGAGGCAGCCTGGCTTCCCAGCCCGCTGCACCCTGATGGCATGTGCTCATGTGGGAAGACCAGTGCTTCCATAAGCTTCATGCAGAGAGCAGGACAGGAAATCGCTGGCAACTGAAAAGCGTGTGGTCCTGAACTTGGGGAGATCAGCCTAACCTGAGGCCTCGCGTCCCAGTGGAGGAAGCCTGTCTTCACCACACAGTCACATCCAGCGAAACACTCGGTGAGCGCTTAGCAAGTGCCTGCCTCTGTCCTATACGCATCGCATCTTAGTCCTTACAGCAGTCCTATAAAGAAACTGTTGTCCTTGATCCTGTGTTACAGATGAGAAAGCTGAGTAACAAGGAGGTGGAGAAAACAGCCTGGGTCTTTTAGCCTGTCAGTGGCAAAGCAATAGCAGAACCAGGGCAGGCAAGGTCCCAAGGTCACACTCTGGGGACACAGAAGCCTTTCAAAGACTTCGACCTACCCTATCCTGGGGCTGAGTTACGGTCACTCTGTCTGGCGAGGCCCTCGATCGCCTGTCCTCCCAGTCAGCACACTGCATTTGCTGCTGCACTGCACCGTCCTCACATATATATGGTTGTCTTTCTTTAGCACTTCTGAGATCAGGAATCACCCTAAAATTGAGAGCCCAAGTTTAAGAGGTGGAGTTGTACTGGATTTTTTTTTCCTTCATGATACATAACCTAATGATGTCACCTCCAACTTGAAAGTGAATCAGATGCAAAAAAAAAAAAAAAAAAAAAAAAGAGTCAGAAGATGAGGCTTGTGGCTGGTCCAGTTCACCCCATGGGAGACCACAGGCCCATGGGCCAGCAGGACTTGGGTGTTTAATGAAAGAACAGTCACTTTCATGTTGTTGAGTAACAAAAGGAGAAATGTGGAAAACAATAGACCCAGGGACACCCGCTCATACCCAGAGGGGCCATAGGAGAAATCACTGCACATTGAAGAAGAGGCTGAGGCCCAAGGGCGACAGCTTCTTCTCAAGGTCATGTCCATGACCTGCATCACTCTCTCCAAAGCTCAGGGGTCACTGCAGAAGAGGGGATGCAAAGAGTGTAAGAGCCAGAGGAAGGGGAGGAGTGCTTTGGAATGCTGTCTTCCAGGCAGGAAGTGGGCGTCGCCTTCGTGACCTCACAGTGACTGTCGTTTTCTGTACAAGACCTGTACAATACTGGGTCCTTCAATATTCCATCAGGGATGGTGGAGGAGGATGAGAAAAACAAGTCATGAAAGTAGAATATGGACTAAGTGAGAAGAAGAAGGGGAGGCAGACATGGCAGCATATGCCTTTAATAGCAGCTGAAGCTGTGAGCTTGAGGCCAGCCTGAGCTACAGTGAAACCTTGCTGTAAAAAGAAAGAGGAAAAGCAGGATGAGATGAGGAAGAAGAAAAAAGAGAATGAGGAGGAAGAGAAGAAGGAGGGGTTCAGTGGGAAAGGGATGGAGAGAGGACTAAAAGAAGATAATAGGGGCTGGAGAGATAGCTTAGCTGTTAAGGCGTTTGCCTGTGAAGACTAAAGACCCATATTCTACTCTCGTGATTCTATGTAAGCCAGCCGCACAAAGGTGAGGCAAGCGCAAGGTTGCACGTGTCCACTAGGTGGCACAAGTGTCTGGAGTTCAATTTCAGTGGCTGAGGCCCTGGTGCACAAATTGTCTCTCTTCTCTCTCTCTCTCTCTCTCTCTCTCTCTCTCTCTCTCTCTCTCTCTCTCACCTCCTCTCTGTAAAATAACAAAAGAAAGAAGAAGGAAATAAACAAAGAAAGAAGATAATGGGATGGGACTGTGATCAAAATACATTATGTACTTGTATTAAAATGTCAACAAAGTTTTAAAACAGAGTTGATTCCTCGACAGAGCTAACCAGCCAGGCTCCTGACTCTGCCCGGCTCAGGCACCTACTGCCCTCAGCTGCCCCCCCCCACCCAGAATTCTCAACGAAGCCAAACCACGAGCAAGCCAAAGGCAGCCAGTGATTAATGTCCTGTTTATCAAATTTCTGTTGTGTACGTCAATGCCTTTTTTCCCAACAGAAGCCTCTTGCCTTCAACAAAAGCATCCCTAACAATAAAAGTATTCTTTTCTCTGAGAAAACTTTGAATTTCTGTCACCTGCAGTGGCCTAGGTTAACGCCACCTCCTCCTCTATCTCTCCACTGAACCTTCCTGAGCAGCTGACAGTGGCTCTCGGTCAGTGGATTTGCTATTTGTTTTTCTCCATCTGCAGTATTTGAACCACACCAAATGTGCACAGATGCACGAAATCTTTGAACCAGGGAAATGTGATCGTACAGGCGGCTTTCTCTGCAGTCTGCACCGGACAAAGAGGGTAGCCATTTAGGGGACTAGTGTCCAGCCTTTCATTAGAATGGTGCCTGCCAGCATTTCCCTAAAAATAGTTGTCACGCCCGTGGAGGCCGGACTCTGGCTAACAGACTGCTTGCCACTGAGATCCTTTGGAGCTGCCTCTCAAGTTACAGGAATTTTAACTAAATCAGAAAAGTTCGCCACTTTGTTCCTGGTGAAATCAAAGCTTTGGGAGCCAGGCCTCCTGAAACACTGGTATGGCTTGTAACAAGCTGGAAAATGTCACCTTTGCTCCTGGCCATAGAAAATGTTGGAGCTTGGGGAGGCTGAGAAAGATGCTGGATGCCTGGCTGGTCCGTTTCTTCACACGACTATGTCCTCCAGGTGTCCGGTCAGTGCTGGACCACAGAATGAGAAATGCTATCCAGTAAGGAAAAGGCAAAGATGTCTTACACTCGTAAACTGGGCAGATGGCTCAGTGGTTAACTGCACTTCCTGTGCAAGCATGGGGGCCTGAGGGGCAGGAGACCACCTGAGTTCGAAGCCTCAGAATCTGTGTTAACAGCTGACATGGCCACAAGGGTCTGTCACCCCAGTTCTGCAAAGGGGATCAGAGACCAAGGAACCACCCACCCAGGCTCACGACAAGCAACAAGCTCTGGTAGCAGTAAAAGACTCTGGCTCAAAATTCAAATGGATGGAAGAGCGAGACAGCAGGACCCCTGACTTGATGCTCTGGCCTTGCAAAGGCACAAGTCCATGCATATGCCATCATACACACATACACACACACACACACACCACATTACATACACACAAGGAACAAAATCCCAATCTCGGAGCTGGTCAAGGTGGCACAACCCTTTAATCCCAGTACTCAGAAGGCAGAGGTAGGAGAATCACTGTGAGTTGGAGGCCAGCCTGAGACTACATACTGAATCCCAGGTCAGGCTGGGCTACAGCGAGACCCTACCTAAAAAAAAAAAAGAAAAGAAACAATCTCATGTGGCAGAGCACAGCTCCGAGCTCTCAAGTGTTTTTATTTTTCCACATATAAAGCTCTAATGATTCTAGCACAGACTGTAGGAATGCCAAGTAAATAAACAATTCAAATCTGCTCAGTGAGATTCGAGAAGGGTTTCCCTGGCATCCGTTCCAAATTCCTCATCTTGTTCTTCAGGCTTCTCCTCTGAGCCTGTGATGGACTCCTTGATTTCCATGTCGCTAGCATCAGCTGTTGGAGACTTTAAATACAAATTCTGCTCGCATTTTTTAGTACACTCTCCTATTTACGTTATATGTTTAGGGTGCTTTTACTCCTATATCTCGCCATGGCTTCCCATGCAAAACAAACTCGCTGGTATGCTTAGGAGCCCTTGTGGGCAGACTGTTTTTGAGTCCCCAGCAACAATACTCAAAATTATTTTTTCTCAAAAGTGCTGCTGCCATGACGGTGCCTGGCTCAGAAACCATCATCAGCAGGGCGTGGTGGCTCACACCTCCAGCCCCATTACCTGCGAGGCCGAGGTACGAAGATTGCCTGAGCTCGAGACCAGTCTGGAGCTACAGAGTGAGTTCCACATCAGGCCCAGCTAGAATGAGACCCTGTCTCAATAAATGAATAAAACCCCTATCATTCAGGGCTGAAGAGACGGCTCAGGGGTTAAGGATGCCTACTTGCAAAACCTGACGGCCCAGGGTTTGAGTCCCCAATACCCACGTACAGCAAGATGCACAAAGTGGCGCACATTTCTGGAGTTTATTTGCAGTGGCCAGAGGCCCTGGTGCACCCGTACTACCTCTTTCTCCTTGGAACTAAAAGCAATTTTTTAAAAATACAATTTTTAAACTTTCAGGGATGTTGTGCTCATTTATCAAGGCCTTCTCGTTTTGCATTTCATAACATCTTTGTATAGTGTTTTTAGAAGCACCCATGCCTCCATGTCTCCTTCTACACAAGGGTGATGTAATGTAGCTTGCGAAAAGTCCACTAGAAAGCCCTCTAGACGTTCTAACTCGGGCTGGGGAGATGGCTCAGTGGGTAAGGCTCTCACCACATACACATAAGGACTTGAGTTCAGATCCCCAGAACCCACATAAATGCCAGGCATGATGTTACCTGTAATCCAGACACTTGGAGGGAGAGACAGAGGACCCCTGGGCCTCAGTGGCCAGCCAGTCTAGGTGAATCTGTGAGCTCTGGGTTCTGCAAGACATCCTGTCTCTGAGAAAAAGGTGGAGTGACTGAGGAAGACACTGATGTTGAACTCTAGCCTTCTCACACACACACACACACACACACACACACTTATAAATATGTATACACACACACACACACACACAAATTCTAACTTGTATGAAACTTCTTAAAAATTTTATCATTAGAGTCTCTTTTTCTCTCTTCTTTTTTATGTGAGAAGTTAAAATATTTCTATCAATTCCAGTTTGGGGACTTGTTTATTTTTTTTTTAATTTATTTATTTGAAAGAAACAGACACAGAGAAAGAGGCAGATAGAGAGAGAGAGGGAATGGGCATGCCAGGGCTTCCAGCCACTGCAAACGAACTCCAGATGTGTGCACCCCCTTGTGCATCTGGCTAACGTGGGTCCTGGGGAATCGAGCCTTGAACCGGGGTCCTTAGGCTTCACAGGCAAGCGCTTAACCACTAAAGCCATCTCTCCAGCCCGGGACTTGTTTATTTTTAATATATTTTACTTATTGAAGAGAGAGAGAGAGAGGCAGATAAAGAGAATGGTCATGCCAGGGCCTCCAGCCACTGTGAACAAACTCCAGACGCATGTGCCACCTTGTATATCTGGCTTACGTGGGTACTGGGGAATCGAACCTTGGTCCTTAGGCTTCATATGCAAGCGCCTTAACCTCTAAGCTCTCTATCAAGCCCTGGGACTTGTTTTTAGTCTAGGTTACCTTTTGTATCAGGCAAGTATCCTGACAAACCTTCACTGTAGAAGCGGGGAAACATGATCATGTGCCTTGGGGGAAATTACCAAGCCCTCCTCAGTGTGGAGCAAGAGCAAGAGGAATCCTTTAGCCCACTCACACCAGTCTTCCATCCACAGCTGTGTTCAGTTACCCTGGAGCTAAAGGTGATTCAAGATATATGGAGGAGCCGGGCGTGGTGGCGCACGCCTTTAATCCCAGCACTCGGGAGGCAGAGGTAGGAGGTTCTCCATGAGTTCGAGGCCACCCTGAGAATACATAGTGAATTCCAGGTCAGCCTGGACTAAAGTGAAACCCTACCTCAAAAAAATATATATATATATATGGAGGCCTAGGCTTCTCAGATTCATGGATGACTCGTGCATGGAATTATAAAACATTGGATTCTAACAGCAAGTAAAATGAACATATGAGAAGATCCTGAAAATGCTCAAAAAGCATCTCTAAACTCGAAGGAGTCATATAATATAATTTCTTGGTTACTCAACAATTTGACAAATCTAAATAGCATCAAAGAATGAAAAAGATAAAAATGTCTATTTCGAGTCTTGAAATTAAAATGCACCAAACTTGGCTTTAATTTAATTAGACTAAGGAGAAAAGCCTCATTGTATTCTTTAAGCAAATGCAGTTTCATAGTTCTCAAGGAGTATAGAAAAAAAACAGACAATCTAAACAAATATAGCCAAGTTCATGATTTTATGAGGTATCTGAATAATCTATTAGAATATAACCAAATATTAAAGAATAAGTCAATTCCTAAGCACTATTTATCTATGTCCCCACACTTCCCTAAGGTCTTATTTTTTATTTTCATGTGTATGTAAGTGTATGTGGTTCAAATATATGTGTGTATGGATGTGGGCACGGGTATGTAGAGGGAAGAGATTAACCATGTGTGTCTTCCTCTCACTTGAACCCAGAGCTTGTGAATTCAGCTAGGCTTACTAGCTGGTTTGCTCCAGGAATCCCCAATATCTGCCACTCAAGTGCGAGCACTAAACACAAGGTGTTCACCCAGCATTTACATGGGTACTAGGGATCAGAACACTGGTCCTCTTGCTTACGTAGCAAGCACTTCAACCACTGAGCCATCTTCTCAGCCCCTTCTCCCAGCTCTTTAATCAGAGGAAAACAGTAAAGACTGTCTGAGACATCATATATTTGGCTGGAGAAACACTGTCGTGAATGAGGGGCTAGTCAGAGTTTTAAGACGTATTCATGAGCCTTCAACCAAAGGGGGTTGATCTCTGGGTGATAAAAAGCAGAGCTATGGAGTCATAGTGGGAATACCTAAACCTTTCTGTTTGGTAACATTTTTGTCATTTTTGTTTAAGACAGGTCCTCACAAGGTATCCCAGACTGTCCTCAAATTCAAGATCCTCCTGCTTCAGCCTACTGAGTGGTAGGCTTGTACCATTATAGATCCCTTTGTTTCTGAGGGTTTGAGCTCTGATCTCCTGTATCCCAATATCTTTTCCACTCAGTTCAAGGAATAGGAAGTCAAACAGTACATTCCATGGAATCTGAATCCATTCCTTGGCAGGATAAGACTAGAAAATTAGCAAGTCTACTTCCTTAAAACTCTTTTCTGCTGCTAAGAAAATAGTGACCTGGTAAAGATGGACTTCCACTAGCACTTGAATAGAGAATCACAAATTATAGGAATCTAAACAGATGGTCACAAAATTAGCCACTAGAAGAAGAATCCATAATATATATAAAGATAT
Source organism: Dipus sagitta (assembly GCA_036346955.1). NCBI lineage: Eukaryota > Metazoa > Chordata > Mammalia > Rodentia > Dipodidae > Dipus > Dipus sagitta. Next base: position 1,287,620 of record CM070780.1, on the reverse strand, counting down.
ATAATATATATATTATAAAATGTACTCCTCTCCTTCACTTTTCCTACAAGGGTTAAAATTTAAAACAAAACATTCCATCACAATGTTCAAGACAATTCATCAATCAGTCAACAACTTGAAGGCCAGAGTCAAGATGTTTGGTGGCGATAAAAAAAAAAAAAAGGAAGACAGTGAATTTTCCATCCTAAAGCCGCCACATCAATCAGTGTATCACATAAAAACCCATACAGAGGGCTGGAGAGATGGCTTAGCAGTTAAGCGCTTGCCTGTGAAGCCTAAGGGCCCCAGTTCAAGGCTCAATTCCGCTGTACCCACGTTAGCCAGATGCACAAGGGGGAGCACACATCTGGAGTTCCTTTGCAGTGGCTGGAGGCCCTGGTGTGCCCATTTTCTCTCTGTCGCTCTCAAATAAACAAGTAAAAATAAACAAAGAAATTTTAAAAACATACAGAAAAGAGATCAATGCTTCCAAAGAAGGAAAAAAATCTTCCAATATTCAATCTACAGAGATCACTTGGCCTGCCTTTTCTAAATTCTTCCTTGAAAGAGTTTGAAAAATTATCAAGCCAAATTCAGACTTCAAGTTTAAATGCCAACTTATGCTTTCATAGTAGAATTTATTTTCATAGTGGTGTTAATTATATACATTTCGTGATCTTAGCCCTTGAGATTTTAGTTGCTCACATATGCATTTGGCTGTTTTAAGAAGGTTGAGGAGGAAGAGTAGTTGAATTTAGCAAAGTTTACGTTCAATAATGGGATGAATCCAATCAAATATAAGAAAGTGAGGGTTTTTTTTTTTTTTTTTTTTTTTTTTTTGCTTATAATCACAGTGGAGTAGTGCAGTTCTTGGTACCAAATTAGCTTTCCTGCTACAAACAACCCTCAATGTCCAGTCTTTGATAATCCAGTATAGCAGAACTCCCATCTCCAAGACAGTCCTAGCATCTTTCCAGAATAAAAGTACATGGAACCATGACCACGAGCCTGCATCTCTCCACAATAAAAGTACATGGAACCATGACCATGAACCTGGATCTCTCCACAATAAAAGTACATGGAACCATGACCACAAACCTGCATCTCTCCATAATAAAAGTACATGGAACCATGACCACGAACCTGCATCTCTCCACAATAAAAGTACGTGGAACCATGTGACCATGAGCCTGCATCTCTCCTTTCCTCTCACTATTGGCCTCGGGACCGCAAGGCAGGGAGGTGATGCCCACGGAGAACCATGAGGTCTTGTTGAGCTGAAATGATACAAGCTGGAATTCAAGATGATGAAAGGTGTTGGTTCTTGAGACAAGGAGCCACAGGGTATCCCCAGAATTCCATGGAGGGATCCCCATAATTCCTTTGCAAAAAAAAAAACACTGATGGGCTGGAGAGATGGCTTAGCGGTTAAGGTGCTTGTCTACAAAGTCTAAGGACCCATGTTTGACTCCCCAGTTCCCACATAAGCCAGACACACAAGGTGATACAAGCATGCAAGGTTGCACATGTGCACAAAGTGGCGCAAGCATCTGGAGTTCAATTGCAGTGGCTGGAGGCCCTGGCGCACCAATCCCTCCCGCTCTCTCATAAAGAAGTTAAAAAAGAGCCGGGTATGGTGGCACACGCCTTTCATCCCAGCACTCAGGAGGCAGAGGTAGGAGGATCGTCATGAGTTCAAGGACACCTGAGACTACATAGTGAATTCCAGGTCAGCCTGGACCAGAGTGAGACCCTACCTCAAAAAAAACAACCAAAAATACACTGCTGGGTGTGGCGGCACATGCCTTTATTTCCAGCACTCATGAGGCAGAGGTAGGAGGATCATCATGAGTTCAAGGCCACCCTGAGACTACATAGTGAATTCCAGGTCAGCCTGGGCTAGAATGAGACCCAACTTAAAAAAAAATAATAATAATAAATAAAATAAAATAAAACCATTGATCATACATGAGTTGAGCATGCTTAAGCATTAGGATCTCAGTGGAGATTACAGAAATCACCTGGTGAAAAACAGGAATCTTGAGCAGAATTTGGAGACCTTCCTGAATGCTCCCAGTCATTCAACTGGGATTTGGTCCCAGAGAAAGTAGTGATTTCCCCTAATCAATCTTATTCATGAGGGCCATAGATAGCACACCATGAAGTCACTGTCAGAACAAAACACTTCAGAGAAATGCAATGACAATCACTCAACAATGTCCATTATATGATTTAAAAGATTAGAAATGTAAACACGTGGGAAAAGGGAACCCAGAACAAGGGGGGAAAAATCAATAGAAACAAACTCAAAATGACAGATGTTAAAACTGTCAGACAACATTCAAAGCATCTATTATGTTTAGAGACTTTTTTTTTTTTTTTTTTTTTTTTTGGTTTTTCGAGGTAGGGTTTCACTCTAGCCCAGTCTGACCTGGAATTCACTATGTAGTCTCGGGGTGGCCTCGAACTCATGGTGATCCTCCTACTTCTGCCTCCCGAGTGCTGGGATTAAAGGCGTGCACCACCATGCCGGCTTGTTTAAAGACTTTTTGAAAAGATAGACATAAGGAGTAAATGCATGGGAATCTCAATAAATAAAGGAGCACTATTTTTTAAAACCGAGCTGGAGAGATGGCTTAGCAGTTAAGGTGCTTGCCTGTGAAGCCTAATGACCCAGGTTCGATTCCCCAGTACCCACATGAGCCAGATGCACAAGGTGGCATATGTGTCTGGAGTTTGTTTGCAGTGGCTGGAGACCCTGGCACAGCTCGCTCTCTCTCTCTCTCTCTCTCTCTCTCTCTCTCTCTCTCTCTTTTTCTCATAAGTAAATAAAATATTTTTTAAAGATACAGAAAACACAGACTTACCAGACTGAAGGGAAGACATGCCCATTGAAAGCCATGGTGACAGGCTTCAACATGACCTTCATAGTCAATCAAACACATAAACAAAAACAAGAGTAGACACTTAAACAGCACCAGGTAAACTGATAATTATAGAACAGGCTCCCACTCAAATGTGGAACATACAACCTTCACAAGCCTGCATGCACAGATCTCACTGAAGTAGACTGGAAACTGAGCTATAAAACAGGATTCCATAAATTTAAGAGAGCTGGAACCACAGTCTACCGTGGACTTAAACGAGAAAACAGTATAGGATATACAGAAAATTCCAAAGGATGTGGATATTAAGCACTGATTAAGTAACCTGTAAATCAAAGATAAATCCTTGGACGACTGGGAAATATACGAAACTGGGTGATGATAAAATTCCACCGATTGAAAATGTGTGGGCTACACTGAAGCCCTTCTGGGAGGCGAGTTTATAGCTCTGGGTGTTTCTGAGAGGAAAAGCCGTAAAAACCAATGATCTGAACTTCCTCCCTGAGGAGCTAATCCAAGAAGAGAAACTTAAATCCAACATAAGTAAAGTGTTGAAAAGAGAAAAGAGCAGAACTCAGCAAAACAAAGAAGAGAGTAGAGAGATCACATTCATGCAAACAAATACTGCTCCCTTGAAAACGAGAACAGCAGGGCTGGGGAGATGGCCCCATGGTCAAAGGTGCTTGCCTATGAGGCTTTATGGGAGACAGAAGTCATCAGCGATGAAAACAGTGGACACTGGAAGCCTCAAGTTTGGCCAGACAGGCCAAAGGACCAAACGAGTGCAATAGTGGCATGTCTACCCTGGGGGAAACCAACTGCTCTCTAATTGGACTGAAGGCCTGCTCTATGGGAGGGAATACATGCCTGGTACTGAAAACCTAGTCAAAAGCCTATGGCAGGGGAGGTCATGAGCTTTCGGGGTATAAAGCCTGCTCTTATCTGGATAAATGTATGTATTAGTCTCACCAAACTGCCCTGAAAGCACTACACTTAATGTTCATACTCATATATTAATGCTACTCTCACTTCTGGTGAGAGACGCTTCTCTTTTCAGATGGTGATGACCACTGGGATGGCCCAAAAGGCAACATAGGGCTGAGAAGAAGGGATGGAGGAGTGTCCAGCCCTGAAACATCTCACACCCTCCAAGGCTCAGGGTTCACTGCAGAAGAGGTGGTGGAAAGAATGTAAGAGCCAAAGGAAGGGTACCACTCCTTACATACAACTGTCCAGACAGAATTTGGCCTCAATATCCAAGACCTTGCAGTGCCTAGCAACACCTACACAAAACCCTCATAATAGGAGAAAAAGATGGTGACATCAAAACAGCGACTAATGTAGAGAGGGAGGAGATATGACAGAGAGCAGAGTTATGCAGGGGAAAGTGGGGGAGGGGAGGTAAATACCATGGTTTGTTGTCTGTAAATACAGAAGTTGTCAATAAGATATATATATAAAGGTGCTTGCCTACAAATCCTGCTGGCCCAGGTTCAATTCCCAAGCCACCCGTGTCGGCTGTACTCAGAAATGGAAGCAAGCGTCTGCTGTTCATTTGTAGAGCAAAAGGACCTGAAGTGGCCATACACACATACACACGCATGTAAGGTGTGTGTGTGCACATGCATGCTGATAAATAAATTAAAACTTGTTTTGAAAAAGAAAGCATGTAATTTATAATCCCTCTGATCATATTTATCAAAAAAATAAAAGACTAGGGCTGAAGAGATGGCTTAGCAGTTAAGGCGTTTGCCTGCAAAGCCAAAGGACCCAGGTTTGATTCCCCAGGACCCACATAAGCCAGATGCATAAGGGGGCGCACACATCTGGAGTTCGTTTACAGTGGCTGGAGGCCCTGGAATGCCCATTCTCTCTCTGTGTGTCTCTCTTCTATCTCTGCTTGCAAACTGATATGTAAAAAAATTTTAATATATTAAAAAAATAAAAGACTAGAGGGACCTAAGTGGTGCAGAGCTGTAATTCCAGCTCCTTGAGAGGCGAGGACAGGAAGATTTCAAGTTCAATGTCAGCCTGGGCAACATAAAGAGACTGCATTTCCAAAAAAAATGTAAAGGGAGGACTGGGACTGTAGCTCCATAGTAAAGCATTTACCTAACATATGTCCAGCCCCAGGTTTAATCCTCAGCCCTGCAAATAAGTGAATTAAATAAATAGCTCATACTTGGAACATCACTAGAGAATACCACATTATAAAATATTGTGCAGAGGGCTGGAGAGATGGCTTAGCAGTTAAAGCATTTGCCTGTGAAGCCTAAGGACCTCGGTTCCATTCCCCAGGACCCACATAAGCCAGATGCACGGGGGGGGGCACACGCTGGGAGTTCGTTTACAGTTGCTGGAGGCCCTCCCTGGCATGCCTTCTCTCTCTCTCTCTCTCTCTCTCTCTCTCTCTTTCTCTCGCTTTCTCTTTCTCTCCCTCTTTCTCAAATAAATAAATATATAAACTATTGTACAGAAATATTATAAACAACCTTTGCCAATAAAGGTAAGATATCAGATAAAATGAACAAATTCCTTGAAAAATATAAATTGGCATAATGGACATAGATAATTTGAATAGCCACTCCTGGCTGAAGAAATTAAGCTAAAAATCAGAAATCTTCCTACAAGGGCTGGGGAGATGACCAAGTGGTTAAAGGTGCTTACGTACAAAAGAATAATGACCCAGGTTCAATTCCCTAATACCCACATAAAGTCTGATTCACAATGTGTCTGGAGTTCATTTACAGCAAGAAGAGGCTTTGGCATACCTATTCACTCATTATCTCTCTTTATCTCTCTCCCTCCCTCTCATAACTAACTAACTAAATAAATAAATCTTTTTATAAGGAAAAATTCAGTCCCACATGACTTTTCAAATTAGTTTTATCAACAATTTAGAGAAGTTGTACCAATCATACACAAATGATTTCAGTAAGTAGGGAAGGGTTGAAATTTTATGTATCATTCTATGAAGTTAGTATAATTTAATATCCAACCATGAGTTTTGTTTTTTTAAAAAAAAATCAGTCTAGGCCTGGAGAGATGGCTTAGCAGTTAAGGAACTCGCCTGTGAAGCCTAAGGACCCAGGCTTGATTTCCCAGTACCCACATAAGTCAAATACACGGGGTGGCACATGTGTCTGAAGTTTGTTTGCAGTGGTTAGAGATCCTGGTATGCCCAATCTCTTTCTGCCTATCTGCCTCTTTCTTTCTATCTCGCAGATAAATAAATAAAATAAAAACTTTAAAAAATCATCTAATATCATCTCTCATAAAGTTAAAAATTCTTTATAAATTTTAAATAATCAAATCCAAAACAATATGAAAAGGTTAATACTTCATGACAAACAGGGTTAGTCTCATACAACAAATGAAAGATGTGGTCACTTGAATACAAAGTGTCCCACATGATTAAGCCTCACGCTTCATCGCCAGGGGATATCACTTCGGGAAGTGGACATTGCTAGAGTGGTATGTTGCTGAAGGGGTACCTTGCGGGTGGAGGTGTGTCACTGAGGATGGACCTTGCTGGGGGAGGTGTGTCACTGAGGATGGGCCTTGCTGGGGGAGGTGTGTCACTGAGGATGTACCTTGCTGGAGGAGGTGTGTCACTGAGGATGGACCTTGCTGGGGGAAGTGTGTCACTGAAGGTGGACCTTTCTGGGGGAGGGGTGTCACTGAGGATGGACCTTTCTGGGGGGGGGTGTGTCACTGAGGATGGACCTTGCTGGGGGAGGTGTGTCAGTGAGGATGGACTTTGCTGGAGGAGGTGTGTCACTGAAGGTGGACCTTGCTGAGGGAGGTGTGTCACTGAGGATGGACCTTGCTGGGGGAGGTGTGTCACTGAGGATGGACCTTGCTGGAGGAGGTGTGTCACTGAAGATGGACCTTGCTGGAGGAGGTGTGTCACTGAGGGTGGGCCTTGCTGGGGGAGGTGTGTCACTGAGGGTGGACCTTGCTGGAGGAGGTGTGTCACTGAAGGTGGACCTTGCTGGAGGAGGTGTGTCACTAAGGGTGGACCTTGCTGGGGGAGGTGTGTCACTGAGGATGTACCTTGCTGGGGGAGGTGTGTCACTGAGGATGAACCTTGCTGGGGGAGGTGTGTTACTGAGGATGGACCTTGCTGGGGGAAATGTGTCACTGAGGATGGACCTTGCTGGAGGAGGTGTGTCACTGAGGATGGACCTTGCTGGAGGAGGTGTGTCACTGAGGATGAACCTTGCTGGGGGAGGTGTGTCACTGAGGATGGACCTTGCTGGGGGAGGTGTGTCACTGAGGGTGGACCTTGCTGGGGGAAGTGTGTCACTGAGGATGGACCTTGCTGGGGGAGGTGTGTCACTGAGGATGAACCTTGCTGGGGGAGGTGTGTCACTGAGGATGGACCTTGCTGGAGGAGGTGTGTCACTGAGGGTGGACCTTGCTGGGGGAAGTGTGTCACTGAGGATGGACCTTGCTGGGGGAGGTGTGTCACTGAGGATGAACCTTGCTGGGGGAGGTGTGTCACTGAGGATGTACCTTGCTGGGGGAGGTGTGTCACTGAGGATGAACCTTGCTGGGGGAGGTGTGTCACTGAGGATGTACCTTGCTGGGGGAAGTGTGTCACTGAGGATGGACCTTGCTGGAGAAGGTGTGTCACTGAGGATGGACCTTGCTGGGGGAGGTGTGTCACTGAGGATGGACCTTGCTGGAGGAGGTGTGTCACTGAGGATGGACCTTGCTGGAGGAGGTGTGTCACTGAGGATGGACCTTGCTGGAGGAGGTGTGTCACTGAGGGTGGACCTTGCTGGAGGAGGTGTGTCACTTAAGGTGGACCTTGCTGGAGGAGGTGTGTCACTGAGGATGGACCTTGCTGGGGGAGGTGTGTCAGTGAGGATGGACCTTCCTGGGGGAGGATGGACCTTGCTGGGGGAGGTGTGTCACTGAGGATGGGCCTTGCTGGGGGAGGTGTGTCACTGAGGGTGGACCTTGCCGGGGGAGGTGTGTCACTGAGGATGGATCTTGCTGGGGGAATTGTGTCACTGAGGATGGACCTTGCTGGAGGAGGTGTGTCACTGAGGATGGACCTTGCTGGAGGAGGTGTGTCACTGAGGATGGACCTTGCTGGAGGAGGTGTGTCACTGAGGATGGACCTTGCTGGAGGAGGTGTGTCACTGAGGATGGACCTTGCTGGAGGAGGTGTGTCACTGAGGATGGACCTTGCTGGGGGAAGTGTGTCACTGAGGGTGGACCTTGCTGGGGGAGGTGTGTCACTGAGGGTGGACCTTGCTGGGGGAAGTGTGTCACTGAAGATGGACCTTGCTGGAGGAGGTGTGTCACTGAGGGTGGACCTTGCTGGGGGAAGTGTGTCACTGAGGATGGACCTTGCTGGAGGAGGTGTGTCACTTAAGGTGGACCTTGCTGGGGGAGGTGTGTCATTGAGGATGTACCTTGCTGGAGGAGGTGTGTCACTGAGGATGGACCTTGCTGGAGGAGGTGTGTCACTGAGGATGGACCTTGCTGGAGGAGGTGTGTCACTGAGGGTGGACCTTGCTGGGGGAGGTGTGTCACTGAGGATGGACCTTGCTGGGGGAGGTGTGTCACTGAGGGTGGACCTTAAGGTTTTTAACTCAGCTTGCCAATGCTAGCCAGCTCACTCTCTTGCTGCTTCCTGCCATTTTCTGTAGCAAGATGTGATGCCCAGACTCTGATCTGCCATGCCTTAATGAAATTTCCCTTGGGACTATGAGCCAAAATAAAACCTTTCCTTTCATATTCTGCTTCAGGTGGTCAGGTCAGGTATTTTGCCCAAGCAACAAGAAGGTAGCTGCTATACAAGGCAAGTTTAACAACGGAAAATGTGATACAATTGCCTTTTTTCCCTTTCAATTAGCTTTAGTTGTTCTCAGCAACATTTTTTCATTTTCATTGCAAAGATCTCACACATCTTTCTTTAGATATATTCCTAAGCATCTTGTTTTTGTGACACTATTGCAAATTATACTGATTTTATTTTATTTTTTATTTCCCACAATTATTACAACTATTTTGAAACACAATTACTTTCATTATAGATTGACCTACGTGGTTATCAATCTTGCCATGTGCATATATTAGCTCTCATATTTTATTTATATTTCATGAGGCTTTCTAGGAAGATAACTATGTCATTAACTAACATAAACAGTTTTGTTTCTTCTTTTCCAATTTTATTCCTTTCATTTTTTTCCTTGCTTTGTGTACTGGAAATAAACAATGGAAACAGTTGGAAGATTCCAAAGTCACAGTTATAGTTGCGGCTGAGATTTAATTCACAGGTTCCTGGCAAACAAACTGACAGAAAATATACAGTGATATGTCTCACTTTTCCCACTGTCTTTAAACAACAGTATAGCAATTTTTCACTGAAAGCTAAGATTTTTTCCCCCCTTCACTTACCCAGTGCCTTAAGTTTATGTTTAAAAATATTTCTATCCACAAATATGTTATTCAAATATCATTTTTCTATTGTCCTACAGATTTCTTAGACTTTTTTGTTTCTTTCATTTTCCCAATTTCCTCATGTTCTCTCTCTCTCTCTCTCTCTCTCTTTCATTGGATTGCTTCTATTGATCTGTCCTCAGAGTCACTGGCTATTTTTTCCCCTACTATTGATCCCATCTCAGAAACTTAAGATCTTAATTATTGTACTTTTTTTCTGTTCTTAATTTTCTGTTTGTTACATATTTCTTTGCTGGGGTATGTGACCTTATTACCTAAAACCCAGTTGGGAAAGCTCTTTTAAAGTCTGTAAGAGCTCCAATATCCAAGCCTTCGGTCACTTGGCCTGTTGGTTCTCTTTGCCCCTGGGTCTTCAAATGCTGAGTAAATTTGAATTATATCCTGGACATCTTGACTGTTATCTGATGAAACTCTGAGTCTTGCAGAATCTCTACAAAGAATGCTTGTTTACTTTAGTAACCCAGGATTAGGTTAGGTTCAAGCTGCAAGTTCAAATCCAGCTTTTGCTACAATTGCCAAGAGCAGATGAGGCTTCAGTGCTTACTATGCTGTCAGATCTATGCTTCCTGTCAACCAGAGAAGCTAGCCTGAGATTCTGACCTTGACCAGTTACCATGGGTCAAAATTCTCAAAGTTTACATGATATGATTAGGGTCAGATTGATACCTATATAGTTTGTAATTAAACCCAGAAATTCATTCACAAATTTAAGGATTCACTTCTTTGGTCTCTTTTTTTTTTTTTTTTTTTTTTTTTTTGGTTTTTCGAGGTAGGGTCTCACTCTAGCTCAGGCTGACCTGGAATTCACTCTGTAGTCTCAGGGTGGCCTCGAACTCTCAACAATCCTCCTACCTCTGCCTCCCTGAGTGCTGGGATTAAAGGCGTGCGCCACCACGCCCGGCTCTTTGGTCTCTTTTAAATCCATAATCTCTGCTATACTTTTTGACCCTCTGGGGCTTCCCTTCTCAGTCCTGTAAGGGCTTTTATTACCCTGTTTTTCTCAGAACTTTCCACCACTGCCTGCATACAGGGCCGCATTGGGAGCAGAGGGAAAGAAAACGAAGTGGCAGGGCTCACCCCTCACTTGGGACCGCTGGTGTCCACCTAAGGAAGGAAGGGTGCTGAACTTTTTGTGGCACATGTGTATGTGTCATGTGTTTGTGTGTATGGATGTGTGTTGTTACACATATGTACGTGGACAACTGAGGTCAATGTTGGGTGTCTTCCTCAGTCCCTTTCCAACTTATTTTTTACAGATAGCACCTCTTACCAAGCCTGGAATTCATCAAGTCAGCTTGACCATCTGGCCAGCAAGCCCTAGGGATCCTCCCGCCTCTGCCTCCCCAGCACTGGGATGACAGACACAAGGCAAGTGCCCAGGGATTGGACTCAGCTCCTCGTGCATGCATGGCCAGAACTTTACCACTTAGCCATCTTCTGAGCCCCACCCTTAGACTTCTAGACACCTACCATTCAGAGTGTTCCGGTGCTATGGCTGGGAGGGATGTGGAAGACGGGAAGGGAATGGACATTCTTCCCCCTCTCTCAGACTTGAAGGAGCCCATTCTCTGCTACTAGAACCAGAAAGGGAGGCATCCTCTGAGAGTCGCTTCTGTTCCAGAACGCCCGCCTGTGCTCAAGGCTGCCTTGAGTCACTCCGGGTGACCCAGAGTGAAGAGAACACAGGGAACATTCATCCCTGCTGCTGGTGGAACCACATTCTCTTCCCCTTTCCCTTCTGCCTATTGTTGTTTAAGTCTCCAGTTATTGACATAGCTGCTCTGTCTGTGGTTCACAAGAGATCTCTCTAGGACTCACCGACAGTCTCTCTAGGACTCCCCTTGCTTTTACTGGCAAAAGCAGGGTGTGTTTCTCCATCTTCCACAGAACCAGAAATCTTAAACCTCATTACAAAAAAGGTGGGGGCTGAAGGGATGACTTAGTGGTTAAGGCATCTGCCTGCAAAGCCAAAGGACCCAGGTTCAATTTTCCAGGACCCACATTAGCCAGATGCACAAGGGGGCGCATGCGTCTGGAGTTCCTTTGCAGTGGCTGGAGGCCCTGGTGTGCCATTCCCTCTGTCTCTCTCTTTCTCTCTCCCCACTCCTTTCTCTGTCAAATAAATAAATAAAAATAAAATATTTAAAAAAATATTTTTTTAAAAAAAAGTCTTTATCAAGCTGTGGTAAACCACGTTGACATGCAAGATTGTCATATCCTAAAGGTTAGCATGAAGGTAAACACTGGTGTGTGCATTAGATAAACAGCCCAAGTGATGTTTTTTCTTTAATTCACCCCTTGCAGTAAACCTTTTCCTGCCTTTTATTTTAATTAAAGACCATTTTGAGGGACTATATAAGCCATTAGAAAACTTAATATTTTATTTATTTATTTGCAAGCAGAGAGAGACAGAGAGAAGACAGACAAACACAGAGAGAGTATGGGTGCCCCGGGGCCTTTAGCCACTGTGAAAGTACTCCAGACTCATGTGCCGATTTGTGCATCTGGCTTTACGTGAGTACTGGGGAATCAAACTTGGGTCGTTAAGCTTTTCAGGCAAGTGCCTTAAATGCTGAGCCGTCGCTCCAGTCCCACCATTAGAAAACTTAAAACTTGCAACTTCTGACCTTTATGAATATGACTCTGTGTGTGTGTGTGTGTCCATGTGTGCGTGTGTGTTCACTGCATGTACCCATGTGGCGTTCTGTGCACTGGGAGCTGCCGGCAGTGGCTGGTAAGGAGCATTGACTGTCACATTCCATTGCCCTTCTCCCGGTTCTTACTTGGGTAGAGTCTCTTACTGCTTCTAAAGCTTGCCATAGTTTTCCATGGGCTGGGGAAGGTTTACTCCACTTTCTGCTCCCTACAGGACTGAGGTTACAGACATGCATGGCCACACTCAGTTGTTTATGTGGGTACTGAAAAGTCCTCCTCTAACACTCATGCATGCTCAGAAAGTCCTCCTAACTACTGAGCCATCTCTCTAGCCAATAACCTTTCCTTATTCTGTTAATCCTTAAAAAAGAGAGCACTTTCCCGTTGCATAAGTTTTGAGCTTATCAAATATTTTGTTATTTAAATATCTACCAATGTATTTGCTAAGTCTGAGGATTCCTTATGAAGTTTCAATGATGAGTTTCGGTTCTGAAAGGAGGGGTGGAAATGTGCACGCACAGAGAGAGAGAGAGAGAGGAAACCATCACCCTAGAACGGAACACATTTTGTTGGAGCTGACAGCATTCATTCCCACCCCCACACAGATATATACACAGAAAGGCCATCGTTTTAAAATAAATACATAGTCACTAACTCTGTCTTTAGGAACCGCTGCATCCTGAAACCCAATAGCTCTGTTTCCTCAGGTCAGATTCAACCGAGTCATTCCTTTCAGCCAGGTCCTTGGCTCCACAAACAGGCAGCCCAGGGGAGTCGGGGTTCAGAGCAATGACACCATTGTAAACAAACTACTGTCAAACCCAAGTGAGTAGGTCTGTGAAAAATTAATCATGTGCTTCTTTCAAGAACTCCTAAGATAGAGCCTTAGACGGTGAGAAGAAATATGAAGAGAAAAATGACAGTCATGCCCTGTTACCAAAACATGACATGAGATGCGGGTGTTGTACCTGACACAGTTGAAGGTCACAGAATTGGATTTCCGTAATGCACCTCAGTTCGGGTTGGTGCCTCCTGTGTGTCTGAACGCCAGGTCATGTGCTCTGGAAAAGCTCTCCTGTGGATTTGGACTTGAAATATGCCCGGTAGCCCTCAGAAGGACAGGGTCAAATACCTGAGAGGTAAATGCAGGCTCTTTCTTCATGTGTCACATGGCCGTGTCCCTCTGCTAGAAAATAGAACTTGACTATCACTGTGTCCGCGGTGAGAAGTGTGGGCACGGAGGAAGCATTCATCTTCCCCGCCGACCTTTCTCCAGGACGAAGACTTGTTCTTGCCTGGCACCAAAGTCACCTACTTTCCCATGCGCTTCTTTGGGCATCAGAGCCTTCTCCCTACCAGGGATGAAGTCAGTTGACTCTGAATGTGATCTTGCAGGATGCTCCAGTTAGCACTTCATATATATATACATATACATATATATATATATATATATATATATATATATATATATATATATGTATATTTGAGAGAGAGAAAGAGGCAGAGAGAGAGAATGGGCACTCCAGGGCCTCCAGCCACTGTAAATGAACTGCAGACACATGCGCCCCCTTGTGCACCTGGCTTATGTGGGTCCTGGAGAGTCGAAACCTGGATCCTATGGCATTGCAGGCAAGTGCCTTAACCGCTAAGCCATCTCTCCAGCCCCAGTAGGCACTTGTTGAAAGCTAACGGATGTGTCTTCTGTGCTTCTCACGAGAACACGTGATCTCTGATAGCACTAACCGAGCTCGTGCACAAGTAACCAGGGCTGAATCGCTACTCCTTCCTATGCCACCCGACAAATTGAACTTTGTTGCTGCTCGGGTTGGCAGGTAATAAAAGTGCTATGTATTCGGAGATGAATGAAATGATTCACTACTTTCCCACAAAAGCATCCTGTTGGGTAGATTATTTCTCTAATAATCCTGTTGAAGGAACTTAGTGCAAAATACAACAGTTTCACCCCACAGCTCATGGTCCGTTGACTATGAGGTAACTCGGACCACAGAAAACGTCTTTGCGTCTGGATGGAGAGACTGGCCTTTCATGCTGTTCGTTCGGGAATTCTGTTTTGGTGGTTATTTCTTTTTGCCCAACAAGCATTTTGTTGAACATGTGATGGGAGCTGTGCTGGATTATAGGTGCAAGTGAATAAAGAGAATGTGGGACGTGCATTCAGCAAACGTAGCCTGGCAGCTTGCAGTTCTGAAAGGTCTATGTTCGAGGCACGTGTCAGGCACCTGCCATCGGGCTACGCAGAAATGCCAGTCCCAAACAGATCGGAGGGAAACCTTTCCAGAATGCTGGTGTCCTTGAATAGAGCCTGGAGGGGTGATTACAGCCATCCTACCCCAAATACCCTGGGTCTTGTCAGATCTCAGAAGCAGGGTCAGGCTTGGTTAGTCCACTTGTACGGAACACTGGGAAAGTGACCAGCTGACTGAAAAGGACTAAGGAAATCTCTGATGGAGTGAAGAGCTTGTACAACCTCCACTGCGGACAGCAGTTCAGGGAGGCCAGAGCATCTAGAGAACTCATGGGAGGGCGACGATTAACGAGAAGGAAGACACACACCTGGTTGCAACATGAAGAGAAGGTGGTTTCGGTCATATGGCTTATAAGAGAGCCCTGCACAGCTCGATGCTGACAGTGCCTTGAGAAGGTAGGAATTCCCCACAGATTCATTTGGCAGCCAAGGAAAAGGTGGCGCTGGCATCAGAAAGGTGCTCAAAGGGATTGTGGGAGTATTAAAGGGAAAGCATGACTGTGCCATTGCTCCAATCCACCGGTCTTTGTGAGAACACACAGTACATAGAGCTGTGGCGTGAGTCTGAAACTAAGAGATGGATCCAAAGGTTTGGGATCAGGTTTTGTGGAGTTTGAACCCTTTGGATTTGATCAGACCTCCCGTGAGAAACAGTCTAAGGGCTGGGGAGATGGGCTCCGTGGGTCAAGGGCTTGCTGTGCAAACGTGAGCACCTAAGTTCTGATCACCAGCACCCACGCAAAATTCTGGGCATGTTTACATAGGCCTATAATGTAGCTCTGGGAAGTAGAGATGGGAGGAGCCCTGGGGCTTGCTGGCTGCTGAGTCAGTGAGTTCTGGGTTCAGTAAGAGACCCTGTCTCAAAGAGAGAGATAGAGGGGCTGGAGAGATGGCTTAGCGGTTAAGCACTTGCCTGTGAAACCTAAGGACCCTGATTTGAGGCTCGATTCCCCAGGACCCACGTTAGCCAGATGCACAAGGTGGTGCATACATCTGGAATTCATTTGCAGTGGCTGGAGGCCCTGGTGCGCCCATTCTCTCCCTTTCTCTCTGTCTCTCTGTCTCTCTGTCTCTCTCTCTCTCTCTCCCTCTGCCTCTTTCTCTCTCTGTCTGTCACTCTCAAATAAATAAATAAAACTAAACAACAAAAAAGGGAGAGATAAAGGAAGACACCCAATGTCCACCTCTAGCCTCCACATGCACATGCAGATTTGTGTACCTACACCCACAGGCACACATATGATGCCAATAAAATAAATCAAATAGTCTGACCAGCAAAGAGAGACACTAAGGATGCAGTGTGGAAGAGTAAGACAGAATAGCTTTGAACAAAAAATGGTCAACTGAACTGTAAGAATTTAGAATAGGATTTTAACACTAAAATCCTACCACCAGCAGAAATGGAAGGAAAAAAAAAAAAAAAACTCTGAGTTTCCAAAAGTTGACAGTGGAAAGGTTGTAAGAAAACTCTAAATATTACTATATTTTAAAATATTTATTTAATTATAAGTGAGAAAGGCAGCTAGAGAGAGAGAATGGGCATGCCAGGGCCTCCAGTCACTGCAAACAAACTTGTGCATCTGACTTTATATGGGTCCTGGGGAGTCGAACCTGGGTCCTTTGGCTTTGCTGGCAAGCAACTTAACTGCTTAGCTGTCTCTCCAACTCTAAACATTACTATATATTTATTTAAAAATTCAGATCTAATCTGATTTCTAAGTACCACAATGTTAAATAACTCACTCCTCTAGGTTAATCTTATATACCTTTGCCCCAGCCATCATCTTGGACATTTGTTCTTGTGATAGGATTTTTGTTTTCAGTAGTTTTAGAGAGGAATTATTATGTGTTAAACTGAATATATGTAAAGTATACAATTCGATAAGTTTTGATATATGAATCAAACACACATTTACTTTCTTTTTTTAATTTTTTTTTAATTTGGGGTGTGTGTATGGTGTGTACACACATGTCATGGCATAGCATGAAGGTCAGAGGGAGGGCAGCCTTCAGGTGACATTGAACTGAAATCATTTAGCTACAGCTACTGTGACAGGTATAACATGGACAGTGGGTAAGAGCATTGGGTAGAAGAGAAGGGAAATCCTGAAGGGCTCTGTCGTCCACTGCGCCGCTTCCCCACATTGGACCTGCGGCCTGTCCTTAAAAGAAGACTCAAGAAGGTGCCACAACCTCCGCCTGGGGAGGGTTCAGACAGCAAGCAGCCTCGGGACGGGATGTGAGGGAAGAGAGATCCGTGGCACATCTATTGCCTGTCTGGCTTTCTCCAAGTAGGCACAGTTTCTGTTGGCACTGCACTTAAAATGAGGTTCCATAACCTCGTGTCCCATAGTCCTCTCTTTATTTTTCATAGCAATTCCATGATGTATAGATGCTCACTTTCAGGGGAGCATCTTTCAGTGCACAAGAGAAAACGCATACGACTGAGGAGAAAGTAATCAGGGTTAGAGGTTGCTGCTCAGTGGGCAAAGGCTTGCCACACAGGCGTGAGGACCTGAGCTGGGATTCCCAAAACACACGTTGTGATGGTGTGAGCCTATGAGCCCAGCGAGGGGATGTGGAGACAGGAAGAACCCTGAGCTGCCTCGCTATGCCATCTAGCCAAATCCATGAGCTCTGGATTCAGTGAGAGGGTCTGTCCCCTAAACATAAGGTGAAGATGGGGGCTCTAGGGATGGCTTAGAGGTTAAGGCATTTGCCCATATTTTCCATGTTATTTATATCAGAGAAAATAAAACTGCATTGTGGATTCACGATTCAACTTCAGCTCCATCAAGACAGACAGAAAATTTGTAAGACTTCTGAAGAGTTTTCAGACTTATCTCTTGGAAGAAATTGACAGGGAATTGCATATCTCACCTCCACCTTGGAACAGTAACTACTCCAGTGGTGAAACTTTGTAAGGACAGCGACCTATGCATTTCTTTCCATATCAGCAACTAAGGCAAGAATGGTTTTTTTAATTTTTCAGTTGTATCCATGATGGTAACTTCAATGCCCTGAATTAAGATTTTTCTTATTCATATAGATAAAAAATCTTTAAGGTCAGTCAAAAATATCTTGAAGGTCATGGGGAAGTTCTTTCAGAAAGTTTAAAGAGTGGGGTTTTTATTATTATTTTATTTTATTTATTTATTTGACAGAGAAAGGGGGAGGGGGAGAGGAGAGAATGGGTGTGCCAGGACCTCCAACCACTGCAAATGAACTCCAGACGTGTGTGCCCCCTTGTACATCTGGCTAACATGGGTCATGGGGAATCGTACCTGGGTCCTTTGGCTTTGCAGGTAAACACCTTAACCACTAAACCATCCCTCCAGCTCTTCTTTATTTTTTTTAAACTTTGTATGGGTATGTGTGTGTATGTGTTCATGTGTGTAAATACAGGCATGTGCAGGCCATGGCACAAGTGCAGAAGTCACAGGACCACCTTAGTGTTGCAATTACTTCCTCTTGCAGCTGACCCAAAGCATCTGGTAGTTATAAAGATGTTTATTTGGGCTTACACTCTCAAGGGGAAGCTCCATGATGGCAGATGAAAACATGGCATGAGCAGAGGGTGGACATCACCTGCTGCCCAACATCAGGTGGACAACAGCAGCCCTGAGTGTGCTGAACACTGGGAAGGGGGATCTGGCTGTAACACCCATAAGCCCACCCCCAACAACACACCTCCTCCAGCAAGGCTCCGCCTCCCAATTTGCCACTAGCTGAAGATCAAGTAGAGCCCATGAGCATATAGGAGCCACTAATCCCAAACCACACGGAGGTGTAGATGTTCACCTTGGACCTTGTTTGAGGCAGGGTCTCTTGTTCACTGCCAGCTGGCCTGTGAGCCTCCTGCAGGTCTTCTCTGCCTCCCATCTCACCATCCATGCACTAGGATTGCAGACAAGTGCTACTGCATTCAGCTTTGGCAGCTGAGTGACATGCGCATAAAGAGCTTCCATTTTCTCCCCATCCCCAAAGCAGATCCTCACCAAGTATTACAGAAGACCGTCTGTCCAGAGTCGAAGACTTTTCTTTCCAGGCAAAGTTTTGTTTAGAACAAAAAAAAAAAAAAAACCACTTTCTACCATTTCCAAAATACACACTGAAGGGCTTTGTAGTTTCCAAAAGGGACTCTCAAAATAAGAATGCTTTAAAGGCACCGGCATGCACACAGCGAGCAAAGCAGGGAGCTGGCTACAGTGAGAAGCGTCTGTTTGCCTCCTCCATATACTGATGATGCCAATTCTCCATGACAGACTTCAGAAGGTTTTGTTAAAAAAAAAAATCAACTATTTCAGACCAGATCTCACCATCTCTCAAGGGTGCCACTCACAAATCTGCCTGAGCTTGTCTAGTACATATAACTTTACCTCTAGCTTTCTGATAGCACAGGGGTTCTTTTACTTGACAAATCCAAATTCGAAAGTATCCTGTCCAGAGTTAAGAATTTTCATCTGAATCATCCAGTTTTTCAAACTTTTAGAAAGCCTCAAGAACTGACTGGGAGCTGAAGAGATGGTTCAGTGGTTAAAGGCACTTGCTTGCAAAGCCTAATGGCTCAGATTCAATTCCCCAGCCACCCATGTAAAGCTAGATGCAAAAAAGTGTAAAAAGTGTCTGGTGTTTATTTGCAGCAGCAACAGACCCTGGTGTGCACACAACCCTGGTCTGCACACACACACACACACACACACACCATGTGCTAATAAATATCTTTTACACTGTTTGGAGGGGAATTAGGACTTTTTATATCTTTTTTATTATTTATTTTGAGACAGAGAGAGAAAGAGAGAAGTGGCACGCTGGGACCTTCCGCCACTGTTAACAACCTCCAGATGCGTGTGCCCCCTTGTGCACATGTGCAACATTGTGCACTTGCGTCACAGTGCATCTGGCTACATGGGACCTGAGATTCAAACATGAGTTCTTAGGCTTTGAAGGCAAATGCCTTAACCTCTAAGCCATCTCTCTAGCCCAGGGTTATTTTTTAAATTATTTATTTGCAATCAGAGAGAGAGAGAGAAAGGGAGAGAGAGAGACAGAGAATTGACATGCTAGGGCCTCTAGCTGCTGCAAACAAACTCCAGATGCATGCACCACTTGGTGCATCCAGCTTTATGTGGGTACTGGGGAATCAAACCTGGGTTGTTGGGTTTTGCAGGCAAGTGCCTTAACTGCTGAGCCATCTCTCCAGCCTCTAATAAACATTTTACTTAAAAACCTAACAATGTACATTCACAAATTTTTTAACAGTTGTAGACAGGGAGTAATAAAAAGTAAAATGGGCATTTGTATTACCAAAGAATAAGAAGCTGCTCTGTAGTGGAGCCACCGCCTAAGCAAATGAAGCTTCTAGCAGCATCACTAACAACTGCTAAGATGTCAAAGAGGTGGCACGTAGATGGCATTTCCAAATATCCACAAGCAGTTGTGAACGTGTTGTTAAATACTGTGTGACTTCTACTCATGAGAAAGTCACAGGTATGCTACAGCAGCACGACTGTTGTTTGTTGTCTATATTCTGAATTGAAAGAAATACTCAATTTCAGTTTGACATTACTGGAAATGGAGATGTAATTATCTCCCACCCCAAGCTCATGAAATCCCTAAATCTGTCCTCATACCAAGGTTTAAAAACAGGTAACCTCAAAGGAGAGATAGCCTGGGCTTTAACTCTATCTTATGGGAAGTAGGTAACTTGTCTGATCAGAACCAAAATAGGATGGAAGAAAGGTGGCAGGATGGAAGAGAAGTCAATGGCAAACCTCTCAGAATAAGCACAAGAGGTGAAGACACAGTGTCCATTTAAACGCCCACCAGAAACAAACACCATGGCAGTAGTCATGCATAAGGAAGGTAGACAAGATGTCCAATGCTGTGGGTAGCAAGGCAGCCCCTGTCTGTAGTCACCTGATACCTGCTCAATGAATGCAATATTTTTCTCATGTACATAGTGACTATATCTGAGGGATAAATGACATGCACCTTGTGAAGAGCATGGTCTTACAGTGGTAAGGTTGATGTAGCTACATGTTGTCCAACACGTCATGAGTGGGAACCAAAGCTGAGCACTACCAGCCCCTGGAGAGACCAGTCACTCACCAGTGGGCACGCTGATTAAATTAAACCCCTCTGATAATAGAATGGGCAGTGCCCATGTCATTCCAGAATTAGGCACACATTTTAGGTATGTTTATCACCCCTATTTAAGCTGCTTGTGCTAAAGATGTTATTCCACAGACTAATCAATGTCTTATCCGATGCAGTGTCCTAGTTCATATTACCTTGGACCAGGGACACATTGCACAACAGTGAAGCCAGACTTTGGGTCCACTGAGGACTTCATTGGTCTGACCATACTCCAAACCAGCTAGCTCCATAGAACCACAGAACAGCCTACTGAGGGCTTGGTAATAGTATGATCTGGAGGAAGGTCCCTCTCCCACAAGATGCAAAACACAGTAGTCTCTACATGCTTTCGTCTTTCCCATAGCCAGGATGGTTGGCTTCAAGAGACTAGTAGTCAAGCTGAACAACTCAGTTAAGACCAGTCTCCTTTTATTCCACATAAGTGTGTCTTCTGAACAAAAGCTATGGAGTCACTGGGTTTGGAAGTCATTGTTCTAATGAACCCTGTGACCATGTTGCTCTTCTCATACCACTAAACCAAAAAGAACTTAAAGGAGTCTGGCTGGTGTGTGTGTGTGTGTGTGTGTGTGTATTATCCAGTAAATAGGTGCAGAATGTACTGTTGATACCTAATTTAAAAAGAGGGGGGCTAGCCCAGAAACCCAGAATGATAATCAAACTGTTCTGTAAGTACTTCATTGTCTGATGGACTTAATCAGTGGAAGTCAATAAAAATCAAGACCACCATTTTTCAGGTATTGTAGTCAGTTCCATGCTATCGGGATGAACTTCCAAACAGACATAGTTTATGGGAGGAACAGGATATATTTGAAGTGCACAGATCCAGGGACAGTTCCATTGATGGCAGAAGAAGAAGATGGCCTCCTTTCACAGATCCAAGCAGAGAGACACACACACACAGCCAGCACCACCAGCAAGAGCACAGACCTGCAGCAGCAGGACCCCCCAGAACTCACTCTTCATACCTTTAGGTTGGAATTCAGCTCTGCCCCCAGTAACACCTTAGGGCTGGACCCCAGGATCCACCCACAGTGACACCTATTCTAGCCAGGTGGCTGGAAATCCGAGTTTCAAGCTTGACTAAAACATCTGAGTCTGTTGGGGGATGTCCATTCAAACTACCACAGCAGGGATAATGGTTTTAGGATCCTCAGCAATGAAGAAATTAAATATCCCACTGTAGCAGAATTCTGTAGCAGACAGATTCAGGTTCGCTGAGATGAACTGTCAGACCAGACACAGTTATAGAGGAAGGGATTTATTGAAGCTTACAGATCCAGGGGAAGTTCCATAAAAGCAGAAGAAACTGGCCTGCTTTCACAGGCCCAAGCAGAGAGAGAGAAAAACAAGCCTAAAGGTCAAAAGCCGGAGCACACTTCAGGAACTCCAGCTAGGCACACTTTGCATATCTATACATTGGAATCTGAAACCCACCACCACACTTTAAGATCCACCCAGTGACTGCCTCCAGCCAGGTGGCTAAAGATGCAAACTACAAGCAAATAAACAACTAAATATATTGGGGGCCATCTATTCTATTCAAACCACCACATTCCGCCCCTGGCCCCCAATAGATTTATAACCATCACACATTGTAAATTGTACTCAGTTCAATTTCAAAAGGTCCCCACAGTCTTGACCAATTTAAGATATGAAGGCCTGTAAAATCAAACAAGTTAAGCATTTCTAACATATAAAGGCACAAATAAACATTTTCAACTGGTATAAGGCACAGCAAGGAGAGACTAAAACAATGCAAACTCAACCACCATCAAACAAACATCAAACTTCTGCAGTTCAAGTTCAATATACCCAGAGACTAACAGTCTCCAGACTTTTCAATTCCGCCCCTCCATCTGGGCAGAGTACCCGGGGAACACTTCCATCCCAGGCCAACAATGCGCTCTATGGTAGCCCTTGCACAGTCCTGGTATATACAAAACATCTTCAGGTCTTCATGCAAACCATGGTCCATCTTCCAAAGGCTTTTCAGCCTATCAGGGCATCATGCCCTGCCTCATGCTGCATCTCAGCAGCAGCTCCTGGAACCATGTGCAATTCATGACCACTCTTCACATTTTCCAAAGGCTCTTTCAGCCTATTAGGGCATCAGGCCCTACCTCATGCTGCATCTCAGCAGTGGCTCCTGGAAGCATGTGCAATTCACGGCCACTCCATGCATTTTTCATGCTTCTGAAACCAATACCAGGTGTGCAGGACACAGCCATATTCTTAATTCAGGGAGGAAACAAATCATAGCCTTGAAAAGCAGGTTCCTTCTCCAGTCAACTCTTTCCAAAAGTGTTTGCATTTCTATGATAGTCCTTCCTTAGGCATCCTGTCCATTGTTTTAATGTAAAGCAGTTGGAACATCTTTCTTAAGATTGCTAATGTGTTTGACAATAGCAGGTTCAGTAACCTAAAACCAGTCTCAGTGCCAGTAATTTTAACTTGCTTGAGGTTTTCCAGCTTAAAATCTTAAATCTCTCAGTCCAATATCTCTAGCCAAGCACATCAGTCCATTACAAATTTAACCTTGATCAAACACTCTGGGCCTGGGCAGCAGGACGCAGCCAGCCCTTATGCCAGTAGCCCAGTTCTAACAAAGTCCTCTTCAGTCTTTCCTTCCCCTTAGAAAGCTCATAAGCCAAGCCTTGAAGTTCAATGCTGTCTGTACTTAGCATTCTCAGACTCTCATCAGAATAGTCCATAAAACTTGGCTTACCACTCCAGACGACATCTTCAGTTGCAAGCACCAAGTCCATGCCTATTCCTCCAAAACAAAGGTTCCAAAAGATCAATGTCCACATGGCCAGGTACATCTCACCCCACTCCTTCTGGTACCAAATTCTGTAGCAGACAGATTCAGGTTCGCTGAGATGAACTGTCAGACCAGACACAGTTATAGAGGAAGGGATTTATTGAAGCTTACAGATCCAGGGGAAGTTCCATAAAAGCAGAAGAAACTGGCCTGCTTTCACAGGCCCAAGCAGAGAGAGAGAAAAACAAGCCTAAAGGTCAAAAGCCGGAGCACACTTCAGGAACTCCAGCTAGGCACACTTTGCATATCTATACATTGGAATCTGAAACCCACCACCACACTTTAAGATCCACCCAGTGACTGCCTCCAGCCAGGTGGCTAAAGATGCAAACTACAAGCAAATAAACAACTAAATATATTGGGGGCCATCTATTCTATTCAAACCACCACACCCACATAGGACTGAGGAGATAGTTATAGTTAAGTTGATAAGTGCTTTCCTCACAAAAGATGAAGGTCTAAGTTTGATCCCCAGAACCCATGTAATATGCTGGATACAGTTAAACATTCCTGTAATCCAAACATTGGGGAGGCAGAGATAGAAGGATGCCTGGGGCTCACTGACAAGCCTAATTGGTAAGTGTCAGACCAGTGAGAAACCCTTTCTGAACCCTGTATATGGTGTTCCCAAGGATGTCACATGAAGTTATTCTCTGGCCTCTACATGCACACACATGAACTCACACATGAACGCACACATATACATACAAATGCTTAAAAAATAGTGGCTAAGGAGATGACTCAGTGGATAAAATGCTTACTACACCAGCATGAGGACCTGAGTTTGGTTCCCAAACACCCACATGAAAGCTGAGCATGTGTGTGCAATCCCAGCACCAAGGAGGTGGAGACAGGAGGATTCCTGGGACTTAACTTGATAGCTAGTCTAGCCAAATCATTAAGCTCTAGGTTCAGTGTGCAGGGGCTGGGGAAATGGCTCAGCAGGAAAGAGAGCTTGCTGTGTAAGTATGAAGGACTGAGACTGTCTGAGCTTGATCGCCAACACCCACAAAACAAAACACCACATAGACCCTAGTCCTATAGAAAGCAGACACTGGAGAATCCCTGTGCTTCACTGGTCAGCCAGTCTCACCTCCCCCCCCCCCCAAGAAAGTCTCACCAGGTCCCATGACAGGAATGCATGATTCCAAAGAGCCTTGAATGTTACCCAAGAGTGCAGGATGTCATCTTATGAATGGCAAGAATAGAAGTCAGAGATATATATTTTTTTCACTAGGGATGTATTACCCGTCCTTTCTGAAAACCATTACTTTATTGGAAACAAATCCATGAAATGACTTTGCCTCCATTAGGAATAAAATAAAATGAGATAATAATCATATTAGAAAGCCCATCCTTGCCTCTAAGCTTGGCAAAGACAGCTCTCACCCTGTCCGATGCAAACACAGAACAAGGAATTACCACAGCCCACTCTACTCTGCACCAAGAGAACAATTCCCCTCTTTTTACTTGCTTCCATTGAACAACCAAGTGGGCCCCTGGGAGGATCTGGACTCTCCGCCTGGTGGCTTGTGGACGTGGGTGGAAGTACATCTCTGCTTTGTTTAGAAACATCTGCAAGACACTGTGGCCATCACGAAGACATGCACAGCGAGAGCTGGGACTGCCTCTTCAGAGTCCTTCCTTTGATCCGAGTGGCAGCCCCCGCCCCCCAACATATAGATTTTTCTGGTAGGTTGCTATCTCGGTTACCAGCTGGCGTCGTGCTAACCTGGCCTTTTCAGGGAGTCTGGACTTATGTGTCTGCCGTTCTCATTATCCTCTCCATGCCAAGCATTCCTGGACTTCTGAGTGTCACTGATATCTTTCAAAGTACAGGGGTTGTGTAGGAGGTAAGCTGCACACATCACCAGGTGTCCAAGACGTGCTCATGGAACAATCCATCCCCTGATAAAATACTGTTGGTTTTAAATAAATAAGTAGCCATCTGCATGCCATTACCTTAGGCAAATCTGCAGCATGAGAGCCCTCGGCGTCACTCAAGGTCCTCATTAGCACAATGAATTCTCTCTGAAACACTGGGGGAGAAGGTTGGTGTGGCTCCCTCCGACTTCAACTGAAGCCAAGGTTCTCATCTCAAATGCCTCTTTAGCCACCTCCACTGCAGAGTGGGGCCTCGACACATGAAAGTCCAAGGCCTTGATTTAATTGTTCTGCAAGTCTCTGTCTTCTCTGGAAGTCCCCACACGTGCAGAGCCCTCCTCTGCCACTGAGCATCTCCCTTCCTCATTCTCGCCCTTTGCTGGGCCTTAGTGGCTAAAAGGCACTCACACTAATTTTCATTCCTCTGGTGCTTAATAAACACTCTCTCAGGCACTCATCCTGAAAACAGAAATCCATTTCACTTGACCAAGAAGCTGGACCCCCACACCCTTCCTGGAAGAGCAGAACCCGTCTCCCAGTCAGTAGTGCCTTACAGCCCTCAAGGGACCTCAGTGCTCTGCTCGGGCCTCAGCGGCCAAGCCTCTCTGAACTTCCTCGGCTCATCTCACAAACATCACACACGTGCATATTTTGTGAAGAAAAAAAAATCCAATTCCACATTCCCTGATCTAGGTACTCATTCATGAGAAGAGCATGCAGTCATTAATGTGGAGTATATAAAAACCACAGAGAAGGGGGGCTAGGGATATGGCTCAATGGGTAAAGTGCTTGCTGCTCAAGCAAGAGTACATGAGTTCAAGCCCGAGCACCTGCATAAAATGTCAGACATTGTGGCCTGTAACCAGAATCCTAGTTCTGGAAGACAGGCAGGAGTATCCCTGCAGCTTTCTGGCCAGCTAGTGTAGCTGAATTGGTGAGCTCCCAGGTTCAGCGAGAGACCTTGTCTCAAACAATAAGATGGAGTGCAACTGAGGAAGACATCTGATGTCAACCTCTGCCCTATACATGCACACCTGTTCACACCCCACACACCTACATATGAACATACCACACACACACACACACACACCACAAACAACATTTTAAAAATTAAATACAACACTGTGAGAAAATATTTACATTGTGTTGTTTGCAAGAACCAAAGTTTTACACATAGTATTGTCACAATTAAGTTTTAGAACATACGTTCCTATCTCAATAGGGAAGAAAAAGACAGGTGGGAGCTATTCTTAAATATTTACACTAGCTACTATAGACAGTACGTATTGAAGACATGTTTTTTTTTCTTTGTAAAAGTTTTACTTATTTTTAATTGACAAATATAGGAGCTGGAGCTCAGTGAATAAAGAGCTTGCTTGCAAGGGCCTAAATTCATTCCCTAGTAGCCACATGAAATGCTAAGTGTACTTCTGTAATGCCAGCACTGGGGAAGTGGAGACAGGAGGATCCTGGGGCTCCCTGGCCAGCTAGTCTCAAGTAATTAGTGAGTTGCAGGCCAAGGAGAGATTGTCTCAAAAGAGGTGGGACGCCCTTCCTGAGAGCCGCACGTGGGGACGCCCTTCCTGAGAGCCGCACGTGGGGACGCTCTTCCTGAGAACTGTACCTGTGGTTGTTCTTTGGTTTTTGCGTGCGTGTGCACACACACACGAGTACCAGCACACATACTGCCATGCACACTCACATACACATACATAAAAATAAAAACAAAAATTATTTGTATTTTGCTGGGTAGCATGGTTGGATTTATAAACCCATGGTGAAATGGTTAAATCAAGCTAATTAATATGTCCATTACTTCAAACCATTATCATTTTCTGTGGTAAGGACAATTAAAGTTTAGTCTCTTAGCAATTTTCAAAAATACATTATTAACTATCTGTATAGATCTGGATTTATTTCTGTTCTAACTGAAGTCTTATATTCTTTGAATAACATTTTCCCTATTGCTCCATCCCATCCCCCCTGACCCCTGCCACACACACACCAGTCTCTGGTAACCACCATTCTAATCTTTGACCCCAACTTTTTTAGGTTCCATGTATCAGAGAGGCCATGCAGTTTTTGTCTTGGTACATGATTTATTTCACTTAATATAACATCTCCTAGGTTTACCCATGTGTATACAATTGACAAGATTTCTCTTTGGGGAGGCTACAGAGATGGCTCAGCAGTTAAATGCACTTGCTAGCAAAGCCTGACTGCCCGGGTTCTATTCCCCTGAACCCATGAAAAGCCAGGTGCATAAATTGGAGCATGCATCCAGAGTTCATTTGCAGTGGCAAGAGGCCCTGGGACCTCATACTCTCACTTTCTCTCTTTCTCTTTCTTTCTCTCTCTCTCTCTCTCTCTCTCTCTCCTCTTGCAAATAAGTAAAAATATTTTTAAAAGATTTCTTTCTTTTTAAAGATTAAATAATATTCCACCGTGTAACGTAGGCCCCATCTTCTTCATTTGGACACTTGGGTGGGTACCACGTCTTGACCATTACGAACAATGCTTTAGTGACCGTGGACACACAGCTATCCCTCCCACGTACTGATTCCACTTCCTCTGGCTAGGTACCCACAAGCAGGACTGCTGGACCATATGGTAGTTCTGTTTTTAATTTTTTTTTGAAGAGCCTCCATACTGTTTTCCATAATGGCTGTACTCACTTATACTCCCAGCGACAATGCGTAAATGTTCCCTTCACTCCCCTCTTTGCCAGCACAATCGCTTGTCCTTTTCATAACAGCCATCCTAACGGTGTGAGGGCTGCAATTTCCATTTTCTTGGTGACTGGGGATGCTGGGAATTTCTTCATACACTGTTGGTCATTTGTGTGTCTTCCTTTGGGGAAAATCTTGTGAGGTCTTTTGACATTCGTTTTCCCCCTGAATGGGGCTATTTCCTGTCTTGTCACTGAATGGCTTGAGTTACGTGTCAGTATTAACTGTTCATCAGACACATGACTCGCAGATATTTCTTTCAACCCTTTGTTGTCTCTGCACTGGTTTTACTGCTCCCTTGCGGTTCAGTGGCCTTTCACTGATGTGATCTCATTCATCCATATAACTTCTTTTCTTGTTTTGCTTTTCTTTTGTGGGGTGGGGGTTCTCATCCAAATAACCCTGGCCCACAGCAAGATCATGGGGCTTTCTTCCTCTGTTTCCTTCTAGAAACATCACAGTTATGTCTTGACCTATTTTGACTTCACTTTTGTAAGTGGAGTGATATGAGGTTCTGATTTTATTCCTGTACATGTGTCTAGCCAGTTTTACCAATACTGTGTATTTTTTTACAAAAACTGTCTTTTTGTTATTGTATGTTCTTGGCACTTTTGTCAAAGATCAGTTGTCCACAAGTGCATGGAACCATCCTGGGACTTCTATTCTGTTCTATGGGCATACATGTCTGATTTTGAGACAGTCTCGTATTTTTATTACCATGGATTTATTGTAAATTTTGAAATCAGATAGCGCAGAGCCTTCAATTTTGCTCTTTTTGACCAACATTTCTTTCATTATTGAGGATATTTTGTGGATCCATATGATATTTTAAGATTGTTTTTCCATTTCTATAGAAAAATGTCATCAAAATTGTGAAGGAATTACATTGTATCTGTAGATTCCTTTGGATAGTATAGATATTATAATATTATTTCTTCTACTCCATGAACATGGGACATCCTTACATTTAATTGTGTGGTTTTTTGCCTTTTGTCAACATTTCACAGTTTTTGGTGCACAGGTCTTTAAATTTTCTAGTTAAATGTATTCCTTTTCTGATGCTATCACAAAAGAGATTATTTCTTGATTTACTTATTGCATTTTCTTTTTATTTCATTTATAAGAAAAATATTTGGGGGCTGGGGAAAATGGCTCAGTAGCTAAGAATGCATGTCATTTAAGTAACAGGGCTTCAGAGTCCTGAGACTGCCTACCTTTGACTCCCTAGAGCCCACTAAAACACTGGGTGTGGCCGTGCACATCAGTAACTCCAACTGGACTGAAAGCAGCAGTTTCAGGTTTGACTCCCCAGAACTCACATCAAAAATTGGGCTTAGAGCCGGGCGTGGTGGCGCACGCCTTTAATCCCAGCACTTGGGAGGCAGAGATAGGAGGATCGCCTTGAGTTCGAGGCCACCCTGAGACTCCATAGTGAATTCCAGGTCAGCCTGAGCTAGAGTGAGACCCTACCTCGAAAAACCAAAAAAAAAAAAAAAAAAAAAAAATGGGCTTAGGGGTTGGAGAGATAGCTTCATGGCTAAGACACTTTTGGCTGGCTGCAAAGCTTAATGACTCAGGTTTGATTGCCCAGTACCCATGACCCGTGTAGAGCCAGATGCACAAGGTGGTGTGTGCATCCGGAGTTCAGCTTGTTTGCAGTGGCTAGAGGCCCAGGTGGGCCCATTCTCTCTCCCTCTCTCTCTCTCTTCCTGAGAGAGATCTAAATAAATTAAAATATGTTTAAAAAACTAGGCCTAGCCACACACAACTAGAACACAGTCTGAGGGGACAGAGACGTGAGAATTGCTGGGGCTCATTGTCTGAAAACAACAGCTCCAGGCTGAGGGAGAGATCTCCTCTCAAGCAAATACAGGGGTGAGCAACAGAGAAGTGCATCCAGAGTTTACCTGTGCCTGTGTGTGCATGCAGACAGTGCATTCACATGTGCGCATAGCATGTGCACAGACCACACATACTCTACACACACACACACACACACACACACACACAATTAAAAAGAAAGTCTAAAGGAAAAATATTTCTGGAACATAAAATAATACAAAATAAAAGGAAGTAAATCTATCCCTCACTGGAGACCATGAAAATGAAGGCCAGCCACTCTGGAGAATCAAACATGGAAAGAAGTATATATTAGAATTGCTGAGCACAAGCTAGGAGTGTGGTGTGGAAGTCAACAGGACCCTCGGAACTTTCCTTAACCACAGGGTCTCTTCTCCTGTGCAGACACAGCATGACTGAGCTGGAGCTTGCTGGGTAGCTGCTGACCTACCCTATGGGCAGAAACAGGAGTCAGCCTAGCGCGAGGCTGCCTTGTTCATAGCTTCCAATCCAAAGGAAATGGAAATAGGGCTGGAGAGATTGCAGTTAAGGTGCTTGCCTACAAACGCATGCTCGAATCTCCAGGTCCCACGTAGCCAGACACATGGTGACACAGGTGTGCAATGTCGCACATGCACACAGGGGGTGCACACATCTAGAAATGGTTCACAGAGGCTGAAAGGCCCTGGCATGTCCATTCTCTCTCTCTGCCTCTTTCTCTCTCTCTCTCTTTCTCAAAAAATAAAATAATAAAAATGTGTGGTACAAGTGTACACAATTATGGGAAAAAAAGAAAGAAATGGAAATAATGAAACACAAGTCAAAGTCAATTCCAGGCCTGGGCCAAACTTGGCTGATCAAGGTTTGTGAGGAGTTAAGGCATGTATGTTATCTATACAAGATTAAGAATATAATGAATGCTAAACATGTACTTTCCATATGGCTCAACAATAAGTATTAAAAGTGAGTGGTCATACCTTTTTACATTCCTACAAGGAATGCAGAGTTCTGGCTTCTTCCCCCAACATTTGGCTTGTGTCCTGTGCATTGCAACCATTCTAATATAGATAGATAGATAGATAGATAGATAGATAGATAGATAGATAGATAGATATAGATAGATAGATATAGATACGTATAGATATAGATATATTGTTATATAATAATACATATTATGATAATTAAAATAATAATAATCCTCTGCTCACTCATGATGTTGAACGTCTTGCCACATGCTTAGTTGCTACCTGTGACTCTCATTTCTTATTGATTTATATTTTTTTAATATTTAGAAAAGTAAAGTTTATTTCAAAGTAAGAGGACAAGAAAAGAAAACAGAAAGAGCAGACTTCTCTGGAGTGGGGGATTCCAGAGCTGGAAAATCCCTTATTGATAGTTTTTAATAGGTTTCCCCCCCCAACCCCCACTTCACAGTTCAGTATTGGTAATGTAAACTTTTAAGACAGGTGTTACTTTATTTGTATATGAGCTATACAATGTTGATGTCACTCAGGTTTTTTTTTTTCCTGAAATCACCAATCAACTACTTTTTAAATTATGGCTTTAGGAACCATTTTACCATCGATGTCCTGATGTGCTGAAGTAGGGCAATTTTTTTTTTTTTTTTGTCTTTGTGGATGTCAGCATTTCATTCCAACACAGCTGAAAAAGTAAGTCTTTTCCCAGTATGACTCACTCCACATTGTTAATTGGATTAACAAACAATCCTAAAACCTAATCAGTATTTCTTTCAAAAATATACCTCTTGTTTCTTATAGATTTTAATAGAATGCAAACTTTGTGTTGCATTTCCAACATCAGAAAATGAAAAATTGTATTGATTTAATCATTTATCTTATAGCTTTTATTTCACAGTCTATTAATCTTCATCTGAATTTTCTCCCAGTTCTTTCATAAATAAAGTGGTTAAAAAGAAGTCAGATAGGTCTATATGTGGAACCTTTATCTTCCTGCTTTCCTGCTGCGTTCTAAGTGATCTTTGTAAATTGAGGCCACACTGGCATATTCCAGTCAATGTCCCTTCAAGCAGAATCCCAAGATTGTCAGTGGCCACTGCACATTACCTGGACCCAAGGGAAATGTGAAGGAGGAGATGCTGAACCAGAAAGACATTTGTGCTTAACTGTAAAATTTGTGAAAAGCAGTGGGGATGGAGAGATGTCTCAGGGGTTAAGTGTACTTCCTGTGCAAGTATGAGGACCTAAGGGGGCTGGAACCACCTGAGACTGAATCTCTAGAAATCAGATAAAACAGCTGAGTATGGCCACATGAGTTTGTAACCCCAGTCCCTCAAAGGGGAGCAGAAACCAAGGAATTGTTCAGGCACACAAAAAAACAGCAAGTTCCCAAATCATTAAGAGACTCCAACTCAAAATGAGAACAGGCAGAGCAGCAATGGAGCAGGACAGCCCAGCCCCTGGAGGTGAGCCCATAAGGTACTACAAGGACACATGCAACACACACACACCAAAGCAAATATATATATATATATATATATATATATATATATATATAGAGAGAGAGAGAGAGAGAGAGAGAGAGAGAGAGAGAGTGAGCAGCCCTCCCAGTGACAACCTATACAGAAAGAGAGCGCCTGGAAGTCCTTGCTGCTTGCTGGTGAGTGGGTAACCCTGCTGCTGCCGTCCTTCACGGACACCCGTTCTTCAGCCTTCCATCATGGACTGAAGACCAGCAGCTCTCAAAATCCTCCAGCCCTTCGGTGCCAGGTCAGAGCTGTAAAATATCCAGTCTCGTGGATAGAGCAACTATCGGGTTCTCAGGCTCTCCAGTCTGCACGCTGACAGCCATTGTTGCACTGCCCAGCCCATGTCACATAAGCTGATTGAATAAATCCATTGATGGCATAAAAAAAAGTCACTAAAACATATAAGACCTGTGCTAGGGCCCGAGATGGGATCTGACATGAAGACATCTGAAGTGCTTAACTTGATCAGCTAAGAAGAAATCAAATACCCAAAGGACAGAGATAGCCTTACAAGATCTGGGCTATGAAGGAACTTGCAATTTCAGAAAGAAGGCAACTTTTCAAAATGCATTTTTATTTATCTATTTGAGCGAGAGAGAGAGACAGAGAGAAGGAGGCAGAGTTAGAAGAGAGATTGAGAGAGAGAGAGAGAATGGGCATGCCAGGGCTTCCTGCTTCTGCAAATGAACTACAGATGCATGTACCACTTTGTGCATCTGGCTTTACATGAGTACAGGGGAATTGAACCCAGGCCATCGCGGTCCGTAAGCAAGCACCTTTAAACACTAAGCCATCTCTCCAGGCCCATGGAGGCAACTTTTGACTCCAGGGGTAATGACAGCCATGCCACACAGACCAGAGCCTCACATGCCCTTCCAGCGCATATGAGCAAAGCCCCGTGACACCCCCATCTCTGCATGCCCCCACCACGTGCAGACACTAACCAGCCTCCTCACATGAGCCCCAGGCAGCTCCACGGCTAAGGCAAGCCCCCCCCCTCTTTTGTTTGTAAAGGAGTGGGGAATAGAAAAGAAGCTTGAAAGAGGAGAGAGCACATCAAAAATATCATCATCCTAAATACTGTGATTTCAAGTCATTTTTTACTGCTAAGGAAGAAGAAAAAAAAAGCAGTCAAGCCTCTGAAGGCGGTGTTTACTCTTCCAGTGAAGAAGATGCAGTCAAGAGATTCTGACAATGCTGTCAGGGTGTGCGCGGCAATTTAACTATTAATAATAGTAAAAAAAAAAAAAAAAAAAAAAAAAAAAAAAAAACCACCACCACAACAACAACAAATAAAGCTTTGAATTAACCCGGCATCTTTCATCTCCATATATCAAAGAGCGTCGCCCGTGTTCCTGATAACGACACGTCGGTGAGACATGAAAGTGGCACCGGCGCTCCTCAGTGAGCCGTGAAAGAGCAGAGAAGCCAAGCAGCTCTTGCCCAGCAAACCAGCCGGGGCTGGCGGGCCTCCCAGGTCCCCTCCTCCCTGGGGCTGTGAGAGGACTTCCTTTAAGGGACTTGGGTTTAAGGCATCCTCGAGCAGGAGCAGTACAGAGCGCCCATGCAAGGCATTGAGTCTTGTTCTCTGGAATAAATAAAATCCATCTCTAAAAAGAACTCTGCACCCAGGCAGTGAGTTAGTAGACTACATCCAAAAGGTCAAGTTCAGCTGTTCGTGGACCTGCAGGACGTACCCTGGGAAAGTCTCGGCACCATAGAGCCAACCTTTGAAGAGTTCACAACATGTGGGATGGAAACAAAAAAAAAAAATTTTTTAAGGGAAAAGATATAAACACATCCCCAAGCCCAATACGCCAACCACAATGAGCTACCTGCAACCTTCTCACACCAAAGGCAGACCTCTGTCCTCACCCTTCCCTTCCTTCACAAAACTCTTACAGAAACATCACCCTGAAGCCTCCCTTCCCAAAGGCCTGGCCTCTTTTTCATCCCTACTAGAGCCTATACAGGCTCCTGCCACGGGCTCTGTGACTCTGCTGCATGGACTTCCTTGCATGTCTTCCCTAGCAAACTGTCAGTTCTGTCAGAAGAGATTGATCAAAATTTAGATCACAAGCTGGGCGTGGTGTCACATGCCTTTAATCCCAGCACTCGGGAGGCAGACGTAGGTGGATCGCCATGAGTTCAAGGCCAGCCTGAGACTACATAGTGAACTCCAGGGCAACCTGAGCTAGACTGAGACCCTACCTTGGAAAACAAAAACAAACAAACAAAAAAAGATAGTAGAGTCCCAAATCCAGAATGACTTCAAGTTCATACCAGATGCTCAATAATTATTTCTAGAAAAAAAAAAAAAAACAGAAGAAAGGAAGGAAAAAAGAAAGGGAGGGAAAGAGGAAGGAAGGGAGGGAGGTAGGAAGGAGGGAAGAAAGGAAAGAAGAAAGGAAAGAAAGAAAGAAGGGAGGGGGGAGGGAGGGAAAGAGGGAAGCAGGAAAGGAAAATTGGGAAGGAGGAAAGAAAGAGGAAGTTTGGGAGGGAAAGAGGGAGGGAAGAAGTGAAGGAGGAAGAGAGGAATTAATACTTCTTGAACAATTACTATTTGCTAGGCACTAGGCCTGGCATATTCCTGTTCAACATTTACTGTGTGCTCCTGATCACAGAGCTTGTGTTAATCTTTGAACTTTGAAATCTTTTTACCTTTTTTTTTTAACTGCCTTTTCTCCCCCCACCCCCAATTGCCTCTTTCTGAAAAATCCCATCAGGCATGCACTGCAATCCCCAGTCCATCCTCCATGTCGTAATCTTTTCTTTCATGACATTTTTTCTCTGTCTTACAGAACCCTTGGGGGGAACCCCTCAGGATTTTCTTCCAAGTCCCGGCTGTTCTATTGGGCAGATCCTGAGTTCATCTTGTCATCTAAACATGTTTTCATTCCAAACTCCTTCTCTTTCATTTCTGGTGTCTAGTTAGGACATTTTTCATATGTGTCTGTTCTTGATTTCTACCTGCCTGTTTTTATTTCCTAGTTTCCTGCTCTTTTTTGGTGTCGTCCTTGCCTTTATGTCTTCGAGAAGCTTTGGCTCATGTTAAAGTCCTTTTCCGACTGTTCTGTCCCTCACATTCACTGAGTGAATTCTACTGATGTTCTAACTTGTTGGCTGTTTTCCATAGTTGCAGATTGCTGTGTGTACCTTGGAAGGCCTGTTAGCAATGTGATCTGAAGTCAGGATTTTCTGTTTCCCTTAAGCCTCCTCTCCTTTTGCTCTTCCTTTTGTAAGGCTTGCTCATTTGTCCCCTTGGGACTCACAGCCCAGGGCCAAGTCTAAAACGTGGTGCTGAGCTGTCTCATTCTAGGGTGATCTCGGAACCATCAAAGGTCTCATGACCAGCAGTTGGTTGAGGTCCTGAAAAGCGACTTCACCCGTTCCTTCCTTTCACATGGGCACTCAGCTCGGGAACACCCAGCAGTGCCAGAAGTAGGTGCATGTCGCAGTTGCCAGTGTCACCCAGTGATCTTGGTTCCTGTCCTCAGTCAGGAGTCGAGAGCTTCCATCCCGTGGAGCTCACACCTCAAGCCACTTCTGCTTGTCCTCAAGTCCCACATCCCAGAAAGTGTACAGCCTCGCCTGCCACCTTCTGCCATCCTGTTCCTGGTCCTCAGAGGCGCTTGTCAGGTTGAATGTATAAATTACTCATTTTATCAATGAGATGCCTCTGAAGTCAAAGAGTTGTTGACAGTGTGAGTTTCCAACTCATGATATAGTCAGTCTAGGCTTCTCTTCCTGTGTCTGTATGTATGTTGTATGCACATGTGTGTATGCATGTGGGTGCATGTATGTGTGCATGTGCCCATGTGTGCACATTCATATGAAAGCCAGAGCTGAATGTTGGGTGTCTTCCTGTATCACTTCCCACCTTGTTTTTATGGGACAGGATCTCTCACTGAACCCAGAACTTATCAATTCAGTGAGACGAGCAAGCCCCAGGGATCCTCCTGCCTCTGCCTCCCCTGGCACTGGGGTTACAGGTATATGCCATCATACCTGGACTCTACGCAGGTACTGGGGATCTGAACTCGGGTCCTTGTGCTTGCGTGGAAAGCACTTTACCCACTGAGCAACCTCCTAGCCTCAGCCAAGACATTGTCACACCATACCAGTCCTTATATGCTGATCCTAAGCAGCCCAGAATGTTCTCTCACCTTCAGACTCAGCTCTCAGGCTTGGGCCCATGAAAAGAAGGAAGAAGGGAGAAATGGAAGGAGGAGGTCTGAGCCCATAAAAGTCAGATCTGGGCCCATGTAGGGCCCTAGTCATGAGCTACCTCCCCTGCCTGTATACTTGAGGGTACAGTCTACCCCTGAGCTCCACAATATTGGGCTCTGGCACCTCACAAAGCAAGCACCCGATGTCTGAGCACATGCTGACCATATGGCCCTGTGACATGGTAGACCTAGAGGGTCAAGGCCTTGCCTAGAAGGCTTGCTCTCTTGACCCTTTTAACTCAAATGTTTTGCATGCATATGCATGAGTGTGGTGTGCGTCCATACGTGTATGCATGCTGGTACAAGTTTGTGTAGGTACCAGTGTACGCGTGTGTGCATATGTGCAGAGTAGAGGTTGGCATACTCCTCCTTACTTACTGTCTTTGAACCCAGAGCTTGCCAATTCAGCTTGTCTAGCTAGCCAGCTTTCACCAGGGATGCCCTGTCTCCACCTCCTGAGCATTGAGATCACACACAGGTTACTACACCCACATGGCCTTTATGAGGTTGCCAGGGATACAAACTCGGGTCTTCATACTTGCACAGCAAGCACTTCATCTCCCCAGTCCATAACCCACATGTTCCTGGGTTTAACTTTTAGACCCTCACTAAAACGATAATGCAACCAGGCGCGGTGGCACACACCTTTAATCCCAGCACTCGGGAGGCAGAGGTAGGCGGTAGGTAGCTTGAGGCCAGCCTGCAACAACAAAATGAACCTGTCTCACGGACCCAGCCAGCATCTTTTCCTTGGCAGGAGCTCTCACCCCACCCATCTGGAAGTGGGTGTGATGTGTGGCGTGGGTGCATTCTCCCATGTAATTCTTACCACCGTTTTGTAAGTGGACCTTATTACCATTTTTCGTTCTCATTGCTGTGATAGTTAATTTACTGCCTAGTCACATGGAGGGTGTAAGATACCATAGAATCCTTGCAACAACCCAATGGAGTGGCTGCTAGTACCACGTCTCTTTACAGATATACAAATGAGGCCACGTTCAGTGGCAATCGCCAAGCGCTGGAACCAGGATTTGAAGCTAGATCGACCTTAAGTCAAAGCCCATGCCCTTAGTGGAAAGCTACATCGTCACATCCATCCTATTACTGATCCTGCAAGAAGTCTTTGGTGAAATTTGGTGTCATTACCAGTGCCTTCCTCCTCAAAATGCTTCCTTCTCTGGCCCCCTTGGATAAACCTCCCCTTGTGTCTGTCTCCCCACCCCCACAGACACGGGTCCTCTTCATTCCACCCCAGGCCTCTGGAACTTGGTGATCCACTCTCATTTACCATTCTCTACAGGCAACATACCGTATACATGGGCACTCGATGACCTCCAAAGGCTGGTGCCTGTAAACCTTCATCTTTACCAGCTCTCTCCCAAACTCACACTTTCCTAAATGTACCACAGACACCTTGATTTCAACAGGAGAAATCCTGAATTCATTTCTTACATCCATTATGGACATAGCATTCTTGGTAACACCACCATCTGCTATGGTTTGAATATGAAATGTCCCCCACAGGCTCATGTGTGAAAGCCTAGGGCTGGCAGTGCTATTCTGGGAGGTTCTGAAACTTTGTAAGATGGAGCCTAATGGAGAAACTGGGTCACTGGCAGAGAGGACCTTGACGGTGTCTTGTCCCTGGCCACTTCCTGTCTCCCTCTCCCTGTTTCCTGTCCATGAAGTAAAGAAACTCCTCTAAGTCACATGTTCCCACCACCAGAATGTTCTTCTCAAGTACATGGGGCCAAGCAACCATGGGTGGACTCTCTGAAACTGTGGGTCTAAATCAAGTCCTCCCTCACGTTGTTTTCTTACCATTTGGTCATACGATGAGAAAGTAAATTGAAACACCCCCACCGGGGCTCCTTACCCAGGACACAGAGTGGGCCACACAGCCCTTGTGCTTAGTGCCGTAGCCCACCCCAGCAGGCAAGTCTTCTCTCTCACATGCACTACCTAAAGACACCCACCTTCACGTTCCCGTACCCCACAGAAGACAGCCCACCTTCCCTCCAGTCAACCTCGTCCTTCCCTCCATCATCTGCGCTCCAGCTCTCATCTTCTCCGTCACGGGCCACTTCCTACTGATCAGGATCTCTTGCTTTCCCGGGACTCCCCATCATCCAAGAACACACGCACCTCTTGGCTATACCCTACCACCAGTCTCAACTATCCCCTGCTCTGTACGCGCTGGCTTCTCCACGTCAGCTCTCCCTAGGGGTCAACTTGTGACCTCACTTGACTTTTTTTTTTTTTTAATTTTTATTTTAACAGAGAGAAAGAGAGAGAGAAGGGAGGGAAAATGTCAGGGTCTCCAGCCACTGCAAATGAACTCTAGACGTATGTGCCCCCTTGTGCATCTGGCTGACATGGGTCCTGGGGAATCAAACCTGGGTCCTTTGGCTTTGCAGGCAAATGCCTTAACCACTAAGCCATCCCTCCATCCCCACTTTTTTTAATAATTAAAAAAATTCTTACCAGAGAGAAAGAAAGAATGGGTGTGCCAGGGCCTGTAGCCACTGCAAACAAACTCCAGACACATGCGCCACTGTGTGCATCTGGCTTAGAGCATTCTGGGGAGTCAAACCTGGGTCCTTAGGCTTTGCAGGCAAGTGCCTTTATTGTTAAGCCATCTCTCCAGACCTCCCTTAACATCTTTATGACCACCCTACCCTGATGGTACTCTCCATGTATCCGGAGCTTGCCATGTGGCAAGTGAATACATGGCTTCCTCTCCCTCTTCCCACCTCTAGCTCCAATCCCACTTCCAGCCTTAAGTAATTAACTGGCAACAGACACACACACACACACACACACACCAACAGGGGCAGCATGTAAAGTTCAATTCTATTTTTCAACAAAGTGATCAGAAGGCTGTGCGCATATAAGAGATGTTTGTGACAGAGGTGTCAACCTTTGATGTCAGCAAGGAGGCTTCGATGAAAGAGTTAGAAGAGATGGATCTTGGCTGAGGCACTATGCGGAAGAGCTGCAATGCCACAAGTTGCATTTTGTGGGGAGCCCGTGGCACAGAGCTCCCTCACAATTTACAGTGACACAGAGTGAGGTCGGAGGTGAGTCTCTGGGTCCTGAGGCTGATGAACAGACACGCTCTTCTTCCAATCCCATTCCTACACACCCACCACGTTTTACACGCATTCGTTCGAACCTTCCCACTGATCTGGCCACCAACTCTTGGCTGCCTAGCCTCCCCCACCCCCGCCCAGATGAGCATCTGCTGCTAATCCTCTGTCTCTTCCTTATTGGTGAAAATCCAAAGGTTTCAGGACTTTAGGTGGAGGAGGGGCTGGAGAGATGGCTCAGGGGCTAAGTGTGCATGCATGAGGGCCTGGGGGGCCCTTGGACCACCAGAGTTCAAATCTCCAGGTACCACATACACAGCTGTGGCCAGGCATGCCTGTAAGCCCAGTCCCGCAGGCGAGCAGAGATATAAGAATCCTTAGAGCCTTGTAAGCTCCAGAATCAGTACAGAGACTCTGGCTCAAAAAATCAATATAAATAAATAAATGCCAGGCAGAACGATGGGGGAGGACACCCGGTGTTCCACTGCAGCCACTGTAGGCAAGCACCTCCCATTGTGGGCAAGCATATGGGTGCCTCACTACCCGTCACACCACATTCACACACACACACACACACACACACACACACACACACACACACACACAGTTCCCTCACCAAACACTCCTGTTTGCTTTCTTTCACCTTTGCTTGAATAAAGTTTGCTTGCCTTACTGTATTTTATGTCCCCTAACTCCTTATTGGACTGAAGAAGAACTCCTGGGCCAAGTTCTCTCCACCGTTGGAATATGAGTAAGACTGGTTTTGGTTTGTTTGTTTGTTTGTTTTGTTTTGTTTTGTTTTGTTTTTCAAAGCAGTGTCTCACTGACCTAGAATTCACTATGTAGTCTCAGGCTGGCCTCGAAGTCAGTGATCCTCCTTCCTCAGCCTCCTGAGTGCTGGGATTAAAAGCATGCACCACCACGCCCAGGAGAAAGAGAGAGAGAAAGAGAGAGAGGGCCTCCAGCCACTGCAAACAAACTCCAGACACATGCACCACTTTGTGCATCTGGCTCTGTGTGGGTACTGGGGAATCAAACTTGGGTGGTTACGCTTTACGGGCAAGCACCTTAACCACTGAGCCATTTCTCCAGACCAGGACTGGGTTTTATCCCACCTACCATGCCCCCAATGAGGACTTCCCGAATCCCACTTTGTAGGCCTAAGGATTAGAGGTGGAGTCAAAGTTCACACCTACATCTGCAGATATTGGCCAGTTTCTGTTGCATGATATTTCTGGGGAGAAGTAAACAAGTGCCTCTTCACCTCTGATGGGGCAATGACAACAGACAAAAGTAAGGGTGTGGGGGCTGGAGAGATGGCTTAGCAGTTAAGGCACTTGTCTGCAAAGCCTAAAGACCCAGGTCCGATTCCGCAAGACCCACATAAGCCAGATGCACACGGTGGCTCATGTATCTGGAGTTTGTTTGCAATAGCCAGAGACAACCCTGGTGTGCCCATTCTCTCTCTCTCTCTCTCTCTTTCTCTCTCTAATAAATAAATAAAATAAATATTTTA
Organism: Dipus sagitta; assembly: GCA_036346955.1. Classification (NCBI taxonomy): domain Eukaryota; kingdom Metazoa; phylum Chordata; class Mammalia; order Rodentia; family Dipodidae; genus Dipus; species Dipus sagitta. The sequence goes on along the minus strand of CM070780.1, from coordinate 1,246,583 downwards.
AAAAAGAAAGGGTTTCACCAAAGTCTGAACTGGTGAACCAATGAGTGTATTGGGGTTACTTACAGGAGTATGGGTAAAGGGTTACTGACAGAAACACAGATGATTCGTAAGCCAGGCGTGAAGGCGCATGCTTTTAATCCCAGCGAATAGGAGGATCACTGTGAGTTCGAGGTCACCCTGAGACTACATAGTGAATTCCAGGCCAGCCTGCGCCAGAGTGAGACCCTACCTTGAAGAAAAAAACAAAGAAGGAAAGAAAGGAAGAAACACAGATGATTCAAACATGGCTGCGTCATCCAAAAGCCTACCCCCAGCAGGGGTGAAGACTCCGGGAAGCTTCCGCCCTAGAGAGCCCCTGAACAACTTGCCTGCATCTGCACCAGAGAGAGTTTACCGTCCTCCTCAGCAACTGTCACCGCTTACGTAGGCCCTGCCCAGAGCGGCCATGTGTACCTTGTAACCCTCAGACCTGAGCTATCTACTTCTTGGTCCTTGTAAGTTTCATTTCCTTTTTTACTTTTCATGAGCCTCCCTCCAGGATGAGATGCTTCCATTTGTAGGACATTGTGATATAGGGTCAGAGAACAAAAAAAAAAAAAAAAAGAATTGTGGCCGGTCATAGTGGCGCACGCCTTTAGTCCCAGCACTCAGGAGGCAGAGGTAGGAGGATCACTGTGAGCTCAAGGCCAGCCTGAGACTACATAGTGGATTCCAGGTCAGCCTGGGCTACAGCGACATCCTACCTTGAAAAAACAAAAAAGAAAGAAAGAAAGTAAAGAAGAGAAAGGAGAAGAAAGAAAAAATGGCAGGCACTTTGAGAAAAAAAAATAATCTTTTTCTCTTTTTCACCAGCTGTGGGGAGAGAGGTGTAGGTAGGGTGTTGTCACCAGTGTAGTATGGAGAGAATTCAAGGGGTACAGGAAAAACGAAGGCCACAGACCCCTGAGGTCCCTTCCGTCTTCACATTGGTCTAGCCTGTTATTTTACCTCTGTCAGCTGGATGCGTTGAAATCCCACCCTGGGAAATGAGCACTCCCCGCCCCACCTCCTAACCAGCCGGCTCTGCAGGACGCATGCCCTTACCTACAGTGTCCCCTGACTGCCTGTTCCTTTCCTACCCGCGGCTTGTCACTGTCTGCCCAGCTGTCTCCTCCCTGGCTGACCCTTCTGAACCCTCAGGCCACCCACAGCCACAGGGGCCTCAGTTGATGCTATATGGACACTTCTCTCACCAAATCGTCCTTCCTTCCTGACTGACCTCTGCTCCTAACTCTGGCTCCTCGCATACGATGTCAGCATGCCTTGGTGGAGGGGGGGAGGTTCAGGGGGGGTAGTCGGGTGTCCTCTCCTCCAGTGTCCAGCCTTCCTCTGCATGGTGGACACCTGAGGGCCTAGCAACCTTAGACTGTCCAGAAAAGGAAGTGTCTCTCTCATACCCTCTCACTATTTCTGATGTTCTGCTCCCAATCCACTGCCCCCTTGGGTGCTGTAGCCATTGGCTGACAGTCCCTCCACACACCCTGGCCTCCTCTCATGCCCATCCTCTCTGGGACAGATCCCACTTGCTGCTCCCTGGTCTAGGCAAGAAGAATCAGAACCCCCTTTGGCCACCCATGCCAGGTGATACATCGACTTCATTAGCCTCAACTCATGACCCAGGCCACCCAAGGGACAGAGGCAGGTCAGTCAGGCAGCGGTTGCTGGGGACTGGGTCCCAAACATCTGGATGTACCATGCTATGATTGGCACAAAACGATCCATCTCCCTCTCCCAGAGATGGATGGATGGTTCTCACGCCACAGGACTGGAGAAATGGAACCATCTCCTTGTTATCAATGGAAAAAACCGAGCCAAACTATCTGTGTTCTAAATCAAAATAGAACTGTGTCTGGCAAACTCATTTTTCTCTGGCCCCAGCAGCTCCCCAAGATACATTGTCTACTGATGGGGAGCAGCAGGGACGGGAGAGACAATGGCAACTGCCAGGGCCATTGATCACTTGTTTTATGTGCAGAATGAATCCTTAATCACTGTCGCCTCAGAAGAAAAAGGGGGAGGGAATTGAGATGGATTCTCAAGAGCCAAAGGCAGAGAGCGTGGTAATGGCAGCACCTTCATTAAAATGTCAGAGCGCAGTGAGTTTGCCTGGGCTGTTCATCTCCACCTTGGCCAGCACAGAGCCCCATCTTGGCCCATCAATAAGGGGAGCAGTAGAGAACCCTAATAGTCACTGGAGAGTCTCTTCTCTGAGTGAGCTGAGGCTAATGAACCTTATATATCACCTGGCCTTGGACATCTGAGCCTGGCATAGAAGGATCTGTCACCTGGACCCAACGTCCTTCTTCCCCACTCCTGACTGTGTCCCCCTTTCCTTATTTGTAAATAGAGCAAAGCTCTGTGTTCCTGCTTCAGCCCCACGCTATTTTATTCTGCCCCACTTGGTGTTCTAATTCCTCCACAGACTGTGACATTTATTTATGCATTCATCTGATTTGTCAAGAGTCATTTATGGGCTGGAGAGATGGCTTAGCGGTTAAGCGCTTGCCTGTGAAGCCTAAAGACCCCAGTTCGAGGCTCCATTCCCCAGGACCCATGTAAGCCAGATGCACAAAGGGGCGCACACATCTGGAGTTTGTCTACAGTGGCTGGAGGCCCTGGCGTGCCCATTCTCTCTCTCTCTCCCTCTTTCTCTCTCTATTGCTCTCAAACTAATAAATAAAAATGAATAAAACATTTTTAAAAGTTATTAAAAAAAGAGTCATTTACAACTTATTATAGGGCTAATGGCCATCAAGAACAGGCGTGGTGCATGGTTGCTCGGGGTTCTTAGACTAAAGCATGTGTTCTCAATAAAGGGGCACTACTGTCCCCTTGCTTCTAGGAGAGTGAAAAATAATCTTACTGTTTTTATATGCAAAGCACGCAGTGCATAAAGAGAGATATGCAGCATATTTCAAAATTCCATGGTGGGTGGGGAGGAAGTATTAGAAAAATGAAGTCTCAAAAGGGCTCCAGAGAGACTGAGGAGGTAGCTCGGTCAGTAAGGGATGGCCCCTCAAATGCGTGGAGCTGAGTGTCATCCTAAAATCCCACATAAAACTGCCAGGACTGGCGGTGCACACCTGGAAGCCCAGCCCTGGAGAGGCAGAGACAGGTGGATCCGTGGGGCTTGCTAACCAGCTAGTCTAGCCTAACTGTTGAACTCCAGGCAAATGAAATACCCTGTCTCTGAGCCAGGCGTGGTGGTGCACGCCTTTAATCCCAGCACTTGGGAAGCAGAGGCAAGAGGATCGCCATGAGTTCAAAGCCACCCTGAGACCACATAGTGAATTCCAGGTCAGCCTGAGATAGAGCGAGACCCTACTTTGTAAAAAAGAAAATGGCACCTGAAGGAAGATACCCAAAGTTGTCCTCTGGCCTTTATACGCATGCATACACATACACAATGCATGTAAATCTCTCCCCCCCCACATACACACACGTGCATACGCATACACATATAAACATTAGAAAAAGGCTCCAGAGATGGCTGAGTGAGTAAAGCACTTGCCACTCAAGCATTAGGGCTTGAGTTCAGATGTCCAACACCCATGTAAAAACCAGAAGCTGGGCCAGGCCTAGAGATATGGTTCAGTGGTTAAAGGTACTTGCTTGCAAAGCCTGCTAGTCTAGGTTCAATTCCCCAGTACCCATGTTAAGTCAGATGCACAAAGTGACACATGCATTTGAAGTAAGTGTCAAGACTCTCTGACACACCCATACTCACTCTGTTTCTCTCATTCAAATAAATAAAATATAATAAAATCCAAAAATTCCAGTGCTGGGAGCAGGGTAGAGGCAGATGGATACTCAGAGGAAGACAGCCTACATCAACCTCCACCTCTACACACATGAACAATGCAATGCACCAACACACACACAAACGTGTATACATATATTATGAATACCAAACACTTAACATGCTAACAATAAGCTCCAGAGAGGAGAAATAATGAAAAAAGAAGATCAAGTTGCTGGGCTGGTTTAGTGTGCCTTCCTCCCCCTCCCTCCCGCCCTTCCTCTTTGTTCCATGGTGATGCCCTCATCTGGAGCTCTCATCCATCCTTCAGTCTCCTGAATCCCCTAAACGACACTTTCAGACAAGGATCACAACTCAGTCTATTTTCAAGCTTCCAGTCCTCAGTGGGGTAGCCAGAAACCTAGAAGGTATTCGAGTCAGTTGATTTCTTGTTGCTGTGAACAAATATCTGATCAGAAGTAACCTTAGGCAGGAAAGAGTTTCTTTCTGCTTATGGGTCCTGAGGCTACCCTCTATAATGTATAATGTAATAAAGGCCTCTATAATGGTGAGAAAAGCTTGGCAGGAGCAGGAAGCCAGCTGCACACAATCACATCAGGTGGGAGGAAGGAGAGGCAGCAAGAGACAGAGAGAGAAAGAGGCAACAGCAGTTAGGGCTGACCTATAAAACCTCAAGTCCTAGGGGCTGGAGAGATGGCTTAGCGGTTAAGCGCTTGCCTGTGAAGCCTAAGGACCCCAGTTCGAGGCTCAACTCCCCAGGACCCATGTTAGCCAGATGCACAAGGGGGCGCATGCGTCTGGAGTTCGTTTGCAGAGGCTGGAGGCCCTGGCGCGCCCATTCTCTCTGTGTCTCTCTCTCTGCCTCTTTCTTGCTCTGTCTGTCACTCTCAAATAAATAAATAAAAATGAACAACAAAAAAAATTAAAAAAAAAAAAAACCTCAAGTCCTGCACCCCCAGTGACACACATCCTCCAGCAAGGCTCTGCATCTTGAAGGTTCTATAACCTTCAGAAACAGCACCACCAGCTGGGGATTAAGCAGTCAAATGCATGAGTCTATGGGGAGTATTTCATATTCAAACCATCAGTGTTCAACAAATGTTGAATGGATGAATGAATAAATGAATGTATGGAGATGTTCTTCTTGGAATGGATGCAGGAGGAGTTAAGAGAGTCGCCATATACTGAAGCCGGGCATCGTGACAGTCTGCACCATTCCTTTCTCACTTCCATATCCACTCCAGGCCTGAGAGTAGCAGGGCTGAGCTCTGTGCCTCTGGGAAAGTAAGGGTTAAGCAGAGCCCCAGGCAGTGATGTGCAGAGGCCAGCTCCTGCTACTCACCAGAGCCTATCACATTTTCAAGGATTTCTCGAACCATTTGTAAAGCCACTGACAGTTTGAAACTGGCCATGATGGGAATGTTTCTTTCCACCAGGAAAGCTGGCAAGCCTTACAAATCAAAGCTTCTGACCTCTCCACTGCGAGACTTGGTCTACCAGGGTGTCACTGGATCCATGGCTGGCAAGTGGCAGTCAGGACAGGATTTCCCTGTGTACTGTGCTGCCTCCCTCCCAGCCCATCAGGGAGCCAGAAAAAAGCACCCACTTTTACATTATAAGACTTCATCCAGGGCTGGAGGGATGGCTTAGACGTTAAGGCATTTGCCTGCAAAACCAAAGGATCCAGGTTCATTTCTCCAGGACCCATGTAAGCCAGATGTACAAGGGGGCACATGCATGTGGAATTCATTTGCAGTGGCTGCAGACCCTGTTGCACCCTCCTCTCTCTCTCTCTCTCTCTCTCTCTCTCTCTCTCTCTCTCTTTCTCTCCCTCTTTCTATCTCTCAAATAAATAAATAAAATGTATTTAAAAAAAAAAAAGACTTCAACAATTGCCCCTTTTCTTTCACTGGAATAGCTTTCCCAGCCGGTAGCTTAATTACTATGAGGAAGCGAGCAACAGGGGACCCTTGGAAACCACACTCTTGGACACTGGGGTTTCACACAGAGGCAGAGCCCACGGGAGAGTGTTCCCAAAGCTGCCTGAGAATTAACAGCCCAAGGTTCCTACTAACCAAGGAGTCTGGCTGAAGCTTCACCAAATTCACACAGTCACTCATTTCCCATTTTTTCCTCATGAGTATATCTCATTAATATGGTCATCAAGGGGTTTGGATACACCCATCTCTGAAACAATGCAGCCCGGTGCCCGTTATGTAGTTGCCACCCAGTTGGCTATGCATGTTGAATGAAATAACACCCACCTGACCCAGATGCAGCTTAGTAGGAGACCAGCTCTATGCCATATAAAAACAGCAGTGGATTTTTTTGCATCTATATGTATGTATGATATATATATATATATATTTGTCAAAGACAAGCTTTGACTTGTCTTCCTATGTTGCAGAAAGAGAATGTTCTGGATTTCAGGTGTGTGTATGTGTGCGTGTGCATGTGTGTGTGTGAGAGCGCGCGCGCACACGTGCAGAGGCCAGGGGTTGATGTCAGGTATCTTTGACATTTACATGGGTGCTGGGGATCTGAACTCAGGCCCTATGCTTACATGGCCCACTGAACAATATGCCCAGCAACTCTCCCTACCCAGCGAATTTTAACTGGCCAACCCCAAAACTCAAACGTCTCTTCTAAATCCTTGACCCGAATGCATTTCCCATAAGACTCCAGTAAAATGTTAAATGCCTGGAGGTGTGCTCAGCTGCATGCTCAAGTGCTAAATGTCTTATTAGACAAAGGAGCTTGGGTCTGACTCTTCTGGAATACGGATCTGTCAGGGCAGCCTCGCAGCAGCTCGTGTCAGGACGCATCTGCACAGCATTAACACCCAGACAGCTCTCAGCACATACCTTTTGGGTTGACACTCCATTTTCTGATTGTTCAACAAGCCAAGAAGGAAACATAAAGAAGGTTCCAGGCTCATCTGGTTTTCCCGCACATCAGGCTCTGTGACGGGCTCTCTGATTTAAGGCCAGCATTCAACTGAGAAGCTGTCCTGTTAACACCGTAAATAACTGGGAGATGTCAAGCCTGCGCTGCTGTACCATGTTAATCTGGGACCAGGGACCATGCACGTATTTATCATCAAGCAAAACCTTATTTCTAGAAAGGGGCATCATGAAGAGAATTGATGTTGGAAATGAAGAGAAAAATGAATGTGGGGAAAGAAAAGTGTATGTCCTTGTTGGGGAATAAGCATTGCCATGTAGTTCTCAGATACAACAGAGGTTCTGTTTTTCCTGGTTGCTTTTGCCATGATCTCTGCTAAGGTACTCTTGCAAGTTGTCTTTAGGTTTTGTTGTTGTTGTTTTTCTTTTTTCTTTTTTAAAAAGAATTTTAAAATATTTTTTTTTGTTTTGCTTTTTGACGTAGGGTCTCACTCTGGCCCAGGCTGACCTGGAATTCGCTATGTACTCTCAAGGTGGCCTCAAACTCACAGTGATCCTCCTACCTCTGCCTCCTGAGTGCTGGGATTAAAGGTGTGTACCACCACGCCTGGCTTAAAAGATTTTTTTATCTATAATGATCAAATAACCTGGAGTTGTCTTCTTGGAAAAATTCTGAAGACCTACCATTAGTGTCCGAAACACAGGTCATCCATTCACTTATGCTAGGGCAAAGTTTAATTCTGCACCTCCATAAGAGTTTCCATAGCAATCTATCCACAAACCAGGAAAGGCATAACAGGAGAACCCAGCAGCTCGTGTGTGTGCGTGTGTGTGTGTGTGTGTGTGTGTGGTGCGTACAGGTATGTATGCAAATGAGTGTGGGTTTGAGCATGTGTATGGAGGGAGAGACAGGGACTCTGGAGCTCATGAATTAAAATAGACTCGCTGGCCAGAGAGCCCTGGATTGTCTTCTGTCTCTGTCTCCCCAGTACGGGGATTACAGGCATTATTTTACACGGGTCCTGGGGCTCAAAATTCAGGTCCTCAAGCTTGTGAGGGAAGCACTTTGCCAACTGAACTATCTCCCCAGCCCAGCTCTGCTATTTTTCTAAAGCATGTATTCTGTGTTTTTATTTGCCCTATAGCCTGCCTGCCTTTAAAATTTGCATAACCAACTGTGGCATTCACTGAGTCAAGGAAACAAAGTCCGGTGCACAGAGGATGAATAAGTTGACGAAGGTCCCACGTACAGCAGGTTCTGGGTCTGGCTTCCATCCCAGAGCCTTGTTCTCACCCTCCGCCCTGTGGATGACTTCCATCATTCTCACCCTGCCACATGCACATGCACACACATGCGCGCATACGTGCACACACAGCCCAGAATATTCTCTTCCTGTAACGCAGAGCTGCCCCAGAAAAACAAGTCAAAGCTTCCCAGGCCACACTTTCCCCTTCCCTCCTTCAATGGTCCTGCACCTTCAGGGGAACCCCAGCTCTGTATCCCGGCTGGGATTCAGCCACCTTGGCCATCACGACCCACTCTGAGCCACCAGTCGTGGGCCTGGACAGGGAAGAAAACCCTGATAGGAGCGCACTTCCCACTGGTGAAGACACTCTCAAAGAACTGATCACCCCACCACACTCCCCAGCGTCACCAGCACAGGTCAGAGTAACAAGGGTTCCATTGGTAGCCTCCCCATCCTTCATCACGGGACATCTATACAGGAAGTGAAATGGCCCTCATGTTCCAGTGTGACAAGAAACAAATGAAGAGGAGTTAAATTTCACAGTTTAGCTATGTAATGAATGATTCATGTGTAAATCCCACAGCTCTGAGAACCCACAGATAAAAGATGGCTAGAGTTCTCCCTTGATCCACCAGGTGGGCATGCAGCACTTAGAACAAATTAAAAAAAAAAAATAGACGGGGGCTGGAAAGATGACTTAGCGATTACAGCACTTTCCAGCAAAGCCAAAGGACCCAGGTTCGATTCCCCAGTACCCAAGTAAGCCAGATGCACATGGCACATGTGGCTGAAGTTCCTTCACAGTGGCTAGAGGCGCTGGAGCACCCATTCTCTCTCTTTCTCTTCTCTCTCTCTCTCTCTCTCTCTCTCTCTCCCTGCCTCTTCCCCCCTCAAATAAATATTTTTTAAAACAAAGTGGAAGTGAGGTAGGATATAGCTCACTGGTTTGCAACTGTCCATTTGCCGCCTCTGAAGACAGATTCATCAGTTAGCTATCTGTGACTGGCTGTAGCTGAGCAGCTGTGATTGGTTGAGACCTGGCTTCAGCTGAGCAACTGTGATTGGTTGAGACCTGGCTGCAGCTGAGCAGCTGTGATTGGTTGAGACTTGGCTGCAGCTCAGCAGCTGTGATTGGCTGAGACCTGGCCACCTGTTACAAAAGCATGCGCCCCAGGCTTTTGGTTAGTTTGTGTGCTAAGTTGCATATTTTCTCCAAAAGGAATCCAAATACAGAAGAATCCTCAAGAAATTCAGCCAAATACATGAATAAATAGAAACGGAAAGAAAATGGAGCTCACACCAGTGTGAAGCAACTTGGCCAAAGTCACAGCTTAAATGGCAGACCGAGGACTGAAACTTTCACCGGAAATCCAAATTGCCTTAATTTTTCTGAAGTAACAAAAGAAATCCCAGAGTGGGTACAATATTGATTATCAACTTGACAGGATCTAGCATCACCTAGGAGGCAAACCTCTGGGCGTGTCTGTGAGGGAGCTTTTAGATTGGGTTAATTCAGCTTGCAAGACCCCCTCCCCTTCTAAATGGGGCCAGCACCGTGCCAGGGCTGGAGGCCTAGACCTAACTGTAAAGGAGAAAGCGAGCTGAGCACCGGTGTTCATCTTCCTGTGCTTCCTGACTGTGGACGCGATGTGCGCAGCTGCTTCATGCTGCAGGCATTGTGCATGATGGACTGAATCCTCAAACTGTGAGCCAAAATTAGCCCTTCGTCCTTTACGTGGCCCTTTCCCAGTCACAGCAATGAGACACGGTAAGTGACCCACAGTCTCAATAAGAGAGTTCTGAGCCAGGCACGGTGGCTCACGCCTTTAATCCTGGCACTTAGGAGGCAGAGGTAGGAGGATCATTGTGAGATTGAGGCCAGCCCGGGCCTTACAGAGCAAGTTCCAATTCCAGTTCCAAGCCAGCCTGGGCTAGAGTGAGACCCTGTCTCAAAAAAAGGAGAGCTCTGAATACATGGACGGTTAGAAACCCCACATCCATCACAGAGCCGGAGCTCCCAGGTGAAGACGAGTTCCTCTGCCTCCTCCTGGGCTCAAATCCTTCTTTTCTCAAGTGAACCCAGAACAGTGACCTGACAGCATTGTCGTGAGGTGAATATGGGGACAGCAGGGCTGTGGGTGGGGGCCCTGTGTGTGACACCCTCTGTTTTCCCTTCCTCTCGGGATTTTGGAGCTGGCCGAGTCCCACAGGGCTCCTCCTCGTGGGAGGCCAACTCCCAGCAGGAAGATCACAGCCAGCAGCTGCGTACAAAGGGAGGACATCAGGGAGCCACAGCCCAGCTGACATGAGATGAACAGCTGGAGACGTCAGAGTCGCCAGCCATCGCTTGAGGCCTAATTATCCAGCAGTCAAAGCCCTGGTGACATCCGAGATCTCCGCTAACCCTGAATGCCCTCCAGATGCCGCTGGTCCTAGTTGGAGGTTTCTATTGAGGGAACAAGTTCAGCAAAGGCATGAGGTGCTACAGTGGCCTCTAGGGACCATTTCTAGCCCCGGCCCACTAAATCCGGGGCTCATAAAAAAAAGTTGGTGGTGCAGACCTGCTGCAGAAAGGCAGTGTCTCAAGAACAAAGATACAGACCCCCACAAAACAGCCTCCCAGAGGACATCCAGCGACACCTCCTTTATCAGATGAACACAGCGAGTGCCGAGGAGCCTACTGAAGGTCATGCAGCTGGGACAAGGCAGAGCTGGGATATGACCCCACAGCCCAGCCTGTCCTCTGGCCCTCTGCTCTTCCCCACATTGCCTTTAGTCCTGCCCTCCAAACTCGTGCTGAAATGCTGTTCTTGGCAGATGCCTGGGCCCAGTCCTAGCAGCCCGCCTCAGCCTCCATTACCAGGTTTGAGGTCACAAGACTCATTCCCTTTAACCCAGCATCCTTTGCCTAGCATTCCCAGAAGCTCTTCCGTGAGGACTTGCTAGAGGTGGGAGTGTCATCGGCTGAAGAAGCTCCTATCCCCCACGTGATGACACTCCAGGTGGAGACTTTGGGAAGTAATGAGGTCACTGGAGAAGCTCCAGGCTGGTACTAAACTCCTTACAGAGATGGGGTACAGTGGGGAGAGGATGCACCAAGAAACCAGCAACACCAGAAGTCAATGTGGAGAGAGAGATTTCGTCTAGAAAAGTCTTCCAGGATGAAGAACCGTCTGAGTTGAAATTCAACGTAGGATGTTGGCACCAAAGGAGGACTCAGTCTGAACAAGAGGAAAGGCATGGGGGCTGGAGAGATGGCTAAGCGGTTAAGCGCTTGCCTGTGAAGCCTAAGGACCCCAGTTCAAGGCTCGATTCCCCAGGACCCACGTTAGCCAGATGCACAAGGGGGCGCACGCATCTGGAGTTCATTTGCAGTGGCTGGAGGCCCTGGCGCGCCCATTCTCTCTCTCTCTCTCTGTGTCTGCCTATTTCTCTCTGTGTCTGTCGCTCTCAAATAAATAAATAAAAATTTAAAAAAATAAAATAAAATAAAATAAAAGAGAAAGGCATGGGGTGAAAGCACATAGGCCAGGTGGGCAGGTGACATAATCTTTTCCATTCTGTGTTTCTGGGGAACTACAATATAGGGAAACAGGCCCTTATTTAATGGTCACTAAACAAATGAAATGATCCATGCAGGGGGCTCCAGGAAGTTCCATGTGGCTAGGACATAACGAGTGACAGGAGGGGACATAACCACCAAGGTGGGGGAGGGGTCAACTCACGAAGGGCCTTGTGTACTGCCCAAAAAAAAAGAAGAGTTAAATTTGACCATGCAGCTCCAGGATTTGTAAAAAGTCCAATGTCCTGTCCCTTTAAACTATAAGGAAAGTTTTATGCATGAATTCAGCTGTCATCAGACTCTAAAGGGAACTTAGGACCTAAGCAGGTTAGGAATACGTAGGACAAGGCTTAAGACGGGTTTGAAGGTTGTATGACAGGGAAACATGTATTTACGTGGGTCCCCTCATGTATGAGAACAGGACTTTTGTCTTCCTCTCCACTGGGCCTCGAGTGCAGATCATTAGGCTTGGCCCACGGTGGCCTTCCAGGGGCAAAGACCAGCTAGGGTGGAGGCTGAGATGGGAAGGACAAGGACAAGAGTGGAGGCGTTTAGACAGGTAGGAGTCTATTAGTTTGTGACTAAACCATGAGAGTGACAGCATATTTCCAGAAATGTTTTGGTGGTAAAAATAAATGGGGCTGGGCCTTGGAGAGACAGCTCAGTTGATAAAATGCTTGCCCCGAAAGCAAGAGTGCTTGAGTTTGTTGGTGTGTGTGTGTGTGTGTGTGGTGTATGCACATATATGTGCCCATGCAGGAGTGGTTGGTGGTTTGATCTGCTTGGATATGACCAGCATGAGGGGACATACTGGGGAGGCAGTGGTACCAGAGGCCGAAGCTTGGAGACAAGGTTGGAGTTAGAGATGTAAATACAGAAATTAGGAACTCAGAACTGCTGAATGTCAACATGGGCTGGGAGATTAGATGATAGATAATGGGCACCAAAACAGAGGAGGAATCTTCCAGAGGAAAAATTCCTGACTGTTTTCTTGATATTGCCCTGCTGCTAGGTTATGACTTCTTTGAAGGTAGGAGCTACAGTTTATGTTCATTAAAATTCCTCCTTCTTGGCTGGAGAGATGGCTGAATGGTTACAGGCACTTGCCTGCAAAGCCTAAGGACCCAGGTTTGATTCCCTAGGACCCACATAAGCAAGCTGCACAAGAGGCACATGGTTCTGGAGTTCATTTGCAGTGGCTAGAGGCCCTGGCGTGCCCATTCTCTCTGTATCTATCTCTTTCTCTCTCCTTGCAAATAAATTAATTAAATTTAAAAAAAATATTTAATCCCAGCACTTGGGAGGCAGAGGTAGGAGGATCGTCGTGAGTTCAAGTCCACCCTGAGACTACATAATGAATTCCAGGTCAACCTGGGCTAGAGCGAGACCCTACCTCAAAAACCTCAGAAACATTTTTCTATTTTTCTAAAATATAAAGATATATGGATGGAATGGGCTCCTAGAGAGTTAATGAAGTTTGCTTCTTTCAGGAAGACCTCACAGAGCATGGGGTGATCAGTGAGAGATGGCCCCTTATGTCTGCAGATTGGGGAATTTCAAGTCACAACTTCAGCTGAAATGAGAGCATGCAGCATGAAAAAGACAACTGCATTAGGCTCGCCTCAGTCTTTAATCCTTGAGTGTAAATCAGCCAGTGAGATTGGCTGTTCACAAATCAAAGATGTGTGAGAGAGAGCAGGAAAGGAGAGATGAGACCCGAGGAGACAGGGCAGGCCATGGTGGCCTTAGATCAAAAGCTGAGTTAAGAAGCACCTGAGGGCTGGAGAGATGGCTTAGCAGTTAAGGCATTTGCCTGCAAAGCCAAAGGACCCAGGTTCAATTCCCCAGGACCCACGTAAGCCAGATGCACAAGGGGGTGCACATGTCTGGAGTTCGTTTTCAGTGGCTGGAGGACCTGGTGCACCCATTCTCTCTCTCTCTCTCTCTTTTTCTTTTTCTGCCTGTCACTCTCAAATAAATAAAGAAAAATAAAAATTTTTTTTTAAAAGAAGAACCTGAGCCGGGTGTGGTGGCGCATGCCTTTAATCCCAGCACTCAGGAGGCAGAGGTAGGAGGATCACCGTGAGTTCAAGGCCACCCTGAGACTTCATAGTGAATTCGAGGTCAGCCTGAGCTAGAGCGGGACTCTACCTTGAAAAACCAAAAAAAAAAAAAAAAAAGAACCTGAGATAAAAAATACTACAAAATAGGCCTGGAGAGATGGCTTAGTGGTTAAGGCACTTGCCTGCAAAGCCTAAGGACCCAGGTTTGATTCCCCAGGATCCACGTAAGCCAGATGCACAAGGTGGTGCATGCATTTTCAGTTGGAGGCCCTGGCATACCCACTCTCTCTCTCCTTTCATATGAATAAATAAAATATTAAAAAAACAAAGAATAGGAAAAAATACTACAAAATAGGGCTGGAGAGATGGCTAGGCAGTTAGGGCACTTGCCTACAAAGCCTAACGACCCTCTTTTGGTTCCCTGGTACCCATTTAAGCCAGATGTACAAAGTGGCACATGCATCTGGAGTTCATTTGCAATGGCTGGAGGTTCTGGCATTCCCATTCTCTGTGTCTGTCTCTCTCTTTCTCTCTCTCTCTCTTTCTAAGTCTTTATCTGCTTCCCAATAAATAAATTAAAATATACTTTGAATATTTTATTTACCTATCAATCTATTTATTTATTTGAGAGAGGCAGATAGAGAAAGAATGGGCACACCAGGGCCTCTAGCCACTGCAAACAAACTACAGATGCATGTGCCACCTTGTGCATCTGACTTATGTGGGTTCTGGGGAATTGAACCGGGGTCGTTAGGCTTCCCAGGCAAACACCTTAACTGTGCAAATAAAAATATTTTTTAAAATACTACAAAATAGCCGGGCGTCGTGGCACACATCTTTAATCCCAGCACTTGGGAGGTTGAGGTAGGAAGATCACTGAGAGTTCGAGGCCACCCTGAGACTACATAGTGAATTCCAGGTCAGCCTGAGCTAAAGTGAGACCCTACCTTGAAAAACAAAAACAACAACAAACCAAAAAAACACCTCCAAAATCACCACACAGGCCACAGAGCAGTTACGCCTCTCTTCCGTGTCATCCATCCCCACTAACCAAGATCCCTGGTGTGATGTGAGCCGGTGACTTAGCCCTTCTCAGTAGGTAATGATTCGACCAAGCTCATAGGATTGCTGTACAAATTAGATGAGTCACCTGACATGTGATCGGGGTCCCTCTAAGACCAGGGGCTCACCAATGAAGCTAGACTCCACTTGCCAGCCACCAAAGTCCTAGGATCTGCTTATCTCTGTCTCTCTCCAGTACAGAATTACAAGTGTGCATGACCACACATGCCTGTTGTTTTTTTTTAACGTGGATTCTGGAGCTCGAACTCAGGTCGTTGTACTTGCAAAGCAAGCAGTTTACTGACTGAAGCATCTCGCTAGTCAGGTTGCTATTTTTCCAGGGGCAGGAGAGATGCTTGGCTAAGGATACCCACCAGGAACAAAACAGCAGGCTCAGACCAGGGTGACTTCATGGCTCCTGAACAAAGAAACATCTAAGGCGCATACTGACAAGCTGAAGCCTCCGGGCTCCTGATCCCCTGGGGCTAGTGCAACATAACCGAGAGTCCCTAAGAATGCAGGGTCTGGGGGAGCTGGAGAGACGGCTCAGCGGGTAAAGGCACTGCTTGCAAAGCCTGAAGGGCTGGCTTCAGTTCCCCGGTACCTCCATAAAGCCAGACGCACAAAGCGGCACATACATCTGGAATTCGTTTGCAGTGGCGAAGGGCCCTGGCACACCCATTCTCTCTCTCTTATTCTTTCTCTGCTTGCAAATAAAATATATTTGTTAATATTTTATTTATTTGAGAAAGAGAAAGAAGCAGAGAGAGAGAGAAAGAGAGAGAACATGGGCACACCAGGGTCTCCTGCCACTGCAAATAAGCTCCGCACACATGAGCCCCTCTTTGCATCTGGCTTTACATGGGTCCTGGGGCATCAAACCGGGTCATCAGGTTTAGTAAGCAAGCATCTTTAACCTCTGTGCCATCTCTCTAGCACCTAAACATGTTTAAAAAAAAAAGAGAGAGAGGGCTGAAGAGATGGCTTAGCAGTTAAGCGCTTGCCTGTGAAGCCTAAGGACCCTGGTTCGAGGCTCAATTCCCCAGGAACCACGTAACCAGATGCACAAGGGGGCGCATGCATCCAGAGTTTGTTTGCAGTGGCTGGAGGCCCTGGTGCCCCCATTCTCTGTCTCTCTCTCTCTCTCTCTCTCTCTCGCTCTCGCTCTCACTCTTAAATAAATAAGTAAAAATAAATCAAAAAGAAAGAAAGCAGTATTGGCATTCAGGCCAGGCTCTGCCCAGGGGTTTTGCCTATGGGAAACAGCAGATGACGTGGTGAGCAAGCCTAACTGTGGACTCAGACGGGCCTCTTGTTTCACCTGCCCACCGTCCAGGAGACACCCGAACCTCATCCATCCAGCTTCCCAGCCCACAGCCAGCCCCGGGGACCAGCTGCTCAGGAAAGCAGAGCCCACGACTCACGATTTGTTTTGCATTGTATTCCTTTCTCTAGATTCCGGGGGCGGGGGGTTGGGGGGAGCACTGTGCAACCATCGTCAGAGAGAGACAGTCTCCACAAGATCAGAGCTTTCACACCAAGCCAGCACACTACAGGAAGTGTCACACCGCCAACCGGGCCAGTCGTGGAAGTGCTAAGGTCACCTAAACGATGGAGAGACTCTCTCTGGATGGAGATGCGTGCCCAAGAACTCCATTGCACAGCCTCCTGGCCCACAAGAGAAGATGCCCAGTGGAATATTTCACTTAATACATTATGCATCTATGCATCCTATGGTTTGCCATCTGTGGCCTAGCCAGGCTGTAGGAAAAAAAAAAAATATATATATATATATATATATATATATATATATATATATATATATCAGAGGCTTGGGAACTCTCGCCTGGATCAGAGACCAGGGTGAGTTTTCTACTTGGCCGTGTTTTGCATTTCATATGAAGCCCAATCTATTTCAGGTGTCGCTGAAAATTCAGGGAAAAGAACACAGGGACAAGAGTCCCAGGAATTAAACTGGCCTCAGTTCAGCGACGCCTGCCGAATGATCTCATACCAACTCTTCTGCATATTCATAGCTTGTCAATATGCAGAGGTCTCTGATACCCAAGGAAAAGGAAAAGGAGCTAAGAGAGCGAAAAGAAAAGCTTCCTTGGGAAGCAGATTCTCATAATGTGTCCATACTGAGTATGTCCGTAATAAAAATAAATAAAGAGGGCTGGTGGGATGACTTAGAGGTTAAGGCGTTTGCCTGCAAAGCCAAAGAACTCGGGTTTGATTCCCTGAGGCTCACGTTAGATGCAGAAGGGGGCGCACGTGTCTGGAGTTCGTTTGCAGTGGCTAGAGGCCCTGGTGTGTCCATTCTCTCTCTCTCTCTCTCTCTCTCTCTCTCTCTCTCTCTCTCTCCCTCTCCCTTTTCCTCTGTCAAATAAATGAATAAATATAAATATAAAATAAATAAATAAACATGAGGAAAGAGGGAGCTTTCTTCACACGGGCCCCTGGAGACCTTCAGCCTCTGTCCTCTAATGTGTGACTTTGTACCATCCCTGTCCATCACTTCCTTGCCCAGCTAGGAATGGTGTGGTCTGGAGATTGAATACATTACTCAGAAAACAAGACAGCCTCCCGAGACCAAGGAATGGTATTTAGGTATTTAGCTTGTGGCTAGAATGATAAGACAGATCCCCTAAGCAGGGGTGGGCAACAGCTATGGCTTGATTTCTTAAATAAATACGATGTACTATATATATATATTTTAAAAAAAGGCAGCTGGGCATGGTGTTGCACGCCTTTAATCCCAGCACTTGGGAGGCAGAGGTAGGAGGATCGCTTTGAGTTCGAGGCCACCCTGAGACCAGAGTGAGACCCTACTCAAAAAAAAAAAAAAAAAAAAAAAAAAAAAAAAAAAAGGCAGCGCTGAGCTGGCGCCCCCTGCAGGATCTCAGTCACTTGTGGGCCCCTGGGCAGCTTTGATGGGCTGAGTTACTGTCAACATTTATCCGTGGTAGCAGTGAGCCATCGTGAGGTTTAATGCACTGTTCAAATAATTTCTGATAATCCTAACTGCTCCGTGAACAGCCCTCTAATCGAGACAGAGAACATTCCCATCTCTACAGAAGGTTCGAGTGTGCCCTTCCCTCAAGACCTCCCCAGCACAAGAGGCTTCCCTGCCACGTAGGGCGAGATGGCATCGGCCCGCTGCAGACCTGTCGTATCAGGGGAGTCACAGAGCATGGCCTATCTGCCCTCTTGTGCACAGCGAGGCTTTTTGTAGACGCCAACAAGCCGTCGTGTATCCATAACCACTCTTATTCGTACTCTAGGTTGAAGGCTGGTGTGCCCCCAGAGTGCCTGCAATTCTAACGCCCAACGCAATGGTATTTGGAGGTGAGCCTCTGAGGTGATAAGGTCGTGGTGGAAGACCTTTCACTTCATGAAAGTGATTGGTACCTTTATAAGTAGACCCCAGAGAGGTCCCTTAGCCCTGCTGCATACAAGAACCCGGGAACGTGGCTGGGCCAGGGAGAGAGCTTGATGGGTAAAGTGTTTACCTCGTAAGCAAGAGGACCTGAGCTCAACGCCTGGTACCCACATAAAGATGCCAGGCACGGTGGTGTCTGCATGTCAACCCCAGCACTAGGGAGGCGGAGACTGGTGGATCCCTGGGGCTCTCTCAGGCCAGCCAGTTTAGCTGAACTGGAGCATTCAGGGCCAAAAAAAACCAAAAAACAAACAAACAAACAAAACAGAAAAACAGCCAATGTTGTTCTCTGGTCTCAACATGCATGCACATACACATATGCACACAGAGAGAAAGTGGTTGGTTGTGAACCAGGAAGTGGGGCCCTGAGCAGTCACCAGATCTGAAGCACCCCAGTTTTTTAGACTCCCCAGACTCCAGAATTATGGGAAACAGATTTGTCCGTAAGCCTCTGGTATACAGAATTTTATCATCACACACTGGACAGAGGATGAAAGAGACGTCCCATTGGGCCACCCCACCACTCACAAAGCATCCACGTTTCATGATCCTGAGCAAACGGAACCTCTGGCTTCCCGTGAGCGGTGGTGACACTCACGGAGGGGTCTGAGCCACCCCGCCCTCTGGGAAGCCCTAGAGTTTTACTTTCTGTCCCTCCTGTCACCCTCCTCCAAATCATTCAAGAGCTTAACCATTTTGTTTGGTTTTGGTTTGGTCTGGTTTTTAAAGGTAGAATCTCGCTCTAGCCCTAGCTGGCCTGGAGTTCACTGTGTCCCCTCAGGGTGGCCCCAGACTCACAGAGATCCTCCTCCCTGTGCCTCCCCAGTGCTGGGATCTCCAGTGAGACAAGCACGCTCCCCAGCGAGTGACTTCATTAGCTGCTGGGAGAAGGCGGCAATGGGCCATGGTGGGCAGGGTTCCCAGTGACCCCAGAGTCTCTGCTAACTTCTCCTCCCTCTCACATTGTCTGCACACTTCAGTAGCAAGCCCACGCAGGGTTCACTGGGGGAATATGCTCATCCAAAGCAGTTTTTAAACAATCACATTGTATGCTAAATCTTAAGAGGAAAAAGAAAAAAGAAGAAGAAAAACGAGGGAGAAAGAAAAGAACCCCCTGCAGCTAAGTCATCCTAGCCTGAGCCTCCACGACAGAATTTCATAATTAGGAAATGCAGTGTCATTTCCGAATGTCACCGCACCTTTGAGACACAGTATCAAACGGCGGGCTGAATATTTGATACCCGATTGATTTCAGATTTCGAGTCAACTGCAGGAAAATAATGAGCTGCCACTGTCCTGAGGTGCTGAGCTCAGGTGTAGAGTGGGTGGAGGGAGGGCCCTGGAAGGGACGATTCCCAAGGCACAGCTGAGGGGCTGCTGGGCTTGAGGGGACAGGGACCCTGCTACCTCCTGTGACAAGGTGTCTCCTGGAGACATTATTGTGGAGCTCAGCCTTTTTTCTCTCACTTGTTTAAGTGATTTACTTACTGTGTGTGTGTGTGCATGTGTGTGACCTATGGGGGGCCAGGGGAAGACATCAGGTGTCCACTATTGGTCTTTCACTTTCTTTCCTTGAGACAAGGGTCTCTCACCGAACCTGGAGTTTGAGCAGTGAGCCCCAGTGACTCTCCTATCCCTGCCTCCCTTGGCTCTGTGGTTACAGGCGTGTGTGGCTAGGCTAGGGTTCACTATGCGGGTGCTGGGGCTCAAACTCCTGTCCTTATGCTCATAAGCGAGCGCCCTTACCCACTGAGCCATCTCCTCCGCCCATCAGCCTGTTTTGAACACGCCTCCACTACTCCACCGTTCTGAGCAGCATCGGTGCCGGAAGTCCAACGGGCCACAGCCTGGACTAAAGAGACGGTGGGTGTCTCCATCCCTTAGCGGACACATATGCTTGTGGGCTGAGAAATGACTAGTGGTGGCCCTGCTTCTGTAGTTCACCATCACCATCAATCTCTTCCATTTCCCACCCCACATGCAAGCTGTTCTTACCTTCCATTCATAAATAAGACGCCTTGGACCTGAAAAGGGACAGTCATTACCTTCAGTGGTCCCTGCCAAGTCAACATCCACACCTGGCTTATCTTAAGTGGGTTCTGGGCACCAGACTCAGGTCCTCATGCCTGTGAGACAAGCACTTCATTAAGCCATCTCCCCAGCCTGAAGGTCTGGGTGCCACACCTGCATAGCATCTCGGCTGTCAGCACCCGTCCAGTGCAAGGCCCACCGCGCCCCCGGTCAGAGCCCCTGTCTTGTGAGAGCCGGGCCACGTCCTCCTCGTCACGTCACCCTCTTAGAGTCTAAGCCCCCTGCTCCATGAAAAGCCCTGGTCGTCCAGTTTCCGCTACTCGCACTTACCATTTCTGGGCTCACTCGGAGCTGAATACTCATGCTCCCTGTGTCCTTAGCCAAACACTTGACAGCAGTGTTAGACAGGACGGGCTCCGGGGCGTGAGCCTACAGCACGTCACCAGGCGCCTGAGGTTGGAGGCGGGTCATTACAACCCGCTGTGGGCACGAGCTGCTGAGCCATCGTGACTCACTGTCATGGAACCCCCACTCGCTCTGTGAAGCCCTCAAGGACGCGGCAGGCTCTGCGCAAAGGCCGGCCGCGGAAAGCCGGGCGCTGTCTGAAAGGCTGAGTGGAATTCAATTAAGCCCCAGGCTCTCTCCCTCGTTTACCTGTCTTCTCCAGTCTCCTCTTCTCTTCCACGCTCCACCACCTCGTTCAAGTCACACCAACATGAAAATGTTTCTTGTATTTTGTTTTTTGAGGTAGAGTCTCACTCTAGCCCAAGCTGGCCTTGAACTCACAGCAGTCCCCCTACCTCTGCCTCCCGAGCATTGGGATTAAAGGCTTGTGCCACTAGGCCTGGCTATTGTTTCTTGTAATTTTTTTTTTTTTTTTTTTTGACTATCAAGTTCTGGATTATCTCCACAAACTTTTGTGGTGAGCGACACCATAAGAGCCATAGAGGACTGGACGAGAGGCCGGAGGGCAAAGGTCAGCAAATGGTTTGTTAGCACTTCCTGTGGAGAGGCTCAGTTGCTGAGTTCCCACGGCGCCCAGCGTCAGGCGAGGGTAGAGAGCTCTAGCAGGTTCTTGGCTTATGAATCTACATGTCTTCCATGACTCACTTGCCTTCCCTGCAGGTCAGCAATTCTGTCCTTAATTCACTTGACTTTAGCAACACTAGGCAGGGGCCAAGCCAGACTGTCAAAAAAATAGTAATAAAATGCCTGGCGTGTGGCGCACGCCTTTAATCCCAGCACTTGGGAGGCAGAGGTAGGAGGATCACCATGAGTTCGAGGCCACCCTGAGACTACATAGTGAATTCCAGGTCAGCCTGGGCTAGAGTGAGAGCCTGCCTTGTAAAACCAAAAAAAAAAAAAAAAAGCAGCAAATGTTGGTAAGGATGGGGAGGGGGGAAGGTCTTTATATGCTGCTTGTAGGCACGTGAACTAGTCCAGCCGCTGTGGAAGTCAGCGTGAAGGCTCCTCAGAGAGAATATGAACAGCACGACTGTACGGCCCAAAGGACCCTGAGTGAGCACGCTGTAGAAATCCCTGCACATCCAGGTTTCTCCCGGTACCACTCACGATAGCCAAAATATTCGACCATCCTAGGTGCCCAGCAGTGACTAAATAAAATGTGTGTGTGTGCACAGAGATTCGGCCATATCAGGGGATGAGATCACAGCATTGGCGGGAAAAGGGATAGAAAACGGGGCTCCTCGTGTTACACAAAACGAGCCAGGCTCAGGAAGATAAACATCCTACGCTGTCCATCCTGCGTGGGATCCAGATTTTAAAGGGCGATGTGAAAGCAGAAGGAAGACCATTCAGGAAGAGGAAGGAGACAGTGGGAGAGTTACTAATGGGAGGATGAACACGATCAAAGTTCATTATGTCTGTATGAAAATGTCATACTACAAACCTAATATGTTGTACAATTAATATACACTAATGAAAAAGAGAGAGAGAAAAGAACAATCTCTTCAGGCTTCAGATGAGAAGAGAGGGTAAATAAAAGAGGTACATTTTCTGTTCTAATTCCCTCTGTAATAAAACCTGGTGAGGTTTCTACTCAACAATTCCTACAAAATATAGATGCCTCTTCTGTTGCTTTTTTTTCCTTTTGTCACCTTGTCTCTGTTAATCTCTGGGATCCTACACATGTTTCCTGGGACTGTTTACTTATGTAAATGTAAATATGTGGGCGAAAGGTTTGGCAAGGATGGCATGATCCTCACAAGATCTTTCTGAAACGTCACCAAGAGATTTCTTAAAAAACAAATTCAGTGATGGCTGCACGTCTTACCTGGTAACTACCGACCCCTCTCCCACAGAGGCGGTCCCTCAGGGAGACGCAGGTGGGGAAGAAGGGACACGAAAGGGTAACCCACTGGGAATATGAGCAATTTACAATATGTTCATGTGTCCAAGTTCCCAATAATTTTCATTAAATACTTTTTTCTTTTCTTTTCTTTTCTTTTTCTTTTTTTTTTTTTTTTTTTTTTTTTTTTTTTTGGTTTTTCAAGGTAGGGTTTCACTGTAGCTCAGGCTGTCCTGGAATTAACTCTGTAGTCTCAGCGTGGCCTTGAACTCACGGGGATTCTCCTACCTCTGCCTCCCCAGTGCTGGGATTAAAGACGTGTGCCACCATGCCCAGCTCATTAAATATTTTTATTTACTTATTTACAAACAGAGAGAGACAGAGAAAGAGAGAGAGAGAGAATGAGCCACACCAAGGCCTCTTGCCACTGCAAATAAACTCCAGACACATGTACCACTTTGTGAACCCAGATTTACGTGGGTCCTGGGGAATCAAACTCAGGCTGTCAGGCTTTGCAAGTAAGCACCTTAACCTCTGAGCCATCTCTCCAGTCCCAGTAATTTTTTAAGTGATGAGGAGTATTATTTTTGAGTATAAATATGTAGTTAAAGCTTCTCTCACCACAGTAAACACCCCCAAAATAAAGGAATCGAGAAACAGGTAATCACAAAGTGTGTAGAATTATATCTGAGCATATTTGAAAAATTAATATATGATAAAAACAGTATTTCAAGTCATAGGAAAATGAGATATCGCTCCCAAAGAAAACAAAGTTAGACATCTGCCTTCTGATGAATAAAAGATCTAAGTGTTTTTAAAGCATAAATTTATTAGAATACAATGGAGAATAGTTTGATAACATTATAAGGAAGAGCTCTTCCTCAGGGAGGGCAAGCTGAAATGAATTAATAGGTTTAACCACAATAAATTTCAAATCATACTTGTAAAAGCAGAAGAGAACAACAGGGTCTAATGCTCAAATTGTTTCTATGCCTCACGCAAAAATACTTGTAATTTTGTAATATATATATGTATATATATAATGTGTTATGTAAAAATGCTAAGTAGAGATGTGAACAGAAGAAAGCCACATGACTATAAGCAGATGAAAAGCAGATCAAGTTCCTGGCGAAATGATGATCAATGAGAGACACACTAAAATATCACAATAGCACTTTACATGCATAGCCTACCCATAAAATTATGATTAACTTCTACTAAGGGCCTAGGTGTGGAGACAGGAAGTATCCCATCTAGTAATGGCATAGGTGTGGGGAGATGGAGTTGAAAAGTGCATCTCTGGTATCAGTTTTGCAGTATTTGTGAAGCTAAACGCATGGCTGAGGTCTTATTTTGACAATTCTAAAAATGCACTCAATAGGAAGGTTGCTTACAGAAATGCCTAGACTTCATTGTTGGGGGTGGAGAGGCGGCTCAGCGTCAGGGGCTGCGAAGGCTTCAGATTGCCTGAGTGTGGCTCCCCAGCACCCGTGTCCACAGTCCCAGTCCTATGAGGGGTGAAGGCCAGAGAATCGCCGCGACTCGCTCGCTGACAAAAATGCTGAAAACGGGAGTTCCGGGTTGAGTGAGAGACTCTGTCTTAAGGGAACAGTGGATGAGCAGATGGGGGAGGACTCTGACGTTACCTGTTCTCTCCCGCTTCCACACGGGGTGCAGCCACCTGCACTCACACCTGCATACACTGCAGAGAGAGAGGGTCGTTGTAGGACTGGGAGATGGGGGAGTCAGTGAAATGCTTGCCATGAAAAATGAGATTTCCAGCGCCCACAAGAGGGTGGGATGTGGCCGTGTGGACCAGCAAGCCCAGCACTGGGGAAGCAGGACGAGAGATTCCCGGGGACTCACTGGCTAGCGAATTTAGCCGAATCTGTGATCTCCAACGTTCACTAAGAAAGACCGCATCAAAGCACTTAGGTGGATGAGTGACTGAGAAACACCCAGCACTGACCACTGACCTCCACATGCCTGCACACATGTGCACCCACACACATGTGTGAACACGCATATATACATGCATATCACACACACTCACACACACACACACATGCAAAAGAAGCCATTATGACAGCGAAATAATGATGATACCAGTATAAGAATGGTAGCAAAATGGTGCTGCATTCTACACAGAATTCTATACAGAAGCTTAAAAATCAGACCAGTAGCTCTTGTAATTCCCATTGCATAGCTGGGACAAAACCCGGCCAGAAACAGCTGGTGGGAGGAAAGGAGTCATTTCCGTTTGCAAGGGACAATCTTCATGATGGCAGGGGACAGCATGGCACGAGCAGAGGGTGGACATCACCTCAGCCACAGCAGGTGGACAACAGCAGCAGGAGGGTGAGCCGAGCTCTCACAAGGGGGAGCTGGGCTGTGACGCCCCTAAGCCCACCCCCAACAACACAGCTCCTCCAGCACGATTCCACCCCCACGCTGTCAGCAGCTGGGGACCAAGCCCTCAGAACGCGGCTTTGGGCGGAGCCTCACGACCACTGGGATCCAGTGAAAGAGGAGCCTCCTCACATTACCTTATGTGATCCTAACCTAACCTGACATGGATGGAAGATTACAGGACTCTTTTTTTTTTTTTTTTGTGCCCTTCTATATTTTTCAAATTCTTGAAAATCAAATAAAATTTCTTATGCCATCGCCTGGGGTTCGAAAGAGAGGATGGTTTTTGACCATTCTTCCGTGCTGTAGCCTGGACAGTTTCATCCTCACGACAACCTGCTGCTGGTTTCCAAATTCTGCTCTTTCCTGCCTGGAAGGGAACCAGTCTCCCCCCTTTCTCCGGAGCCGCTCGTGGTCTGAGTTACCTCTTGGCTCACCTTGGAGTTCTTCCTTAGCACGCACGTTCCCCATGTCTCACGTGTCAGAGGAAACGTGGGGCCACTGGTGGGCTGGTACCTGTGGCAGGACCACGTCAAAGGCGTTCTTCGGGAGCCAGCCAGCCTCTAGACCATTGTGCCTGCTGTGTTCCGGGCCTCAGTGAACCGACCTCTCACGCGTGCCTCCTGTGTCCGCCCCAGGCACTAAGATGACCAATTGCCCAAGGCTTTCCCCATTTTAGCACCCAAAGTTGCACATCCCAGAAACTCTCTTAGTTTTATGTCTGCCGAAGCATTCTGCGGTGGGCTTTCTGGATACCTGTGGGGTGTTTAGTCTGGGCTAAGCACGGGGGACTCAGAGATAAATGCAAAACACTCCAAAACCGCAAGCTCTCCCTACCATGTCAATAAGGTTAGTGAGCAGCCCCACCCTCCCGGGACTTGTTCTTGGAGCAGAGCGGAGCCCCGCGCTCAGGGCAGACAGCAGAAACACCTCCAGAGAAGCGGGCTTAGAGCTTCCAGTGCTCTGGATGGCGCAGCTCCAGCCATCGCTCCCCAGCTTCCTGCCCCTCCTCCTCCCTCCTCA
Source organism: Dipus sagitta (assembly GCA_036346955.1). Classification (NCBI taxonomy): domain Eukaryota; kingdom Metazoa; phylum Chordata; class Mammalia; order Rodentia; family Dipodidae; genus Dipus; species Dipus sagitta. Next base: position 1,220,734 of record CM070780.1, on the reverse strand, counting down.
GAACTCTCTTCTGGGTTTAGCACCCCGATGTCTCCTTTGGTACCTGCTAAATTCTCAGGAGCACAGTCTCCCATCAAATCAGCCCCTAGAATCAAAGAAGGCTGAGGATGCTGAGGCCACCTGAAGAGGCCCGAAGTTCTGGGTCTCTACCTGCTCTAGAAGCCTTGGAGGCTCATGCTGAGGGGATGGCGTGGCTAACTGGTGTTCGGTGCCAGCCTTTCAGCTGGCCCAGACATGCCCTGCCTCCCCCGTGTAAACACGCTTCATTCTTTTGACACCTTCCTAGAACCAGCTATTTTTAAATTTTATTTTAAAATAAATTTTATTTATTTATGTATTTACTTATTTGAGAGAGAGGCAGAGAGAGAAAGAGATAGAGAGAGAATGGGCATGCTGGAGCCTCTAGCCACTGCAAATGAACTCCAGACAAATGTGCCACCTTGTGCATCTGGCTTTTTGTGGGGACTGGGAAATTAGACCTGGATCCTTTGGCTTGGCTGGCAAGCACCTCAACCGCTATGCCATCTCTCTAGCCCTCTTTTGTTTTTGTTTTGAGATAAGGTCTCATGTAGCCCAGACTGACCTCAAATTCACTATGCAATCAAGGAGAACCTTGAACCTCTGATCCTCCTGCCTCCACCTCCCAAGTGCTGGGATTACAAGCATGCGCCACTATCTGGTTTGTTTATGGGGTGCTGGGGTTCAAACCCAGGGCTTTGTGCATGCTGGACAAACACTTTGCCAAGTGAGCCGTGCCCCCAGGCCCAGACTAGCTTTCTTTGCTGAGCAACCGCCCCTCGGAGGCTTGGCAGCCCCCTCCCCCCCCCTCACCTCGTCTCCTGCGCCGGCCTTCTCTCTGGTCCTCCTCTCTGGTCCTCCTCTGGCCCCCTCAGCAGGGCTTCTCCACCCCATCGGTCACTAGGGCCACCTGGTGGCAGCTTCCAACCATGGAATGCCCATGCTGGGCCCCAGTCCCTCCAAATGCCTAAGCCTCAGTCTCACAAGAGGGAGGGCAACTGCTCAGCTGACCCTAATGTGCAGCCAGGAACAATCCCGCGGCCACGAGCTGCACTGCCTGGTTAACAGGGAACTCGCCCAGTGTGGTTAAGTATAACACCAGGGCAGTGGCTCAGCCTTGTCGCCTGGATGACCACCGCAAACATTGTCCCCACTTCTGCAAACTGTTGCCAATGGCAGCATTTACCACAGGAGATTCTGGAAGAATTAATGCAGACAAGATTACATGGAATGATGCCCAGCGCACACACCGTATTAGCTATCAGCCACTTTCCCTTTCGTATGAGACACTGTACGGCGGCTGTGTGGTCCTGCGAGGGCTGGGGGCACGCAGAACCTACGGGTTTTGGGGGGACATGGAACCATGAGAAAAGGAGGGGGGCCCCAGCTCCCACTGAAGTCACAGATCCAGCTCAAGAATGGAGCTTGCACTGTGTGTCACCTGTTGGGGTCATCTTTCCTCCCTGGCTCCCTGATTCTCCAGGGTAACAGGACTCAGCTCCCGTCTGTAACCAGAGTTGGGGAGATATGCGGATCCGTGCCTTTGCAGAGGCACTATCAGCATGCCCAGGTCGGTGGGCAGTTCTCGTTCCTGGTGGGTGAAGTCATTGCCACAGGCAAAGAAGGAACCAGAACTTGGCCTGCCAGGGACCGAAAGGCACCAGGCCAGCTCTGAGCCCAGTTTAATTTTACCAGCCACAAATTTTCTTCAATGTTGTCCAGCCCATTATAGACACTTGATGAATATTAAACAATGGAATAACAAATCCTAGTCCTCGCCTTGTGGAGTCTCCCTTGAACACCAGCCAGAGCCGCCCTAGGCCTCTGAGAGAAACCTGCCCATCTCCTTGGCTGTACAGCACCCCACCCAAGGGTGGAGAGGTCACAGGCTACAGTAGTCTGATCTCGCTCTCCCTGGAAGTCCATGGCCCTGCAGAAGTGGGGCAGGCCTCAGGCAGGAAGTACAGGGACAAGACCAGGGAATGGCCAGAGGTGCTGCCATATGCGGCTGTCTCTGTAGCCACAGCTAGCCCACGCTCCCTGCTCCCTCCCACCAGCCCAGTGCCTCCTCTGGCTCCACCTCTATCCAGACCTGATTGCCCCATAACTCTCCCAGGTGTGGTAAAGTGCGTGCCTGTAGGGGAATGCCGGCCCCTGGGTCCTCATTACCTGCATGCAGATTTATCTCACCTGTCCTTTCCTAAGCTGGTTGTGGCTACCTCGGAAAGCAGATGAAGATGGGGAGGTGGGGAGGCCCTCAGGCGGTTCAATGTGTGCTTCCTGGGCACAAGGCTCCGGGCTCCATTCCCAACACCACTACACATCAAAAAGAAAATGATTCTCTCCTGGGCACAGTAGCATGGCTCACAGCCCCAAACACTTGGGAAACTGAGGCAGGAGGGATCTCTGGAGCCCAGGAGTTCCCGGCCAGCTTGGGCAACATACAGAGACCTGTTGACAGCCAACTGTGGAGCACTGATTCCCTTATTAAAAACTGGATTCCTCTACTAAAAAAATAAAATAAAATAAAATAAAATCTGGGGGCTGGAGAGATGGCTCAGAGGTTAAAGGCTCTTGCTTCAACAACCTAGGTTCGGTTCCCCAGTACTCATCTAACATCAGATGCACAAAGTGGCCTATGCATCTGGAGTTCAAGAGGACCTGGTGTGCCCATACTGTCTAAAATAAAATTTTGGCAAAAAAAGGATCTTCTAAAAAAAGTTTTTTCCTCTTAATTTTCCTGGTACAAATGTCTACAAGAGTACGTTGATAAGTGACACATGTCAGTTTAAACAGACACTGAAGGAGAAAAGATGTCCTAAAGTGCTGGCGACAGTATCTTCCTGTTTGTGACGTGTGTCATGTGTGTCACATACAAACGCTGAAATGTGCACACACACCAGGCTGTAATCTCAAACCTGAGAAAGCAAATATTAACTATGTCTACAAAAAAATTATATATATATATATATATATATATATATATATATGTATATATCTCAGAGGCTCTTCCAATGCCCCAGGAAGTGCTTGAAGACTGTTTCCACATTGCAATCTAACCTTCCATGTGTGAGTCTAGCTAAGGGCTAAAAGGTCGCTTAAAACTATACTGTGTGCACTCTGCAGGGATGGAGGGAAGGAAAAAAGGGAAGGAGGGGAGGGAGAGAGGGAGGAAGAATGAGCGAAAATTAGAGAGGGGCAGAGAGGCGATAATCTTACAGTCCACAAAAGGGAGCCAGGACAGGTTGGAGCTGGCCCAGCATCTCCTAACGGGCTCTGGGGGTGAATTTAACTGAGCCCCTACTTTTTCAGGATCTAGCAGCCCCTCGCCGTGTTCCCTCCTGACACGGGTAATTACTCGTTTCCACAAACACGAAGTCCGCTGTTACCAAAAAAAAAAAACTCTCTGTTGTTGCTCTTGTTTTGTTTCGCTTTACAGGTGAGCAACCCTTCTGTCCTGTGAGGCGAGTTAGAAACTTAAGTCACTGCGCCACCCTGTGGCCAACACGAGAACAGCACGCCTGATGCAGAACCAGAGAGGGGAGGGGAGGGCGGACAAGGTGACAATGAGCTCTCCAGCCACAGACCTTTTTTTTTTTTTTTTTTTAATCCATAATAGACACAAGCACCTCCTAAAACGCTCCATGGTCGCTCTATCTGGACTGGAAATGGCCTGATTTCACACAATGGCACACAAGTGCTCCTGTGTTCAAAGGGACGGATTCCTCCTCTATTTCTACCAGTTTTTTTGTCCTATGAAAGTGTGTGGTTAGAAAGCACCCTCGGGTTTGTTCATTTCATCCTCCCGCCTCAAGGAAGGACGCTCTCAACCCATCCAAGCAAAAAAGAAAAAGAAATCGCTGTCATTTTATGGAGTGTCTGGAGGGGACATCGGGGACTTCTGATCACCCACACCTGTGTGCTCCAAGGTCATGCATTAGGATTTTGCTAAAGTCAACCCCAAATTCCCACTGAGGCCAAGACCTGAAGGCAATACAATTGCTACTGAGGCAGGTGATGTGAGTTCGAGTCCAAATTCTCAGCTCTTCCTTGCTCTCTGGGCTTTATTGTTCCATCTGTGAAATGGGAGGGACAATCGTCATTCCTGCCTATGCCCCACAAACGTAGAAGTAAAATGGTCCGACATGTGCAGAAATGCATTGTGGGAACACGTCTCCTGCGGGGCTCATCGGGTGTTTCGTGGGCCTAACTCACCACCAGAGGCCAGGGGCTCAAGAATGCAAGGGCCAAAGGAAGGGTGGGACTGCTTACAATCCAAAGTCTTCCAGACACAAAATGGCCTGGATATCCATGACCTCGCAATGCCTGACACTACCTACACAAGACCATCTTAATAGGAGGAAAAGATAATGACATCAAAATAAAAGAGAGACTGATTTGAGAGGGGGAGGGCATGAGTGGATTTGTGAAGGGGAAAGTGGGGGAGAGGAGGGAGTTATCGTGGTTTATTGTCTATAATTATGGAAGTTGTCAATAAAAATAAGTCTAAAAATAAATCAGAAAGCAGAATGAAGCTGGCCAGGAGTTAGTGGGGAGCCAGCATCTCACGGCTGGAGAAACAGAGCCGACTAGGAGTGAGGCCACTTGCTCCAGAGCCAGTGTGACCCCCAAAACCAATCCTACTGCAGAGCCAGAGGAGCCAGGGGCTCTGTGACAAAGCTGCCCCTGGATCAGGAAGGCCTCTATCGGGGTCTGGTTTCCGATATCCCCCTTGACGGGGTTGACAATCTGGCCTCCAGGAAACGTCCCAGAGCCCTCGGGTCCATTACAATTCACACTGCAACATCCTTTTGAAAGCAAGAGGCTCATGATTGAAAAGGAAAAAGTGGCTTCGAGGTGCTGAAGTTCCTAACCCTGCAGCTCTCGCTGAGAATTACCTCCTGGGGGGAACCCCTGAGCCCCAAGCTGGACCCAGAATCCTCCAGGGGCTGTGGTTGGTGGAAAACCGTGTCTCCTAGGCCCACACTGCGCAGAGCAGAAAGGATGCCGCCTGGCCGAGGAGCGGCCACAGCGGGTGGCGCGCGCCCTCTCCTGGACGGCCTGGGAACGACAGTGTGGAGCGAGGCAAAGGGAGGCCTAAGCGGAGCCAGCTCCAGAGAGGGCTTTTTCCCCTTGGTTTTCTTTCCCCAGCTGTGGGATTGCCAACACACAGCTGCCTCCACGTTGACTGGCGGGCGAGCAGCCCAGGCCTCCTACAATCCAGCCTGGGAATGACCTTCAATTCATAACAAATCGCAGGAACTTTGGAAATTTTTCTGAACAGCAGCTCTCTTGCATCTCCAAAAACAACAATGAAGATTTTGGGGGGAGGCGGAGGGGGGAACCTCGCTTCCTTAATGCATTTCACACATGTCTGTCCTGGTTCAGGCACTTGCAAGTCTGGGCATCAAACTCAGAGCCTTTCCAAAGAGGAGGTCTGAAAGCAAGACAAACACTGGCGTTAAAAAAAAAAAAAAAAAAAAAAAAAAAAAAAGCTTCTCACTTCATTTGCAGAGCTTTTATTATTATTATTATTATTATTATTATTATTATTATATGAAATCCGTTTTGCTGCATGCATCCATTGTCTAAACCAGGTTGCACTAAGGCTCGGGGCAGATGGACAGGGTCCTGTCTTGTAGGCATCCTGGAGGTGGGCTACAAGTTGTCTTTGATACAGAATTACTTAAGCATTATAAAAGGGTTCTTATTATTGGTTATGACACACTGTTTGTAATGAATGCTCCTGTGTTCTTAGACACTGAATCAACCTATTCATTATAATAACACTAAATGTAGATATTTAACAGGAATGTTGAGTCAAAAAAATTTTTTTTGAGGCAAGTCAAACAGACTGGCCTTTTTTGAATGCAAGACCAAGACAGAGAGAGAGAGAGAGAGAGAGAGAGAGAGAGAGAGAGGGAGAGTTGGCGCACCAGGGCCTCCAGCCACTGTAACCAAACTCCAGACGCCTGCGCCACCTCGTGCGCATGTGCGACCCTGCTCGCTTGCGTCATGCACATACTTTGCTCTTACAAGAATTTATTTATTTAGGGATGGAGAGATGGCTTAGTGGTTAAGGTGCTTGCCTGCGAAGCCTAAGGACTCATGTTCGACTTCCCAGGTCCCACGTAAGCCAGATGCACAAGGTGACACAAGCACAAGGTCGCACATGTGCACAAGGCGGCGCGCATGTCTGGATTGCAGTGTGCTGGAGGGGCGGTACACCAGTGCTCTCTCTCACTGGCTCTCTCTCACTCTTGCATTTAAAAGAAAGGCAGTCTGTTGGGCTTACCTCAAAAAATTAAAAAGAAAAAAAGAAGAGAAAAAGAAAAACACACCAGAGGATGCTGGCCGAATGGAAATAAATATATATATAGTGATCACAAAATTTCAAATCAGAAATGTCAGATGAAAGTAAGTGCCTCAGAGGAAAAGGAGAGACAACAGACATTCAGCCAACCAAGTTTCCGCTCAAAGGTGTCACTGGCACAACCACATGGGTGTAAACAGACCCTCCTGTGCAAAGTTCAGGAGTACATCTGGCATCTTTTTAAAATATTTTATTTATTTATTTGCAAGCAGAGAAACACAGAGAGAAAGAGAGCATGGGCATACCAGGGCCTCCAGCCAGTGCAAACAAACTCCAGATGCGTGCGCCATTGTGTGCATCTGGCTTCGCATGGGGACTGGGGAATCCAACCTGGATCATTAGGCGTTGTAGGCAAACACCTTAATGGCTGAGCCATCTCTCCAGCCCACATTTGGCATCCTTAAGACCAAGATCAAAATGGTGCACAGAACAGTGGTGAGTAATCCCAAAGAGAAAAAGCATCATTTTTACCAAAAGTACAGCTTTTGATCCACAGATATGAAAATACAAATGGACATTCTCAAAAAAAAAAAAAGAAAAAAAAGAAAGAGAGAAAGAAAAGACTTGGTTTTTCTTAAGTAAAATGCTAGCATTTGCTGAGACATAATAAATAATGTATAAAATAACTTCAGATGATTAATTAAACTTCACCTTTTTCTAACATTAAATGCCTCCAGTCTCGGGGCCTGATGCTTGGTCTAGAAAGAATTTAGTTAGCATTTCTAAACTGTCAGTGTAAGAATCTCTACAAGAGACACGCATGATTATTTTCTTTCAAGAAGCCGATTCAGCGTTTATAAGAGGCAACGAAATCCGCCAGCGTGCCTGTCCACTTTTCTTCTTGCGTTATCAGGCCATGCTTCTCAGCTTAACTGCAGTGTGCGGCTGCAGAGTGTTGCAGTCAATGATTATGCATATTTACATGTCATGCGTGTATCCATGTGCAGGCTTACGGCAAAAGAATGAAATAAAGGGAAGTGTATCTTCCAGGTTCCAAAAACAATCACAACTGCAACGTTTGGTGAGACCTCGGTTTGTCCCCCGAAACCAGATGACCCAGGAAAGCAGAGACTGGGGACTGCTGGGTCCTCAGCCTGGCACGGTGTTTGGCAAACGGCTGGCTATCACGAAACGTTTCTGTGGTTGGCTTGTGATGACTTCCAAGTTAGAAGTCTGATCACCAGAGAGGCTTACAAAACCACCGCCAACAGCCCTGAGGTGACAGCCTGGGCTTCTTAGTGATGCCTCTAAGGACTCACCCTCCTAAAGGAATAGCACGTCTTTCCAAATCAGCTCGGTTCCCATTGAGGACCTGCAGCAGTTGCCTTCTCACTGCTAGAACCACACACCAGACTTGAAGCAAGCTATGGAGATAATGAGTTTATTTACAGCTTACAATTTCAAGAGGAAGTTTTTTAAAAATATTATTTATTTATTTGAGAGAAAGAGGGAGAGAGAGAGGGAGAATGGGCACACCAGGGCCTCCAGCCACTGTGAACGAACTCCAGATGTGTGCGCCCCCTTGTGCATCTGGCTTACGTGGGTCCTGGAGAATTGAACCGGGATCATTTGGCTTTGTAGGCAAGTACCTTAACCACTATGCCATCTCTCCAGCCTTCAAGGGGAAGTTTTGCCACGGCAGAGGAAGCAGGGCAGAAGACAGGTGTGACATCTTCACATCAGCAGAGAGTGAGTAGAATGTGAGCTGAGTGCAGCAAGTGGGGTTGGACTAGAACAGCCCACAGCCTCCCCCACTGACACACCTCCTCCAGACAGGCCCACCCTCCAAAGGCTCCACAGCCTTCCTGAACAGCGCCCCCAGCTGGGAACCAAGCAGTCAAACACATGAGGCTGTGGGAACATTGTACATTCAACCACCCCAGACCTGGCACTCCTCTCCTCTGCCTGTGAAGCAGTGTGCCCACCTGTTGGGATAACCATGCCTCTTCTGTGCCCCCAAGTGGTGAGCCAACTGTCACATTCTCCAGGCAAAGCTGACACACAGCACACTGGACATCTGGATGCCAATGCAAGTGAACTCTGAGTCTAGTAGCTGGGAAGGAGGCAGGCTGGAAAGGGGTCTGGGAAATGATTTTTTTTTCATTTATTTGAAAGAGAGAGATACAGAAAGAAGGAGGGAGAGAGAGAGAGAGACAGAGAGAGAGAGAGAGAGAGAGCACTCCAGAGCCTTCAGCTGCTGCAAATGAACTCCAGATATATGTGCCACCTTGTTTATCTGTCTTACATGGGTCCTGGGGAATCGAACCTGGATCCTCTGGCTTTGCAGGCAAGTGCCTTATCCTCTAAGCCATCCCTCTAGCCCTGGGCAATGTTTTAATTTAAGCTAAGATTGATAGCACCCTTGTAAGAATCAGGAGACACAAGACAGAAAGTCTTCATTATGATCATGCAATATTGTTTACACTTACAGAAGTTGTCAATAAAAATGCTTTAAAAAATAAAGATTTTATTGATGACAACCTATTTTATGCAGTAACACTAGCTAAATGTAGATATTTAGCAGGAATGCTTTTAAATCAAAGACCAGTGACACTGTTACCTCATATTTGGTTCCCCTAACATTAAGCACTGTCAGACACTTTGACACACATAATCTTATTTAATGCTCCTAACACCTCCACTGAGTTGGATTATTATCCTTATTTACCATTAAGGAAATGAAACAGCTGCAAAATGATTGGCCCAGGGGGCTACACAGTACGCCTGGAGGCTCCACTCAGGGAAGCCGGGGTGCACGGGAGAGAGACCTGTGATCCTTTACTAGGTCCACACTGGTTCCCCTTGGAGGGGTTGTAGCTGGTGTTGTAAAGCAAGAAGAAAGATACAAGCTCCAGGAAGTCACACCGTGACTGTGAGGAATTTACTGTGACCCACGCATAGCCCAGCCAAGCAGGCTGCCGCCTGGTTGGCCAGAGGAACGTGCGAACAGCTGTATAAGGCCGGCACGGGGATGGAGCACAAGAAAAGGCCTGGGCTGGGGTGCTCCGACTCGAGGCTATGTCGCAGGTGAGCGAGCTCTGCTTCTGGTATAAGAAAGCTGTTAAACTCCTCTCTGCAACAGGGCTGAAGGAACGTGAATGTAAGAGTTCTCTCTAGGGGACGAGACGGGAAACTCACAAGGTGAGATCAGAGCCTTTACCTCCAGCCTGGTCTTGACAGTTGTAGTGCAGGGGTCTTTCTCCAATTTTCAGCCCCACAAAAACAAGAGCCACTCTACGAACTATCATAAGTAGGCTGTCATAGAATACCTCCGTGGGACTAGGGAGACGGCTCAGTGGGTAATGTGCTTGCCTTGTAATCATGAGGACCTGAGTCTCATGTCCAGTATCCACATATATGCTAGGCATCGTGGCTGGCTCTTGCCTGTGATCCCAGCACTGTGGACGTGGAGACACAAGGATCCCTACAGCTCGCTGGGCAGCCAATTCTAACCTTTACTGATGAGCGCCAGGCCAATGAGAGACACTGTCTCACAGAAAGGGGCACAGTGTATCTGAGAATAATACGTCAAGTTGCTGTATGCTCTCACATATGAACATGCATATGCACACCATTCACACACACACACACACACACACACACACACAAAGTCCCTCCCTGCAGTGGTACTCCATACATCTCCCCCAGAAGAATAAAGTTGTGCCAGGCTCCCCAGAGAAAAAAGGAGTAGGGGTATCTCTTCTAGGAGGGCACATCATCTTTGTATTGTGTTTTGACAGAAACACAGAGTCAAAAGAAAACATTTCTTTTGGTTTATTCAAGGTAGGGTTTCGCTGTAGCCCAGGCTGACCTGGAATTTACTAGGTAGTCTCAGGCTGGCCTTGAACTCACAATGATCCTCCTACCTCTGCCTCCCGAGTGCTGGGATTAAAGGCATGCACCACCACACCCGGCTGAAAGAAAACATTTCTCAGAGCAATAAGCTAACTGCCCAGAGCTCTGATGCTTTTAATATTACTTAATTAATTAGATTAGCCCTTAGTCATGCTGGCTTTCAGCTATCTGGACCTCACAAGAGGAAGACTTCCAATCCAAGCGTTTTGTTAGTGACTACGTTGTGCTCACCGAGGCCTGGCCACCACGTGTTGACGCTCACTGGGAGTCTGCAGAAGGGCAGGGCTTCCTGAGTCCAAACCACCTTCCTGTCGAGAGAACTCGGTCTGGAAACGCGACTTCAGCTGGGAAAAGCTCATGAGCGCGACCGCCGGTATCTCAGCCCGTCAGTGAAACACAGGAGCCAATTAATACCAGTCTCACATTCCCTTCCAAGCATTCTCAATTACCACAGAAGGGGCCATTGATAATCGTACAGTATATGAGAGATGAATCAGCTTGATCTAATCCATTAAGGTGGGACCCCTTGAGCCCTGGCAGGCCAGTCTTTGATAGCCTAGTTTAAGTGACTAAAACTGTGTGTACCTTAGAGTCACAGAACCGACCGCCTCGGATATTCCCTCAGAGATTCTGACTTCGGTATGTTGCACTGTGCTGACCGCATTTCTACCTGGGAGGGAAATGCCTGCACTATGTATGTGTGGTTATGCCACACCAGACTTCTCAGCGGACTCTTGGGTAGGACCCTTGATGCCCTAGGACTTGCTTTATCCTTCTGTGACATGAGGGGCCTCGTCTCTGAAGTCCCCCGTTTCTCAGAGCCCGTGGTTCCCCATCAGATGTCAGGATCAAACCCCCAACACTTTGTTGGGGGAATTTACAAATTTCAAAAGTCTCTGATATCAAAAGTGTCAAAAAAAAAAGTCAACAGTGTCTGAGGCAACTCAGTTTCTCCAGAGGAAAAAAGAGAATCTATTCTTCTGTCTGGCTTCTGAGCATGACTGCCCGGCTGAGTAGAGTGTGGGTGAAGACGGGAAGCTTTGGGGTAGGGAGTTCTCCTACGCCTGAATGCCTATGTTTGCCTAGTGCCGTCCCATTTCTGGTCACTTTTCCCATGAGGCCTTGAACTACCTGTCTCGCTAATACAGAAGTTCCCTGGACTGATTTCTCAGAAGAGCTGAGTGCCACTCTGAGATGATTAATTTCGATTGTCAACTTGATAGGATCTAGCATCACCTAGAAAGGCACATCTGGGCATATCTGAGGGAGAGTTGCTAGACTCAGTTAACTGAGGAAGATACACTCACCCTGACTGTAGGTGACACCACTTTAAGGGCTGGAAAGTGATGGGCTGGAGAGATGGCTTAGCGGTTAAGCACTTGCCTGTGAAGCCTAAGGACCCCAGTTCAAGGCTCGATTCCCCAGGACCCATGTTAGCCAGATGCACAAGGGGGTGCACGCATCTGGAGTTCATTTGCAGTGGCTGGAGGCCCTGGCGTGCCCATTCTCCCTCTCTCTCTCTCTCTCTTTCCCTCTTTCTCTGTCTGTCGCTCTGAAATAAATAAATGAAAATAAACAAAAAAAAAAAAAAGGGGAAAGTGAAGTGAACATAGGCAGTCATCTCTGTCTCTGTCTCTGTCTCTCTCTGCTGCCTGAGTGTGGACGCAGTGTGAGCAACTGCTTCACGTTCCTGCCCCCAAGTCTTCCCTGCCGTGACGGACTGTATCCCCTTGAGCTGTCAGCTGAAATGAAGCTTTTCTCCCTTGAGTTGCGTCTTGTCACATGTTTTGTCTCAGCAACAAGAAAGCAAGTAATGTACCACCACCATGACCCACTCACCCACACCTTCCCTCCTCTCGCACTTCGCACCCAGTCGGGGAGAGGCGCGGGCACGTCCTCCAGCCTGTTCTTTGGAGACTATTGGCCAGCCGCCTTTGGGGTTCCACCGCACCGTGGCTTTCAACGGGCCTCCGAGCGGCTGCTGGACGCCTTCCCTGTCACGGCCTTTCGGTGTCTCCCCCACTCACTTGCGAAGCCAACTGCCACTCCGTGTGCCCCGCCTGGCAGAGGCGTCCTTCCTCGCCTTGTGCGTGAGTGGGCACAAGCTAGCTGACCAGCCGCACACCTCCAGGACCCCCACCTCCCCTGCACACCTCCCAGCCCAGGCCCCGGCTGCCTCCTTCTCCAGGGGAGAGCCCTGGCCAGCTTGCCACTCACTTGTGACCAGGGGAGAGGGAGGGCGGCTCCAGAGCTTTCCCTTGGCTGTGGTGAAACAGGAGGCTCTGCATATTCTCTCTCTCTCTCTCTTCTCTCTTTGCTATTTTTCCTTCCTCTTCTCCCTCCTCTCTTTTCTCTTCTCCCCTCACCCGCCCTTTTAAATATTAAACGTTCCTAAACAGGAAGCATGGACAGTAATCCCATGAATTTACCACTTAGACTGAACGGATGTCAACAACTTGCCATCCTTGCCGACAGTCGGGCTCTCTTATTAGATTTAATGAACAAGTCCTTGCAGATAAAACTGAAACCTACCCCTCTCCCGCCCCATTCCGTCTCTCGGTCTCTCACTTTCCCTTCTCAGAAATAATCACTTTCCTTAAGTTGGCATACATACAGTTTTCACGTGTGCCTCATGTATTATGTGCCTTAAATTTGCATGAGCTATATTTGAACATGAACTATTTTGGCAACTGGTACGTTTACCTCAAGATTTTTAGACTTTCTATACTCCTCTCTTATGCTGTAAAATCAGCGCTACATGATTTATAACGTCCTGTATAATGTAAAGGTGGTGGAAAACAGTTGCTGTATTGTTCAGACATCATGACCACAGAGTAAGTCTGCTCACGCTCACGTAGGACAAACGCACATTTTGCCCTCCTGCATTTTCCCCTGGCAGTGGGTGAGATACGCTGATGCAGAACTTGGCTATAGAGAGGTGCTACACGGGGGAGCCAATCTCTCTGTATACGGAGATGGGTGGGCACACACAGGCAGACGTGTAGAGTTTAGTATTCACAGTGAACACACTATTTTAGGGTTCTCTTAAGTCTTTTTGGTCCACTGCTGTAGATAGCTGTCACATTTTTGAAATTTTTTTTTTTTTTTAGCTTTTTGAGGTAGGTTCTCACTCTAGCCCAGGCTGACCTGGAATTCACTATGTAGTCTCAGGGTGGCCTCGAACTCACAGTGATCCTCCTACCTCTGCCTCCCAAGTGCTGGGATTAAAGGCGTGTGCCACCACGCCCTGAGAAAATTTTTAATATTGTTTGAGAGAGAGAAAGAGGGGAAGACAGATAGAAAGAGAGAGAGAGAGAGAGAAGACATTCCAGGGTCTCTAGCCACTGCAGATGACCTCCAGATGCATGCATGTACCATCTTGTGCATCTGGTTTACATGGGTCTTGAGGAATCGAACCTGGGCTCTTAGGCTTCACAGGCAAGTGTCTTAGCCGCTAAGCCAACTCTCCAGCCCACATTTTTTTTTTTTTTGCTTTGATCTAGACTTTTCAGTGATCATACACTTCTTAAGTCTCCTGTTGCCACATGCCCCAGGTGTCCGTGGGCCGCGTACCTCCCGAGCACGTGTGCGCACACAGGACTCTCGACAGAGGGGAGTGTTGGAAGCCACGGGTTCAGTGCGGTCTACCTCTCCATAGTGGTGTTCCGCTGCTCACAGCATTCAGAGAGACACTGGCTGTTCTCAAGTCTCCATTTCGGCCAAGCTGAGAACGCAGAATTGCAGGGCAGCCTGTTGGCTCAATGGGCGTGTCCTGGAATCACCTTGAAATAAGTTTGTCTGCGAGTTGCCTATTCATAGCCTTTGCCCACTTTTCTGTTGAGATGTTTCCACATTGAGGTAAGGAGTTCCTCATATGTCCCAGATAGCAGCTCTCTGCCAGCTGTGACTTATCCCTCTTTCATAGCCTCTCCTCACACAGACAGCTCTAGTTCCTTGACTGCAGAGAGAGCACCCCCCCCATACATTTTTATACTCCATCTCAGCCAAAAGGCCAAGAGGCGATCCCCACATGTTTTTAAGTACATACTGCTTTGCATGTAGGTCTTTTTATAAATTAATTTTTTTAATTTTTTAAATTATTTTTATTTATTTGAGAGCGACAGAGAGAAAGAGGCAGATAGAGAGAATGGGCGCGCCAGGGCCTCCAGCCACTGCAAACGAACTCCAGACGCATGCACCCCCTTGCGCATCTGGCTAACGTGGGTCCTGGGGAATCGAGCCTCCAACCTGGGTCCTTAGGCTTCACAGGCAAGCACTTAACCGCTAAGCCATCTCTCCAGCCCGCATTTAGGTCTTTAACACACCCGGTATTTATTTTATTGTGTAGCGTAAGGAAGAAACTCAGCTTTTCTTTTTGCCATGCGAATGCAGAAATTCATTCTCCAGGCAATATTCACCTGCTGGCTGAAAACACAAGGAGCAGAGTGTCACGGTGACAGTCAGCCACAGACAAGCACCAGGCCAGTGACCCCCGTGGCAGCCCACCCCGCCTCTCCTAGTTCCACGAGGCCTTACTTTTGTAAGAAGGGTCTCACTTTGTGGCACAGCATGGCCTCAACTCATAATCCCTGTCTTAGCTCGCAGACTGCAGATTACAGGCATGTGACACCACACTCAGGCGAACTTCCAACATGCCTGTTAAGTCGTCACTTCGTATTTTCCCCTCCTCTCGCACTGGGCAATCACGAAACTCTCTGTAGGTGTAGATTTAAGTATTCTGAGTACTTTATATAAGAGGAATCCTACAAGACTGCAACCTGCCAGGTGTGGTGGCCATGCCTGTAATCTTAGCACTGGGGAGGCTGAAACAGGAGGGTTGTGAATTCAAAGCCAGCCTGGGGTGCATAGTGAAATCCTATCTAAAAAACACATTGAAAAAAATGTGACCACCTATTCAGTCTGGCTTCCTGCAAGCAGCCTATAGTTTTTTATGCTCACCCATTTGTACTACTTCATTCCTGTTCACAAGTGAATATTATTTCAGTGTACGGTGTGTTTAGCCTTTCGCTGCTTTGTAAGACGTTTATGGTTTGGGGCCTTTTGGTTATTATGAATAAGGCAGATAAGACTGACAAGTTTAGGGCTGGAGAATTGGCTCAGTGGTTAAGGTGCTTGCCTGCAAAGCCTAAGGATCCAGGTTCGATTCCCCAGTATCCACATAAAGCTAGATGCACAAGGTGGCACGTGCATCTGGAATTTGTTTGCAGTGGCTGGAGGCCCTGGCATGCCCATATTTGCTCTTGCTCTCTCTCCCTTTCTATCAGCCTCATTCCCTCTCTCAAATAAATAAATTAAATATTTTTTTAAAAAAAGACTGATGGGCTGGAGAGATGGCTTAGTGGTTAAGGCACCTGTCTGCAAAGCCTGAGGACCCAGGTTTGATTCCCTAGTACCCACGTAAGCCAGATGCACAAGGTGGCACATGTATCTGGAGTTGGTTTGCAGTGACTGGAGACCATGGTGTACCCATTTTCTCCCTCCCTTCCTCCCTTCCCCCTTCCTCTCTCTCTCTCTCTCTAATAAATAAAAAGTGCTTTAAAATATTTTTTGCAAGACTGACAAATTTAATGTCACTTCTGAGGATAAATGAACTAGAGTATGTCAAACTTAGAATAGTGTCTGAAACTTAAATACTAAACTTAAATACTACTAAGGAACCAAATGTTTTACTTACTATTCTTTTCTTATTTCTTAATATTTTTAGAGAGAGAGAACTGACACACCAGGGCTTCAGCCACTGAAATTGAACTCCAGACACGCCACCTAGTGGGCATGTGTGACCTTGTGCTTGTCTCACCTTTGTGCCTCTGGCTTACATGGGATCTGAAGCGTCAAACATGGGTCTTCAGGCTTCACAGGCAAGCGCCTTAACCCCTAAGCCATCTCTCCAGACATACTTACTATTCTTATTACACAAATATCATAGTTTTGGTGGTTTCTGTTTCATTCTAGTTATCTATTTCTCAGCAAAAAAATCACATGTCAATATCTAGTTTCTAGTAGTCCTTAAAATCTATAAGAGTAGAATAGAATATAGTTTCTATTTGATTTTATTCCTCAAACAATTCTTGGCTTTTCACTCTTCCACCTGAGCTTTTGGGATAGCTTGTCGAGATCCATGAGTGAATGGGGTGTTGACTAAAATTGCATAGGACTGATAGGTAAATTTGACTATTATGAGCTTTTAGGGAAATATCATCTATGAACATTGTATAACTTAATGTTTAAGAAAATGTAAACTTTGTTTCCATGTCCTATAATTTTCTCCAAAAGATATCTTATTGTTTTGACAACAGCTTCTTACACATCTTTGCTGCTACTGTTTATGTCTACTAGCATTCACCAGCACGTTTATTCCCGTTTTGTTGTTGTTATTGTTGTTGTTCATTTGTTTTCTGGCAGGGGGGCTTTTCGAGGTAGCGTCTCACTCTAGCTCAGACTGACCTGGAATTCACTATGTAGTCTCAGGGTGATCTCGCTTGAACTCACAGTGATCCTCCTACCTCTGCCTCCCAAGTGCTGGGATTAAAGGCGTGCACCACCATGCCGGGCTCCCCATTACTTTTTATATTACATTCCTACTCTCTTGGTTCTATTTCTTTTTCTGTTTCATTTGCATATGTGTACGCACACATGCACACGTGCGTGTACACTAGTGTCTCTTGCCACTGCAAACAACTGTCTGCTGTCTTTAGAGGGTGGCTAGAGGCTAACCCTATGTCAGCAGCTCTGCAAGCAAGCATCTTTAGCCACTGAGCCATCTCCCCAACCCTTCTATTTTTCTTTGTGTGTGTGTGTGTTGTTTTGTTTTGTTTTTCGAGGTAGGGTCTCACTCTAGCTCAGGCTACCTGGAATTCACTATGTAGTCTCAGGGTGGCCTTGAACTCACAGCAATCCTCCTACCTCTGCCTCCCGAGTGCTGGGATTAAAGGTGTGCGCCACCATGCCCGGCTCAACCCTTCTATTTTTCTTCTTGAAGGACATCATTCAGTAGTTTTCTTTTTAAAAATGTTTTATTTCTTTGAAAGCAGAGGCAGACAGACACAGAGAGAGAAAGAGAGGGAGATAGAGACAGGGAAGGAGGGAGGGAGGGAGGGAGAGAATGGGGTCACCATGGCCTCTCGCCACTGCAAATGAATTCCAGATGCATGTACCACTTTGTGCATCCGGCTTTATGTGGGTCCTGGGGAATCAAACCCTGGTCGTTAGGCTTTGCAGGCAAGCGCCTCACTGCTGAGCCGTCTTTCCAGCTGTCAGCAGTAGTTGTACAAGAAGTTATTGGGGACTGGCAAGCTTTCCTTGTGATAACTGGGAATCAACTCTCGTTCTGGAGTGATGGTGGCTTATCCAGTTAAAGGCAAACAGTCAGTTGTTCTCTCAGTCATCTTCCACTGGCTCCTGGTGTGACTGAGAACTCCGTAGTTGGGCTAGAGAGATGGCTTAGCAGTTAAGGCACTTGCCTGTGACACCTAAGGACCTAGGCTTGATTCTCCAGTACCCATGTAAGCCAGACACAGAAGGTAGCACATGTGTGGAGTTCGTTTGCAGTGGCTGGAGGCCCTGTTGCACCCATTCTCTCTGTCTCTCTCTCTCTCTCTCTCCTCCTCCTCTCTCAAATAAATAAAAAATGTATTTTTAACTATTTTACTTATTTATTAGAGAGAGAAAGAGGGAGAAAGAGAGAATGGGCACATTAGGACCTCCAGCCACTGCAAATGACTCCAGACATATGCACCACCTTGTCCATCTGGCTTAGGTGTGTCCTGGGGAATCAAACCTGGGTCCTTTGGCTTTGCAGGCAAGTACCTTGGTCACTAAGCCATCTTTCCAGCCCTCAAATAAATAAATATTTTTCTACACAAAATTCCCGTAGACAATGCTAATCATTGGTCCTTTTTCAGTAATCTCTCTGTTCTTGTTTTTCAGTTGTGCTTATGTTCATGATGCAACCCAAGATCTCTTGAAGTTTTATCTATCCAATTCTGGGTTCACCTTGTGTTCCATATCAAATGGTATCTTCCATAAATTCTGCAAATTATCATCTATGAGCTGTGTTCTCCCAGGATTAGAACATGGATTACACTGTGCTAGACATTCTCAGCTCTTATGTCACTTCATTCATGTCTCATGTTTCTTTCTCTGTACTGCGGGTCAGGACGTGTGCTAAGTTGGGTCTACTTTCCATTCACAAAGCCTTACTTCTACTGTGTATAATCCATGACTGCCCAGTGGCTTTTTTATTTGTATTTTTCATTTCTAGTGTTTATTTTGGTTCTCATTCAAATCTGACTATTCTTTTAAAAAATGATTTTCATATCTGTTTAAAGCTTATCTATTTGATTTGGGGGGAGG
Organism: Dipus sagitta; assembly: GCA_036346955.1. NCBI lineage: Eukaryota > Metazoa > Chordata > Mammalia > Rodentia > Dipodidae > Dipus > Dipus sagitta. The sequence continues at coordinate 1,202,115 of CM070780.1, read as the reverse complement.
CTTTTCAAGGTAGGGTCTCACTCTAGCCCAGGCTGACCTGGAATTCACTCAGTAGTCTCAGGGTGGCCTCGAACTCATGGTGATCCTCCTACCTCTGCCTCCCGAGTGCTGGCATTAAAGGCATGCGCCATCACGCCCGGTTTATTTGGTATTTTTATTGGCTAGTTCCTAGCTTAATTTCCTGGCATCCTGGCACCTCTGAGTCTGGGTCTCCTGCTCGGGCGGCTCAGGGTAGTTTTCTCGTCTTCAGCGTGTGTGAGTTGCAGGAGGCAAGTACAGCCTGGGCTGAGGGTTGTCCTCAGTGAGTAGTCTTGCCGTTGCCTTTGCTGGGTACCCTACTAGTATCACTGTTCCCAAATTCTCCGTGATTGTGTTTGCTTAGGATCTCCAATACCACACGGGTAGGAACTAAACCCACAAAGCCACAGGGAGGGTGAAAGTGATTCTCTCTTCTCATGAGAGATATTCTTACTCGGAATCCAGACAAACAGCTCTCCTTGAAATGTCCCCATGCCAGTGAGAATACTTTCCCTTGTTCCCCACTTTCCTATAAAGGAGTCTCTGGTAAGTTTCTACTCCTGACCTCACCGGGGTCCAAGGCATCGTCTTTAACATTCAGTGCCTTGAAATGAAGAAACTTGGTAAACCCTCTGTCACTCTAAGTTACAGGAGTCACATCACGTTTATTGATCCAGTTTAACTTGCTCTCACTTTGTGGCCAGTGAGATTTCTCTTAGATCCCTGTGAGATCAGCTAATCCTTTCAAAGAAGGCTGTGTTCTACCAGGTGTTTCTAGGTGCTTTGTAAGCAGACTGTCTTTAGCGATCTAGCTGTCCACATCACCATAAACAATCTATTTTGGTTTCAAAGTTTCCTTGTTTTAAGCAGCACCGGACTTTTAATTCTTTATTTATTTTTACTTTCACACTTTATACTTCATCTACTATTACTGCAGTTCTGAACTGGGCATCTAGGACTCAACCGACCGGGAGTTCCAGATCCCTATCCGTTATGGTCAAGGGCATAGTACAGGGAAATCGCCCAATATTCCCTAGGATTTGTATGCGTGTATGTGGATTTCTGAAAATGGGTGTACCTAAGTGCGGTAGACTATGCTTCATATCATCCATGAGCTATCTGGTGCTCGCGTCTTCTTACTGCAAGATACTTGCTTTTGTTTGTATTTCCACCCTACCTTCATGGGACTCATGGCAAACCTAGCATCTGTGTTGTATAACACACTTCTGCATGAAAGTCTGGAACACTGAGATATGAGGCTGTGTTGGTATCACACGAGAAACCGACATTCACTCTATGAAAACATAGGCATTGGTCCTGTTATGATAAAAGACCAGGTAAAGTCAAGGCCCAGAGAACACGAACCTTCTCTGTGGAAGGGTGGAACTACAGGGTGCCTTCTCAAGAAAGAACTGGGTCGGATGAGGACATCTGAACACGTGCATGAATAGTTGTTGTATAGCAAATTCTCCTCTTTGCATTCCAGCTAAAGATTAAGAGAGAAAAAAATGTCTTGATAACTAAGAACACATGCCTAATGTCTGGGAAAATTGGGAGAAAGAGGGAATAAAATCTGCTTCAAGAGGGCTGGAGAGATGGCTTAACAGTTAAGGCGTTTGCCTGCAAAGCCAAAGGATCCTTGTTTGATTCTCCAGGACCCACGTAAGCCAGATGCACAAGGGGACACATGCATCTGGAGTTTGTTTGCAGTGGCTAGAGGCCCTGACATGCTCATTGTCTCTCTCTCTCTCAACTAAATAAATAAAAAATATTTTTTAAAAAATCTGCTTCAAGGGCTGGAGAGATGGCTTAGCGGCTAAGGCATTTGCCTGCAAAGCCCAAGGACCTCGGTCTGATTCCCCAGGACCCACGTTAGCCAGATGCACAAGGGGGCACATGCATCTGGAGTTTGTTTGCAGTGGCTGGGGCCCTGGCATGCCCATTCTCTCTTCCTGCCTTTCTCTCTCCCTCTCTCATAAATAAATAAAGTAAAAAAAATCTGCTTCAAGAAACTCACCCCACACTTTGAAAATAATCATAGTCACTTTATCAATATTTGTACAACCCCATGGGGTTTACAGAAAGTCATTTGCTGCCAAGTTCTTACTTTGAAATGAAGACACAGGATGAAAGAGTAAAAGGGATTCCTGGGGGGTTTCTGCTTTTCCTATTTACATACAGTACCTCACAATTCACTTAGTAGGAGTCATAAAGGGGTAGCTCAGTATGTCTATAGTAATGGAAGCTGCAGGATTAGTTGATGATGGTGGTGCTGGAGCCATTTTGCTTTACACAAGTAACTGTGTTGAGTGGAGACAGTTACTACTGCTAGGGAACCGACAGGAAGTACAAGGCTGCCCAAGGGCTTCTCTGCCTCAGTTGGTTCACGCAATACTTGTGCAGATCAGTGCTCCCGAGGGGGACATGCCTGAGTTTTTTGAGAGAAGGAAGTCACTGGGTATATAAGATGGCCTGAAGTTATGTCTAGCACTGGTTTAGGTGGGGAGAGATGAGAACTTGAAGACTTACATGCTTCCTGGGTGGGTGGGAGCCACAAGGCCAGCCTTCCGTTCTATTCAGGAGTGTTCCTAAACACGCAGGCTTTCACATATGATGTGAAGCTGAGTTTGGTAGACGGATGAAAGCCACAGAAAATGCGTGGATGCTGAATATAAGGGTTTCCCAGCTGTGAACTACTGTAATTCTGTGAACTTAAGCACTAGTAAAATAAAGGCCCTAAGTTACTTTTCTTATTGCTTGTGACAGAAGCCACTTTAGGGAGGAGAGGTTTGCCTTGGCTGAGTTAAGAGTCATCACAGAGAGAAGACAAGATGGCTGAACGGCTGTCTGCGGTGATGGGGGTGGGTGGGTGAGGAGGCAGCTTCACATTTTTGTGATCAGGAAGCAGAAAGCTTGGGCAGGCACCACACTTGGCTTTAACCTTCAAGGCCTGCCCCCAGTGATTCAATTCTGCTAGCTGGGCCTCAGTTCCAAAGGTCCCACAACCTCCCCAAACAGCACCACCAGAGGGCGACCGGGTGTTCAAATACCCACTTCAAGGTGTCACAGGAACCCCCATCTGATTGACTTTCTCAAACAACATGAGTAATATTAATTCAAATTAACCCACTCGACATTAAATAAGCATTATTAGGGCTTCAGAAGAGGTTGCCTCACTAGCTCAGCAGTAACTGAGCACTGCGCTTAGGGTAACATGGGAAGTAAGTTCTATCACCACTGCAGTAATGGGTAATCAGTGTTTATAACCCTTACTAAACCGTGTCTTCAAGTGGCATCCATCAGCTATCTGGATGGCAACAATAGCCATGCACGAGCTCCACTCTGTTTATTTGGGGTCATGTCGTCTAGTTAGACCTTCATGTAGGAATCTTTTATGCGAGCAAGCAGTTGTCTCCTGTCGGCAGTAATTCCAGACACAATTCTAAACGTTCCCTAGACATCATCGTTATGCCAGAACCTCTCAGGAGTATGACTCCGTTATCTTGAGGGGAGAAAATGCCATTAGTAATAGATTCCTCAAAAGACTAGAATCCAGGAAATCGTTATTAAAAAGGCCAAGTGCTCAGATATTAATTCACTAATTCATGCCCTATTTTTTTTTCTTTTTTTTTTTTGGTTTTTCGAGGTAGGGTCTCACTCTAGCCCAGGCTGACCTGGAATTCACTATGGAGTCTCAGGGTGGCCTCGAACTCACGGCAATCCTCCTACCTCTACCTCCCGAGTGCTGGGATTAAAGGCGTGCGCCACCACGCCCGGCTTCTTTACTATTTTTGAGACCATGAACCACCACTGTGAGTTGAATGAAGTAGGGAAGAGCTGATCAGAAGTGTCAAAGTAGACTAAGCCTTTCTAGCAGGGCCCCACGGGGAAGGGCCATGTGCCCGCCTCCAGGACAGCTGCTTAATTTAAACCATCAATAACGGCTCAAGTCGTGTGTGAGAGCAGCCTCTGGTGAAGCCAGGCCTTTCCAGCTTCCGTGGAGAGCTCCACCTCTGAGCACCTGCGTGTTTGCTACACTGCCACTCCACAGTGCCACGCACCGTGCTGACTTACCAGTTCTCTGGCACATCCCCTGCCAATTGTGAAAAAGCAATTATCTTGGGCACACATGCTCCTATGTCTTTTTATTAAGAACATACTTTGTGGATACATCGTGTGTTGGGACCATCTTTTCCCTCCTCCCTGCCCCTGTTCTGCCCTGCTCAGTGAGGTTGCTGGTATTCCCCGTGGGGTTGTGCGTTATGCACTGTGGGAGCAGCAGTCAGTTATTTGGGGGAGGCGGTGCTTCTGGGCACGACATCCCAATCCGTGGCTCTTACACTCTTCCCGCCCCTTCTGCCACAGAATTCCCTGAGCCTTGGGGGGCGGTGTTTCAAGTCTACGTCGGTGACGCTTTCTGGTCCATCTCCAGGGAAGTCACTGAATCTTCAAGTTTCAAAGATTAACTGCTGCGGAACTAAAGTAACATGTTTGTTACCATCTTAGCGAATGCTAGCAACCTAGACTAGATCATCACTATTGGAATTATTTTCTCACTGGTGGTCAATTTTAAAAATCCTTTCATCTGCCATAACATATTTAGTTGGCTTAAACCACTCTGTATTTCTCCCTGAGTGTCAAATCAAGTGGCAGATGTCCCCTATATGTTGACCTTAATATGAAAACAATCTGCCAGCCTGTGACATATGCGACATCACGGTCTGGGGAGAGAAGGAATTCTGGTATTCCCCAGTTTCTCGGGTATTCTGATTCTGCTGTAATTTGAGAAGCCAAGTTTTATAAACAGAGACTTCTGAGGGCACAGAGATCTACAACCCTGGGGCCAGATGTGTTTCAGAACAGACGTGTGAGCTTAGCAGAGGCAACGGCACTGGTGACCCACGTGGGTACATCGGCGAGACCTGGGGCCCGTACGCCACAGTCACGGGCACCAGTTGCTGCGGACAGGCACTCTGACGCCGAGCAGGATAACATGAAGAACCTTGTGCTGGTTCATTTCAGATGTCACTGCCAAATGACTGTATCGAACGTGTGGATCATCTTTTGGTTTTAGGAAAGGGAATGTAGGCCTCTAGCAAGTGAGAACAAAACTATGACCAAGTCATTCTAAAGGCTTTTTCCTGGGGTCACATGACGCTGGTATCTTGAGTATCACAGACGTGTGTGACAACAGCTTCAGGTATGAGCTCAGGAAGGAGGCACCGTTCCTCCACTGGAAGTGGGGGCACCGAGCAGAACAGAGCTGTCTCTACTGCATCAAGGCCCAGGCTCTCTGCAGTCAGCACACACAAGCTCCTCTCTCAAGAAGTTATGGTCACCCTTGGGTGAGGCTCCCCAGCTTGGAAGGGCTTCTCCCTCGAGGATGGATGGCCACGGTGACTTGGGCTGTAGCTCCGGCTCTACACGTGACTGGCATGACTCTGACAGTCCATCTGAAGTTTACACAGCCCAAAGCACCGAAGACGTCAGTACGCTCTCCTGCATACTTCAAGTTCAAACACCACCAAGGCATGACGCGTCTGTAAGGAAGCTGAGCCTAGACGGGGCTTTCACACAGCCCGGGAGCTGGTCTTCAGTTGTTTGTTCTCCTTGCCCTCGACGCTTCTGCCTGCTACAGTCCCATGAGCCTCCTCTTCCTGCAGGACTGAGGGCACCAGGAAGGAAGAGGAGAGGGGATTTTTGTGAGAGCGCTGCAGAGGCCTCAAATCCAAGTCAGCCACCAGGCTCTGTTCCCCAAGGGAGCACCGCCAGTACCCCACACAGATCAGTGCCTCAGGACCATGAGGTGATGCATTCTGGAGCCCGGCGGCAGGGCCTGCTCTGCATTCCTGCCACACAGGTCTGGGCCAAGGGCCTCCAGTGTGGGAAACGGCCTCAGCAGCCTTGGAGACAAGTTTTCCTTAACCAGCATCTTTTAAAGCCCTCTACAATCCTTAAATCCTCTTCTCATTATGATGAGATTGGAAGAGGAAAAGGGAATAAAAAGCAGTCCAAGCCAACGTAGAGAGTATTTACTGCAAACCACAGTTTTCACGCACCCAGACACTGTGCCGAAGTTTATTTCTCAGTAGTTCCTGTGTGAATAACTGACTCTGAAACCATTTTTAAAAACACAGCAGATTTTATTACACATTATCAAATGGGTTGCTCCTGTCCCAGAAAATTATAACAAATACAAATGTTAAAAATATTTGTGAAGGCTCATCTGTAAGTGAGCAGGGAAAATGAGTTCATAGATTTTTACCATTTTTCTTAGCTTAATGTTTTGTACATTTATTTTTATCACAAACCATAGTGAAATATAATTTCTCAAATGCAGAAGGCTTTGCCTGTACTTATGATTTATATTAAAAATATAACCAAATACCACAAATTCTTGATTCCGTTTTTAAAACACAAAAAATACTATACTTGCTATGAAATGTTTTATAATGCTTCTTCTAATAGACTACAATCAATAATATAGAAATTGGGTTTAAAATTACAAATTTTCTTCACAGAAATGAACAAAGAATGCCATTTTAAAAGGCAGTAGTGAATGAATCATTTAAGACATTAGCTGCTGCACTCTCTTCTTAGACTAAACATGAATCGCACCAGGAAACTTAGGAGGTTGCGAGGTCTTAACACAAGAGTCTCACTCACCACCACCCGGACAGAAACCGAGCACAGCCAGCGCATGCCCGTCCTCAGCTCATGGCCGAGTCGGTATCTGAAGTCAATGCCCTGAGTCAATCTAAAGAGGAGAGGAACCAACTGAGCTTCAAGGGGCAGCACGTTCTCAGAGCGCAGGAGAGGGGCAAGGACTGGTGACGTGTACCGTGTCGGCTCCGCTCACATGGGCCTGCTCCTCAGAGCACACACCCGATGTCTCTTTTCCAATGTCGTTCTGTGTATTATACCTGTGTAATGCAGCAACCAGAGACTTCTCATGCTTCCAAATGAGTATTTAACATACAACTATAGGTTGGCATTAGAATAAAATATTAATTTCTGATGCCCTTACAGTCTTTTCACTTATAAAAGCCAATCTCTGGGGATATAAAAATATTGTATTTTACATATTTCTGAGTCCTGCAAAACTTAAAGTGCAATCTTTTCATTTGTCAGCAAGTTGTAGCTGTGCCATATGAGCGCCTCTTGACAGAGCATGCAAGTGACTCTGGCCGTTCAGGAGCGCCGTCTCGCACGCAGTCAGTCAGTGGGGCCGTTCTCAGCTCCTCATTGTCCATGCTTCTTCTACGAGTGAAAGCAGCAGCATTGTCACCTGTCTTGCCAGGACAGCAAGGCTGTCATGACAGGAAAACAGAGAGCATGCCATCTCTCCACTACTGACTTTTCTTCCATCACCGGGTTTAACAAAATTGTTCTCTCAGTTCAATGACTCAACAACTGACCAGTACCTGGCTGGCTGGGGCCTCTCAAGGAGTGCACCCACTCTCCCCTCTACCACCAGTGAGGACTTGGTTAAGAACAAGCCCACTGCTTCACAATTTAACATTAATGCAAACATCCCATCAGAATGGAAGTGATATTTCTTCTGAGGTCTGTCCTGCTCAGGTGCAGTGTAGTGGCAGACAGCTGACATACACAAAGTCACAAAATCTAAGGTCAAAACTAAGAGGAGCCAGGCATGGTGCACGCCTTTAATCCCAGCACGCGGGAGGCAGAGGTAGGAGGGTCACTGAGTTCGAGACCAGCCTGAGACGACATAGTGAATTCCAGTTCAGCCTGGGCTGGAATGAGACTCTACCTCAAAAAACCAAACCAAACCAAACCAAAACAAACCAAAACAAAACAAAACAAAACAAAACAAAACAAAAAAAAAAAAAAAAAAAAAAAACCTTAAAGGAGAAAACAAGGAAAATGCAATAGTAGCTGAGAAAACTAGAACCATGACTTTCTTGGCAATTTCTCTGTTTTCGCGGCAGCAGACTTGCCAGACCTGGGCTTATGATGGCACTTGGGGCCTGGGACGCTTCAACGAAGACTGTTTCATCAGCTTTTGCTGGTGTCTCATGGATTGCGCATCCTCGATGGCATTAACCGCTCTCTGTAAGGCAAGATGTGTATTGAGATTTGGAAAGACGAGCCCTGGCTCCACTGGTGGGAGAAGGGGGGAGGCGGGAGCTGGAGCTCTGCGCCCGGGAGCACCAGCTCAGGGCGAAGCTGCCGTCCACATCACACATCCCCGACGCAGGCTCGGACCCTTCTCCCTCGTCAGTCTATCCACAGTGTCAAGCACACGCATCAATGAACAGTTGTCAGTGGAAAAGCTTTTGTGAGAAATAATGGCCATCATCAGTCCTGATTCAGTTATTAAGCCAATCATTCAAGAGAAGCATGGTGATAATTAAAAACTGTTGTCGTACACAAGTCTACATTATTTAAGTAACCAACACTGTGGGTCCCTCTGAACTGAAACAAACAAACAAAAAAGCCTTTGGAAAGACGTGGTCTTCATCTGTGGTATTTTTCCATGCTATAGGCCTATAGTCCCTTGTCCAAAATCTTGAAAGCTCTGAAATACCCATTGTTAACTGGATTAATTAGTAATAACTGAATCAATAATATATAAGCCAAATACTGTTGGCTGAAAAAGAGTCTTGGTTGTCAGCCTTGAGGAGGAGGGTTTTACAAAGACCAGTTTACCTTGGCTGTGGTGGGGTCCTTCAGGTAAACTTTCCGAAGACAGCCTGGGTTGGCATAATCTTTTTTGTGGAACAGCCCCTGCTCCTGTTTCACAAGAAAGAAGGACAGAAAAAAAGAAAGGATTCTTGAGAAGAAAATAAAACTATGCCTTTAATTAGATGCTTAAATGTCAGCTGTACTTTATTACTACTGGGATCAACATGTTCAAGTACAGTGGAAATGCACTGTCGTGGTGTAAGGCAGAGTCTAAGTGTGAGCTGACAGGATTCATGAATCTGAGTGAGTATTCACACGTATGAAATAATGGCTGTCTGTGGCCATCACCAACAGCCTACAGAAATGACACTTGATAACTCAGCACATCTGACCAATCAAAAAGCACGCCCTAGCCAGGCGTGGTGGTGCAAACCTTTAATCCCAGCACTCAGGAGGCGGAGGTAGGAGAATCGCCATGAGTTCAAGGTCACCCTGAGACTACATAGTGAATTCCAGGTCAGCCTGGACCTGAGTGAAACCCTACCTCAAAAAACCAAAAACACAAAAATAAAAAGCATTTCCTCTGCTGACAGGTGAAATCTTATATAATATAAAACACATGGAATCAATTCTCATCACTGCTGTGCAAGAACAGGGGCACCTGAGGAAACTGAAATCTACATGCAAGACACAGCCTGTCCTAGCTTGAAAACTAAAGTTTCAGTGCCCCACAACGAAATCATGCTATAAGATACAAAGGTTAGGGTGACACAGCAGCTGTTTTCCTTTACAAATTTTCAATGAAAAGAACACTAATATTAAAGGACAATCATTTTAAGCCTATTTAAATCTATTATATTTTGTAGTAAATGCTTTTCAGAAAGTTTCGATAAAAGGGACAGTATCATTTTTATTTAGGAAAAACAAAGATACTATAACAATTACCATATCTAGAATGAAAATTTTGTAGGTCTCTTTAAAGGAATGAAAATATATTTGTAATACTTAACATGACAGACCTATGCATTAAAGGCAAGAGAGTCTGAGAACTAAATAAAATATGAGGTGCCACTTCTGCTCATTACTATGTAGTTAAAAGTTCTCGGGCTGGAGAGATGGCTTAGCGGTTGTTAAGGCACTTGCCTACAAAGTCAAAGAACCAAGGTTTGATTCCCCAGGTCCCACGTGAGCCATAGGCACAAGGTGGTGAATGTGTATGGAGTTCATTTTCAGCAGCTGGAGGCCCTGGTGTGCCTACTCTCTCCTTCTCCCTCTCCCTCTCTCAAATAAGTAAGTAAGTTCTTACTTAGAAAATGATGGGAAGAGATGCCATGAGAGCATATCCTAATTAAAATATATTAGCAGGGCTGGAGAGATTGCTCAGTGGTTAAGGCACTTGTCTGTGAAGCCTAAGAACCCATGTTCGACTCTCCAGACCCCACGTAAGCCAGATGCAGAGAGGTGAGGCAAGCACAAGATTGCACATGCCCACTAGGTGGCTCAAGTGTCTGGAGTGTGATGGTCGTGGCTGAGGCCCTGGCACTGCAATTACCCAGCCCCCCCTGTCACTCTCTCTAAAATAAATAAAATTAAAAGTAAAAAAAAATAAAATGTATTAGCAGTCTGTAAATGCGCAATATTAAACAGATTGCTAGATCTACTACTTATATTTACTAAAGCACTCGATCTAACAGACTATTTCATAGAAATGTCTAAGATTATAGCAAAATAGGAACCATATTAAAGACATAACAATAATCACCTAAAAGAAAATCCTGCTATGCACTAATGTTTAATTTCAACCAAAAAGGAACTTTCACTAGACAAGCGTCCTAATTCTGGCAGATGAGCTGATGCAGGACTCTAACCAGCACTCAAGGACTGTCCACAGCATAGCTCTGTGTAAACTGACTGTAACTGTGGGCATGGCTCAGTTCACAATAATGACGGTGATGGTACGGATTCTACAACACTCCATGCTGTATGACAGGGAACACTGGCTTCTACGCGTCTACTGAAGTCTTGGCTCTAAAGGTAAGGTCCTTGTTTTCTTACCTTAACTGAAAGCTTTAGGAGGTTGTCATCAACACTCGGAGGTAACACGAAGTCTTCAAAGGGACACTGCCAGTCTATGGACATGTGGCCTAGGATTTCAACTTCCTTTACATACAGCACTCGCCTATTTGGCAAAAAGAAAAACACACACACACATACAATGTCAGTGATGAGACAGGTCATTATTCTCTCCACACTTGACTCTGCTGGGCGATGAAGGTAGGATACATTTAGCAAACCACAAAAATTGGCACAAAAATAAGCTTCCCATTAAAACAAGAACTCCAGGTAGCTGTCAAGGGAAAGCACACGAGACTCCTGACAGCTGACAAAGGAGACGTTCACAACTTCCCTTCTGCCAGTCTCGCAGAATTCAGGATAGCTTGGTATTTTTGTTTTGTTTTGAAGGTGGCCATAAACATAAAGGGAAATCATCTTGAAACAAGTGCTCAAGCAGGCTGGAAAGCAATAAAAGCAGAAGTCCCTGAAAACAGTTTACCTGGATTATTAATTGCTCCTTAATGAAGTCACTTATGCCTTCCTGTCAACAAAGAATGTGTAGGAAATGTCACAAACATTCTATGTCAGCAAAGACTTGCTTTGGATCTACTAATAAATATCAGATTTGAACACCTTAACAGTAGTGTAGGGCTCCTGGAGAGGTGGCTTAGTGGTTAAGGCGCTTGCTTGTGAAGCCTAAGGACCCAGGTTTGACTCCCCAGGATCCACGTGAGCCAGATGCACAAGGTGGGGCATGTGTCTGGAGTTGTCTGCAGTGGCCAAAGGCCCTAGAGTGCCCATTCACTCTCTTGCTATCTGGGGTGCCAGGGAGAGAGGGAGCAGGAAGGAGCAGTCTCTGCTTGAAGGGGACTCAGCACCTCGAAGGGGATGAACCTGCAAACAAATGCCACAGCACAGGGCTGGGGAAAGTGCTGGCCATGCAAGAATGAGGGTCTAGACAGGTCACCCACAGAAAAAGCTGTGTGTGGTAGCATTCCTTGTAGTCGCAAGGCTGGGGCGTAGAGACAGACAGATCCCTGGGGCTTGTTGGCAGGCAGTCTAGCTGAATTGGTGAACTCTGAGCTCAGTAAGAGAGCTGACTCAAAAGACAAGGTGGACAGTGACTGAGGAAGATCTCAGGCACTGATTGGCCTCTGACCTCCACACGCATGCCCACACATGTGCACGTGACTGGCCGTACGTATGCAAGCCCCCGAAAATTCAGAGCACTGGAGAAAGGGCAGGCTGTACTGGCCAAGTGGGATTGTTAAGAGTTGACTTTCAGAAGGAAAGTGTTCTCTGTGAATGGGCAGTAACGCTTCAGGGGACAGGAAGGGCACGCTGAAGCACACAGGGACAGACTCTCACTACACACAGACTGTCCCCGAACTCAGTTCGTAGCCCTCGCAGGACTTGAATTGCAATAATTCTGACTGTCTTCCACGCGGTTGGGGTAACAGGCCTGCACTACAGGCCTGGCAGAAAGGAAGACCCATTTAAATAACATGAGGACTGTGTCTGGAGGACCAAATACACACCCTGGGCAGAAAACCAGCTCAATACCAGATCTTAGAGGGGTATTTATTTGTTGCCGTCTGAAGAAATTATGACACCAACACACAAGCCGCAGGAAGCTACACGGTTCAATTTCTTATTGAGGTCATTCTTCCAACAAGCAGAGGGGACCACCAGGACTGGAGCAGCACTAAGATGGAAACTACTATGAAGCCCAACCAGGAAACAAAGGCAGCCTGAGCTGCGACCGTAGCTGTAAACAGGCACAAAACAGGGCCAGACTTCAGATGGTGGGGATGCAGGCTTGAATGAACCTGGTGACCACCAGTGTGGAAAATACTCAAGCAATAAAGATTACATATCCCTACCATTGAATCACCTTAAAGGTATGTAGTTTTTAAATGAATCCACCCACTGACATGGTCAGCTAAGCACAATGCAAGTAATTATTATTTTTGGCTAATCTAAGGGAAACTAAAGGTACAAGCATAAAGAGCAGTCTTAGAAGAAGCTTTGTGTTCCTATCTGAACTAAGAGCGCAGTCAGAGCACCGGACAGTCCTCTCTCACATGACTAGTTGACCCTCTCTTTCCATAGACTTATTTCTAAGTTTGAATTCTGTCATTCAGCTTTTCTTTTCTTTTTTTCTTGTGGGTGTCTCTTTATAGCTTTGAAATTACAAACTGTAATACATTTTCAAAATACATGAGTGCATGCTTACTGTAAAAAGAGTAATACAAATAGAAAAGCCAGTTTCCTTCTACCTACTCCACAGCCCCAATTCCTTTTGGAGAAATGGCAAACACTTGGGGAAAACACACCTTCCTGGCTAGGAGTGCACAAGGCACACAGCGCTGCGGCTGGCCAGCACCGTTACACACTTTGCTCCTCCTCCTTGGTGCTTGTGGCAAGACAGAACCCCACCATGAGCTAAGCCACTATAACCTGCCTCAGGTCCTTCCACATTGCTTCAGCCTAGCACCTGCTCATGCCGTCTAACACACCTGCATGCATATGGAGTAGGTCCACTCTATAGAAGGCCGGCGACAGTGCTGAGGGCATCTGTTGATACTATTGACGGCTGGGTAGCCATGCCAAGGGTCACATCCATCTGTGCACTCCCTGCGCCCACATGCGCAGTTCTGTCAAAGACATGCCCATAAGATAATGTCTCTGTACGTGTGACATCTGCTTTAAAGGCCTCTCTGGGCATGTTTGTGTCACTCTTTCAACGTAATAATGGAATGTTAGTAGTGTGAAGTTTTCTGAACAATACCTTTATCAGGATAGATAAGTCCAGTATGATGGCTGCTCACAGAGCTCCATTCCACACCAATCATTACATCTGCACTTTCTTCAGTGCCTGGGGTAAGGCTGCCACTTGATGTGTGTGCCAGATAGATAAAGACACACTAACTAAACACAGGCAGAACCTGGAAGGGTCCCTATGCCACCATTCCTAACGCTGACATCAGGTCTAACAATGGTTAGGGGATTAAGATTCCATTTGATCCCATAGTTTGCACGTCAGATCTAGAAGTAGGGATGTTTCACTGAAGTTCCCGTTTGCAAGTGCAAGACGAATGGAAATCCTTTTTTCACTACTGAGGCGTCCTGAAGAACTTCATGAGATGGACGCAGAAAACACAGGACTGAAGCACAAGCATCAGCCGGGAAGATGAAAGTGGCATGGCGCAGGCACCTTTGCGTTCCTCTGAGTTCTAAAGTACCAACATGCCAAATGTACTCCACCTGTGCGCCTGCCCTCCAGAGAGCACGTCCTCGGCAGGCAGCTGAGCACAGGACCGCAGCCATCTGAGATCAGCTCAGCGTGGAGCATTTACTCCACGCACTGTTTGAAACGCAGCCATTTCACCTAAGGCCCAGAGGTGAGCAGAGCCAGTTTAGTACCACTGACCTTGGAAATAAACAGACGGAAGGGAAGACCAGAGAGAGTCCTAAGCCTTCTTCCTTCAAGGTGTCTGTGTCCCAGAATCCTTTAAAACAAGGCTGTCTAGCTTCTGCATATCTTCCATAAGGCTATTTCTAAGATCATCACTGTTTCTCAGAAACTCCTTCAGCACTTCCTGCCTACGTGAGATCTCTTTAGGCTCCTCCGCCTGATGCATGAAGACAAAAGTCTTGCAACTCTCCTTAGGAATTCTGCTTTCTACTTAATTTGCTTGACTTATACTCGGGTAACCTCCTGTCTCACACTGACACTCATCTTGCCCACCTTCCTCAGGGAAGTGACCGGCCCAGTCAAACATCAAGAGCTGCTCTAGTCTGGAGCATACCGCCACGGTCTCCGGGGTGGCACTGAGCTCACTGCTAAGGCATCTTCATCTGAAAATCTTGAGGCCTTATGGACCAGTGCTTTCACCTCGAAGGGTGACTATCTCGTTTCAACACCTAATCGCCTCTGTGACTTTCTTTAGATCAACCACAAAGCGACCCCAGGAACTGGTGAGGCTTCCAGGAGCAATTGCATCACATTCCTCAGCCTCCTCTGCTGTCAGTCACCAAGCGCAAAGGCCTTGGCTCCTGCTAAGCATCAACAAGCAGGCAGCCCAGCTGGCTGCCACCCCAGCTGCACAACGCGGTGTCTCCAAGTCTTGCATTTCTCTCTGCATATACCTGACACCGAGGCTAAAACTCGTGAGTGTGCATGAGCAGCAATGTAAGCCACTGTGACACAAGGTGTGGGACGGGGACACCCAGGCCACAGTGGAAGGAGAACTGTGACGACTGAAGCCTGCAGGCAGCCCCACCAGCAGCAGGCAGTGCCCGCCCTCACCCAGCTCTTGTCTCCCCACAGTGCAGGTGTGCACCCAGCCCGGAAGCATCGGGTCTCACTACGGGCTTTCACTTCCTTCCCGTACGGGCATGTTCAGATGCCGTGGTGAGGGGCCGGGGCCGGGGCAGGGGCCGGAGTAGTGGGAGAGTGCATGCCTAGAATGCACGAGGCCCTGGGTTCGATTTCATGAACCGACAGACAGACAGAGGGACGCAGTCATGAGGAATCTAAGGCAGATGTTGCCTATGTGCTTTGCCTTAATTCTACAAGATAGCATTTAGAAGGTTCTGAAAGTTATTCAACCACAACAGGAAGCTGGGAGTGTGTTCCCCGGGTAAATTCCAGGACGCTGGTAATCTCGTGCAAACCCCTCCCTCTGAAAAAGCATCAGCTGCTTCCAAATACTCAGAGGGAAGTGGAGAGCACACACGGGAATGATCGTCCTTTCACGAGTCACCTCAAGTACAGCTGCAGAAGGAAAGTGGATGGGTCGCCGTCCACAAAGGGACGTGCAGTGTGTGCAGGGAGGGACCTTCTTCGCCACCCGCTGCCACACGGGAGCCAGCCCAGAGCCAGCCTCTTAACAGGGGGTCTCAGGAAACGAGCAACTCTGCACTGCGATTCCATGAACATGAGCGTCTTCTCCTCAAGTGCAGGTGTCCAAGTCCTCTGCCCCACGCACGTCACCCAGCTAAGGCAGGTGTGGAGGGGCACAGCTCCAGTCAGTACCTGCTTGTGACCATAAGGACCGTCTTCCTGCTCCCAGGAACCACACAGTGGTATTGGTACGTCTCGCCCTCTAGCTTCTTGATATGATTCTGAAAATGAAACAAGAGTCAAGATTTGGGACATAAGTATACATAAACTCAAGTAATATTTGTAAAATAGCTAATTATAATCATATTAGGAAAAGGTGTGTTAGAAAGAAAAAGCTGGAGTTTTACATACTGTTATATGATGTAAGCAAGAATACATTATGTTTATAAATTAGCTTCCACTGTTGCCTTAAAACAAAAATATGTATTAAATGCTTACCAAGTGATCTTCTGATAAAATACATTTTGTTCTGTAGTGACTTAAAAATTTAAAAATATCTACATTAAGGAGCATGTGAATATATGTTAATATAAGATTGATACATAAACATATCAGGGCTTCTTAAACAGGGCACAGGACAAGGACTTCGGGATGGGTCTATGAACAGCCCACTTCAGAGTGAGAATTTTGAAGTAGTGGTTCTGATGGCTTTTTCAGAGGGCAGTTCATATTTTTCCTTAGATTTCCTTGAGGGGTCTGTGATCCCTCCCTCTCAAAAGACCCAACCACTGATTTATACAGAGCACATATTACACACATGATAAAATTCCAAGCCAACTGATGTTCACTGTTTTTAAGTATCTGGTCAGATAGAATAAACATAAATTGAAAAAGAGCACTTATATATGAACTTGTATTTCTGACAAACAAGAAGCTGAGACTACTGATACAAACACAAAGAACTAGCATTTCAAAACAGCTGGCATGGTTTATTTCTAAAGACAAATACAAGCCAAAATAATGCAAATATAAAGTGTAGCACATTAAAATATTCTCTTTTTCAAGTATCTTAAAAACTATTGACTTGAATTAGTAAACACATATTAAAAACAAGTTTTTTATAACAAATGTCAATGGAAGAGAATTATTTATATCTACAATGCATGATTAAAGATCAAATAGTATATAAAAATAAAATGCAGACAGGCATGCTGAATGAATAAGACCACTGCATCTTATAACTCAGAACACACCACTAGTCTTTTTAAAGGATGACATAACCAGTGTAATCATAAGCGTGGAAAGTACACTTGATGCTATTATTTCAAGGCTTAAATACTGGGGACAGGACCCACATTTCTGAATGACATTGGTCTGTAGTCATCCTTTACAACCACACAAAGCCATGAACACGGAAGAGAACTCCCCTTAGTGAGGTCTCTTCTTTAGAATGTCTCAGAGAACAGCACAGTTTTCACAGCAATGGTCAATTGTTTCACAGCTTGCCTGTGTAAATCAGCTAAAATCGTCTGCCATCAATGCCTCAATTCTTCAGAGAAAGGAGGAATATAATATAATAATGTGCTGTAATAATTTAGTGCATTTATCATTAGCTTGAAGCTTAAATGAATCACAGTATTTACATTAGAGCTTCAAGCAGACTACTTCCTACTTTTTTTCTTGGATGCAGTTTTGCCCTGTGTGCACTTTGTCAGCGATTAGGCTATGTGCTTTGGCCCCTGACAGCTGCTCAGGTATGACTTCTCACTAGGACATACTCTGAAGCCCCTTCAGAGCCACAAACCCACTACACCCCGAAACTCAAGTTACGGTATCCAGTCCCTGATGGCAGAAGCGGACCACACTCACTAGTAATGCTCCCTTCCCAAACTCAGCTTCAGGAATGAAGCAGTACATTACGAAAGCCCTTTTAACCACTGTTTCCTTTTTCTCCATATCAATTCTAAGGAAGTAGCACAAGTTATAGAAAAGCAAAGTGTACGGTGATATTTATCACAGAATTACTACTGACAAGTAAAATAACAGAAACTAATGTCAGAAATTGAGAATAGTCAAATATACCATAGGAAGTTACTTCAACAAGTGATAATGCAAGAGTTAAAATGCAAATGAAACATTTCTATACATGGAAAACTATGTTTAAACAGAAAAAGCAAAGGATATCATTTTATATCTAATATGATCATAAGACTCTAAACCAAAATAAATATTAAATAAAACTAGGTACATGTACATAAATATACATGTATATACATATGTACAGTGTAACAGTAATTATCCAAAGAGAGGACAAACAGATTATGTCCTAAGAAAACATAGCATATGATTCAGGAATTTTTAAAGTGAAATAGTAGAGAATGTGGAGGAGTACTTGGAAAGGAAAAAAATGGGGACGAATAACTCTTCAGATTCAGCATTTGAAATGTAGCAATATTACAACATGAGTTAGAATGCTATCAATTAATACTCTAGTACTCTGAGATATTTATACATTTAGCTATATTTGGTCTCCTCAGGAAAGAAATTTTTTTGTTATGTAGAAGAGCCTAATCAATATGTATTTCTTACCCAACTAACGGGGCTGAGCGAGCAAGATGAGCAACAGGTGACACAACCTACATTCCTCATCAGTGCCCACACTTGCACATTCTACTCTTCCAGTAATTATAACAGTATATTAAAAGTTTAAAGGGTTGTCTGATACATTCATAAAAATGAACAAAGCAGACAATATGACTATGTCTAGCTAAGGTAAGTTTCTCCAAGTTTTGTATTTACTGACATACAATTATAAAAAGAGAAATCACAAGACAAAGTAACACAAGGAGCTAAAAACAATAGGCAAACAATTAGAAAAAAATCTCAAGTTATAGGTAGGATGTGTCCAAGAAAACTAAAAATTACAACTTTTGCCCAAGAATCTTTGGAAGGACAATTATTGGTGACACTGTTAACAGTGGCACTGTAAGATGCATCTTGAATTGTTATTGTGCTTGATTCTCACAGAAAACTGTACAACTTGTGGTGATTTTGCCCTCTCTCAAAAATCTAGGTACAAGAAAAGCTTCCTAGCTACTTTTATTATTTACAGGATTTGCTATACTTGGTCCCATAAGCACAGAAGTCTTGTTCTGTTTTGATTACCTGGGAGAGGAACTGGATAGGGCTTGAACCCAGGACCTTGTGGATCCTAGGCAATGCCCCGCCTCTGAGCTATATCCCATCCCAAGGACAGAAACCACTTCTTTATATCCATTCAGTGCAGTCTGGTATTTGGATGCCTTTTTTTAAAGGCTTGTTTTAAATGCAAGTCACTCAATTATTTTGATAACTACACTTTATTTTCTTTTGTTTTGTTTTGTTTTGTTTTTGTTTCGAGGTACGGTCTCACTCTGGCTCAGGCTGACCTGAAATTAACTATGTAGTCTCAGAGTGGCATCGAACTCACAGCGCTCCTCCTACCTCTGCCTCCCGAGTGCTGGGATTAAAGGCAGGCGCCACCACGCCTGGCTTGATAACTACACTTTAAAAATATTAACCCAACAAAACAGCCATGATCATCCCAATGAATTCACTGTCTTTAAATATACAAGACAATGCAAATCAAGTCAGTGCTTTGGCTCTAATTTTAGGGAGAGCGTAAAAGTTGTGAATTAAGATACTGTTAAATCATCAAATAAAGTATTTCCATTTTCTAAGAAGAAATTAAAATACAACTCATTGTGAAAATTAACTATGGGGATACTAAATTCAAAATGGTAATTGGTAATTATTTTTGTTCTCATTATAGCTGATTCGAAAGGATAAAAACCATAATTGGTTTTAAAACAAAAAAGGTATTGTACCTTCAATTGCCACATCAATAATTCACCTGATCACATGCTCTGCCTCTATTTATAGTAAGGAAAGCCAGCTATTGTGAAGCTAGCACAACCAAAAGGGAGGCTCAATGCTGGAAAAGCACTGATGTTACAGACCAGAAATGTATGTAGCATAATAATAAAATCACTGCTATTTACTTAGCAACTGTACTCAAGGTTAAGCAAGAAAAGACAAGGAAATTTCTAAGTGCTGGAGTTCAAATGGTGGAGTGCTTGTCTCGCTGCCTCGCACGCATGAAGCCCTGGATTTCATCCCCAGCACCACGTAAACCAGGTGGCAGGATACGCCTGTAATCCCAGCACTTCAGAGGTGGAGACAAGACAACTGGGAGTTCAAGGTCGGTCATCCTCAGCTACATAGTGAGTTATAGGCCAACCTGGCCTACAGAGACCCTTTCTTTTTTTTTTTTTTTTTTTTTTTTTTTTGGGTTTTTCGAGGTAGGGTCTCACTCTAGCCCAGGCTGACCTGGAATTCACTATGGCGTCTCAGGGTGGCCTCGAACTCACAACGATCCTCCTACCTCTGCCTCCCGAGTGCTGGGATTAAAGGCGTGCACCACCACGCCCGGCTCAGAGACCCTTTCAAAAGAGAGAAAAGAAAGGAAGAAAGGCCAAGGATAGAGGGTGGGATAAGTTTTTCTCCAAATCATATGCTAGCTCTCACCTCAGGTCTAAGGACAGACAGGGCCTGACGTATCAGTAATTAACACAGATGCACAAGATTAATAGTCCCATAACTTGAGTAAATTTGGAGGGGATGTGTTGAGTAGAAATCTATGTAATTCTCTTGTCAAAATTCTCAAGCGTAAGATATTCACTACATTGGACATTAGTGACTTTCTCAACTTTACTTGAAATATACATGAATATTCCATAACAAAATTAAAATTTCCAAAATCACAGTAAAAGCATCTTCTCTGAGTCTAATATCCTTTCATCTACTAAATGGAGAAGCACTGATGTCCTGCACCCTGAATCGTTCATCCCCGTGACCCCAAGTATGGAATTATCAGACGCTACCATTTTCATTTGTGGTCAAGCCACTACTACGACAAGTTCAAGTGAGAGTTACAAAGAAATGTTCATTAAAATCAACTCTCAGTCTATGCCACACACAGTCAGTTAATACCACAGCTGGTTTGAGTTTTAAGGATGAAATCAAGCAGTATAGGAAACATTTACTCTTGTATTTCCAGTTCTTGCTGTGCAGGCAGAAAAAGAAAGAAAATAAAGTTAGAAGCATGCAAAAATGGTAAAATGTAATTATACACAATAAAAACCAAAGGCTAAGAATAATTTCGAGTCATCTTTATCAATAAAGTCAAGGTAGGAAAATATTAATAAATTTCTACTAGGGGAAAACCAGTCATGGGGAAATAGCAACTTTCATATGTACACATTTAAGTATAATAAAGATAAACACAAATATGCATTGTAGTCTTTAATGTTTAGCAATATTATAACAGAATATTGTCTTTTCCCCTCTCCTCTGGTTCTGTTTACCAGAATAAATCTAGATTTCAGAAATAGTGAAAATAAGCTAATATGGCTGGAAGCAGAGGAGCAGTGAAGGTCTCAGAATTAGCTACAAGGCTGACATCGGAACGAGCCCCACTAACTAGCCGGCCAGTGCAGAGATGAGCCACAACTTCAACTTCCGCCTCCTCTGCACAGAAAAGACTTCACTCCTAGGCAGGAAAACTTCCCAGTGACTTTGGTTTTGCATGTCACTTACGCTTTCGCTAAAATACAAAACATGACTTAACTCTCCTAGAGAAACCACCCACAACCCTTCAAAGAAGGCCATAATCACGAGCCTTAAGAACCACTCATGAGCCCAGCGTGGTGGCGCATGCCTTTCATCCCAGCACTGGGGAGGCAGAGGTGGGAGGATCACGGTGAGTTCAAGGCCACCCTGAGACTACATCGTGACTTTCAGGTCAGCCTGGGCTACTGTGAAACCCTACCTCAAAACACCGAAAGAAAAAAAAAAGAACCACTCATGATTGGCCCTAGCAATCAACCTTCCCTCCTGACCTTGAAGAACAGAGTTTACCTCAAATAAGTCATAGCCCTCGGATTCCTGCCTGTCGTATGGGCGAATGATGCCGTCTTCGTGGATCAGGCGAGGCGGACGGAGGCTACACACTTCCTCGGTTGATTCTGCCACCCTGAGTACGGCAGCAGAAGAGGAAGAAAATGTGAGGATCTTCAAAACCAAGCAAACGTGTATGCTGATTAATTCATAACATCTAATTACAATTAGTCACTTCAAATAATTTGTCCAAAGTAAGGCACAAAGTCTGACTCCAAACCTCCACCCTTTTCTTAAAGAAAAGCCACACAGAAAACAGAATCTAGGTCACTGCCTTTTCTACCTTGACAACTAGCAGTGCCCAGGGTGGGGACAAATGATTACGGGAATAAAAGGAAATGAGCCATAGGCACCTTTCTGTTCGCATTTCTAGTGGTTCTACCTTGTAAAGCATCCACAACTTCCCACGGGACTCGGGAGCGCTAACAGCAAAGCACTCAGGCCACGTGTATTCCGAGCAACAGCTCCGCCCCCAGCACAGCGGCACCTACCTCTGAATGCCGTGGAACGTGCTACTGGCCATGTCGATGATCCCGCCAGTCGGACGAGCCACTGCGCCCACAAGCCCCATTCCAATCCCTTTAAAGAAGCCAGCAGCTCCCTCCTTTCTGGCACCTTTAGAAAACCAAAGACAATGGTAAGCGAGTCTGAACTCAACACAAGCCCAAGTGCTTGCTGTCTAAGGAGGTGAATTTTTATCTTAAATTCAATTGTAACATCATGGTTCTCAGTGTGCTAAATGCAAACTCCAGGACCTCACCCCACCTACTGAATCAGAAGCTATGGGTATGAGGCCACAGCCTGCGTTTTCATAGGCACTCCAGGTAATCCAGGTCTGAGAAACACTGGTCTAGGGTTTCATGGGTACTTGGGCCTAAAAGTCTAAGAACTGACCAGAAAACTCACTATCTTATGACAACCACTGAGGTCTTTAAAAATAAATTAACTTTACTGAAAAACTGTTGACAGATCATAAAATTTACCCATTTTGTTTATAACAAATGTAATTTTTAGTATCTTCAGAGACATACAAACAGCATCATAATCAATTTTAGAAAACGTGCATGATCTATGAAAGACATCTTGTGTCCATCATTAATGATTCTGCTCACCTGACCCTACCCAGTTCACCTACCCTCCTTTCTGTTCCCTTTCAGACAATCGCCTAGAAAGGCTTCCATGGTCTTGTCTGCTGTGGACCTTTTATACACATAGAGCCACTCAGTGAGAGATCTATTGGGACTGGACCTTTGGGTTTTTGTTTGTTTGTTTTTTCAAGGTAGGGTCTTACTCTAGCCCAGTCTGACCTGGAATTCACTATGAAATCTCAGGCTGGCCTCAAGTTCACAGTGATCCTCCTACCTCAGTCTCCTACATGCTGGGATTAAAGGCGTGCACCACCATGCCCAGCAAAGCAAGAAAAAGAATGGGTGTGCCAGGGCCTCTAGCTGCTGCAAACAAACTCCAGATGCACGTGCCACTTTGTGCGCTGGCTTTACATGGGCACTGGGGAAGTGAACTCAGATCTTTAGGCTTTACAGGCAAGCGCCTAAACTGCTAAGCCATTTCTCCAGCCCAAGGGACTGGACCTTTTAAAATTAGTATCATGTTTTCAAAGTTCTTCCATCTTGTGACATGTGGTACTACTAGTTTATCTCTTCCTTATGACTATGTAACATCCCCTTGTAGGACTGCTCACATAGCTTACTGTTCATGCACCAGGTGACGGACAGTTAGAAGTTTTCCATTACTACAGTGAATGACAAGGCTATGAACACTCATATGAGCTACACGAATACCTGTTTTCAATGTTTCAGACTACCACCTGCACACAGAATTGCTGAGCCATATGGGAGCTGCATGTTTAACCTTGCGGGCAGAGCCAGCATCTTCTCGTCCATGTGGCTGCACTTATTTCCTTCTGCACTCTACAGTTTTGCTCTTACGTTTAGGTACGTAATCCATTTTGAGCTAATTGTTACAGACAGGGAAGGTGGGGGCTCAATGTCATTCTGCACATGCAGCTTTCCCGGAGGCTCAGAACCATCTGCTGAAAGACGATTCTTTGCCTCTGGATTTACCTTGACATCCTTCACAAAGACCCACTACCGTGCTACCAAGAAAGGGTTACTATGGGATTCCCAGTGGTGCCCCACTGATCTGCATGTCTGTCTTCATGCCAGCGTCAGTGTGTCTTAGACTTCTTTAGCTTTACACTGTAATATGTTTTAAAGGGTTGGGAAATTTAAGTCCTCCAGCATTGTCTTGCCTTTGGAGGTTGCTTCTGCTATTTTAGGTCTCTTAAAATTACATGTAAATCTTAGATTCAGCTTGTCAGTTTCTGCAAAGAAGTCAGCTGGGTTTTGACAGGGACTGCACTGAAAAGCATATGCCTTTTCATGTGATTAGAAAATACAATAACCCAAGTCAACTGCTACTGCAGCCAGTTTTCTGATGGCCTTCATGACAACAGCATCCCTGTCTGCCATCTGAAGGAAACACAAAGGACTGCACATGCGACAGCACAGGCAACCCCCTCAACCAAATGCTGGTAGCAGCAACACCTAGTGTGCTACCACGCATCCACTATGCACCCTGCTAGGACAGCAATGTCCTCAACCTACCTTCCATAGGCTTCGTTATGATTCCCGTCACCCCGCCAACAACTCCCTGAAAGAGAAAGCACCCATGAAGTCTGCGATGGACACAAGAGGCTTAGTATCAAGCCAACCACTAGGTGTCTCCATAAGCACACTAGAGATGTTTTAAAAGACTTACTGACAGCATGACCCGCATGCAATAATTTTACAAATACTAAACCATAAAGGATTTGCGGGAGGCAGGGCAGAAAAGCAGGTGACAATCCTCTCTCAGCTCCGTGTAAAACAGCTGCACTCAGCAGGAGACGTACTCTTAAGAAGCCCTTTCCTCCTCGGGCCAGACTGTCTCCAAAGTCTTTGGGCTGCCGACCCATCTCTTCTCTTCTCTTCTGCTGGTACTCCTTGTCCATCGTAATGGCCGCCAGACCTTTCCCGACAGAGCCAGTGATTCGAGACACGACGCCTGCTGCGCCACCTGCAAAGTCAGTCACACGGGTCCTTCAGGAAGCATACTCACAGCATGCAAACACGCTAACCAGTACTTAAAATTCCTTTGCATGCACAAGAGTGCACAAATGTACATTTTGGCATCTATCAAGAAGAGTCAAAGAACTACTTCAAGAACATTCATTAACTATACAAAGACATGTTAAAAACCTGGAGGCCACCACTGAATTACTTTCCATGTAAAACAAGGAAGCAATGTGTTTTCAGAAATATTAGGGGGCCTAGAGGGATGGCTTAGCGGTTAAGGTGCTTGCCTGCAAAGTCAAAGGACCCAGGTTCGATTCCCCGGGACCCACGTTAGCCAGATGCACAAGGGGGCACATGCATCTGGAGTTCGTCTACAGTGGCTGAAGGCCCTGGCATGCCCATTCTGTGTCTGTCTCTCTTTCTTTCCCTCTTTCTCTGTCAAATAAATAAATAAATAGAATATTAGGGGGTTGGAGAAGTGACTTAGTGGTTAAGGCACTTGCCAGAAAAGTCGAAGGACCCAGGTTCCATTCCCCAGTACCCACATAAGCCAGATGCACATAGTGGCATATGTGTCTGAAGTTTGTTTGCAATGAATGGCTCAAGGCCCTGGTGTGCCAATTTTCTCTCCCCCTCTCTCAAGTAATAAACAAATAAAAAGATTATTAGGAAAGTAAACCTCTATGATATATCATCACTTGTTTTCATACACAATCCTTCTATACATGTATGTAAGTGATACACACCTACTGTGTGTCCAAAGAGACTTCTTACTCCAATCACCAGTCCTTCTGCAAATTCTTCAGGACCTTGAACAGCACCCTAATGCCAAAAAAAAAAAAAAAAAAAAAAAAAAAGGTTATCACTTAAATCCTAGTAGATTTAAGGCTTTTAATATGTCTCAGAGTGTCCATGAGGACGAAGAATGCACACAAATCTGTAGGCTAGGAGGGAAGGAAACAGAAGTGGGAGTTTGATAAGAGCTCCAGTATGCAGCGCGGTCATTGCTGATGGCTCATGACTCCTTCCCCAGCAGGAGAAGACCTCTGACAGTCTTTAATCTCCCTGGCACCCCAAATACTCTCAAAGCCACATTAAATCCTGGAAAACACTCACATACTTTATTGCCCACACAAGCACTAGAAGTCCTCCTCTGATAGTAAAACAAATTTCAGTGTCATCTCAAGTGCTTTTAAATAAAAATACAGAAATCAGTCATTATTTACATATTATTCACCTCCTATATAAACCTAAAATAAAAATTATTATTTGTCACTATGGTGGTTTATTCAGGTGTCCCCCATAAACTTAGGTGTTCTGAGTGCTATATTCCCAGCTGATGGAGATTTGGGAATTAATGCCTCATGGAGGGAGTGTATTGTTGGGGGCAGGCTTATGGGTGTTATAGCCAGTTTCCCCATGCCAGTGTTTGGCACACTCTCCTGTTGCTATGGTCCACCTTATGTAGGCCAGGGGGTGATGTCCACCCTCTTCTCATGTTGTTTTCCCTGCCATCGTGGAGCTTCCCCTCGAGCCTGTAAGCCAAAATAAATCTCTTTCTTCTCACAAGCTGCTCTTGGTTGGGTGATTTCTACCAGCAATGCAAAACTGACTGCAACATCACTAAAAGTAAAACACTTGCTTTATATATCTATCTTAAATTAAGAAAGAAGTTAGTACCTGGAAAGGCTCATAGAACAGTGCTTCGACTCCTTCAGACAGACCTCTAACCAACCCAAATGGGTTGCCAAGCACATCTAAGCCCAATACAAGGACATACATCTGTTTCAAGAACTGAAAAAGAAAAAAAAAAAAGTAAGTTAAGTCTTTTACAAAACTGCTGAAAGAAACAACATCACGAGGCAATGGGCTAGATGATGTGGGTTTGTAAAGGAAAGTGTGAAAGGCGACCAGCAAACAAGCCCTCTATGACCTAACCTCCACTGTGTGCCAGGACCTTCCAAATCAAGGTAGCACTAAGTCTGTGAAACGTTCTGGCATTTAGCAGAAGAGTGACCTCAAACACATCACAGGTCTTAGCCCTGGCCTCCTCATCTATAAAACACAGGTCCCATCGACCTTGCATGGAAGAGTACGCATATTAAATAAATATACGATTCAGAACTCATTAGGTGTTTTTATTATTACCCTATCATCACTAATAAATTAGACAGGGAGTAATTAGTAACTTTGACCAAAAAAGGGGGGGGGGTTGTCCCTGTTTGGACAAAGAGTATTTAATAGTATGTACTTTAAAATGCTTAAAGTACATAAAAGATGGTAAACTATAGAAACAGAAATTAATCACTGTTGAACACCACTAAGTAACACTGGGCCTGTTGGCACTCGCCTATAATCCCAGCACTTGGAAGGTGGAGGAAGGATCAGGAATTCACACACGGTTTTGGCTATCAAGCAAGTCTGAGGATAGCTTGTCCCATGTGAGACTTGTCTTCAGAAAGCAAACAACAACAAAAAAGAAATCGACTGCACAATGAGATTACAAACTGAGGTAACTTACTTAAACTTTTCCATGCAAGACACCATCTCTGTTTTGTTGTGATGTTTTATAAAATATATTCCAGATAGGAATATACTGTGATAGGAATTACCTGTTCGCTGTAATGCCTAACAACACTCCACATGAGCTGATCGCGCCTGTAAAACTGATAGCGAATTTCATAATAAGCAAGCCTGGGAGGAAAACAAAGAAAAGATTTAAGATACTAAGATTATATTCTGAATCAACAGAGACTTAAAATTTCAGTACTAGCTAATTCTAATAGTTACTTTCCCAACAATTAACTCTGCAGTCTGCTACATATATAGTTGCCTTGAAAATAGTATTCTCATTTAGTATTCTCACAGATACATGAAGAGTAAAACAGTTGTAAAACATGAGCCGCAGGACTACAGAGTAGGGCCAAGTGTAAAACATTTGCCCAGCACAGATGAGGCCCTGGCTGTGGCCCTAGCACTAGGCACACGCACAAAAGCCAACCACACTCCCAAGACAAGGTAAGATATTTAAGGTTTTTTTTTCTTTTTGCTTCCATCTTTAAATTTGTTCTTTTCTTCTTTATGCAACTATGAAATACTTAAAACATTTTGTATTCAACTTTTCAATTCAACATTATGGATTAAGTATTTTATCTTTTTACTCAAACTTCCATGAAGCCATTTGAATGGGTGTACAACATTCCATCACGTGGGAGAGTCATAGAGGAGAAGTCTTTGTCTCAGGCATGTCCACTGCTTGCTATAATAATTGGCACTATCATGCACATTAAATGTAGCTTCTTGATTGCATGGCAAGGTTGGTTTTTGGACTGATTTACACCACCGCCCCCCCCCCCCCCACACACACACAAAGAATTACTGAATGAAAGGCAACAAAAACACTTGGGTTTGATATAAACATACAGCTTTCCATTCATACCAGCCATATTTTAAAAAGTGCTCATTTCTTATACTCATCACTCTCTATAGGAGGACTATTCATAATTTAAAATGCTTGCTTTGATTTATATATATTCCTTGGTAAATAATAAAGTTGAGCATTTTAATATGTACCAGCCATTTTTTAGTTTTCCTTTTTGTCAGTTATCTGAGATATTGCCACTGGAATCTTCAGGCTTTTCTTATTATTGATGGTTAATGTCGATTTCCCTATCATGTTTGTTACTAATTTCCTCTGGTTTTTAGTTGTTCCCACTAAATATACTATGAGGTGCATTAGGTTCTGTGTTGGTTTTGTCCTGTTTCCAGTGCTGGGATCAAACCCAGAACCCCATACACCCACCAAGTGCTCTTCCCCTGAGCTACAAACTCAGCCCGAGAGTTGTAACTTTATGCAGCCAAGTCTATCCTGTATTTCCCGCCAGGGCTTATCACATTGCTTTTAAACTCAGTAAGACTTTCTATTCAGAGATCTGATAATAACTTCTTTAAGTCTTTCAATTTGAATTTATATTTTAGTCTCCATTTCCTCCTTAACATAGTAGTATACATGTGAAGTGAAAATAATATAAAAGACATTTTTGCTGCTGAGCATCCACATTTAAAAGGACAATATGTCAATTGGCACACAAGTAGTGTACCAAGCAAAATAATGGGGAAGTGCTCATTTTTATCCAATCACTTATGGACACAATTACACTACAACTATACCAATACCTATCAAATGACAACATGACAATTGTGGCAGCAATCAGACCACTTCTACAGGACTTCCAGCTTCCACAGCTCAACCACATATTCTAATAGCATTTTTTGCTGAACATTCAATTCAACTAATAGTTAATAAAGTGTGTATGTCTGGCATACATAAATATTCTCATGGTAAATACTGCAGGAATTCTCATTTTTATATCTTGATATATGACTACATGTAAACCCCTACCTATTTCTAAATATAACTCAGTAGTAAACATGACCAAGTCATAATCTACCACATTAGAATACTTAGTGCTTGTTCTGTATTCACATAAATAACCAAAGAAAGGAGGACTCTCCTCACTGTCAAGAGCAAAGTAGGCATACTCTGTGACGGCAGCCAGGGCAGACTGGACCGTGCAAGCAGGAGGAGTTATCTATCTGTTTCCTAAGCTAATAGGGCACAAATGGAGAGAAGACACATCAGCATGGGTGCAATGTGTCCCAGCATGCTCTAACGAAGTCTTACTTGAATATGAGGTCATCCACGTCGGTCAGAGTAGCACCTATGCTCTTCAACAACAGGTTGACAGAATGAATTGCAACCATTTCCTGTTTCTCTTTGTCTGATTCATCACCTCCAGAACCCAAAGACAGACTCAAATGCAACTGAAAAAAAAAATCACATTCAATAAATGAAAGCTCAAATAAGAACTTACAAACAGAGACCAGATCTACTAAGGCAACCAATGTACGAGTTCATTAGTGCCCTAGTATAACATTACACAGAACAACCCATTGCTCATTGTTTTATGATAAAATATAGATCAGTCTGATCCAAAAATGGGGTTCTATTTTCATTCCAAGTATATAAATGCCACTGTGTTCATATGGAGGAGACTAATACCTTTTACAAATATGCAATAACCACTTAAAAGGAAAAATATGTCAACTTGCACTCAAGTAGTCCACCAAGCAAAATAATGGAGAAGTGCCTATTTTTATCCAATCACTTATGGACACAATTATGCTATAACTATACCAATAACTATCAAATGACAACATGACAATTGTGGCAGCAATCAGACCACTGTCCAGGAAACTTCTAAAGGGCTTCCAGCTTCCACAGACCTTCCCACTCAAAGCTCAACCCCGAGACTGAGTCGTGGTGTTTTGTGCAGGATGAACATTGGTGCAACGATGAAAGGAGATGTCAGCAGAGGGTAATTCAACATGTGTTCACAGGGCACGCCGCTCTCTTGTCTCATTCTAGTAGTTCCAAGGCACTTTTCCTAACGAACACAGAGCTCAGGTAGAGTGGACATGGGGTGAGGCCAGAAAAACCTGATTCTTACTCTTCTCTAATGTGGACTTGTACTCATGTGTGGTTGGGAATGCTGGGATGAGGAAACGTAAGCTCAGGAGGATAGCGTTCCTGCTTCCCTAGGGGACTAAAGAAAGAACTGGTTCATAATGGGCAGTGCTCAACTTCTGGGTACAAAATCTCCATAGTGCCCAGGACCATGAGTGGGCAAATCACCAGTATCTAATCACCACATGTCTATAAACACCATGAAATCATCTTAGGCCTCCATGCCAAGGCTGAAGTAGACTTTCAGTAAATCTTAGTTGAAGGAAATGTTTAATTCTGTAAGAAACTCATTCTCAGAACTAGAAGGAAAATGTATATAATTTACCATATAAAGCAGTATCAATTTTAAACTTGATACTATACAAATAAGGTATCACCAAATATATCAATTTGAAAATAATAATTCTATTTTATAAGTCCTCTTCTTTAGCTGAGTAGATTGCTGAATATAAATGAAACTACCATGTTGTAAACAGTTCCCAAGAAGGTAAAGGATCATCAGTATTGTAAATAGTACTGAATTGTAAATCGCCCACTATTACACAAGTTTAGAGCATCTTGGTTGACGACATTAGTAAATTTCCTAGGCAGTCACCTTCCCCTGTTGAAGCTAAAATGAACTACCAGAGAGGGAAAAGGGAATGGGTACGTAAAGTACAAAATCAGGGAAGTAAAAACGACCCAATTTTCCACTCCCTTAGTTACTATCAAATGTGGGGAGGGGCAGGGGGAGGGGGAGAAGCCCATGCACCGGGTAGCCCCGACTTCAGCGTTTTCAGACTCTGGCGAGGCCGTTTCAGCAATGTTCAGAGGGCAGAGCTGTTACAGAGTGACACCAGTGAGCACATCTACGCTTAATTAAGAAATCCCTTTGTCAGCTTCTTCCTGGAGTGAAAGGGTTATTAATTCAAGACTACAGAGCATGCTCTGATGCGTTCATTCTCTGTGGGAATTATGGCTGTGCATGTTTCAGAGAGCTATCTTAATTATTGCCATTAATCAAACAAAATTCCCACCAAACATTCCATGCAATGGTTACACTAATTTTTAAAATATAATCATCGTAACAAACCTTAACAGGAGAAATATGAAAATGTTCAAAGAAACTAAGCGTGGACATGTCAGTCATGGATGTCTCCATTAATTCTGTGTTGAGAGCATCAATATCTTGTTGGATTAACTTCACCTGAAAAAAAATCCCACATATATCAAGCATTAATTTTTTTTCTCTACACAACCATTAGCTCAAAATGGCTGACTCAGTATTTTTTTTTAATTTTTATTACCCGCTTTTTGTCAGCTTCAGGGTCAGTTGTTGGGGTAAACAGTGCCAAAACAGCTCCAAGAAACCCCTGATCAACTTTTAAGGCCATTTCCTGAATGAGAACCATAAAGTACCTATGGAAAAAAGTAACATGGGAAAAGAGTTTCCATCGAAACTGATAATTTTTGATGTTAAAACTTTAATTTTATTCAGAAGCCACAGTAGGTTACTTCTTCATGTCTTAAGATCACATTACTAAGACCACCGTCTGCTTGGTGGGAAGCACTTTCACTGTGGTGGGAGCTTCACGTGAGGAAGTGCTGCCGTGTCGGCACTACAAGTCCCCACGCCTACAGTGACTATGTCACCACAGAGGCCATGCATTACGCGATGTGTCTGTCATGTGTCATCTGAGTTTCAAAGTTCACAGCAGTTGCTCTAAAGAACACAGCTCATAAATACAGGCTTCATCTATATTTCACCATCTTATGTTTTAACTGGAATTACAAAGTGAAGGGTAAAGGAATTCTATAGTTCAAAACATGTACAGACTATTCTTACAGTAACTATAAAAATTAATAGATCAATATGTTCAGTGGGAAAATAATTTTTATGCAGGTCACTTTCAAAAAAATAAAATGGGGCTGGAGAGATGGCTTAGTGGTTAAAGCGCTTGCCTGCAAAGCCGAAGGACCCAGGTTCAATTCCCCAGGAGCCATGTAAGCCAGATGCACAAGGTGGCACATGTGCCTGGAATTCATTTGCAGTAGCTAGAGGCCCTGGTACACTCATCCATTCATTCTCTCTATCTTTCTGTCTCTCTCTCTAAATTAGTAAAAAAATAAATAAGTAAATATTTTTTTAAATAAAGTATATTTTCAAAATTTTACTTTCAGCCGGGTGTGGTGGCGCATGTCTTTAATCCCAGCACTTGGGAGGCAGAAGTAGGAAGATTGCCATGAGTTCAAGGCCACCCTGAGCTGACATAGTGAATTCCAGGTCAGCCTGAACTAGAGTGAGACCCTATCTCGAAAAACAAAAACAAAAACAACTACAACAAAAATTTACTTTCCTTTGTATAAACAGTGGGAATATTTACTTACTTGAACTGTAAGACTTTACTGTATTCATTAAATCTCGTGATCACACTTATATCAATGAAAGGTTTGGGCTCTAAAGAAAAGAATAAAGTTAAGAAGTCAAGCCTTATACCAAGTCAAACAAATACCGCCAAACATGTCCAAATAAGGTATATCTATATTTCTTTTATTTTTTACCTGAATCCAAAGCAATAGATTTTGGAGGGGCCACAGGATGAAAGACAACAGGGAACATTGTGCCCGGTAACTGATTATCTACCTGGAGGGAAAAAAATGCAATGGGTTTGAAACAAGCCTGACTTCAGCTTTTGGCCTCCATGCTGATAGCACTCTTGCCAACATGGTGAACGTCCGTAAAACGTGCCGGACTTTCTGCAAGAAGTGCAATGAGCACCAGCCCCCCAAAGTGGCCCAGTACAAGAGGGAAAGGACTCTGTGCCCAGGAGAAGCAGCGTTAGGACAGGAAGCAGAGCGGCGACGCGGGCAGACAAAGTCTACATTCTGGAAAAATGCTAAAATGACAAGAAGACTGCTGAGGCTGGAGTGTGCAGAGTCCAACAGTAGATCCAAGAGAGTGCCGGCTATCGAGAGAGGCACGCACTCTGAAACGGGAAGACAAAAAAGAGAAAGGGCAAAGTGATCCAGTTTTAAGCCAACTTTGCTACAAAGACAATAAAATGAGATTATATTCACTCGGGGAAAAAAAAGTGCTACTTTCATAAAGAAGTAGTTTCTATGGAGACGATGCCCCTGAAGCTGCACACGAGACATGCAAGGACTTTCCAGGCCAGGTGGCCATGCTTCGTTGCAAGCACAAACGGATCCCTCACAACCGCACCGACACCTGCAGCACGTCAAGTCCAATGCACAGACTTATATATCCTGAGAGATGTGGGATCCATGGTTTATATAAAACGTAAGTAGACCATGGATATGAAATTAGAGGGTAGGTGAAGAGAATAAAACGTCCTAAATAATACTTGATGTACAGGGAGGAGGGGAATGAATGGGGGGCAGAGGCAAATAACCCAAAACAAGCTTCAATTAGGCCCTACCGTTTTCCATATTAGAATGACAATGGAAAATCTTAGTTGGGAATCTCAAGGCAAACCGGAAGGAATATTTAAAAATAACATAATTTCAGTGTAAGAGAACACCCTTAGCAGGCTAATGGGTCAAACAGTAATCTCAATAGTGACAAGGACCTTGGAACTGGTTTATAAGATGTTGAATCCATAAGATATATGTGAGAAAATGAAGATATATAAACAAAAAGAAAAGATACTTTTTTTTAAATTGGACTACTGGGGATTGAACCTAGACACCCAAGCATGTTCCACACATACCACCTGAGCTAGATGCCAGTTTCATGCCTAGTATCCCAAAGACACCGACTAATGTAAGCCACAGTCTTATAAAAACCCAAAGAAAGGAAGAGAAGAAAGTGGAAAGCAGGAAGGGAAAGAAGGAGGGAGGGAGGGGAAATTTCATTTCTGATTTTCCCAAAGTAGTCAAAATCTCTATTAAGGAGACTACTGTTACCTGAAGCCAGTACAGTCTGGCCCTTAGACTTCTCTGATGAGGAGACTGCTTAAATTCGATCTGAATTCCTGACAGAAAATCTCGTCTAATAGGGCACCGAATGGGAAGGCGCATTTCCATTGGATCTTTATCAAAATTGACCTGGGGGGGGGGGGGAAGGGGAACGACACAAAAAACAGTATAGCTGTGAGAGGTTTAGGCTTTTGTTGTTGTTTGTTTTTTGTGATGAGTTTCCAACTGCACAGCAGTACCCCACTTAAAATATCTGTTTACTCAGGACACTGAAAGAAAGAATATGATCATTATGGATTAATAAAGAGCTATCTTTTTTGTTTTCTTTTTTCCTTTTTACTTTGGAGACAGGGTCTGTAACAGAGGATGGCCTAAAACTCATGGCAATCCTCCTGCCTCAGCCTCCCAAGTGCTAGGATGACAAACATGAATCACCACACCTGACTAGAAGAGCAATTTTAAGATTATCTACAACAGATCTACAAAGCAGACACACTGCTTAACAGTTACTGGAAAACAGGAATTCTGAGAGCTGTACAAACTATACCTCAAATGCTTTATGTGAAAACCTTCGCAGTGACAGTCACTTCCAGATTAATTCTTAAGCAAGCTTGGTTTTATAATTAAGGCTTTGACGCCTTGCTTATATATGATGCTAATGGTATAGGATTGTCTTAAGCCCAGCTAACACAGATGGGTGCAGGTAAGGAACACTAACTGGAGACCAGTGCAGGCGCAACCCTTGGACACAGAGGCTGAGAACGGCTCAAGTGCATGACAGAGGTACAGCATGCTACCATTGCATTAAAGCTGCTGGAGCCTCTAAGAGTGCAGCCTGCAGGAGCCTGTGGTGAGCATGCCTGTAGTGGACACCTGCGCACACTCCACCACTGCAGTGATGAGCTGAGAGTTCAGCTGTATGAGCCTGTGGTGAGCGTGCCTTTAAGTGGACACCTACGCACATGCCACAACCATCCAACTACACTGATGGACTGAGGAAAGTTCATCATGAAATGCCAGGGTGTATTTACCAATATAAAGGTATTATTTGGAATACAAGAAATTATTTCAATAAGCAATTATAATTTCTCCATAAACTTACTGAAAGCAAGTTCCATAATGCTAATCAGCAAATAAAATACAGTGTAAAAATAAGGGAATCAGGCTTAAATTCTGTTTCAGAGTCTACAACTTAGTAACACTGTATTTTAAATAAAATATACTAATAATCTTCTTATAAATAATTTATTTACTTTTAAGTTTCTGCACATTGGACATTAAAATTTCACTTATTCCTACTACCCAACAATCAACAAAATATACCTAAAACACTGTAAAACATAAACCTACAAAACTCCCAACAAGTTTGGTGTACCTCGAAATTGCTGTCTAGTTTAATCCAGCCACGGTCTCGCGATGCCTGGTGTTTCTGATAAGACTGTTCCAGTAAGAGGATCTGCTTCTGACTAAAAGGCTTCCACTTCTGTTTTGGTTTCATCTCCCAAATAATACCAGAACTAAAATAATTCACACAGGAAAATGAATTAGAAAAACACACTTAATTCTGCGGCACAGTTACTGAATGAACTCTAGATTAATGCATCTTTCAATTTCCTGTGAAGACGATGTTGGATAAAAAGATTTTCAAAACAGCAAAACTTTTATCTGTTTGAAAGGTATGTTGAAGACTGGGTGCTGGAGAGACAGCTCAATCAGTGAACACTTGCTTCACGAATACAAGGACCTTAGTTCAATCCCCTGCACACACATAAAAAAGCTGGGCATGGTAAAGTGTGCTTTCAATATTGCACTGGAAAAGTCGAGATAGGTGGATCCCTGAGATTCCCTAGCCAGCCAGTCTAGTGGTCCAGTGAAAGACCCTGCCTCAAAAAAGGGGGGGAGTACATGAAGCATGACACCCAAGGCTGTCTTCTGGGCTCTGCATGCACGCATGCATGCATACATGTGGCTAGGAAAATGGCTCAGCAGGTAAGAGCGCTTGCTGCACAAGCATGGGGGCCCAAGTTTAATCCCTAGCCATACATGGCCATACCTTCCTGTAATCCCAGTACTGAGGGGGAAGAGAGAGGAGGATCACTGGAGCTCACTGACCAGCCAGTCTAATGGCAAACTCCAGGCTCAGTGAATCTGCCTCAAAGAAACAAGGTAAAAGAACAATAGCAGAGGATACCTGACATCCATCTCTGACTACTATACACGTGCACAGGGGATATATGTGTCTGCGTGCGTGCGCGCGCACACACACACAACAAAAATGTTTCAGAAAATAATTTTTTAAATGGGGTTAAGGGTGAAATATTTTTCTATCATACATTCTCACTCAAGAGTTTAATTTTTATTAAAGGGCCACCAGAAGTTTAGGTTTTGTGGGCTGAGACAAAACAGCTTTTATATAGGTACTTGAGACAGCAAGAGAGAAAACAATGTGAATAAAAATTTTAACCAATCAGGGCTGGAGAGATGGATTAGCGGTTAAGGTGCTTGCTGGCAAAGCCACAGGACACAGGTTCGATTCTCCAGTACCCATGTAAAGCCAGATACACAAGGTGGCACATGAGTCTGTAATTTGTTTGCAATAGCTGGAGGCCCTGGTGTACCCATTCTCTCTATCCGCCTCTTTCTCTCATCTCTCAAGTAAATAAATGATATTTAAAAAAATTTAACTGATAAAATGAAAATATAAAACCTATGTACAATTTAAAAAACATTAATCTACTAGTATGGAAAACATTCTTGTGGAGATGACAGGACCTATCTAGTGTTCTGTATATTCAACACCTACTGCCACACCCATCTACTGATACAAACTGTGATACACATCTTTAAAATGTCACTTCAGGGCTGGAGAAATGGCTTAGCGGTTAAGCGCTTGCCTACGAAGCCTAAGGACCCCAGTTTGAGGCTCGATTCCCCAGGACCCACGTTCACCAGATGCACAAGGGGGCGCACACATCTGGAGCTCGTTTGCAGTGACTGGAGGCCCCGGCACACCCATTCTATCTCTCTCTCTCTCTCTATTTGCCTTTCTCGCTGTCTGTCGCTCTCAAATAAATAAATAAATAAAAAATGAACAAAAAAGTTTTTTAAAAAAATGTCACTTCATGCAGACAGTACTGCCAAATGCTGACATCAATCTATGCAATATACAATTATCTAAAGGAAGTTATCTTGTAGTTATCTTATCTAGTACTTGGGAGGCATTTAGAAAACTCCACTGAGTTATGCTCTGGGGGAGGCTGTGTAGAAATGCCTCAGTTGGACAGTTCGAACTGTGACATCTGCATGAAGGTCATAAAAATGCTGCAAAACTGAAGACTGAAATCATGAGCAGGGCGTGGTGGCACACACTTTTAATCCTAGCACTTGGGAGGCAGAGGTAGGAGGATTCAATGACAGCCTGGGACTACAGAGTGAGTTCCAAATCAGTCTGGGCTAGAGTGAGACCCTACCTCCAAAAAAACCCAAAACAAAACAAAGAAAAAAGAGTAAAATTATGTCATTTACAAGAATGGATGAAACTGGAGATCATAATGTTAAGTGAAATGAGCCAGAGAATCTGGATTTAAATACGTGTGAAGGTTGAGGGGGAAGTAGGGAGAGATCAGTAGGAAGGAGTGTGAAGGAAGAGGAGGGTACTGGGGAGGTGAATATGATTAAGTGCAAAGATACATATACACACATATATGTGTATTTGTGTGTGTGAAATGTTATAATCAAACTCATTATTTTGTACACCAAATAAAAAATAAATTTAAAAAATAGAACAGGAAAACAATCTAGACAGGTGAGAAAAAAAACACATTCTGCTAGCAGACATGTGAAGGATAAAATGTTCAATATAATATACCCTCAGAGAATTGAAAATTAAAAGAATGAGCTACTGCTTCACATTCAGGAGTTTATGAAGGAGAAAGGGAGGGGTGAAAAGGCACAAAACAGGGGACTTTTTTGAAGGAATGAAATCACTCTTTATGATATCATAATGGTGGGCACACATTATTAGTTTTCAGACTCACAGAATGTACAATTCAAAGAGTGAACTTTAACGTAAAGCAGGGACTTTTCACAATACTGTTATCAGTATTAGCTCATCACCATAATATACACTAGATTACTGTAAGATGTTAATGAGAAAGGAAATCATGAAGTATTGAAATACAGAAATTCTACATTTAATTTTCCTTATATATTAAGCTTTAAAAATTTTATTTATTTTTATCTTTATTTATTTATTTTGATTTTTATAAGGTAGGGTCTCACTCTAGTCCAGGCTGACCTGGAATTCACTATGTAGTCACAGGGTGGCCTTGAACTCACAGTGATCCTCCTACCTCGGCCTCCCGAGTGCTGGGATTAAAGGCGTGTGCCACCACCCCTAGCAAGAATTATATTATTGATTTATTATTTTTAAAAAGCATTATGCTTAAGGACCCAGGTTCAATTCCCCAGTACCCACATAAGCCACATGCACAAGGGGACACATGCATCTGGAGATTGTTTGCAGTGACTAGAGGCCCTGTTGTGTCCATTCTCTCTCTAGCTGCCTCTTTCTCTCAAATAAAATATTTTTAACATAATAAATAAACAAATTTATTTTTTTAATTATGTAACTGACACACTTCGTTTTATATCTAGATGTTATTGAGTGAACCATGCCAAAAAAGTAAGCAGCTCATTTAGACAAATTTTACAAGTTTCCCTATAAAGATCAGTATGATAAACAATATAGCATATGTAATATTAAAAACGTTGATTTATATGACAAAAACTAATGTCTACCTTTAGCTTAAAAATCCTATATAAGATGAAGTATAAAATCAAGAGAATATGTTACTAATGCAAAACATAAATATTAATGATATATAATTTATAGAACTCTTAGGTGTTGGGAAAAGCATACTACATTCTTTAATTTTTCTTTCTTAAACATATAATTATCAATACATTATATGCTAGTTACATTTGCTATCTCATTAACTATCTCATTCACGAGCCTCTAAGTAATATGAATGTATACATACATGTACATGCATAGGTATATAATCTCCAAATATTTTCCTTATACAGGTATAAACAAAACCAAAGAAAAGAATTGGTCTCATAAGTTCTAAACAACAAACCACAAGAAGTTATGCACTCATCTCCTATTGCTGCCTTCATGCGATAAGGAAATCAATGCCTTTTAAAGATCTGTGACGTCCTATCTTCCTTCTCACACACCTGGTGATGCCGACGTATGAAACTTCCTGCTTGTTGTCATTGTTAACCAGGGAGAGCCCGAGACTGTGGAGAGACAAGACTGTCTCATGATCAGCCTGCTCCATTTCTTCCGCCTGCAGGGCTTTAGAGACTACAGCAACGTCATCTGTGAACAGCAGGACTCTCTGGCGTCCATCTAGGAAGGACACCCAGTGTATCTGGACATTGGCATCATAAGGAAACTGTCCACATTCATCCTGGGGAAGAGGAAGATTCTTCATTAAACCTGTGTATACCTTTCACTACTTAATGTCAAGTGC
Organism: Dipus sagitta; assembly: GCA_036346955.1. Taxonomy (NCBI): domain Eukaryota; kingdom Metazoa; phylum Chordata; class Mammalia; order Rodentia; family Dipodidae; genus Dipus; species Dipus sagitta. The sequence continues at coordinate 1,162,488 of CM070780.1, read as the reverse complement.
TGGGAAAATAACAGGGAAATATTGCAAAAGCTTTAAAAGCATGACTAAAGAGGGAAAGCTCTCAAATGGACATAATGGTATAACTTATGTTAAAACGAACTCACTATTTTTTTTCTAAGAATTTCAAAGATAAGAGAGTTTCATGTTTTGTACTGTGCTGTGATCAACCTAGTTAGTGCTCACTGGCCATGAGCAGGAGCATGAGAACTGCAAGATGACTATGTGTCTCCAAGCTAGAGAATGGAAAGGTACATTTATTTATTTAGAAAAGCGACTTCAGGCAAAACTAACTGGTCTATTTTTATGCTGTAATGACTTTGAATACAGAAATATTTTCAAAAGTCATGATACCAACTAGTCAAAATAAAATGAGCAGGATACACGAAGTGAAATGAATGCCCGGAAACCATGTTCGCCTCCCCAGGTCCCACGTAAGCGAGACACACAAGGTGACGTATGCACAAGGTTGTGTATGCACACAAGATGGCACACATGTCTGGAGTTCGATTGCAGTGCCTGGAGCCCTAGTGCACCAATTCTCCCTCCTCCCCTCCCTCCCTTGCTCTTATCTCTCATAAAAAAGGGGAAGAAGGGGGCCTGGAGAGATGGCTTAGCAGTTAAGCGCTTGCCTGTGAAACCTAAGGACCCCGGTTCAAGGCTCGATTCCCCAGGACCCACATTAGCCAGATGCACAAGGGGATGCACGCATCTGGAGTTTGTTTGCAGTGGCTGGAGGCCCTGGCACGCCCACTCTCCTCGCTAGCTCTCTCTCTCTCTGCCTCTTTCTCTCTCTGTCTGTTGCTCTCAAATAAATAAAAAAAACCCAAAAAAAAGTTTTTTTTAAAAACATGAGACTACACTTGGTGCTTATAGAGACTAAAAAAATAAATTCTGAATATATTCCTAATTACTTTGGGTTTAATGGAAATGTAACAAAGGTTTCTTTCAGGAGCTAGGAGATGACTCAGTAGTTAAATGTAATTTCCTGCAAAGCCTGACAACCCAGGTTCAATTCTTAAAGCTGGATACACAAAGTGGCTCATACATCTGGAGTTCATTTGCAGTGGTAGGGAAGCCCTGGTGTGCCCATTCTCTCTGTCTGACTTTCTCTGTTTCTCTCTGCTTGAAAATAAAAAGATCAAATATATATTTTTCAAAGTTCCTTTCAACAGACAGTAAAAGTAGTGACAGTGTTTCTGTTCACCTTATGCCTTACCAGGAAAAAGTATTTTACCAAGAAGAAAAGAATAAGCTTTATTGTCACTACTGTTTAAATTTCATTATTATTTTTAAAGTATATTATTTTATGTGATCAAGGTAACCTGTCCAATTTTAACTCCAGTATGCAATCAAATCAATCAAGTTTTCAGAGATAGCTACTAACAAGGTAAATTCTCTTTACACTGCAAAGCATGCATTTTAGTTTAATAGCAAATATTATTCCAATATTCTCAGACTACATGTTCTTCATTGAGGTAATGAGCTAAAAATTAAATGAGAGGGCTGGAGAAAAGGCTTAGTGGTTAAGGCACTTGCCTGCAAAGTCAAAGGACCTAGTTTCTATTCCCCAGGAACCATGTAAGCCAGATGCACAAGGGGGTGCATGCGTCTGGAGTTCGTTTGCAGCAGCTAGAGGTCCTGTTGCACCCATTCTCTCTCTCTCCCCCTGCCTATTTTCTCTGTCTCTCAAATAAATAAAGAAAAAAAATTTAACTATGAGAAAAATAATTTCAGAGGCCCACCTTTCGCCTGAATCTGTAAGATAATGTTAATTTTAAAGTATTTTTTATTCATTTATTTATGAAAGAGATAGAGGGAGAGAGAATGGGCACACCAGGGCCTCCAGCCACTGCACATGAACTCCAGGAGCATGTGCCATCTTTGTGCCTCTTGCTTACGTGGGACCTGGAGAATTGAACATGGGTCCTTAGGCTTCACAGGCAAGCACCTTAACCACTAAGCCATCTCTCCAGCCCCTATTTTTATTGTGAAGTGTTCTTATGAAGCTCATGTTAATTGTTCCTGTTTACACAGACTTAACTGAGGAAAAACCCGTCTGGTGCTTGTCCTTGTGTGGACATTCTTCACACTCCCTTGTCAGTCCACTTACGCCCAGGCTAACCTCTCTTTCTACATCCTCTTAGTAGACAAAGAAATGGGCAATTTCCTTGCTTCTATACCATTATGAAAACGTAGCAGACTATCTGCTAACTGAGCTTGAACTATCTACTTTTGCTCACGCCTCATGTGCAGCACAACAGAGAGCAACACTGAGGTCTGGATCCCTCTGAGTATCTGGATCTGCTCTGCACAGGCCACTTCCTCCGGGGGGTGGAGACTTCCTGGAAGATGTGACTGCTGAGGAGTGTCAGACGAGAACACAGGTGCTCCTCGGAGAAGAGCTGAACACCTGAGCCAGGGGGCAAGGCGTGTCAGGTGGCTGAAGCCTCTGTCTATATGGGGACACCTCCAAGGTTTCTGTCAGGAAAGGACAGCACCAGCAAACCTCCAGAACTCCACTAAACTGTCTCGGGGAGACCACCCCAAGAACCTCATGCCACAGGAGCGTCAACCTCACTTTCAAAGACTAAGTATATCTTTCTCTTTTATACGCATCTAAGAGAAACACTGAGAGATGTTCCAGTCACTGTTGGCCAGTTACCAGTGTAAAGCAAAAATGAAGAGAGCCTGTTTTAGCATTTTCAGACAATGGGAGCTGATGCCCCGTGATCGCTTCCATCACAGAACATATCCTTCCAAGATCTCAATGGTGTATTACCAATGCTAAGTTAATTCTTGCATTAAGTGGGAGGCTAGGAGATGAGTTTAAGGTGGATAATTTAGCTACCTTTTTTGTCCAATAAATGTTAAATTTATTATGAGAGATAATTTACACAATATCAAATTCCACTGACGAGTAAAACATACGGTCTTGCTTAGGAAAGCATGTTCATTCGAGCCTCACCACTAACAGAAGTATAGATTTGTTCAAAATAAAGAGTTTTTTTCACTTAATCTTAAAATTCTTTACTTTAAAAAAAAGTAGGAAGTTTTTTTAAACTGGTTTTTAACTGGACAAGGTGGAACAAACCTATTTTACAAACTGCAAAGAAATTATTGTGATTCAACTACGACAAAAGACCTACGTGAACTGTTTGCAATCTAAAGTTCAAAATATTTATTCTGAAAACACATCCCATTTGCTCTCAGTTCTGAGAAGACCAGGTGACGTTCACCACCACTCACCCACACAGCACACATCAAACAGTACCTTCAACAGATCGTGTTCCCCAACACTAGTTGCGTATCTCCACGTGAGCTTCCTGGTGCCAGTGGGATCTGCCCAGGCGAAGAGTCGAGCTTGTTGTGGAAGCAATATCATTTCCTCCTGTGACCCGCTGAAACACAGTGACAGAGATGGGATTAGAAAGCCCTGTCCTTGAGAAACCTGGACTTACAGACCACTGAGGAGAATGGCCCAAAAGTCCTACAAAAGTTCTTAGTTAATAAACCACAATGTGGCTGAAAAATAAGCGCTCTAAAATGTCCCACAAATTTATGTTTGAAGCTGAGGGAGACAGAAACTACAGAACAGCATTGTTTCCAAAGTTTTGGTATGCTCTGAATTGATCCACGCAGAGACCTGTCAGTGGGATTCATTAATGTGAACACATCCATCCATGTCCTCTATGAAATGTCTATAGATAGTAAATACCTTAAATGGCAGAGCTCCATTTACTACTTGTCTTCAAAGTTTTTCATCAAATGCAATGCTTAGGCTGCAGTATGGGTCTCAAAAAGAAGGAGTCCACACCACGTTGACTCAAAGTGTAGCCTGAGGACTAGCAGCTTTACCTGGGGGCTGGCTGAAAATACGAATCCTGAACCCCATTCTAAACCCACAGAATCAAAATCTGAGCCTTAACAAGAGTCTCAGCAGATTTTAAAACCCATCCCTAAAGTACAGGAAGAATTAGCGTGTATAATACAAAATACATCCCAGGGCGGGGTGAGGGAATAATTCCAACTAGGTTTCTACCCTCGTCTGTGCCTTTAAGTCTCTCCTTGGGTCTGTGCTATGAGAGTTAAGAACAAGGAAACCATGAATGCAGATAAATTACCTTCTCTTCTTCCTCCTTCCTCTTCCTTTTCAGTACTGGGGATTGAACCCAGGGCCTCACACTTACTAAACACAAGTACCCTACCACTGAGCTATATCAAGAGCCTTTGTGGTATTTTGTTTTTTAGACAGGTGGCTTTGAACTTGCAGTCCTCTTGCCTTAGCCTCCCAAAGAGCTAAGATTAAAGGCTTATACTGCCAGTCTGGCTTAAAACTGCTTCCTATACTCTAAAATAATGACATGATCAAAAGTACAGCAGCAGTAAGGAGGTGAATAGCAAAATCCCCCTCACCCAGCACTGTGGACCCAGCATCCCTCCACTTGGCGTCTTCTCCTTCAGCCTTCTACTAGCCCTGCCTGAAAACCAGACATGGATGTCTAGGGAGGGGCACTCACCATCACCAGACAGAAAGGGAGGTGCTGCTGAACCAGGCACAGTCATCGTTTGCACTCTGAAACTTACAGAGCTCCCCACGCCACACGTGCATGAGTCTGCTGCCAGGTTCTCTGGCAAGACACCTGACTGAAGCGACCTGAGATGACGATGGTACCTCTGTCCCACTTGAATGTCCATAAATTCTGCTGCAGAAATACTGATGTGCTGGATTCAAAATCTACCCAGAGTACTAGTAAGAACAAACAAGTGTTTCCTGTCTTCTTTCTAAAACCTGAATGCAAAACCCAGGTGTTTCCCAGCAGGGCTGTGAATCAGTGAAGTCCATCCGAACTTCCCACGTCCCCTTTCCCAAACCTACCTCTGTTTATAGGTGAGGATGTCCCATGGCGTGTGGTTCATTATCAGGGCTGGGGCAGCGCCTTCATGGTAATCGGAAAACGTTATGACAGTTGAGTGCTCGGCAGTGTTTACATTCACTAAGATACCTCCATTCTGGGTTTTTTTTTTTTTTTTGCGGGGGGGGGGGAGAAAAAGGACATTTAACATATTTGTTTAATCTCACTTGCATACTGAATTTCAGTTATGAAAACATAAAAGCTTTGGTTTTTGAAGTTCTTACTGGCTCTGATTTCTTAAAAATATATGTTGGCATTAAACATGCACACAGCAGCACCTAACAGAGAAAACACTGGAATTTACAATATGAACACTTACCAGATCTTCTAAGCTCAGCAAAGTGCCGTTATCTTGTTGATTATAAAAGAATGGCCTGGAAGATCCTTCATAGCCCACCACTCTCACACAAAGCTTGCCTGACAAATTTTCAGGCCAAAATGGAAGGCACTAGAAACATAAAAGTTAGTATCAGCCTTGAAACCCTATTGCGGCAAAAATAAGACACAGGCTATAAACACACTAGCTAATTAAGTTTCCAGTCTACATCCAATCCTGATGAAATGTCTTCACATGTCTTTCAATGTTCTCTACACCTCATAGAAACTGTTGCCTGACTGGGTATGGCAGCACTCACCGGCGGGCCCAGGAGGATCTCAAGCTTGAGGCCAGCCAGGGTTACACTAGATCCTGCCTCAAAAAAAATTGGCAACATAATAATTATTTACGAAACCAAAGAAAAATCATCAGAATATAAATCTATTCATCTATATATAGTTATCATATAATTTCATATAAGAAATTAAAGAACCTGTTGAAAATGTCTCAAATAACTTGCACGCTTAAAAACTATAATCTTCACCACACTTGCTTTTGTGCCTCGCTGATTCCACTTCAGTGATGTGCAGAGACCCTGCACACAGTGCCTCACTCTAGACAGGCCAGAACGCGGCAGAGGACAGCGATACGGACCTGGCTGCAGTCCTGACACCAAGACCAACTGTCTCACCTCATCAGACCATAGACTTCTGGGAGCTTCTGTCTCCCTACCTACAAAGCTAGGGTCTTACTTCCTGATATAATACCAAATGTCCTAAATAACAGTAGATTTTTGTGAGCTATACTGAAGAATGAAAGCATGACTTTCAACTGTCCTGGAAGTCAGCTGTTTTGAGGGAAAACACAAAGCCAAGACGGCATACTACTTATCTTTGTACCTCACCTCGTCCCTCCTCACTCCCTCATTCTCTTCACCTCTGCAAATCTTACTGATAAAACTGCTCAGTTGAAATCTCACCTCTTCGGTGAAACCTGATGCTTTGATCCAGACCACTAATGTAAACTAAGTCAACAACCAATGACCTTAGTGACCCTGGAAAAGGATGAACCTCTATTTTCCTTTCAGGGAAGTGAGAGTGTTGAACTCCAGTATAATTTTCTTTCTTTCTTTCTTTCTTTTTTTCTTTTTTTTTAAGGTAGGGTTTCACTCTAGCTCAGGCTCTCCTGGAACTCACCATGTAGTCTCAGGGTGGCCTTGAATTCATGGCAATCCTCCTACCTCTGCCTCCTGAGTGCTGGGATTAAAGGTGTACGCCACCACACCTGGCTTCAGTTTAATTTTCAAGGAAATTTGCAGGTCATTTATTCAGAGATTCAGAGATTCAACAACCACCTATTACCTAGCATATATTGTCTTTTTCCTCATGTGTTAATTTTTAGACACCTTAGGCCCTGCCACTAGGTTAAAGTTTATTGAGTATAGAGAATTATCTTGACCGTTAAAATGATACACAGTGCATTATCTCTATGTACTTTCTGTCTATATTTTAGTCATACAGAAAGTACCAGGAAAGGACTGTTAACCATCTAGACTGGGCTAGTGGTAAGTATTTTTCAATAATTTTCCTCTTCAAACATACACTTACAGATTTCAAAATTGGCTGTCATTTTTTTTTTTTTTAATTTTTGAAAGACAGACAGAATGGGCACGGCAGGACCTTCAGCCTGCTGTGAACAAACTCCAGACTCATGCGCCCCCTTGCACGCATGTGCGACATTGTGCACTTTCATCACTGTGTATCTGGCTACGTGGGACCTGGAGATTAGAACATGAGCTCTTAGGCTCTGCAGGTAAGCGCCTTAACTGCTAAGCCATCTCTCCTTGGCTGTCATATTTTAACATAAATATATGCTAGAGTATAACAAAGAGGCGTGTAGAATTCACATTAATACATCCCTACTCAATTGTGTATTTTAAGAATGAGTTATATTTTAGGAAAATTTTACCTCTGAAGAAGCAATGTAGTTCCACTTATTGGTTGGTATTGAACCATCAGAAGCAATCTCACCAACTTCTAGCTCCAAGGAGGACTTGTTTGCAATGGTACAAAAGGGAGTCAGAGTGACTATTCTTGAGAGATTAAAACTGCTCATTTTGATGCTAACACCAACCTATGGAAAGGAAACAATCAAGCTAATTGTGGAACATGTTATCCAATCTCCATGAAGTAGAAACATACACGATACTCAGATTGAAAAATATTTCACAATAAGAACTCTTGGGCTGGGGAGATGGCTCCATGGTTAAAGGCACTTGACTGAAAACTCTGGTGGCCCAGGTTTGATGTCCTAGTACCCAGGCAAAGCCAGATGCACAAGGTGTCACATGTGTCTGGAATTCATTTGCAGCAGCAAGAGGCCCTGGCACACCTCCCTTCCTTCTCTCTCTCTCTCTTTTTTTTTTTTTCTCTCTCTCTTCCCCTTCCTCCCTCCCTCCCCCTCTCATTAATAAAAATATTTTTTTAAAAAATATGAACTCTTAAATAAAGTAACAAGGGTCTGGGAGATAGCTCATCAGTCAATAATGCCTGCACGGAAAGTCTGTCAGCTTAGGTTCAATATCCGAACACCAGATAAAGCCAGATACAAAAAGTGGCATTAAGTATCTGGTATTTATTTGCAGTAGCAAGAGACACTGGTGCACATGCACACACGTGTGCAAATAATTAAGTTTTATTTACTTATTTGAGAGAGGAAGAGGCAGATACACAGAGAGAATGAGCACACCAGGGTCTCCAACCACTGCAAATGAACTCCAGACATGTGGGCCACCTTGCGCTTCTGGCTTATGTGGGTACTGGAGAACCGAACCTGGGTCCTTAGGCTTCACAGCTAAGTGTCTTAACCACTAAGCCATCTCTCCAGCCCAAATAAATATTTTTTTTAAAGGAATACAAGCTGTATCCAACACTGGTCATCTTCTCACTAAAAGAACAATCTTGGTACTTCAGTTTGGCTAAATAAGAAGCCACTCAAAGAGTATCAATCATAACTGAATGACAGGACCAATGTCTAGTACTTTTTTATTTTTAAATTTTTATTTATTTATATGCAAGCAGAGAGAGAGAGAAGACAGAGAGAAAGAGAGAAGACAGAGAGAAGAGAGAGAAGAGAGAGAGAGAAGAGAGAGAGAGGAGAGAGAGAGAGAGGAGAGAAAGAGAGGAGAGAGAGGAGAGAAGGAGAGGAGAGAGAGAGAAGAGAGAGAGAGAAGACGGAGAGAGAGAGAGAGAGAAAAGAGAGAGAGAAGACACAGAGAGGAGAGAGAAAAGAGAGAGAGAAGAGACAGAGAGAAGAGAGAGAAGAGAAGAGAAGAGAAGAGAAGAGAAGAGACAGACAAAGAGAGAGAGAATAGGCATGCCAGGGATTCTAGCCACTGCAAACAAACTCCAGACATATGTGCCCCGTGTATGTGTATCTGGCTTACATGGGCCCTGGGGAGCCGAACCTGGGTCTTTTGGTTTTGCAGGCAAGTGCCTTAACCACTAAGCCATCTCTCCAGGCCCTTTTTTACTTTTTAATATTCCAAATGTAAGGATGAATTACAATTAGGAGGCTCAAATTTTGCTTTATCAATAAAGTTCAGATTATTCAAATTTTCAAAGTAGTCAGGTATAACGTTTAAGAAATGTTTAAGGGGACGTGAATGGGAAGATAGAGGGCAGCATGAATACTTAACAAGGTTTTCACTTCAGTGGATTCAACTCATGTGGCAAATTCAAGCTCTGATTTGATGATGTTGCTCACAGAAGTTTGCAGACCCCCTCCACATAATCATGGGATTTCAGATTTCTGTGCATTTTGGTAGTCAGTTTGTTTACTAACATGTGGAAAAGGTGAATGGAGCGAAAAGGACTGCATCAAGCAGACACTCACCAGATACTCCATACTGTTGGCAGGGCACTTCACACACCCATAGCTTCCCACTGTATCCAACGAGAAACTACTGGACCAGGCACTAGTAGAAATTTTCAATTGTACCTATACCAGAGAACACATGATATAGGAACCTTAAAAGATATTAAGTTTACTTGATAAAACAAAATTGTTAGGCAGCCAGAAATTTCCTCAGTATCATGAGACACATTAAAATATCATCACAACCAGGCTGCACAGAAAATTGTAGGCGACCAATACCGTAAGTACAGCTGTGGCTTGCCCACTCTCCTGAGTGATGAGTATGGTGCATTTAAAGGTATACAAGAGACCTTGTATTTTTTCAAGTTATAATGCAAACTATTTTCTCATATTGGATTTATGACATAGACAATGACATGGAAATAAAAATTCTTAAAAGTCTTCTCAAATACAAGGTAGGCAACTTTACCATTATTCAGAAGATCTTAGGAGAGGCAGAATGGAAGACACTAGGACACAGCTCCTGTCTTCAGTGAACAAACACTGAATGAAACAGAGCTCAGAAGGGTATACTAGTAACTGTTACGCCACATGAGAGTACAAAGGACTATGACTATGAGAAGGCAGTGAGTTTACCTGTAGCTCTGGAATTTAGAAAAAGTGTTACAGAAGAGATCTAGCTGTGCCCCTGCAGTAACCTCATCCCTATTCACCCAACCAGGTCATGGAAAGCCTGAGGCTAAGCAGAGGTCACACAGACGCAGGCAATCCCAATACCAATACCACATGCCAGCCCGTACTCTAAACCATGTTCCTCTGCACCCCCAGACCTCCAGCAGATGCGTCAACTGAGACTCTATTAAGATGCAAATGCTCAGGCTGGTCAGCTACATCAATCTCAGGGACAGGACTCACCAAATAGTTTTAAAACCTGTTAAGGGGTTCTAATATGCGCGGAAATTTGATGGCCACCACTCTAAGCAACATGACTGGGATCCTGGGTTCACTTTACATGGTCAGAAAACTTTCACAAGGATGAAGACTAAGCAGAAGGTCAAGGACCATCTGGAAAGAGGGAGTAGCAAATGCAAAAGCCTACAGGCGAGCCCCTGGGAGAGCAGGTGGTGAGGAGGAACCCAGCCTGAGTCTGAAGAGGAAGGAGGGACAGGGCATGAGGACTAGGCTGAGGCTCTTCTCCCAGAGACACAAGCCAGAGTCAGCGGCTGCACACTTACAGGTGCAGCGCCAGCAGCAGCACCGAGGAGCGAATGAATAAAGCTGGTCTGCCTAGCGAGACTGCCGGCACAAAAGCAGGTCTTCAGCCCTGGAGAATGGGAAGCTTGGCTTCAGGTAGCTGCTGCTCTTGTCCCTAACATCCCCTAGAGTGTGCACTCCTTCGTGTCTCTGGACTTAATTCATACAGCAGCACTTAGCAAATGGCCACGTGTGGTGGTCTGGCAGGTGGGAACTTGCTGGAGGAGGTGTGTCACTGGGGGCAGGCTTTGGGGTGATAGAACCTGGCTCCAAGCCCAGAACTCACACCACTTCCTTCTGCTGCTCAGGAGATGCAACACCCACCAGGTGACTGACTCTTGTCATGCTTTCCTTGCCATGATGAAACGTCCCCTCAACACCGTAAGCCAGACTAAGCCCTTTCCTGCCACAAGACGCTTCTGGTGTTTAGCCCCAGCAGTGAGAAGGTAACTGCTACACCAAACGTGCATGTAGTCTGCCAACTTTCCAGATGAGCAAGTTACCTATTTTCAAGCTTGGTCTATGAACAAGGTCATACATACCTTATTCTTACTAAAAACGTTCTTCTTCTTGAAGGAGAATAGGATGATGTCCCTGAAGTCAGCTGGATGCTTCACGTGAACCTCTTCGGAGCGATACTGGAGAACCCGAGAAGTTTTGTTGATTAACCAATAGGGACTGAAGACAGATAGCTCTACTCGGCTGCCAATCCGCCTGACGTGTACTGACAGGTCGACGGTCATCACTTCAGCGGATTCCGAAGTAAAACACACGAGGAAGAATTCAGGAAGTGTATCACATATGCGGAAATGTCCTGTCCAGTTTTTGCCCAGGTACTTGACCAGCACTAATTCCATGATTTCCCCACTGATGCGTGAGTGGAGAACGTCGGCAGCACTGCCCTCCGCCAGCTCGTGAGTTTCTGCCGTTCCCTAAGCCAAACACGGGAAGTGAAGTTTGCTTAGGAAGTTTATTAACCCGGTGAAATAGCAAAATCGACACTTTGCAAAATGCTAACTAGCCTACCACAAGAGGGTAACCAGCAAATCTAAGTGTGTTTATTACATGCTGTAAGTTTCCAGTGAGGACTCAAAGGAAAACACTCCACACAGCCATGGGCACAGCTGTCTTCTGGCCACTAACAGACAGTCAGAATTTTAAGAAAAAAATCATGTCTGTGCCATGGCTCAAAGGCTGGACTGGGGAAGCACAGCTGGGCTGGAGAGAAGCCTCAGTGGTTCGTGGAAGCGCAGCTGATGTCCATCAGAACTGTGTCACGAAATGAGCCACTTACGTGACTGGGGTCCAGTTTCATCCATGCTGTGGCTCATGGTTCCCATAGGAACAAAACAAGAAAACAATAGCCAGCTATTCTGACAGGGCATCTAGGTGAGGTAGCAGTACTTTCAAAAAGATTAATAGGAATGTATAGATTAGGCTGGTTACTGAAATCATTTTTGTATAAACACCTAGTTTATTTAATTAATTTCTGTCTCCAAAGTTCATTAATAAATCATGGTTAAATAAAGAAAAGGAGTAATTTTGGTTCCAAACACTTTGCACTTTAAATCATAGAAAGTTTTTTTTTTTTTTTTTTTTTTTTTTTTGGTTTTTGGAGGTAGAGTCTCACTCTAGTCCAGGCTGACCTGGAATTCACTACATAGTCTCAGGGTGGCTCAAACTCATGGCGATCCTCCTATCTCTGCCTCCCAAGTGCTGGGATTAAAGGCGTGCGCCAGCAGGCCCAGCTCAAAAGTTAAAATTTTAAAAATATTTATACCCTGCTACTAGAAAATGAGACTTTATTTTTTCTTAAGATACATGGTAATTTATTTCCAAGAAGACCTTGTACCAAAGGATAACACTAACCTTAAAGTAAAAACTACAATAAGCCGGGCGTGGTGGCGCACGCCTTTAATCCCAGCACTTGGGAGGCAGAGGTAGGAGGATTGCCGAGAGTGTGAGGCCTGCCTGAGACTATGTAGTGAATTCCAGGTCAGCCTGGGCTACAGCAAGACCCTACCTTGGAAAAACCAAAATAATAATAATAAATAAAACAAAAACTACAATATTTTCTCATCTGCTTTTTCTCTCCTCTTTAATAGGGTTCCACTTATTAATAAAGAGATGGTTAAGGCTCTTAATTTTGGGAAGGTAAAGCACAAAAAAGGAGCAGGAATCAAGGAGGCAGGATGCCTGGGTTTTATTCCCAGCAACATCACTGATAGGGGAGGGACTTTGGATCACTCACTAAACATTCTCTGTGACTCAGTTTCCATCTTGGTAAAAGGGTCTAAAGAAAAGCTGCTGCAGGTCACTGTCAAGATCAGACATGCTAATACACAAAGCACACAGTACAATGTCTAGTACGTAACAGGTGCTATGCTAATCCTTGCTATAGAAAACATTACGAAAGTATTCTAAGTATGCTGTATTTTCAATGTTTTTAATGACCTTAACTAAAAATAGCACAAAGTAGAACTAGAATTCACTTTGTGTTAAAAGTCAAAAAATGCAAAATATTACCTCAAGTAAGTATCTTAGAGAATAGGGGAGAAGATTCCGCAAAGTGAGAGAAGGGTAAAGATGAATGATGTAGGCAGGATCCCAGTCTTCTCCATGGGCACTGATATAGTTTAACTCATCAGGCAGAGCGACGGTGCCCACGATGAGCGGCAGGAAGTTGACCTCCACGGCGGGACACTGCAGCATGCACCGGACTTCCGCGCTGCGGTGCAGCTCCTCCTTCCAGGAGATGTAGGTGGTGGACTCTCGGAACTGACGCTCTAACGTGCCGGCTGGCTGCACAAACAACTGACATCTACGGAAAGTGTTCAGGGAGAGCGTGAGGGCAAAAACCTCAGAAAACCTTGCTGGTCCTAGGAAAGTAGGCATGGTTCTTATCTCAACACGTGAGACAACCATGACTGATAGCTCGAGAAGCTAGCCCATGGTGACACGCCTGCTTCAAAGAAGAAATTCTTCGGGGGAGGCAAATATACCGTGTAAACAAGGACAACTTAAGAGATTTTCATTTCAGGGCTAGAGAGATGGCTTAGCGGTTAAGGTACTTCCTGCAAAGCCCAAGTACCTCAGTTCGATTCCCCAGTACCCACGTAAGCCAGATGCACAAGGTGGCACATGCATCTGGAGTTTGTGTGCAGTGGCTAGAAGCCCTGGTGCGCCCATTCTCTCTCTCTCTCTCTCTCTGCCTCTTACCCTCTCTCAAATAAATAAAGAAAAAGAAAAATATTTTTATAAAGACTTTCATTTCAATTACAAAAGCAATCTAATAAACAGGTATCTTAGAAAATTCTAGAGTATCAAATATCATAAGAAGTTTTCTTCTGACAAGTTCAGTGACAGTATAAATGTATTTCTGTACAAACGGATAAAACTGTATATGGCTTAAGACTAACTTTTACATAGCTTTGGATAATAAAAATGTGAAGTTACTTTTTTTTAGAAAACCCCAACTCATAAGAGCTTAAAATACGCATTTTTTCTTTTACATTTTGTTTTTATTATAAACATTAACCCATATTAAGTGTACAAATGAATATGTTTCACTATGGTATTTTCATACATCATGCATTATGCCCATCCACACTTCTTTTCTCCATCCTCTTGCCCCTCTCCCTCCAGTGCCCTTCCCAGTCCATAGAAGTCCTCTTGCTATACCACACCCACCTCTGCTGGGCTCTAGTGACTCTCATTCCACTTGGCAGCTTAACCTACCCCAAGAAGTGCCTACCTGTATGAATCTAAGGGGACATGGAACTCCTCTTCCGGCCTGGCGATTCCAATGCGCTCTAACAGCTTAACATTCTTAACAAATTTATAGATGATAAAAGGAATGGAGAAATGGTTTTTAATCTGTCAAGAAAACAGACATATAACTGTTTCTTAAAACTTACACGACTCCGGGAGGCAGAGATAGGAGGATTGCTGTGAGTTCAAGTCCATCCTGAGACTACACAGTGAATTCCAGGTTAGCCTGGGCTACAGTGAGACCCTAACTCAAAAAACAAAACAAAAAAAAAAATTACACATGACCCAAGGCCATCCTGAATGCATACATAGGCAATTCCAGGTCAGCCTGGACTAGAATGAAACCCTACCTCAAAAAAACAAAAAATAAAAAAATAAGAATCAATTACACATGGGCTGGAGAGATAGCCTATCAGATAAGGCACTTGCCTGCAAAGCCAAAGGACTCAAGTTCGATTTCCCAGGACCCACGTGAAGCCAGATGCACAGGGGGAGCATGCATCTGGAGTTTGTTTGCAGTGGCTGGAGGCCCTAGCTTGCCCACCCAGTCTCCCGTCCCCCAATAAATAAATAAATACTTATTTGACAGAGGGAGAGAGAGAATGAGCGTGCCAGGGCCTCTAGCCACTGCAAACAAACTCCAGACGCATGCACCACCTTGTGTATCTGGCTAACATGGGTCTTGAGGAATCGAACCTGAGTCCTTTGGCTTTGCAGGCAAATGCTTTAACTGCTAAATCATCTCTCCAGACCATAAATAATTTTTTTAAAAAAAGGAAAATGTTTTTAAAAAATTATACATACATTAAAAAGAAAAGCATAAGTACACAATTACTTCAGATCTAAAAAGTTTCTGCTGGCAAATACTAAGGATATATTATGTGTGATATAGGAATATTAACCTTAATACAGAAGTAACAGCTCAAAATCACTGTTATACTCACACAATTTACACATTACATTCTTACATTTGTTAAGTCTATAGTACTAGTCATCACATATTCATTGTTCTAGAAGATTTCAGAGTATTTTCTCTATGATATCCTTTCACCATGCATCATGTGACAAAACAGAAAAGAGTAACAGATGGGAAATGCTTTCTGGATTATATCTGATACGCAGAGAATTAATAGCAGTCTAAGAGTGCAATGTACAAAATCTGAAGTCTCTGCAGTTTTACCAGATATTACAGATATTACAGGCTGGAAGAAGTTCTCTTTGGCTGATCATGTGCTGACACATACTGAAACCTATAACAATGTATAGAAAAGCTAAAATGTCTGACAAAGCCTTAACACAGAAAAGAAAATATTTATACAGATTAAAATGCTACATTTTATTTCAGAGTAGGCCAGTCCAACAGATCATTCCAATATTCCCTGTGTACACGTGAAAACTACAATCTCAAGTGACACATAAGAAGCCCAGGGTGCTATCCCACTGGAAGCCAATCACAATGACAATATTCCTCGGGTCTGCACCTTTAAAGGAACATACCAAAAATTTCTCATAAATTTTAAACCTAGAAAATAACAAAAATGAACTCGAAAATAACAAAACTTATACCAGACTTTGAAAATAATTAATATTACAAAAGTAAGTTAGATAGCAGAAGGACCATCAGTGTATGTATTCCTGAATGACCAGTATTGCCGTTAGAAGTTTTACCATATTCCTATGCTTGGCTAAAGGACTTAAAATACTGCCTGCTGTAGACAGGGCCCCAAGCTCCCTTAGAGCATACCTGCAGAGGTGAGCGCAGGGTAACAACTTTACTCCCTTCGGTTGCATCAATCTGCACCAACACTGAGTCACAGCGACTGGCATTGGGGTTCCGCACATTGTAGAGTCGCCGTCCAGGGCGGGCAACGGGAATATTTGCCACTTCCGTATACCCATATGGCACTGAGAGCATACATGAAAAGAATTACAAATATTTATGAAGGTGTCTTTTATGTTAGGAAAATAGTAGCTCAAAATAATAAAGGTATTTTCTCTCATTACTAGAAATACAAAATGGTTTTCCTAAAATACTTGGATTAATAAAAAGCAGTTGCGCCAGGCATGGTGGTGCACACCTTTAATCCCAGCACTTGGGAGGCAGAGGGAGGAGGATCACCATGAGTTCGAGGCCGCCCTGAGACTACATGGTGAATTCCAGGTCAGCCTGGGCTAGAGTGAAACCCTACCTTGAAAAACCAAAATAAATAAATAAATAAATAAATAAATAAATAATGAATAAATCAAAAGGCAGGGTTGGAGAGATGGCTTAGTGGTTAAGTGCTTGCCTGTGAAGCCTAAGGAACCTGGTTCGAGGCTCAATTCCCCAGGACCCATGTAAGCCACATGCATCTGGAGTTCTTTTGCAGTGGCTGGAAGCCCTGGTGCACCCATTCTCTCTCCCCCTCTCTATGCCTCTTTCTCTTGGTCTCTCTCAAATAAATAAATAAAAACAAATATTTTTTAGAAGCAATTACTGATATAAAATTTTGACCTAAACAACTGGGAGGAGCGAACTTGTTAAAACAATCCCCTCACCATAAGACACACCTACTTCATTTTACAATTTACAATAGTATCATGACCGTCAGTATTTTAGAATTTCCAAATAGGGTTATTTTCTCTCCTCAATGAATTTCTATCCTTTTGAAACATACTACATTTACAACTATTTAAGGGCACAGAAATAATCTAATTTTGTAGGGTACTTCTTAAAATAATCAAGTTTAGAAGAAAACAAGAGATGAGCTATTAGCTATTTATCCCAAGCCTTTAGAAATGCTGTCTCCCGAGATAGCTGCAACAACATGAATTTACACATTTTATCATAACTGGGTGGACAGCACGTCCCCGGTGCGCTCAAGAGGACGAACATGGCGTACCAAAGCTGAGCGTGAGGAGGGAGCTCTCCTGGCGGCTCAGGACGGACAGCTTCCCTTGCTGTGACGGCTCCACGCTGGCGTAATCCAGCTCCAAACTCTGGCCAGCGTCCACATCAGAAACATCACTTTTCTCAGGGGCGCCCATGACCCTGAGCTTGCGACTGGGCTGCACCTTCACGGGAATGCCCATGGCATTTCTGACGGTGAAAGGAGCCCTGTCTTTCAGAGAGTAGTCGAACGTGGACGCGGTGCCCTCGGAGAAGCCCTGCGGAGGAGCAGACCATCAGGACACTGCTGCGAACTCTGTCCCGTAACTGCACACATGCTGAACCCTGTCTTGGTGAAAAAAGCAATCCCCGTTTCATTCTTAAATGCTACATGAAATATTCCAAACAGGAGTCAAACATACTTTTGCTAAGTTGCTGAAGACATTGAGACAACTTTTTGATACTGTTATGTTCATAGTGTCTCCGGAGGAAATGTGAACTGCCATCCGTGCCTCAGGAATGCAGTCATCGCCAGGCATCAGACTTTTGTCCTGCGTTGGGTTCTTCTTGACCTAGGAGGATAAATGCCAAAAACACGCCCCAGCTAAGAACCAAATTTAACGTCACAGCAGTGATGGAGTTTCCTAGACTGGCTGCTTTACACTGGGGCTCCTCAAAGTCTCCCTGTGGAAAATATTCAGAGTGCCCCTGTGACTCAGCGTAGCTCAGCCACCTTTCTTCCAGGCACTGGTCACGCATGTGGCAGCACTTTGATGCACGGAAGCCCCGGGACACCCGTCTCCCATGCACCGATACTCAGAGCACAGCTGAGCCCCTCAGTGCTGGGCCCCCTAAGTGGTGATTCTGCTCTGGAACCTGCTGAAGTGTCACATTCTTGAAAACTCTAGAACATACTCAGGAAAAAAAAGAATAAAAGGGATATGACGATGGACTGGTGTTACTGTGAAGAGTCTTGACCTCAGGGAACCCCTGGCAGGATGCGATGGACTCTGGGGCACATCTTGGGATTGCTGAGCTAGGAAGGAGGCGTGAGCGCTAACATCACTAGACACAGGCACAGGCATTTACGTCTCCTTACGTTCAGCCTTAAGTTCCATGGCTTCTTCCCCTCCACTCTTTCAATCAGGGGCTCCCACACAGCATGGGTTTCATTGTAATAGTGAACCTGCAAAGGTGGAGAATTATGGTAACTTTTTTGTTCACCTTTAATAGAGCAATTCTGTAACCAGTAGTAAAAAATAGCAAAAGGTTATTACTGTTCTGTGAAAAGCAACGTATGAAATCCACCCAAAGAAGCACAAGATAGAGTACAGTTCTCTTTCCCTCTTATTTACTGCCACAAATTACTCAGGAAGAAATTCCTTAAGAACTAGCACACTTAAGACGCCATCAGCTCGGTCCTGCTCCCGCCAGGCCCCAGCGACAAGCCCATCTGCTCCTGCCTGTCCTTCAGTGCCGCCGCGCACAGCCGTACCTCCAGGGTCATGTCAGCGGCGGCAGCCATCAGAGAGGTCCAGTTTTTAATATTTCCTGAAAACTTGGCCTCTGCCAACAGTAAGGGCATAGTTCGGTGGCCCAGACCACACTCTAAGGTGACTTGAACGGACTCTACGGCAACAGCACAGTTTTCTTCTGTCGGTGGATGATCAACCTCACTGAAGTTTTCTGTGATCTCCGTCGCCACATCCACACCAAGAAACCACGAGTTATAGTCGCTGAGAGACCTGACACCCCAGAGGTCCTCCGGGTCCTTAGCAGAAGCTTTCCCTTCATCTTCCTTTGGCTTTGGTGACATAGCAGCCATGATTGTCATCACAGTATTAAGAATTATAGGTGAAATCTTTAGAAAGAAAGGAAAAATGTGTTTAGAAAAGATTCCTTTTCAAGTAAGAATGCATACATGTTTTCAAAAAGCTAAATATTAACTGGGTAAAATTTAAATATAACCAAGGAGAATGTGTGTGTACGTGTGTGTACACGTGTGTGCGCACATGTGTGTGCATGTGTTTATTTTCCCCTTGGAGATATAAACCCCTTGCATGAGCTCCCAGCAAACCCACACATGCCCTACCACTGGAAGCTAGAGCCACAGTCGCCTTCATTCTCCTACATGTGTCATTTTTTTTTTCCTGAAAGCAAGAACCATGTATTCCCAAAACATTATACAGGGCATGTTTATATCATCTTTATATATAATAAAAGCTCAAAAGATAAATTGAATGAATAAATAATGTGCAAATATGCAATGTTGCACCAGTAATTTAACCCTAGTTCCTTGGAAAAATACATGCAAAGAGGAAATATTTCCCTCAGTCCCTCAGGCCTTTCAAAAGGAAAATCCAATATCAAACATCATCTAAGGCTATCTAGTATGTTTTAAAATCAGAAACACCTATGTTGTTATTTACATGATGCTTCAAATGAAATCAGTTTAAACCTTAGTTCCATTACTACTGGTCACTGACCTCTACAAGTAAAGCTGCTATGATTATTGGCACAAAGCCACCTCATTCTTTCATACTTTGGAAAGAGAAAAATTGATTTCAGAAAGTATTCTACATTTTTCATTTGTACCTGGGCACAAGTCACCCTTTAAAAATCTGAGTGCAGGCTGTAGGGATGGCTAAGTGGTTTAGGCACTTGATTGCAAAGTAAAGGCCAGGATTCAATTCCCCAGAATCCATTTAAAGCCAGATGCAAAGAGTGGCACATGCATCTGGAGTTTATTTTCAGTGGCAGAAGGTCCTGCTGAGTCCTCTTCCTCTCTCTGCTTACAAATAAATAAAAATATATTTTTTTTAAATCTGAATTCCACTGGGGAATACTGCATTGTCAATATTTTACACATGGGGGGAGGGTGAATTCCAATAATTTATCTCTAAAATACATCAAATTTCAAAAGCCAAATTTAATATTTAATTACACAGCTACCACATTAAGTCAAGTTCCCAGCAAATAAACTGGGGACATCATTCAGCTGGTAGACAATGTTCACCAAGGCTCACTCCTCAGCACCACAAAAACCAGGTACAAGAGCATGAGGCTACAATCCCAGCACTCAGGAGATGGATCCAGAAAAATCAGGAGTTCAAGGTCATCCCTGAGTTCAAGGTCATCCCTGGCTATACAGAAGGTTCAAAGCCAGCCTAAGCCACAAGAAACCCCGTCTTTATCAAGTAAAATAAAAACATAAGTACAAATAAAGCAATAACAACCTCATCTCTCTATCCTTCCTTTCCCACTTAATTTCTGTTCACCCCTCCAACTTTAAACCCCCCAACAAACATACAAACGTAACAGAAATAAACCCCTCCTCACTTGTACATATAAAAAGTATTCTTGGGGGCTGGAAAGATGACTCAGCAGTTAAAGGTGGTTGCTTGCAAAGTAAGCCATGGTTCAGTTTCCCAGTACTCATGTAAAGCCAGATGCACAAAATTGTGCATGCATCTGAAATTCATTTGAGCAGTAAGAGGCCCTGGTGTACCCATATTCTTTCTCTCTACCTCTTTTTTCCTCGCAAAAAAAATAAATAAAAATAAATTTAAAATTTTTAGATACTTTTTTTTTAAAACAGTACAAATAAGCATTTCTTTAATGAAAGCAAGCTTTAGTTTTGGAGACACTCTAATTACTAAACATGTGATCACTAATGCTTTTTCATGAGACATCAACAATATTGTTTCAGTCACTGCAATATATGATATGGCTGTAAAAATTTAAAAAGTCATCTAAAGAATATGATAAGCACTAACCTTAATTATAAATTCTTTAACCATAATATTTATGTTTTGTTTTCCTGAGGCCCATGTACACTTTTCCATAGATAAAGAGCAGGGCTGTAAGACCTAGAAACAAAAAATTCACATTTCCTTATAAATAGATCCATTACGTATATGAAGGTAATCATGTATAATTACAAGCATACGAACTATGTCTTGAGATCTGTAGCCTAGCACTAAAATCAAAACGAGTTTTGTACGAATCCCTTGAGGGAACTCTTTTGCCCTGAGAAAGCTCTGAACGTTGTTAAAGGACTTTAAGCAGTTCTCATGAATCACTTCGGTCCAAACGGTAAGAAATGATGCACAAGGCATCTCCTGTTGTTAAAACATTTTTTAAATGATGCCTTGCATAAATTAGTTTTGAGATAACTATAAAAATGAGAAAACATCTATGGTGAAGTAGATAAATGAACAGTTGTGACAGGCTAGTCTTACATACCATAGAAGACCTTATCTAGAACCAATTTCTTCAAATCTGATGATTAAAACTATGAAGTCTATATCTTATGTATTATTATATATCACTAAATATATCATTAAAGTTATAAAGTAAGCTAACCCGTGGACTAAGTGCGGCAGTGACTATGGTATGGCTATCATGTTTCAAAGATGGGATGAGTTTTCTGCGGAATAATCATTATCAGGTTTTTTGGACAAGTCAAATGGTGATCTGTCAAAGTCTATTTCATGATAAAGTGCAGGTGACACCTAGACTACATTTCTTCATGCAAACCACTTACCTCATGAGTTTTTTAAATTCATAAAATACTGCAAGTGAGTCAAATTTTTTTCATACTAAGTTTACACGTTTTTTTAAATTTACTCACTGGGTATCCATTAAGAAACAAAGAAACAGCTGAAAAAATATTAACTTCCAGTAAAAATTCAAAAACTGTGCAAGAGGAATGATACAATACAAAGAAAACTCCTCTGCAGGTGGCCCCTAGCTCTGTCACATGGTCATGACTAACACACCTAACGTCTTGGGAACTCAAGTCCTAAGTAAAGCCCAAGTGTACAGAAAGTAACTGTGAGGTCTCCAGGGCTCCCCCATTCCAGGAGGCCAGAAGCCAGCCCTCTACCATTCTCTGTGAAGAGGACGCGTGGGACTCCTTACTGTGGTAGTGTTCTTTTCCCTCCTCTCTCTGAGAAAAGGGCAGGCGAGCACTTTCAGGTCTCTCACAGACGCTTCCATCATCTGCTCCAGCCTGGACGTTGACAGTGAGAGGTTACACTGGAAGGAGGCTGTCAGCGCAGGAGCATCGGCCTTCGTCAGGTTGGCAACAAATACCACTTCCGGGTCTGTGATCACAGCCTTCAACGTCATATTCGGTCTCACAGGATCATCTGAAGAAACAATAGGGACAGAAAATGTTTCAAGAAAATCTTCACTTACAGAGCCGGGCGTGGTGGCGCACTCCTTTAATCCCAGCACTCGGGAGGCAGAGGTAGGAGGATCGCCGTGAGTTCAAGGCCACCCTGAGACTCCATAGTGAATTCCAGGTCAGCATGGGCTAGAGTGAGACCCTACCTCGAAAAACCAAAAAAAAAAAAAAAAAGAAAATCTTCACTTACTAAATATTATCTACAAGTTGCTAAGTTCATCTCAATATTTTCCCATGATAAATATTATAAAATTAGTAATAAGTCATCAATACTAATAATTTCATGATTACTAACAAATGCTGAATGTTCAATAAAATGCAGCCTGAAATCTTTCCAAAGAAAATCATTCTCACTTAAATATCAGAGATTATCTGGTTTTGAAGTCTTCTGGGCAGAATTAAGGCAGTTGTGGATTTAAGTACATAATGTATTGTGCTAAGCTGTGGTGACAAGGGGCAGAACTCCAGAGAGAGAAGTCCCCAGGATAAAAACAGACTCAAGGAGACGATCCGTTCACTTGTTGACACCAGTGTCTACAGAATGTAATAGTGTATGTAAGTACATGATGTGCTGTGTTGAGCTACAGTGACAAGGAGCAGAACCACAGAGAGAGAATTCCCTGGGACAGGAATAGAGACTGAGGGACATGCTCCGTTCACTTGTTGACACCAGTGTCTGCAGTATAGATCTGTAGTATACATTTATTCAGGATATCCATGAGTACAAAGGTATATTACTATTTAAAAATTATTATAGGTAAATGAGAAATAATATTCTGACCTTGCCAATAAAAATTATTTTTCCAGTCTTGTTTGTTTTGCATTAGAGAGAGAAAAAAAAAGCCTCCCTCAAATGATTGTAACTTAACATAGAAAATCACCAATCTACTTAGTAATATGGGAATATAAAAACTAAGGATGGCTGGAGGGATGGCTTAGTTGTTAAGACGTTTGCCTGCAAAACCAAAGGACCCAGGCTCGATCCCCCCAGGACCCACATTAGCCAGATGCACAAAGGGGCACACGCGTCTGGAGTTCATTTGCAGTGGCTGGAGGCTCTGGAGCATCCATTCTTTCACTCTCTCTCTCTTCCTCTCTCTCTCTCCCCCTCCCTCTTTCTCTGTCAAATAAATAAATAAATAAATATATTAAAAACAACTAAAGAGCTGAAATGGCTTTAGCATACCCCTTGGCAAGTACATTCGCCAAGTCTTCCTGAGACAGTAATGAGTTAGGATGTCCAGGTGAATCATGCTGTGTCCTCCCATGTCCCCAACTTCTCCTTCTCTGTTTTCAATTGCTCTTCAATGTGAGCAAATTCTGTAAAGTATTTTCTTTACCTAAAACATTCCCCTTCTATAGAGCAAGTGGTGAACCACTGACCCAGGACCACTCCATTTCTGGATGCATTAAGACTGAGTGGTTCTGTCAGAGCCAGAGCAGTTTCCGGGCCCCTGGTCCAATGCACTTCCACTGTACCTCTCTTAAAAATGTTTCTGTACTCAAGTTTTACACAGAATCGCGTATGTCAAAAGCCTAACCCGACTTTCTCAACTTCTCCTCTGCCTTATGTGTAAGTTTCGCTCAAGTGGATAAGCTGCCCTCTGGTACAGGTAAATTCTGCTCACCTTTCTCCGTCTTGCCTCTCCCTGTGGCAGTGTGCCTGGTTGGGATCTGTATTTCTTTTGCCATGGTTTCTGGACTCTGGGGCACAGCTTTGATGAAGAAATCTGCCACGGTCATCAGAAACTCCACGCTGGCACACACATACAGCTTGTCGAGCACAGCACTGATCTGACTTCCGTTTGCGTCTTGTCTGTAACTTACATCAATCATAGAACTACTGCCATCTTGATCATTCTTTTTGTCAATCATCCTGAAAAATATACAGACCACTCATTGTTTTATTGTTATTAATGTAACAAGAGGTAGAACTGTGCCTAGGCAATTTAACAATCTTTCACCTTTCTGTTTCTAATCTAACAAAACATTAATCAGTGATAATTAAAATCTAGTTACCCAATTACAACCAAGATATGGTCCCATAATATCCAAGAAAGAGTCATGAGATCAGTGATTATGCGATATTTTATAAATACCATGCAACACTAGAAAAACACATGTGGCTGAAAATCTATTTAAGTGTTTAGTAAAACCCAAATGTAGACCATCAAAATGTAAGACAACCTCTTTATTTTACTAAATAAACCCTCCTTACAAAAAGTTTTCTATATAATTTGATTCCCAAAGCACTTGATGCAACAGATCAACAAGTGTCTGTCAGTTTCTGCGACACTGTTTCTCAGCCACTGTCACCTGTGCTGAGAACATCAGGCTACCTTACTGATGAACACATTCATTCATCACTACTGCCACAGAGCGGTGGGCAGCCAGCGACCCTGACATGACCTCTGCAACCGACAGACCGGCTGCGTGCTAGCCTCTCTTACTCGCTTCTCAGAAAAACACAGGACTCAGCAGCATCCAGTAAATACCCAATGGAGTCCAAGTGTAAGTATCAAGTTTTTATGCAAATATTACATTCATTTGAGAAAATAACAGAAGCATAATTAAGCCTCTGAAGTTACATATTTCCACACTTCAAAACAGACTGATAGAAATTCATCTTTCAAAATGGTTTCGCAATGTGACCTATTGTTATTAAAACTGAAATTTTGCAGTAATGTTTTAAAACCTAGACAAAGTAAACAAAAGAAAGATGCATAACTCTAAGGCTTCTTTTAAAAAAAGTAAAGTTCTACCTGCTGGACACAAGTGTGAAAAGTGTATTAGTAACACATTACCCTGGAGGACTTAATGAGGAAAACTCTGACATTCTCTGACTGCTCTTTTTAAGATGTTCCTCCATCTTATTAATAAATTTCTCTTAAACTTTAAAGCGGCCAAGTCTGATAAAAGCACTTCTTCATATAACTCAAGTCAGGGAACATGACCAAAGACCTAGCAAAGTCAGGCGCACCATGTCAACCTGAACTGTGCTCCAGCAAAAACCTGTGGGACAAACCTGGAGCTTGCTCTCTCAATTCCTTCCCTGAGGTCATCCAGCGTGCAAGTCTTAAGTTTAAGGCTGACATCCATTGAGCCGTCCTTGAACATCCTCCCTGCAGACGCCATCAGATGTAGTCTGAGCTCACCAAGACGGAAGCTCTCATTATGAAATGAAAGTTCCGGATCCTGTGGTACATAGTTTTAAGCAAAAGAAACAATTATCTTTAAATATTACATAATTACTTTTACATACATTTCTGAAATAAAAGCTTAAAGGTAAATTAACTCACAAATTTTAAAATGAGTTCTAGGAAACTAGGAAGCTAGCCTGTTCAGTAAAATGCTTGCCTTATAAGCATGAGGACCTGAGTTCAAGCCCCAGAATGCACGCTAAAAAAAAAAAATTAAAAATTAAATAAAAAAATTTTAAAACCAGTCATTAGCACACCAGAATACCTTAAGATATTTTCTGGCCTCCACATGCGTGCATTTAATCACATGGAACAGAGTACTACACATGTCTATGAACATATATGTGCAAATGTATAATCCTTGGCACACTGGCTAGAACTTTCTATTTCTCTCATTACAGACACTATGGGGCATCCAAATTAGGTCTGAATGCGATTATTACTGGCAAACTTTTTTTGATTTGGTTAGGGAGGGGTGTGTGTGTGTGCATGTATTTGTTTTGAGACAGGGTCCCATGTAATCCAGGCAGGCCTCTATCTGACTCACTTATGTAGCCAAGGTTGGCCTTGAACTTCTGACCATTCTACTGCCACCTCCTAAGTGCTAGGATTACAGGCATGTGCTACCATACCAAGTTTATTACTATTGACAAATGTTGAATACTTTTACTTACAAAGATAAAAGTAATTCACAAACTTCTTAACTATTGACAGAAATGCCCTACAGTACACTGGAGAAGGCAAACATACTGTTCCTAACAGTTACTAGTGCAGACAATTAGGAGCCAATGGAAGCTTGCACAGTGTAACCCTGAATGTCTCTAAGCAGAATGCCATGCTGTAAGTGGCCACATGAGAATCACTGGGGACAGTGAATGTGTGCTGATGTGTAGGATAAATGAAAGGAGCCACTGCAGCACAGTGTGAGCTACAAAATGTTGGAAATAAAGCAGTGAGAAATGACAGCACGGACAATGTGCCCTCAGAGAAAAAAACTGACAGTACTCAGTACTGAAAGAAGAAGGCAGCAGAATTCTAAGGCTGGGGAAGTGACAGACAATGGTCCTCAAGTGACATGAAGAGTGCCCTTAACTTGTATTTTCTTCAAGGACATTGCCTGATGTTTGCATTAAGATTAATATCAGAACTTTGGGCAGTTTATTGCAAAAATTACAGATATTATATGAAACCATAAATGTTTAAACAATATATAAGTGCTAGAAAACATGAAGTATGAATCAGCATATACAAATGAAAACTAACAACAGATACCTATAATAAACATAGGTCATGGGTATTAACATATGCCACAATTTACACATGAATATTTATTTATTAAAAGATACTCAATAATAAAATGTAACTTTCTAAAGTATTACTGATACATTATTTAGTTCTATTCATTATGCCTCCAGACCTGGGTTCTTCAATTCTATAACTGAATTTCCTATTATACATCTATTACATATTATATAAGACTTATATATGACACTTATTGGTTTGATAAAAACACAATTAAGGGTTGGAGAGATGGCTTAGCAGTTAAACTGCTTGCCTATGAAGCCTAAGGACTCAGATTCAATTCCCCAGTACCTTTATAAGCCAGATGCACAAGGTGGCACATGCATCTGGAGATCGTTGGCAGTGGCTAGAGGACCTAGTGTGCATGTTCTCTCTCTCTCTCTGGCTCTTTCTCTCCCAAATAAATGAATATTTAAAAACACAGTTAATCATTATATATCATGTATTAAAAATAATCATCGAAGGCTCCAAAGCTGCTATTATTCTTCTTAAATAGTTCTATATACTGATGTTCAAAATTAAACACATAATCAGTCACTCATCTACACAATTCCTCTGTTAGTGGTAGATCCAAATGCATTTTGGTGCTGATGTTACCTGGAAAGAAACCCTGAATGATTTTTCCTTAGCTAGAAAAACTAGCAAAGTGAAAGCTGAGGGTAGGACCAACCATATTTTTCAGGTCAAATAGAAATTTATAGATATAATAAAAATTTTAACAAACATAGCAAAAAAAAATGCTAATATTCAAAAGTGAAGTATCAATAGCTTAAGATTTATATGTAGTAA
The DNA here is from genome assembly GCA_036346955.1 of Dipus sagitta. Lineage (NCBI taxonomy): Eukaryota > Metazoa > Chordata > Mammalia > Rodentia > Dipodidae > Dipus > Dipus sagitta. Next base: position 1,135,007 of record CM070780.1, on the reverse strand, counting down.
AAGACTACATACCTGACTGACATCATTGTTATAAAGGATAATGGAAAGAGAGTCAAAGTGGAAGTCAAACTGAAGCGTGACCTTCTGGTCCATGGAAGGCTTTGGGTCTGTCAGATCTTGTTCTGATGGTTCAAACATGAACATGATAAAGCATCCAGGTAGGGTTAATATCTTACACACCAATGATGATTTTTTACTCTGAACTTTTGTCATACTTTCTATCACATTTAAATAACAAATTATGAGGCAATAACAATGGCAGTGGTCACTTGTAAGTATTGAGGATAGTGTCAGAGGTGGAAAACAGGTCTTGTAAACAGAATCACAACAATGTTCTCAACGTCCCTCTGAAGTAAGACCACTTACTGCAGTTTCTAATTACCACAACACTTTATTCCCAACTGGTTCAGTCACCTTCAAGAGATCATGACAGAAAAGTCAAATACTCCATCATACATAAGACAATTGGGAACACCTTCTCCCAGTCATAGATACTTTTGAGCATCTTTAATTCATCTCCTTTGTAAGGAGACCAGAGTATAACCCACTAGTAGAGCCAAACTGAGCTCATCATGCTCTAGGTGGAGCCTCGGAAAACTGACACCTCTCATCTTGAGACAGACACGGCAGGCAATATTGGTCCTGAGTTCAGTCCCTCTGATAAAGTGACTTGATAATCCTTTCAGAGACTGTTTCTATTTGCAGGTCATCATATAGAATAGTCGGCCCTTCAAGTGATTAGAAAAACAAGGATTCTCTAAATTGGAAAATCTTGAAGTTTTACTCAATTATTTCTGAAAATAATTTGTGTTCCAATTTTCACCATCTTTGCAGCTTGCATCTGAACACACACATTTTCCAAGATGCCACACTAACCATACAGTGAGAACCAGAAACACAGCCTCATCACAGCTGACGTAACAAGATCATTATTCACCAACGTCAGCCTGACACTTGTCTCTGCGCAGCTCAACAACAGCTTACTTTTCTAGCATTTGTCTATATCACAATACAAACCCACACTGGGGGAGACACGCACCTCATCAAGCTTCTAAAATCACTGCATACTCTGCAGTCATACCTGTCCATGCCAAAGCACGCCTGGCTTAGCTGCACAAGAAAGCATGTTGGTGCCACATTAACTAAGAGTTTGTCAATTAAGCCACAGCCTGGGAGCACTGCAGAAGCACAAGTAAGAGCCTGAGACCATTGGCTTTAAGGGCACGTAAACACTACTGTCTCTAATAACACCTGATACCAGCGACTTTAAATAATGAAAAGATGAAACCAAAAATAGTACGGCACAACTGCAATCATAGCACTCAGTTGACTGAGACAAGAGCATCACAGGATTTCAGCCAGCCTGGGCTATGAAGTGAGACCTGCCTCAAAAAGGGAGGGAGGGAGAGAGGGAGGGGAAATTATATTTCATATAATCTGTTTAAGAAAGCAAAAAAGAGTCTCAAAGTTTAGACAAATATTTGAAATGGCTGATCAGACCAGGAGCCAAGCAACATACCTCTCAGGTAGGTTTTTTTTTTTTTTGGGGGGGGGGGGAGGCACGTCTGGGAACTGAGGGAGGAAGACCATCCCAGAGCGGACAGCCCTTCTGGTGGCTGTACATAAAGAGATTCCAGGACAAGGGGAAAGTGGGGGGAGGGAGGGTATTATCATGGGATGTTTTTTATAATCATGGAAGTTGTTAATAAAAAAAATTGACAAGAAAAAAAAGATAATAAATTTAAAAAAAGAGATGCCAGGAAGAAACATCCTTTTTGCCAGGCTACCCTGGATCCTTGCTAGGAGTGCATGCACCCAGCTGCTGATATACTGCACTGACAACAGAACTTAACTCCGTCACCTCCAACATAGACAGAGGATTCATGGCCTCCATCAATCCCCCAGGGCCCCATGCCAGACCGGCATGGCTGAAGCGTCCTGCCTGACGGAGCGAACAGCCACCAGGTTCCCGGCCCCCAGCCTATACACATGACAGCCACTGTTGGACTGTCCAACTGTGCTGCCTAAGATGATCTAACAAATCCCCTGTATTCTCTCAGTTCTGTTCCTCTAGAGAACCCTGACACCCTGTGATAGGCAATGGAAAAGTCTTCGTGTGGGAGCTGCAGCTCCCCCAGATTTTCCACGGGGGACATACAAGACTGGGTGTCCATCAAACACTGTGTTAGACAGCTGAAAGAACACTGAATATGGCAGACTATCGGTTTTCAGTAATGGACACAACAGTTCTCATCTGTATACCTTTGAGGCAGTCGGGCCCACTCTGAGTGTCTTTCTTCACTCTTACAGCTTCCTGTGCCAACTGGGTAGGACTGGGCTGTGACGAAGCCTCCCCAAGGTTCTCCAGCAAGATCTTCATTAACACTGTTAGGTCATCTTCACTGAGAGCAACCTGGAAGTCATCAATAATTTGTTAACAATAGTAAGAATAGAAATACTACTACTATGTCTTAATTTACAGCTTCTCAAATTCCCTAACTGCTCTTCTATCTCGAGGTGGCGCATAATCTGGACCACAAATATCAGCAGAGGAGCTTTTCACCTTGTCCAGGTGAAGCGTGGCTCCCAGGGTCCGGCCACAGGCAAGCCTCGGCCTCTGGAGCCCGCAACGCTGGCAGTCTGAGCTGGGACTAAGCCGGCCCGTTCCTGGGCCTCGCTTTCATCTCCACTCGGTTCCGCTCGCTTCTCACCCAGAACCGGCAGCCCCTTCGGCATCGTTTACTTCCCTTTAAACTCAACACAGGGAGGATGTGCTCAGTTTCTTGTCTCTACCAAGAAGGAATGCAAAGAGTGTCTGTGTTGGTGCAGCTGCATGCTCCATGTGCACATCTGGCTGTAACTTTCAGAGCCCAAACACAGCCCAGGAAGGCAGCATCTTGTTCATGTTTTACTACACAAGGGAGTGTAGGAAAGAAAGCAGAAAGGCAAGAGCTCTGAGTCAGGCAGTCAGGTACCAGCTCTACCTGTCCCAAGCATCCTTAACAAAAGCCATTTGCTTTTTGCATCTCTAGGAGAAGAAAGGCAGCGTCCTGCTGAGAGGCTGAAGGATGCGAGGCAGGTAGAGCCAACAACCATGAACTCAGGGCTCTTTAGAAAATTCACCTCTGAATGACAAGGTACCCTGTATCTAAAAACTGCTTAGTTTCCTGTCTCAATGAAAAAAGGGAAATATTTAGCAACAGCCCACATGGACGATTTGCTTACTGCACACCTCTGCCCTCTGTTACCAGAGTGTGACAGTCATGTCTTAAATCTCCCTGGGGCATCCATTTCCACCTGTGACACCAACCAAGATATTACACCTGCCCGAACAGCAGTGGACTTCCCCACGTACTTGCTGAGGATAAAAAAAGTAACCGTAAGCCAGGTGTGGCTTTAATCCCAGCACTCAGGAGGCAGAGGTAGGAGGATCACTGTGAGTTTGAGTCCACCCTGAGACTACATAGTGAATTCCAGGTCAGCCTAGGGTAGAAAGTAAGACCCTACCTTGAAAAACCAAGAAAAAAAGAAAAGGAAAGAAAGGAACTGTATCATGTATTAGATGGACCTTCTGTAAGTGTGAAAGACACTTCAGAAAGGCAGCCCCAGATTCTTTAAGAACAGTCAAACTGCCTACAGGAAACAACTTGCTGTCACCTGCTTGCTATCCTTTCCAGGTATACCCAGGAGCAGGAAAAGTTTACAGACCAACACAGCACCATCAAAAATTCTGCCAAATAAACAGACTTGCCTTTTCAAGTAAATATATCTAAATAAGGAAGGGTTTCTACGCATCTCATAAATATGTGTAGCGTGTCAATAAGAAACTCCTAAACCTAAGGCTGGAGAGATTGCTCAGCGGTTAAGTCACTTGGCTGTGAAGCCTAAGAACTCATATTCACATCTCCAGGTCCCAACATAGCCAGGAGCACAGCGACACAAGAGCACAATGTCACACATGCACATAAAGGGGCGCACGCATCTGGAGTTTGTTCACAGTGGCTGAAGGGCCAGGCACGCCCATTCTCCCTCCCCGCCCCCTCAAAAATAAGAATAAAAAGTCCTAAATTTAGAAAAGATATGACTAAGGTATTTTGAATGAGGTATCTGAATCTCATGTAGAATTCTTTTATAATTTCCATTAAGAATTTAATAGAATATTACAAAATAAGAAAAATATTTTCAGTAGACCTCCATAGGTTTCATTTCAGACTTCTTGCTGGCTTCCCCAAATGTCTAACTAAAATGAAATACAGAAAATGTGAAACTAGGATGATCTGAACTGTAGTTAAGGAAGGATCCCTTTTAAAAAAATTATTTGAGAGAGAAAGAGACAGGATCAGAGAGAAAAAGAGAGAGAGAATATGGGTGCGCCAGGGCCTCTAGCCAATGCAAATGAACTCCAGACACATGTGCCACCTTGTATATCTGGCTTACAGGGGTCCTAGGCAATCAAACCTGGGTCGTTCTGCTTCTCAGGATAGCACCTTAACCACTAAGCCATCTCTCCAGCCCCGAATTCCTTTTTTATATACCCCAGAAACTGCACTAATTTCAACGACAAAAAACCATTTTATTTTCACATTTAATAACAGACACATACCTGCATAGGTTTCAGTTTTCCTTTTATTTCCATGCCTGGAATTTTCACATACCATGTTGCTGATAAATTCCGTTGTATGGACAAAAGCATGTTGACTGGTTTTAAAATTTCAATATCATTCTGTGGCAAGCCAGCTTGTAAAATAGTTCTGAAAGAGTAACATGAATGTATTAAAAATAACTACGTATGGTGCATACCTTTAATCCCAGCACTAGGGAGGCAGAGGTAGGAGGATCACCGTGAGTTCGAGGCCACCCTGATACTACATAGGGAATTCCAGGTCAGCCTGAGCTAGAGTGAGACCCTACCTCAAAACAACAACAACAACAACAAAAATCTACGTATTTTTAAATTGACATTTTAAAGTGAGGACTCCTAATTTATATGTTTCCACAAACTGTTTTCTTAAACATCTGGAAGCTGTTACCAGAATTATTTTAGAACATATATTTTTCAGAAATCAATCCAAGTCTTGGCTGATCTGCAGAATTATCTAAAACCCAAACCTATGTATCAATGCTTTCAAAGATGCCCTTGCTGTTATCCGACTATTGAATCTCACACTGCCTTCCATCAAAACTGCTTGATTATTAACAGCACTCTGCCATATAATTGTCACACCTTCCTAAACCTGAACATTAAGAAAGTGACTGAAATCTTAGCCCTTAGCATGGTATTAATATTTCTCCACACTCAGGGTAGGGGCAGGCATGTATCAGACTTGAACGTTAAAATAAAGACACAGCACTAGAGCCTCAAGTAGCTTTCTGCCAACAAGTACGTCTGCTACTCAACACGGCCAACACATTCCCTTTAGAAACCTCCCCAAAAAGTCCTACATTCGACAAGGTTACTATGAGTTAGGACATTTCCTCCAATCTACCCAAAAAACATAGCTATGTAGAAAATAAAATTAAGAGAGAAATAAACTTTTACTAAGCAAACTGTAAGTATTTTTTTTTAGGTGGAGTCTTACTATTTCACTCAGGCTGATTCAAAGCTGTGACCCAAATGACGCCGCCCGCTGCCTAGGTGCCCCAAAAGCCTGAGACCAGTGCCATGGGCTGCCACGCTGCACTAGTGCAATTTAATTTTATCACAGTTAATCTTCATAGAAGGGGAAATATCACAAGTGTATTAAGAAAAACTACATTTCCTAAAATACCCACTACTACTAACCACCAACCAAGGTTTCATGATTGGTAGAAATGTGGAATGAGAATCATAAATGACCAGAATAAGAAATAACTCAGGCAAAAATATCTATGAAAATACTATTTCTATTAAGTACTGTACAATTAACTATATACTATACCTGGACAGCTTCAACTGAGTAAGCTGGACTTTCATTTTATCAAGGACAGGGGGAAGGGAGCACTGTTCCATAGGAACCAAGCTAAATGCATTTTCAACTCTGATTAAACCCAGATCTGCTATGACTGCATTTGGCGACACTGAGGACTGGGGAATGACAACGACGGGTGCTTTCAGATAGATGTCCATCTGGAGCCGGTAGCTCTTCTGCGCCAGGTCCTTCATGCTGGAAGCAGCTCTCTCCGCAGCCTGCACTGTGGCTGCACTCAAGGTTTCTTTAGCGGTTTGGAAATTGTTGAGAAAGTTCTGTAAGGAAGGAGTGATACAGTTAGAGTTGTCCCCACAAAGGCCATGCATTTTAAAAGAAAAGCTAAATAAAAGAGGATAAAGCTGGGTGAAGTGGTATGAAGGCCTTTAATCCCAACATTTGGGAGGCTGAGGTAGGGGGATCGCCACGAGTTCAAGGCCAGCCTAGCTACAGACTGATTTCTAGGTCCATCTGGGACAAAGTGAGACCCCGTTCACTCTAGGAAGAGCTCTGTAACTTTCACTCACATTTTTTCAGAATCATTTGACTTTTGTAATATATTTTCCTCACAGCTGTTTATACATCATTTATCTTTTTTGGTTTCATTATGATATTTTCATACATATGTATCAGTTTACTTTGTTCCCATTCACCACCTAACTGCCCACCTCCATTTCCGCCCTTCCCCTCATGCTGGGCCCTTTCTTTTCCCTAAATAGCTCCCCCTTCTGCTTTTATAACATACATATTCCAATACCTGCCTTATACCCCCATTAGGAGCTATTCCTCCCCTCCACAGCCTGTCTATGTTCATGGCGCACGTGTCTGTGTCGCTCTTCTCTTTCTGCTTCCTGTCAGCCTTGAGGGGCGTAGCTCTCTCCCACCACCTACTCTCCATCCAGAGGGTCTACTCGCCACAAACCCAAAGCAAGGGAGCCAAGCAACCATGGACTCCTTAAACCGTGAGTCCAAATAAAATTCTCTTTTTAAGTTGTTTATCTCAAGTATTTTGTCACAGTGATGGAAGGCTAACAAAGATAACCTATTTGTGAAGATTTTCACTACCTATGTTCAGGTGTATAGACAGACACAATACTTAGGCCTCAATGAGAAATAAATACATAAAAATATACTTACCAAAAGAGACATGAAGAATTTATGAACATAAACGATTTGAATACATCCCACTTTCAGACTCAGTCTGCCATCCACTTTAGACATATCAGTGTAGGCCTGCCCTTCTGTGGCACCTGGATACAGGGTCATCTGGAACCTGAAGACTTCATCTCCCAAAATGGAGACAGCCTAAGAATGAGACCATTGCCTATTATATCAAAAGAATGTCAGAATCCTCATCACTGGATCATAAACTTCATTACCACAGAATCCTCATATATGAAAAACAACATACAAATTCAAATTTCAATATTAGCCAAAAGACATTTTACTTGATAATATGCTTTCCTATTTCTGTAAAGTCACTGTATCAGTGGGAAGTAACTATCTATCACTGAGCTGTTCAGAAGCAGCTTTCCCAAATCACTGCACAGCACCATCAGCTCCCATCATAACAAGCTGTGTAATGTGTGTCAGACAACGGAAAAATGCATGCTGAACAAACAAAACCGTGGCATGTCCAATCCAAATAATAAACTAAACTCAACCCAGAAGTCTGCGGTAATCACCTGCTTGTGGAGGGACAGGACATCCGCGTTCCTGACAATGATGTTCTCTAGTCTGGCAAACACGTCAGTCTGCCGGGGCGTCACAGAGACGGAAGCGTCCATCCCTAATGGAGGCATGACATACAGATGCGTCTGTGAGTTTAAGTTCAACAACATACCACCAGCATGCAGAGTGAACATAACCTATCCTGGACGTCCATCTCTGTCAACTTCCATGGATGCAGGAGGTCTAACACCTTCAAGTACTATACACATCTCATATATGAAAGTTGGGAAATTTTTTTAAACTACACAGTTTCAAAAAGTTAGTAAAATAAATAAAACAGTATCATATCCATTGGTAAAATCAGAAGTACTCATTTAGTGTTTGGTATTTTTGTTATTTTTCAATACCACCTCAAACACTGATTATTAGAATTATTGCTCCGATAACTAAAAATAAATGAACATCATCTTATGGGTTGTGGTGGTTTGATTCAGGTGTCCCCCAGAAATTTGGTGTTCTGAATGCTAGGTTCCCAGCTGATGGATATTTGGGAATTAATGCCTCCTGAAGGGAGTGTATTGTTGGGGGCGGGCTTATGGGTGTTATAGCCAGTTTCCCCAGGCCAGTGTTTGGCACACTCTCCTGTTGCTATTGCCCACCTTATGTTGGCCAAGGGGTGATGTCCACCCTCTGCCCATGCCATCGTTTTCCCCTGCCATCATGGAGCTTCCCCTCGATCCTGAAAGCCAAAATAAAGCTCTTTTTCCCAGAAGCTGCTCTTGGTTGGGTGATTTCTACCAGCAATGTGAACCTGACTGCAACATGGGTAAAACGATTATTTCCACAACAAACTATACTTAGATTATAGTCTTCTAAGGTGTCTGTCTGTTCAAAGTAACTGATGTTCTCAGAAGACTACAGACATAATGATTGCTGAAAGCGTTCCTCCTCCCAGGGAGAACGGCCCTAGAGAAGAGCAGTGAGGAGCCCGAGCCCAAGCCCCACACCTAGCCCCTTAAAACACGTCTACAGGAGTACGAGTTCAATGGTGCTGATCTTTCTAACCTTGGTAACAACTGCTTACTATGTGTCAGGCACTTGTCCACGCATGTGTAAATGCACAAACCTAATCCTCACAACAAACCAATCAATAACTGTTACTATCTTCATTTTGTAGAAGGGGGTAGAAAGGCAAGTTAATGTTGCTCAAGGTTAGCCAGTGTCAGGATTTGAACCATGGAAGCTGTCCAGAACCTGCGGTATAACCTGAACCATTATAAACACACTGCTTTATTCTTTCATCATGGTGAGGATAAGAAAAGCTCAAAGTGCTGTTTATAAACTTATTTTCTTTGCTAACTATGAACAAAAGACAAGGGAAAGCAAAAAAAATTTTTTTTAGGCAGAAACAGTGAAAAGTCTTCCATGTTGCCTTAGGAGTATATAAATGCAGATGCATCTCTCCCTACTCTTTTTTTGTACAAATGATTGCAACCCATCACTGTCTTAATTTTTTTCTCCTCATTTATCTTACAGATATGCACTAAGCTTTGTCAAATGACTTCATGATATCTATTAAGACATTTTTATCATTTTATCATTAAATATGATTGACTTACTAGATTTTTTTCTTTCTTTGAAGTCACAATGACTTACTTGGAAGCTGTCAAGCCAAATGATGAACACAGTGCATTGGGCTGTCCACTAGATGGCAGAGGTGCATCAGCTACCATTGGTCAAGCACCTTCAAAATAACTTCTACATTATTTTTAACTGATTATTAACTGATACGTCACCTAGAGGAACCTTCACTATAAAAAATTAGTTCAACTCTCCAGATCCCACGTAAGCCACACGCACAAGGTGACCCAAGCAGAAGGTCGCACGTGCACACAACTTGGCACACCTGGAGTTTAATTGCAATGTCTGAGGCTCTAACACCAATTCTCTCTCTTTCTTTCTTATTCTCTCTCTGTCTTTCCTCCCTCTCTCTTGTTTTTATTATTAGATATGGACATATTTTGTATGTAAACATCACATGTCGGTACCATCCTTTCCCTCCTCCCTGTTCCTTTTCTGAAGAGACCTTCCTCATTGGGGATGCAGGTCAACCCCATGGAGATTGTGGGTCATGCATTAGGGGGCAGCAGTCAGTTATGGGGGAGAGGAAATTGGTATTTTTTACTCTGTGACATTCGTCTCTCAGTTTCAAGTTACATTATTCTGAACGTGCAACCACAATAAGAAGAGACTGAGCCGCAGATATACCTGAATATTGGAAATGCATAAGGCGCATCTAATCAGCAGTGGATCATAACAAGTTTACTTCTAGCATCTCAAAGGATATTTGTTAGGATTTTGCATAAATCTTCAATGTAAATAAGCCAAAAGATGACTCCTCAGCATAGATGCTCATCTTACTAGAAGCTAACGTAAGGAAACAGAAGGGCACATGCCACAGGGCGGTCACTCACCTCGTATTTTAATAGCTGCTATGTTACTCCTCTGATCACAGACCAAGACGTGAAATGCATTTAATTCAGCTGTGACCTTCAAGTCAACCATGTCCTCTCTGTGACTGGTACTGGATGCTGAAAAGTAACAGAAACCTGTGATTGGTGGGAGGCACAGAAGATGTAACAAAATAATATTAAATTTAATAAAATAAAACCATACAATGTATCCAAAGAACCAAAAAGGTCTCTGTTAAGATAATGAAAAGTAGCTACGGATTTTAATTTAATTTTCAAATGCCACTCAGACAAAAACTAGCATGCCTCCCCACCCTGCACACACACATTTCAGTAGCTGCCATCAACTGAATCAAACTGCCCTATAATTTGTGTTTCCTTTTGGGGAAAACAAGGAAACCCTCTATATTCGAATTCTAGAATTTGATCAGTCTAAAATTTTTATTCTGAACTACTCATATCACAATATTAGATCCTGAATAATCAATGAACATTGAAGTAGCGATGTTAAGCTCCTAACATCCACATTATATGCCACGGTGCATATATGTAAATCAATATAGAACTAAAGCAGCCTCAGTAGATTACATGACTCCATAGACAATTCTTAAGTAGATTCACTTTGAAATGCACACTTTACAAACACAAACACTATGTGTACAAGAACCACAATTGAGCTAGTTAAGGTGGCATGTCCCTACAGTCCCAGCACTTAGGAGGCTGAAGCAAACGGATCCTTGTTAGTGTGAGGCCAGCCTGAGCTACAGAGTGAGCTCAAGACCAGTCTTGGCTATGTAGCAAGACCCTGTTTAAAAAAAAAAAAAAAAAAAAAAAACACAAGAAAGAATCACAATTGAATGGATTTCCTTAAATTACTTTAGTGAAGATACGGATTAATTAAAAGTACATCTTCCTACAAAAGTATCTTACCTGCAGGAAACAGACACTTCCTGAAAAACTGAAAAAGGACGGGGTATATCAGTCCTTAATTCCCAAAACAAGCTGTTTTCTTTTTTAACGTTTAATGTCAGATAAGCACACCATCAAGGCAAAATGCACAGAAAAGCCAAAACACTGTTTCTTTGGATTAATATTACTCAAAGAACTTGAACACTGATTTTTCACTTATGTAACCATGTCATAAGTATGTCATAGGTACATTACAGGAAGAAAAGGCAAACACTACTCTAAGTATTAATGTGTCAAGCATCTTGAAGACAAAGAAGAAATGGGTGTGGTAGCCCAAACCTGCAAAGTTCCAGCCTTTGGGAGGCTGAGGCAGGAGGATCAGGAATTTGCAGCCAGCGTGGGATATATAGTGAGACAGTGCCTCAAAAGAAAAAAAAAAGGTAAAAATCTTTTACTCTAGTATATAACAAAATAATTTTTCTGTTGTATTGTTTTAAATGGTCAGATCGTTATATCAGGTCTCATAGTACAGACAACTTTATACTTAAAATATCAGAAATACAGATGTTATTCAAACTGGTAATAATCTGAAAAAAAATAAATTACTAGACAGGTATGTCCACTGTATAATTAAAAATAAATAATATTTGGATTAAAAACAGTCACATGTTCTAAATTCACTCAAGATACTTTATACCTAATATTTTATAATGCAAATCATATGTCTGACAAATATGTGCTCAGATCTATGTGTAACTGAAATGCAAATATGGTTAGAAATCAGGCTGTCAACCCAGTACTTTGCAAGTACACATAACTGTATTTGTTTTGCAACTTCTTTTCTCATTTTTACTCAGGTGTCAATGTAAATATATTTCTATTTTATGTAAGAGCTACAGTGTAATCACCTGTAAGTACATAACTTCTAAACATCTTTGTTTAAAATTCTTCAATAACTTGAGGCTGGAGAGATGGCTCAGCTGTTAAGAAGCTTGCCTTCAAGACCTAATGACTTGGGTTCGATTCCCTAGTGCACATGTAAAGCCAGATGCACCAAGCAGCGCATGCATCTGGAGTTTGTTTGCAGAGCCTGGAGGTCCCAGTGAAGCCATTTTCTTTTCTGTTTCTCTCCTCTCTCTCTCTCTCTCTCTCTGATTGCAAATAAATAAAAATATTTTTAAAAGATTCTTCAATAACTTGTCCTATAAGCCTGTCAGGATAAAATCTTTTGTTGAAGCTAACCAAATCTGTTGACTAGATGAGTATCAGGAAGGTATTTATCTTATCTTTAAAATGTGAATTACCATATGAGAAGTGTTAAACTAAGACACAAAAGTGAATACCAGCTTTGATTGCAGTACTTCTGGACTCCCCCACAAGTGGTTTCAGCTCGGATTCCTTCTCAGAAGAGGACCTTTCAGAGGACAGAGTAGCAGATGACAAAAAGTTCATAAGGGAAAGCAAAGCTTCCAGATGAAGCACCAGGTCCAGGGATGAGAATGACACCTAGGAGAGGGAACATTGAGAGGCAGACATCAGATATGAGAGTGTATGTTCACCTGTAACATATACAGCTAGCACAGAAGGGTTCAGCTGAGGCTCTGTCTCACACTTTTAAAGAAAGATTCTCTATTTTAACATTCCTCTTAATTACTACTACAATATAATACAATTACTGATACAATGTCATAGTAATTACCGGACAGTAAACCCATACTCTGCCAAGACCTAGCATAAACATTAATTTGAACTTCAATAGAACTCGATGAGTTCGGGTCAAGAATGGGAAGCACCCTAGACTGGGTACATGCACTCAAATGGACTGTAAGAAATGTCCATCCTAGCCCATGCTTTATCCTTTTTGTTAATCTTAGTTTAATCCTAAAGCCAGTACTTAATTTCAACACTTAATGTCAACACCAGGCCAGATAACTATCATAGACTAAAATGAACAAAATTTCTTTCAAATGCACATTTGTATAATTGACAAGTAATTTACATTTGAAAAACAATCTTTTCAAATTTTCTAAGACATCTATTTAAATTCTTTATCCATTTATATTATGTCTATTATAATTGCCACCCTTACTCTAATTTTAGAACTCCTATCTACAATGGAAATGGCCATCCAGCCATATTACTCATTAATACCCAGTTCTACAATATATTCTAGAAGACTTACCTTTAGTTTCTGTTTGGTATTTTCATGAATGGTTTTAAAATCTGGTCCATCACTGTCTGCCTAGAAATAGTGGAAAATGACATTTCACACACTGAAGACACTGTTTTTACCTTTTCAAAGTCTACTATAAAAATAGTGTAAGCAGGGCTGGAGAGATGGCTTAGTGGTTAAGCGCTTGCCTGTGAAGCCTAAGGACCCTGGTTCGAGGCTCGATTCCCCAGGACCCATGTTAGCCAGATGCACAAGGGAGCACACACATCTGGAGTTCATTTGCAGTGGCTGGAGGCCCTGGTGCGCCCATTCTCCCTCTCTCTCTACCTGCCTCTTTCTCTCTCTCTCTCTCTCTCTCTCTCTCTCTCTGTCACTCTCAAATAAATAAATAAAAATGAACAAAAAAAATTTTTTTAAATAGTGTAATCAGCTGGGTAGTGCACTCGGGAGGCTTGGGTAGGAAGACTGCTGTGAGTTTGAGGACAATCTGAAGCTACAGAATGAATTCTAGGTCAGCGTGAACTTAAGAGTGACACCTTAACTAAAACATAAATAAGTAACAAACAGTATAAATACATTTCTTTTTTATGCAGAAGTAGGTTTCTAACTTCTTTTTAGAGAGAGAGAGAACTGGTGTGCCAGGGCCTCAGCCACTGCACTCAAACTCCAGACTCTTGTGCCACCTAATGGGCATGTGCGACCTTGAGTTTGCCTCACCTTTGTGCATCTGGCTTATGTGGGACCTGGAGAATAGAACATGGGTCCTTAGGCTTCGCAGGCAAGCGCCTTAACCACTAAGCCCATCTCTCCAGCCCAAGTACATTTCTTATAAAGAACATAGCCAAAAAAATAAAAAACTGACAACATAAACATGTGTCATTCTATTGCTGCAAAAATTCAAGTTCCTCCCTCTACTCTGGAAGGAATGCTAGTGCACAGAGATCAGGTGGAGCCATGCATCCATCTATCCACACACAGGCAGGCAGGGAGAACTTAACCCTAGACACCACACCTTCACTTTGAAAAGCAGCAGAACTTCAAGAAAACACACAGGATTATTAACCAACTCAGAACGAAACTTTCATTCAGGGAGGCAGTAGAATGTAAAATGTGAGGGGAAACAGATCACTTCACATGTCAAGTAGTAAGGGAGCCTAGAGAGCAGGCAGGTACCTGGGTCAGCAGCATTCTCAGCAGGGGCTCATCAGTCACATGGGAGCAGTTCACAATGTGGAGAGCCTCCCCGTTAGAGTCTGCAAGAAGACAGAGAAGGCTGATTGTCACATCTCTTCAACACTTCAAACATCTTTTAAAACAGGACTACCCAGTTTCGCAGACATGTTTATCACAGAATTGTATACAAAAAGGTAAAATAAACTATACTGCCTAATAGTCATATGTCAGTAAGCCTGGCTTCAAAAAAAGAGAAAGAAAACATGAAACTCCATAAAATTAACAACAAAAAAAGCAAAAAGCACTGGCCAGTTAAGCAGCTAATACATTGAGGTGTTTCTAGGATTAGTCTCATGTGAACAAACAATGATATATTACCGAACAAAACAATAAAATGCATCAAAAGTTGGGACCATTCTCAACACAGATTCACCTTTTAACAATTATTCTACTAAGTACTTATAAACTTTAACTTCACAAGTCACAGTTGGATAGCTGACAAGTTACAAAGTAAATGCTGCAAGTCCAGGGTACCCACAAACAACTTAGAACTTATCTGGAAAGAAACAAGACTTGCAGGTGATATTAAATTCCTCCTTTTATCAACTTACGTACTGTTTAATTTTCATTTTATATATGTTAATGTAACTGAAAACAGATTGAAAAGGCATATAACTGGAAAGAAATGAATGAGGGCTAGAGAGATGGCTCAGCAGTTAAGGCAACAGTTTGCAAAGCCTAAGGGCTGGTGTTCAATACTTAGTACCCACATAAAGCCAGAGGCATAGGGTGGCACATGCATCTGGAATTCATTTGCAGCAGCAGGAGGCTTTGGCGCTCTCCCCACCACACACACACTCACATCTGTCTGCTTGCAAATAAATAAATATTTAAAATAGGGCTGGAGAGATGGCTTAGGTTAAGGTGCTTGCCAGCAAAGTCACAGGACCCAGGATTGATTCTCCAATACTCACGTAAAGCCAGATGCACAAGATAGCATGCACCCAGTGTTCATTTGCAGTGCTGGAGACCCTGGTACGCATATTCACCTTTCTCTGTCTCTCAAGTAAATAAATAAAAATAAATTTTAAAAAATTTAAATAGGGGCTGGGACAGATGGCTCAGCAGTTAAAGTGCATGTCTGCAAAGCCTAACTACATGGGTTCGATTCTCCAGCACCCATGTAAAGCCAGAAGCACAAAGTGCAGCATGCATCTGGAGTTTGTCTACAGCAGCTAGAGGCCCTGGCTCACCCATTCTCATTCATTCTCTTTCCCTCTCTCTGCTCCTTATAAATATTTTTTAATTTAAAATAAATAAATACAAATGGAAAAAAATGAATGTAAGTTAGGTTTCCTAGTAAATTATTGCATTTTTTACTTGCATACTTGGGACTTGATCTCCTGCACTCGTGGCATAGCTATAATAAAATGTGCCTGCTATTCATACACAAGTGTTAGACACAGACGTGGAAGATGCATGTTCTATTTTTTATAAACTTTCTACTTAAGTATGTATTTTTTCAATCTTAATTTGTTGGAATTAGTATCATAAAGTTTACCTAGATAATCAAGGTGATACAGTGTGTTTAATGTTGATTTAAGACAACTTCACACTTACCAGTGAAGTCAAAACATCGCATGCTAATTTTTTTAAGATAAGCCTTTGCAGTCAGGTCATAGGTCTTCACTTTGGTTTCCATTCCAAGGTGCAGGATACTTAGCTCATGTAAAGGTGTTCCTTTCTTTTCTGTTTTCTTCATTAAAGTAAGCACCACCTAAAAGAACAAGTTCACCAACATGAACACAAACTACTCTATTAACACGCAATGAAGGAAAAAGTCCAGAATTTAATAACTACCCACAGTGATGGCAATGCAAAGATATTTATGCCTGAAGAATTGCCCAGTGTTCCTTAGCTCAGAAGGCTTCTGAAGCAGCATCACTATTTTCTAGTGGTCTTCAAAGGTGAAGTACAAAAAGGAAAAGGAGGTGTGCGGCCTGATGCCCAGAGGTCCTCGTTTGATGGACAGCTTGTCTGAGGGCGGCAGCGAGTTTTTATACACCTCCTTGGGCAAGGCTTCTCGAGCTGGGGCTAACCACAGCAGCCCTGCCTCTACTGAGTGTCAGCCAAAACTGTTTTCAGATAACTACAATGCCAAATATCCACCACGCAGGCACAGCTGCTCCCCTCCACCCACAATGACTGACCTAAGCGATGACAGCTACCATTGTGTATGTAACACACACAGGAAAAAGAACTTCAGGGTTTTCTACATGCACACAGTAATTAAGTGAATGATTACCTGTCAATGTTTCAATTGCCAAAGCTTAATTTATGTCAACCAGGAAAACACTGGAAGTTTAACATCAAAGAAGTCAATTTTAAAATAAGTATTTTAAATTAAACACAGAACACTTTTTTTTTGGGGGGGGGGCGGGTTCAAGGTACAGTTTCACTGTAGCTCAGGCTCTCCTGGAATTCACTATGTAGTCTCAGGATGGCCTCAAACTCACAGCAATCCTCCTACCTCTGCCTCCCAAGTGTTTACAAGTTGATTTTTATTTCAGAGAAAAAGTATAACCTGTACACAGGTATATTTAAAAAAAAAAAAAAAGTATTTAAAGGAACTTGGAGGAAGGAGCTCAGAGAGGCCAGTCTTTATTCACCATGCCTTCTTGCTGACCTAAGCATCCAGGCTCCTTTCTGTCCCAGTTTTCTTTAAATATTCCCCTCCAATGCCACTTCCTCCAGGAAACTGTCCCTAGCCCTCGGGCTGCTTAGGCCCTTCCCTACCATCCACACAGGCTCCAGAAGGGCCCAACCTGAGCACGTGGGCACAGAAATGCGAGCACCTGCGCACTTGGAGCTCAGAGCCCAGCTCTGACACTGGCGTGGCTGGGCAAAGGAGTCTACTTACTTGACGCAGGAAGCTGTAAATGGAAAGCAGGTGGGAGTAATACAACTTACTTTCTTTCTTTTATTTATTTATTTTTGTTGTTGTTGTTTTTCAAGGTAGGGTCTTGCTCTAGCCCACGCTGCTTGGAATTCACTATGTCGTCTCAGCGATCCTCCTACCTCTGCCTCCTGAGTGCTGGGATTAAAGGCATGCGCCACCACACCTGGCTACGGAGTAATACAACTTTCTAAAAACGGAGAATTCTACCTTTTTTCTTTTTCTTTTTTTTTTTTTTTTTTTTTTGAGGTAGGGTTTCACTCTGGTCCAGGCTGACCTGGAATTCACTGTGTAGTCTCAGGGTGGCCTCGAACTCACAGCGATCCTCCTACCTCTACCTCCCGAGTGCTGGGATTAAAGGCGTGCGCCACCACGCCCAGCTAGAATTCTACCTTTTATTCAATGAGAGCTGCTAATATTCACAAAGGATTTCTCTATCACCGTCCCCTCCACTGCCATTCTTATGTGAGTATACAAAGCAAGCCCATTCCACCGAAAAGCAACACATAGAAAATGCTACTGTTTTCTCTATAAAGCACTGTATCTCCCACATATAACTCATCCTTAAGATGTGCGTATGTGTATGTTTATGGGTGTATGCCAGAATCTCTTGCCACTGCAAATGACTGTCAGATAATTGTGCCAATCTTTTGCATTTGGCTTTATTTGAGGATTGGCTAGAGATTTGAACCCTGCAGGTTTTGCAAACAATACACTTTAACTGTTGAGCCATCTTCTTAGCCCCTAAACTCTCACAAAGACCCTCACTTTATGTAATAGTCAAAGATTTTCTCAAACATATCAATTATTTGTACGCTTATCTTAATAGAATTCTGTTATTCACCTAATTTTACAAAGACAGATGAAAATTACACACCTCTTTAATTTCAAATTTTAGAAGTACATTAATGATATCTACAGATCTGATTTCTTCCACTCCAGCTGCTACAGTATCTTGGGAAGGATGCACATCTTGTGTCACAGAACTTTCACGAGGCTCTTTAATTTCACCTAAAGATGTTTAAAAAAAATTCATTCACTTCTATTCACACATTTCCTTCACAAATACTTACTGAGGACATGTATGAGAACTCTGGACCTGGTAAAGGCATCGAACATCCACAAATCAACAGCTCTGGCTTTAAGAAAGCTCATGGTTTAATAAAAAAGAAATACAAATGGAGTAAGTAGGCCATACCTATGTACATGAGGCAGGCAAATATTAATGGGCTCTGTATCAAATGCACAGAAAACAAAGAGCTGGGCCTAGTCCTGTCACCAGAAGGAAAGAAAGGATTAGCAAAGAAGGTGTCATTTAAGCAGAGCTGGAGCACACTCACCACAGAGGAGTCACTCCACCAAAAACTAAGAGTGTGGGAACTCATACAGCTATGACAGGTCTTGCAAATAGAAAGGACTTTGACCTAGTTAAATCAAGAGGGACGACACAAGATCAAGCTGGACAAGAACAAAGGAGAGGGCCTCTCATGCTACACTAAGACATCAAGGAAAAGCTCTGTGAACAGGGTTCTGTTCTCAAACTCATGCAATCAGAACCACTATGAAACTGTCTTATAATCGGTGACTACACAACCACAGTTAACAGCTCTCATCGTTGTGTGTGGACCTGTGTGCCAAGTTGTGGGAAGAGCTACACACGAAGTGCCTCACTCAGTTCTGAAAGCAACCTTCATGCTCCTCATTCTACAGATGAGCACATTAAGGGCTGAGGCAGACTCACAGTACCTTGCCCAGTGTCACAAAGACTGAGGGTGACAGAGTCGGGACTCGTCCGTCTGACTACACAGCCTTCACTCTGAGCACATCCCTCCTTCAGCACGCCGACTACAGCGCCTTGTTTGACCACTAACACAACACACCAGAGCCCTGAAGAGTGATCCTTCCCTGAGACCCCTGTGGGAAGACCACTGCTCCTAATTTGGGTAAATAAATGCATAGAACAATGTTTCTTATCCGCCATCTTATTTCAGCACTGTGCCAAGCAGAATATGAGCCAGGGACACTATCCTAGAAAATACTTTACTTTTCCAAAAAAATTCCTAGATACATAGATATTTCTTCAGTGGAAAATAAAGAGGATGGATCATTTTTAAAGCCCCTACAAAATGAATTTATAGAAAATAAATTCTATTAATGAGAACATATATCAGGAAATTAAAAAGAAAATCCACAGACAGGAAGAAGGTATTTCTACATATGTACAAATACACACAGCTAACACATACAAGAATGAATTAAGCAAAACTCCCATATACCAATAAAAAGGATAAACACCCCAATAAAATAACAGTGATGATTTGATTTGGACAGTCATGTCTCAAAAGAGGATACTCAGGTGGCCAGGAAGCATATGAGAAGATGTTCACCTACGTCAGTACCAAGGGACGAGAGCCACAGGAAGACAGCGCTGATCAGCAGAATTACAGTGCCACATCAGTGAGAATACAAAAGATCTAACTGCAGGTCTCACACACTGCCACTAGGAAAGTACACTGGTATAGCCACTGTGAAAACTGCTGGAATAATTTGGCATACATTCCTGAAGCCATAAAAACTTTACAGATGGCTCAGTAACTCCCCTCTGAGCTGTGTATCTAAGACAGTCCAGTCGTCCTCATTCTCTGAGGGGACATTCCAAGACCCTGGGCTGATGCCTGCTACCAGAAATTTTGGAGTCCATATACACTAAAATTTTCCCTATACACATATACCTATAATAATGTTAGTTGTAAATAAGGTACAGCAATAGAATCAGCAATAATAACGATTTAAGGAAGTTAGAACAATGTACTATAACAACACTGCAAACAATCAGTTCCTATTACTCTTGAACTTTGCGCCATTATTAAGTAAAACTGGGCTCCCTTGAACACAGCACTATGGCATTACACTGATCAACCTGATGACCGAGATGGCCCCAAGTGGTTCATAGAGCACAGACAAGCCCGGCACAGGGAGGAGTCACATGCCAGGCAGGTTGGAATGACATTTGTAGCCCACGAGTTATTTATTCTTATACTTTTTCATTTACAAACCACTACTGACCACAGGTGACTGAAACCATGGAATGTAAGCCCACAGGTAGGTTGCACATGCCAGCAGACACAGGCAGCAGCAGCATTCACAACAACTGAGTCATAATGGGCAAAACCTGAACAACCAAGACATCCGTCAGAGCTAAGATGAACAAGACGACAGATCGATTCAGGTAACTTAATGCAAGAATAAAAAGACAAACAACTATTAGGGACAACGAAATGTCTGAATCTCACCAATGTCATAAGGAAGCCAAGGCACAAAGAGCAAATGCTTCATGGCTTCATTTATATAGAACTGACAAAGTGGTGAAATCAATCTGCCTACAGGGTCACAAGTCAGAAGGACGGTGGCCTGTGAGTGGTGGGGCAGGGCAGGGTTTGGTACTGCCGGGAAGAGGCAACAGACAGAGAAGCCTCGAGGTGCTGGGGACGTGATCATGGTAACCGCACACGTGCTTTCATGTACACAAAATCACTGTGGCATACACTTTGATTTGTGTACATGTAGGTCACAGCATAGTAAAATAAACAATGAAAACATACAGGGAAATATATTCTACTTGGCAAATGGTCAAAAACTTCTAAAACGTCACTATAGAAAAACACCATCATAGGGAGTCCATAATTAACAAAAGGACAATCAGCAAATCAACCAAAAATTTTAAAATAACTTATTACAATACTTACTGATTTAATTAACTGTTATAATTTAATTTACTAAAACATTTACTGATTTAATTAACTGTTCTCTAAATTTAAATTAATAAGGACTATATAGCCTTTCACTGCTGTTACCCTATAGATATACATGAAAAGTACATGTATAAGGCTATCCAATGCAGCATGGTCAAGATTGAGATGTTGAAAACAACCTGCAATGCCAATTAAGCAGAGACTTGCTGAGGAAATTATTATGCGTCAACAGAACCTAATACCAAGTAACCATTAAAAACAGAGGAGAATCTCTCTCTCTGCCTCTTTGTCTGTCGCTCTCAAATAAATTTAAAAAAAAAAAAAAAACACCAGAGAAGGAGGTCCATACACAGCACATAACTGACACAAAATAGCCAATTCACGAGAAATCAGCAAAGGACTTTAAACACACACACACACACGGGCTGCCATTTGTTTAAAAAAATAAGAGACAGACGTGTATGTGCATGGTCCATTCAGTATGCATACATGTAGATGCATATACACAACAGCTTACAAAGGCATCTGATCAGTATCTCTAAGTCAAAAGGGCCACAACTAATCATTTAAATTCTCTGGCATGTTTATTGCAGGACAATGTTTACTATCCTTGGAAAATGGTGATTTATCAACAACTTCAATTAGCCATTTTACTACAAGCCTTAATTATTTTTTCCCATCTGTATTTTTTTTATGAATGTGTGGTATATGCATGTGCGTGTCCCACGCAGCACGCCACGCACTGTGTGGAATGTGCTGGCCTGCAGTGGCTTGAGTGGGACAAGGTGTCCATTTTATCACTTTCATCTGTTCTTGTTTGAGTGTGCGTCTTCGATCTCAGAGCTTGTCGACTTTCATGAGCTCTGGCAATTCTCGGCTCTCTGACCCCCTAACTTACTAGGGTTGCAGATGTGTGGGTCCTAGGGACTGAATTCTGGCAGTCTCTCAGGCCTCCTCAGGTCCTTCAGCCTACTCAGGAAGTGCTCTTTGGCAACTGAACCCTTTCACCAAGCCTACTAAACCTGGTTTAAAAATTAGGTAAGGCTGTGCTGCCACAGCTTGGTGTCTTACAGTGTTTTTGTATTGTACATACAAATTCAGTAATAACTACAGAAATCCACCACTGATTGACAGCCATCCTTCACAATGGCCTTCTCCCAACTTACGTACTGCAAAAGCAGACAGTAACTGTTTATTTAGCTAAAAATGAGGCAATGATCTACAACTAGCTTCACTCAATAACATCTTTCTATATTCTAGGAATGCAAATCACAATTCATAACTATAGACTTGTCTATTTTTTTTTTTTTTTGTTTCATGCTGGGGATGTCGGTCAGTGGTACAGTATACATACCTTTAACATGTGCATGACCTTAGCTGCCATCCTCAGCACCACAAAATAAAAAATTACCATCTGTTTATTGTATGTTAAATTATAAAATAAACAGACACATGCACTTGCTGTCAGCCTCTTACCTATATCTTGTATTCTTGGTTTCACTGGATCCAAGTGGTCAGCAGCTTCACCAAGATTTTCTGCTAGTATTTTGAATAAAAGATTAAGATCTTCTTGGTTTAGACTAACCTGGTTAAACAGATAGTTTTTTTTAAAAAAAGATATATATCATCTTAAAATGAAATTTTAAAATAGAAACTCCAAGTAATGAAACACAAGAATCCTAGTATCTAAAAAGTTACACAATCACTATCCATTCAAATATTTCACTACTTATTTCAACATTTTTATTTTCAAAAATATTGTCTAGAAAAATATGACTTGTAAGTCAATATTACTACATTGACTTATTTTTACTCAAATTTAATTGTGAACAATCTGCTCACTTTTAAAATAACAAATTATGAAAGTACATAAAATTTACTTTAAAAAATTATTATTTTTAAGAGACAGTGAGATGGAAAGAGAGAGAGAGAGAGAAAGGCAGACGGAGAAGGAGACAACTGGCACAGCAGGGCCTTAGCCACTACAACTGAACTCCAGACTCATGCACCGCCTAGTTGGCATGTATGATTTTGTACTTGCCTCACCTTTGCGCATCTGGCTAACATGGGATCTAGAGAGTTGAACATGAGTCCTTAGGCTTTGCAGGCAAGTGCCTTAACTACTAAACCACCTCTTCAGCCCCAAAATTCACTTTTTAATGTTTTTATTTTTATTTATTTGTAAGCCGGGGATGAAGGATAGAAGAAGGGGGTGCCAGGGCCCCTTGACACAGTAAACTAACTCCAGATACATGTGCCACTTTGTGCATCTGGCTTTATATGAGTACTTGGGAATTGAACCCAGGGCTGTCAGATTTTATAAGCAAGTGCCTTTAACCAATAACCCATCTGTCCAGCCACAAATTCATGTTCTATGTTTTAAATAAAGAATGGGCATTTTCCTCAATACTACAACTATCACCCAAGGACTTAGATGTTCCTAAAAATATCTGTACATATACAGCATAAGAGGGGATCTAATATGAAAATAAAACAATTTCCAGAGATGTCTGCACTGTATATGAGTAGCAGATTTTAAAGTTAAACACTTAAGTGGAGATTAAATTCTACTAAAGAGTAATGACCTTGCCAATGTCTCACTGAAACTTGTTGCATTCAGTAAAATCATCTACATTTGATCTGGATTCAGACTGAACAAGTCTTCAATGTAAAATTTTAATAATGAAACTTCATTTTATTCATGTACTTACATTCATTGAATCAAGACATCCTTTAATTTCAACAACAGGCACCTTATGGTACCAATTTGCAGCTAGATTTCGATTTACAGAAAACTCCAAGTTAATCGGATGCAATATCTGAATATCAGGATGGGAGACACCTGGCTGGATCACTGTCCTGGTGAAAAGTGGAAATGACATGGATGCGCAATCACAGGCAGGAATGAACGACAGCATTAAAAACAAGAAATGCTACTTTAATGCTTACTTCAAATAATGCTACAGCTTGAGTGTTTTCAAAACTGAATTTGTAATGAACTTAATCCACAACCCACTAACAAGGACACATTAAAACAGTGATGAATAAGGAATCATTAAGAAAACCTTTTCTTCAAACCTCAGATAGGTGGTGAACTGAACATTTTTAAAAATAAATTCACACAGTTGCAGAGATGCAAAAAATCACCAAATACAGTTATTCAAGGGATACTAAATTTTATACCACACTATGATGTCTCAGTCAACGATGCACCACATACACCTCTGTGCTCTCCTAAGATAATGGAGCTGGACACGTCCTATTACTTAGGGATGCTGTACCTGCCATGCAGTCGTAGTGCAACACGTTACTCATGTGCTTGTCATGTGTGTGTAATGTGTAACGGCACACACAATTGTGTGCAGTGCATAATACTTCCTATGAGAACATGCTTCGCTCTCAAGTCTCATGTACAATAACAAACGCTACTGGTTTATGCTCATTTCTGCACATTCTCACTTGGGAATGCACTCCTACTTACATGAAAAGCTTACCATAAAAATCTGTCATCTTACACTGGCAGCAGACTCATACAAGTTGTGTGCATCTTGATTACGTCAACAGAGCACACTAACTGGTCTACATATCTATGTTTGTGTAAGAACGCCCTATGATGGTCTCAGTACAATCCTCAAAGTAGATGTCCACTGTTAAGTGATGCATGACAGTATATAGACTGGTACTTGGACCACAGAAAACAATAGTATGGGCTGACAACATGGCTATATCAGTAAAGAGCTTGTCACACAAGCATGAGGGCCTGAGTTCAGGTGCCCAAAACCCATGTATATGCCAAGTGGGCATGGCAGCCCACCTATGAATCCTAGCATTTAGGAGGCAGAAACAGGACCCCCTGGAGCATGCTGACTAGCTATAGTAGCCAGGTCAGTCAGCACTGGTTAAAGAGAGACCCTGTCTCAAAAAGAAAAGGTGGGACGTGAAAAAGGGACAGTTGATGTCAACCTCTGGCCTCCATTTGCATGCACACATGTGTGCATACAACTCCCCACCAAACACACATACAAAAACAGAGAAAGTAGTATTCAGAAAGTTCTCCTCCAGCACTATTTTCTTGACTTGGTTGATAATCATCTCTTTTATCCTGGATAATGAAATCTCCTTTCATGGCTTGTAAATCTTTCTGAGTCATCAGGTGCCACACGGCACGAGCACTGAGGACACAGTACTTCTACAGGACACAGAGCTCCACCGAGCCACAGAGCAGCACTCCTGGCCCGGGAGCTGCTCTGAGCCACTGCACTCTTCACAACCGCCCCTGCCCAGAGCGCTGGACGGAGGGGTGAAGAACTGTTCGTGAGTACAGAAGTCCCCTCAGTAATACAGGACACAAACAAAGGACCCGTGTGGCTCTTCACGGAGGGGTTACACTAACCGACCTCACTGGAACTACTTGGGACAACTGAATACTGACTGTACCATAAACAGCATCCCAATATTAACTTCCAGAATTTAATCCTATTATACTTAATATATAAAATTTTTTAGCAAACACATACTTAAGTATTTTAGGAGCAAAGGATCAAGGAGTCTACTCTCAGATGGTTTAGCAAAACTGACTCAAATCATAACAAATTAAAGCAAATAATAAATTGGTGAATCTAAACAAAGAATATGTGTATATCCTCACAGTACTATTTCTATACTTTTTCCATAGGATTGAAAATTAAGAAAATATAAGGCTGATTTAAAAACTGGTTCTTTGTAATAGAAATATGCATGGTATGAATTTCACGGTCACAAGATATCACAGAAATATGAGCACAATACTTCAGACGATGAACACTGCTCGCACATACCTAGAAAGTTTCAGCTGCGTGAGCCGCACGTCCATTCGATCGATCACTGGAGGACTTGAGGTGTCTTCACCAGACACCAGGCTGAACTGGTTTTGAACTTTGATTAATCCAAGATCCACCACGACGGCGCTGGTGGAGATGGAAGACTGCGGGATGATGACAACAGGAGCCTTCAAATCGACGCTGACCGAAACACGAAAACTCCGCTGCGCGAGATCCTTCACGCTCGTGGCAGCCTTTTCCGCAGCCTGGGCAGTGGCCGCGCTCACAGCCTCCTTGGCCGTCTGGAAATTGTTCAGGAAGTTCTGTGGACAAGTGCACAACAAGAAAGTCAAAGAGAAAACAGGCACATCTGTAAACATGTTTATACACATGCTAATCTTTCCCAATAGATGGCTTTAAGTTGACCATCCTCAGCTATATAGTTATGAGAATCACTAAGGAAAGAGGGGGCCATATTTTTTATAAATTAGCACACAAGATTTTGACTTCTGTAAGTTCTAGAAAAAATAATTTTGGTCCTAGGCAAAAACCATTCAACGATTCAGATTTCCAATGTGACAGAGGGGTTTTGGCCTCTATATTCACGTGGAAGTATGATGCATACTGAGCACAATGACCACCTAAAACCTCTAGTTTACAACAGAACACCTACTGGTTGCTAAGTTGAAATCTAAACACATAAAGAGCGATTTTACCAAAAGCGACATAAGGAACTTCTGAAGATAGACGATCTGAATGCAGCCCACACTCAGTGACACCACACCATCCACTTTGGACATGTCAGAGTAAGAGTCCCCTTCAGTAGCATCTGGATACAGATCCAAGTTAAAACGAAAAACTTCATTTCCCATGATTGACACAGCCTGGAAAACAGAGATGTGAATGTGGTTCATCCAGCAAAGTCATCACCTTGTTCAGAAAAGAATGTATATAAACCATTACAGGAAGGTTTCCTGAAGTATGTTAGATTTTTTTTTAAATAAAATAGAATCTCATATGCAATAATAAAAATATTAAGTATGTATTCATTGGTACCTACTTTTTTATGAATTGTTTTAGGATCAACATCAGTGACAATAATATTTTCCAGCCTGGCAAAAAGAGATTGTTTTCTCGACTGAAGAGAAAGGGAGGAATCAAGGCCTGAAAGAAAAAGTGTACTAGTATTATTCTACAGATATACACATAACATAAATATTTATTTCCACTATATGTTGCTTAAGGTTATTATTTTTTAAAATATAAGAATGACTGAACTCCCAACTGATAAATGTTATAACAGTAGATAGGTTCAGTTTTATAAATAACAAGCATATAAATTAATTAAACTATAATTACATGAGTTATCAGACCTCTGAGATAAAAACACATCTAGCAGAGCGAGATCACCGAAGATGAGTAAATGGAAAGTAAATAAGGTCAGTCCTCCATGCCTTATACACAGCCATTTACATGGAGCTATGAACATTTCATAAATCAAATTCAGACAAGGAGCTATACTACCAGTTCGAAAAACTGGGATGGCTTAGTGGTTAAGGTGTTCACCAGCAAAGCCAAAGAACACAGATTCAATTCCCCAGGACCCACATAAGCCATATGCACAAGGTGGCACATGCATCTGGAGTTCGTCTACAGTGGCTGGAGGCCCTGGTGTGCCCATTCTGCCTGTCTGTCTCTCTCTCTCAAATAAATAAATAAATATTTTTAAAAATTCTAAATATTAAAAAAAAAAGAATTTCATTAATCTGGTATCTTTACCAGATTATAATTAATTCATTTAAAAAAAAAAGCACTCAGTGAGTTTTTGCAGCTTCTCCCTAAACAACACGACACACTCATGGGTCTTCTTCATTAAAGTCTGCTGCAGGGCTGGGAGGCAGCTCGGTGACTGAGTGCATGCCTGCGTGCTGGAGTTAATCGGTTACACCCCCGCACCACAAACACATGACAGTAAAAGCCGAACACATTCATGGGCCGTCACCTAACGCTGAGCTGACAGCCTCACGGCCCGTAAGCAGCACCCCACACCGCCACCGGACCCCTCCACCTGTGAAACAACGTGCAGAAAGGCCCACAGCATAGGCGTGTGGTTCCACTTGACGGCAAGATGCTGGACATCTGCACCCCGGGAGGAGAGGCCCATTCGCCTGCATCCTGCCAGCTGTTTCCGATTAGAGCCCTCAGTGTCCACTCTAACAGTGCAAGGGAAGAGCGGTGGAGGGGCGGGGATAAGGAAAACTTTGTTTTTAAGTGAATAATAAATACTGTAAGAATAATTACCTTGTATCTTGATTTCTGCAATATTGCTCTTCTCATCACCAACAGTGACACAGAAGGCATTAAATTTGGCCAACAGCCTAAAGCCAACAATGTCACTGTCTTTAGAGGGTGCCATCACTGAAAATAAAACAAAATCCTATCACCGTGGATCCTACTCATCCAAATTCTGTAAGTCCCTTCCTTCTATCAAGCAGATCATGTTCTATTCATACACGTGTGTGTGTGTGTGTGTGTGTGTACTTTGTACTATGAGACAGAGGATCACTATGTATCCCAGACTGGCCTGAAACCCATGATTCTCCTGCCTCAGTCTCCCAAGAGCTGAGATCAGAAGCATGTGCCACCACACCCAACTCTATCCACTTTCTGTATTAGATGCCTGAACACAACTTACGTTTACGAAAAGGACAGCAGAGGGCGTAATGGTATTTAAATTACTGAATTGACTGTGCTCTCAGAGCCTCATTAGCTCTAGGCTTCAAAACCCTTCCTAACAAGAAACATGAAAGTCTTTTCCACACACTTATGATTTGAATCTGAAATGCCCAGCATAGCTTATATGTTGAAGGTCTGGTTGCCAGGTGGTGGGTTTTTCAGACTGGGACCATGAAGATTCTAATTTCACCAGGTTTGTCCATTAGCGTTCACACCCTGATGGCTCACTGGGAGGTGGTGGAGACTCAAGATGGAGGAGGGGGATCACTGCAGAGCAGGTCTTATCTACAACCGGCCTCCCTCCCTCTCCTCTTCCCCCTCTCTGCCTTCTGTCCACCAGGAGGTGAGCACTGTGCTTCCTGTACCCTCCTGGTCACAACACTCAGGCCCAGAAGCAACAGAACTAAGTGACCATGGATTGAAACCACGAGCGAAAATGAACCCTCCCTCCGCGGCTGTTTTCCCTGGTGTCGGTCACCCGGGAGAGCCGGCCGCTCACCTCTCTGCAGAGCTGAGTGCTTCTGCTTCTCAGCTGAAGGCTGCACCTCCTTCGTAACACCCATCCTCTGATCCTCCGATGGGAGGATGGTGGCCAAGTAGTTAAGAGAAGAGAGAAGAGCTTGTGTTTGCAGCAACAGACTTAAAGAAGAAAAGGCCACCTAAAGGAGTTTTAAAAAAGTATTAGTTCTCCCTGGCCAACTGCAACCTGTAGTCTCCACAGTGAACCCAAAGGCTGCCAGCCACGCTGGCATCTGCTCTCCGCAGCTTGGAACTGGGAGAAGGTGCCCACTCCCTGAGGCAAGGACTATGTATGGAGGGCAAAAGACACCACCAACACACTTAAGAGTTCTTAAGAGTATCAAACTAGCCTAGTTACTCCATTCTCAAGCAAAATGGAACACCACTCATGCCAATCACGGCGATCCTGATATTCCACACAGGCATGGTTCCTGGACCGTCAATGGGCTATTATGATTGGATAAGACAAATGAGTCCAAACATGCACCTCCAGAACCACTGTGCTTTGACTTTTGGACCCATGACATGTAAGGAGAAAGAGCACAGTTACGAGTGAGTTCTAGGGGAGAAATGACCTTCTGAACACATACAGCACATGTGACCTGGGGGAGGGGGGACACGCTACTGTTCTTAAAAACAATATACTGATTTTCTATTAAAAAAAAGATAGTTATACAAATTGTTTCCAAGAATGTGTTCCCTGAGAACAAGTTAAAACAAACATCTTTGTAGAAAAGAGCCTTTAATTTCTTCAAAATGAAGCAGATATTAAAGCAACAATGAGGAAGGCTCACAGTATTATAGAAAGTAGTCCCAACTCTCCAAAGTGTGAACTTAACTGCTACCTTATTTTCTTTTCAATGAAACCCACAAGTGCTGTTTGCCTCTTCGTCCCCCACACCGAAGCCTAAGTGTTGCTGGCTTCAAAAGGACCGAGCGTCTCCTGGCGCTCTCTGCACTCTCTCACTCCCATGTCACTGGGTGGCATCTCCTTTGGTGTGCTTAGAATTCTGTTAATTCTTCATAAACCAAAGTCCCCTTGACCACAGCACCTCCTTATTTAGACATAATCCTGGAACGACCTTAAAAATCAGGATGCAGGGCTGGAGAGATGGCTTAGTGGTTAAAGTGTTTGCCTGCAAAGCCAAAGGATCCTGGTTCAACTCTCCAGGACCCATGTCAGCCAGATGCATAAGGGGGCACATGTGTCTGGAGTTCATTTGCAGCAGTTAGAGGCCCTGGTATGCTCATATTCTCTCTCTCTTTCTTTCTGCCTCTTTCTCTCAAATAAATAAATAAATAA
This sequence comes from Dipus sagitta, assembly GCA_036346955.1. NCBI lineage: Eukaryota > Metazoa > Chordata > Mammalia > Rodentia > Dipodidae > Dipus > Dipus sagitta. The sequence continues at coordinate 1,104,600 of CM070780.1, read as the reverse complement.
AATATTAAAAATAAACAAATAAATAAATATATTTTAAAAAATCAGGATGCAATGCAAAAAGTCCCAACAGTGGCTTCTCTGAGCCAAGCAGGCACAGACAGAGCGTGGCAAGCAGGCGGGAGGAGGTTCTTGTCACGTGCCAAGGAGTCCAGCCAGTGTTCCTCAAAAGACACCAGAAACTCCCAGAGTAGTATTTACAAACAGAATATATTCCTTTACTAAAACTTCTCACCTTAAGAGTTTGTTCAGTTTTTTCAAAAGTAGTCTGAAAACTAGGTCCATTCTTATCAACCTGAAAAAAAAAGTTCCAAAGAAGAAATTAGCCAAAGAAAACAAAAATTTATAATCTCTTACTTACATTTAGTTAAAATGTATTTTATGTACATCATAGATCGCTTTAAGATTACATTCAAAACATTTATTCATCAGAACAGTGCAAAGGTGTTCTCCTCAAGCCTGGGGTAACATTCATTCACTACACGGAATCTGCAGGTCGGCAGCAGAAAGACAAATTCTGAAGGTCAGAGGGTGTAAAGACATCCATCCATCCATCCATTCATCCATCCCCACATGTCCCTCAGCAGTATGTGTCTGCAATTCTTTACAAACCCGATCTCTATAGAGAGCTCGGAGTGAATGAGGTCTCCATACGAACTCAGAAAAACCCACTTCCCCTTCTATCTACACAAAGGGCCTACTTCTGGACCCTGGGAACAGAGTAAACTCAAACTGAAAAGATGTCCCTCCCGTGAGCAGCTTCTCCCCTGGCCAGTTTCCCTGCTGCTCTGCGCCCACTCTGTTCTGTGCTTTTCCTTAGACAATACAGCTATCATCATTACATTTTAATTATTATTTGCTTGCCAATCTCTCCCTTCTAGTCTATCATTTCAACAAGGAAATCACTTTTCTTTAAGCCAAGAGTCTAACAGCGCAGACATTCAACAGCATCCGCAGACGGAGCGCAGAGGCCTGAGTGAGGAACCGGGTCACTGCTGAGAGGGTCAGCAGCTCCTTCAGCTGCACTCGGACATAGCTGGAATGCTTTCCCAATCCTGGCAGCTCTCTTTAGAACCTCCTCTAACTTTGCTTTTTTGATGTGGTGTACTCAGCCAAATGCCAGCTATTTTTATGAGTGCAGATGTGTGAAAATGCACAGGAGACACAAGCAATGCCTGCTTCACACCACTGTCCACCTCTGGGGATGAGAAGCTTAGTGACTCTATAATATCCCTGAACATAAGTAAAAGCACAGATGGGAAGAAAACAGCAGCTTTCCCGTAATTGAGAACTGGCATCCTAAACCACTGCAGGCACACTGGCATGGTCTTCTTCCCTGAGAGCAGCAGTCTGCAGTACCCCACCACACGCCAGCGCCCCAGGAGCTCACCTTAACGTACTCCACTTTTAAAAGGTCTAAGCCAGGCTTGTCAGAAGAGCTAATCAAGTGAACAGGCTTCTTTTTGGATCCTAGATTAAGTAAAGAGGAGAAAGGTTTTCAAATAAACTGCCTTGGTAAAATTTGAGAACTTTCTAGATGTCTTTTACTTCATAAAACTTACCAGTGAAGGTTTAAAAGAATACTTAGGCATCTTTTCATGGTTATTAAACACTAAAGCTATCACTCTAAGGACATAGCCAATTTACAATTCTTACCTTAGGCATTCAACTCACTTAAAACCACATGCACTTATTTTCACTGACTTCATATTTGTGCTCAAAAATAGTGGAAACTTAGTCTCTGGGTATTTTTAGGACCGCGTGTGTACGTCCAGGCCGCGGGATGGACCCCATGTAAGGAACAGGAAGTAGTCACACTTGTTCTTCTCTAGACTGACCAAAAGCAATGCAACTTCCACTCTACACACAGCCTGACACAGAGTCTGGACTGGGACAATTTCTAATGTACTGCTATAATTTAAAATTATATTTAAAAATATTTTACTTACCTTTAATAAATAGTTTTCCTTTGTTTAGACACAGAGCAAAAAAAAAAAAATTTACACAGCAAAGATATTTTTAAAGGAGAAGAACACTTAAAGCTCTCCTTTCACATATGGCTGCCACCTCTGATCCCAGCACTTGGGAAGCTGAAGCAGGAGGATCACACTGGAGTACAAGACCAGCCTGGGCTACAGCGAGATCCAGGCCACTCTGCGCTAGACTCTACAGAGTAAGTCCGTTTCAAAGCAATCAAAATTTGTCCCTCAATAAACCTTTTTAGCTCAAGAATTAAAGGTGTTCCAAAACGCCCTACATGTCCTAAGATGGAGATGTGCAGGGGCCTGCCTCCATGAGTAGGGGAGGGTCTTGTCACAGGTCCTAAGTCTTGCTCTTGAGACAAGTCAAAAATTTCCCGTGACCTCCAAGGTCTTAAGCAATAGCTGAGAAAATTTACTGTTTACATTTTTCCCTCAAGACAGTAATGTAAGTTCTATCTAAAGGTATGGGCTATGAAAATCAATAAGAAACATTATTTTTCTTCTAAAATCAGGTTTGTTTCAGTTTCAGCTATTTTCAAAAAGCATTACGCAAACAACTGGGGAATTTTAATTACTACAGATTAATTCACTCCTTCATGCCTCAAATACCTGCGCACACAAGGTATACACTGAAATAAGTACTACTCCTTTATAACAGGTAGCTTTGCAGCCTGCCAGCTGTATTTCTATGAGCGTGCTTCCTGCGGTACATGATTGAACAGTACAGAAGGACAGGGCCTAGCATCACAAGTCCACTCTGAACCCAGCGCTGCCATTCATGACGTAAGTCACTCAGGTAGCCTTTGTCTGGAACATGGGAAAATACTTCCTGTTATCGTGAGGGTTTATGCGGACACTGAAGCACTAGATCGTGGTAGTTAAGGCTATTAGACACCAGGGTAAGGCTTGCAGGATTCCAATCATGGTTCAAACAACCTCCTTGTCATGAATTACACACACTCTGAAGACAGTAACACTGTCCATACCACAGCACTGTCAGAACTGAGCCACGGCAACAGTGCCTACCACTGTTTATCATGGTCGTGCGCTTCAGACACGCAAGGTGCTCCTTGTATTCACGGCAACTATTTGTGTTTCCATGGCTATTACCTTTAATGTCATAGTAATCCAAGCTGATTTTCCTTAAATAAGAAACTGCAGTTAAGTCAAATGTCCTCACTGTAGCTTCCATTCCCAACTGAGAAACATTAAAAACGAGAATTGTATTCTCTTCTTTCTGCTGTTTAGTAAACTCCAAAATCACCTAGAAGAATAAACACAACCAGTGAAAAGTTGCTGATAAGCCCATGTCCTCCATAAAATAACAAAAACAAACCCTTCTCCACACACCGCAGAGGAGAAGAGTGGAGACTTTGCTCACATCCCCACACCACCAACCTAAATGAGGTTTTAAATTATCATCTTCAATTCTACCATCAAGAATGTAAGTAACAGGGCTGGAGGGATGGCTTAGCGGTTAAGGTGTTTCCCTGCAAAGCCAAAGGACCTCAGTTCGATTCCACAGGACCCACGTAAGCCACATGCACAAGGTGACACATGCATCAAGAGTTCATTTGCAGTGGCTGGAGGTCCTGGCATGCCCATTCTCTACCACCCACCCTGCTTCTTTTTCTCAAACCAATAGAAAGAAAATGTTTAAAAAAAAAAAAAAAAGAATGTATGAAACAGTGAAGATCAAGAATGTAAGTAAATAATGAAGATTATTGTCCTTTATTGATGTTTTTAATTTGGAAAACAGAAATTGGGCTGGGTAGAAGGCTCAGTGAGGAAAGTGCTTGATAAGCAAATCTGATGACCAAGTTTGAGTTCCCAGAACCAACGTTAAAAGTAGACACATAGCAAACACATCTGTAATGACAGTGTATCTACCACTAGAAGGAAGGAAGGGGCAGCAGAGTCTCAACGTTCATGGATCAGCTAGTCTGCATAGAGAACCTACCTCAAAAAGGTGTAAGATGGGCTGGAGAAATGGCTCAGTTGTTAAGGCACTTGCTTGCTAACCCTAAGGACCCAGGTTCAATTCCCTAGTACCCACGTAAGCCAGCTGCACAAGGTGGCACATGTATCTGCAGTTCATGTGCAGTGGCTGGAGGCCCCGGCTTGCCTATCTGACTTTCTCTCTCTCTCTCTCTCTCTCTCTCTCTCACACACACACACACATACACACACACATAACAAAATATTTTTTAAAAGGTAAAAGGTAAGAACTAACACTCAAGGTTGTCCACTGACCTCCACACACACCCATATTCATATATACAAATGCACAAACACATTAAAAGGAAGAAGAAAAGAGAAACTGATGGATTCTTCCTTAATATGAGTTTTTTCAATAAAACTCATGCCTAGTGTTAACAGAAACAGTCCCATTAAGGTAAAAGATGAGAATGGTCATTTTCACCCTAGTATTTAAATTAATTATGGAAGTAACAGCAAAACATTTAGACAATAAAAAAAACCTAGGTGTAGAAATATTTAAAAGATATGCAAGATATGGTGTTGACTTGAGCAGTGCTAGAGAGTGGAAGAGAAGTGACCCGCCCTGATATGGAAGATGGAGATGAGGACCTCCCAAAACCGTGGATCAAAGGATGAAATGAAAGAGAAGGAAATATACTCAAAACAAATACCAATACTAAGATCTGTGCACATGATTCAAAGCTGACATTGTCTGATATCATATTTTAGGATAAACTGTCTCTTTGGAATAAAGAAGTGAATAAGGAACATCTCATATCGCTCATGCTTCACTATTAAAGTACTATAAAGTCTTTGTAGAAAAGTTAGAATATATGGAAACAGGGGCTGGAGAAATAGCTTAGCAGTTAAAGTGTTTGCTTGAAAAGCCAAAGGACCCAGGTTTGTTTCCCCAGGACCCACGTATGCCAGACACACAAGGGGGCGCATGCATCTGAAGTTCGTCTGCAGTGGCTGGAAGCCCATTCTCTCTCCCTCTCTCTGCCTCTTTCCCTCTCCCAAATAAATAAATAAGTAATATACAGAAACAAACAAAGATAAAATCTGTAATACTATCAACCAGAGATGAACACTGTCTTTTATTTAAAAAAAAAAAAAAAAAAAAAGTACGTATAAACCAGGCATGGTGCCACACACCTCCATCTCAGCAATCAGGAGGCAGAGTTAGGAGGAACATTGTGAGTCTAAGGCCAGCCCAGGGCTACAGAGTAAGGTCCAGGTCAGCCTGGGATAGGGTCAGACCCTGCCTCAAAAAGATAAAAGAAAAAAAAAAAAAAAACCAAAGGATCCCAGTTAGATTCCCCAGGACCCACGTTAGCCAGATGCACAAGGGGGCACACACTTCTGGTGTTTGTTTGCAGTGGCTGGAGGCCCTGGTGCGCCCATTCTCTCTCTGCCTCTTTCTCTCTCTCTCAAATAAATATAGTTTTTTTAAAATATATATATATAATAAAATATGCACATATAGCTTTAAGTGAAAGCATAATGCCCCAAATAATAATACATTGTGAATCTCTTTCCGAGTTTCTTTTTTCTACATGACTATTTTTGCTTTTTAACACAACCAGATCTGTTTTGATCTAAGGCCTCACATGTACTAAGCAAGCACTAAACTATATTCCCAGGCCCTTTATTTAAATTTTTCTGTTTTAAAATAAATGTTTTGTTAAGTTGAACAGGCTGGCCTTGACCTCACTATGCAGCCCAAGAAGGGCTGGAAATTGTAATTCTCCTGCCTCAGGCTCTGGAGTAGATAAGACTACACACATGTACCACTATGGCCAACTTCTTGATAACTTTTAATGGTTCTAAGAATCATGTTGGAAATTTAGTTAATTTATTCTTTTCCAAATTAGAAACATGATAATGAGCAGTATTAGCTCAACAAAATGAAAGTTAGAAGCTAGGCGTGGTGGCACATGTCCCAGCACTCAGGAGGCAGAGGTAGGAGGATTGCTCTGAGTTCAAGGCCACCCTGAGACTCCATAGTGAATTCCAGGTCAGCCTGAGCTAGAGTAAAACCCTACCTTGAAAAACCAAAAAACAAAAAAGGGAAGTCAGACCAGACATGGTGGTGCACCCCTGTAATCTCACCACTGAAGATACAAGGCAGAAGGACTGCAAAAAGTTCAAAGTCAGCTTGCCTTACAGAGCGAGGCCATGGCCAGCCTGGGCTGTGAGCAAGACCCTGTCTAAAGAAAAGGAGAGGAATAAGTAATAATAAAGTATTTTTAAAAAGAAAGAAAAGGAGAGGGAAATTAAGGTGAAAAGTGTGTCAGCTGTACATGTGTCAGCCAGTAGGGAACAAGTTAAGTTCCAAGCTAAGCAAAGCAGGAGATAGACAAGAACTCAAAAACACATACTTCCTTAATCTCAAAATTGACTAGAAAGTTAATAAGCTCCTCATGTGGGACTTCTGCAGCTCTCTTCAGCTCCGATCCTTTTAGGCTTCTAGCAATCTGTGGATCTCCTTCTTCAGCATCAAAATACTCATCATCAGACTCTGGAAGAAAAGACACATCTGACCTCAGACAGCGCACTGAGAACTTGCACAAGATACTCGAGCCTAAAGCTCCCTAAAATAAAATTCATTTATACATATTATACATATATACATACATATTATAGCAGACCTGAAATATTTTCAGGGTTTTTTTTTTTTTGAAGTTCTAAACTGATTCTAGCTGGCATGTGATAATAAAATTTAAAATCAAGTAACTGTTACTATCTTGTCATCAATGATTCTTACTCTTATCATCAACGATTCTTACTATCTTATCAACGATTCTGACTTAGTTCATTCATTCACTATCCAATATTTATTGGACATCATCTACCATGTACCACAGTGTGCCAACAAATAAAGACACCAGCATAGGGAGGGCTTGTCCTTGGTCTTGGACATGACCTTGTCCTTATGACACTTACATTTGATATTCTAGCTTGAAAAGATAAAAGACCATTTAGACCCAGATAGAAAAAAGGATCTTAGAGCAAAAAAAAACAAAGAATTATTTAGAATCAGTGAGTACTGTCAAATCCTCCTGGACAAAGTCTTTGTTTATCCAATGAAGAAACTTCAGCATTAATAACCAAGTGGCCAGAGGTCACAATGTTGGTTGTAGCACAACCATAACCAGTAAGTGACAATGACACTTTCAAATTTCTCTTACTCTCTGAAAATCTTATCTCTACATAACAATTTATAGGCTTGTGACCTAAAAGGAAAAATATTTTACAATTCTCACCTGATTCTACACCATCTAGCAAAAGTGAAGTACCAAGCAGACCTTTTGTCCCATCTGAAATAATGTGAACTGAGGATACCTAGCAAAGAATTCAAAAAGATTCTTTAAAATACATATTAAGAGGATTAAGCACCACACATGAGATTTATCTATATACTGCAAAGTCAGAAAAGTCAATTTTCAAAGTATAAAATGATTGCCTATATTTACAAAGATGATCTAGCAGATAGACTGTTCATCACTGTGATTCACTGAGTTCTATGAGTAACAATGTGAATGCACATTTAACACAGGTCCCTGGAAAATGCCATCACCGTAAGATGAATTTCTCAAATTTCATTTCCAAGTAAATGGAAATCCAACATTTCTTTTATACTACAAAGATCATTCCAATTAAAGTGACCTAGAACTTTCAAATCTAACAGATAAGGACATATTTTACTTGCAAAATTATTTTAAAGATTTGTATTTCTATAGCTGGAGAGATGGCTCAGAAGTTAAAGGTGCTTGCTTGCAAAGCCTGATGACCTGGGTTCAATTCCCCAGTGTCCACATAAGCCAGAAAAAAAAGTGGCATATAAAGTTGGAGTTTGTTTGCAGTGGCAAGAATTCCTGGTGTGTCCATCCATATTGTCTGACTCTCCCTTCCTCCCTGACCTCTACTTGAAAATAAGATTTTTAAAAGGATTTATATTTGTAGTTTTATACAAACACATTTTTAAAAATTGAAAGAGATTTTCCTTTGATTTCTATGCTTTTGATCCCTTCAGTCATAAAGCCTGCTCTAAAACAGCCTTCCCACCACTACTGTACACCTGTCTGAAAATCAACCTAACTTTTTTTTTTCCCTGAGGAGGCAAAGGTCTCACTTTAACCAGGCTAGATCCTCCTGCCTCAGCATCCCAAGTGTTTGACACACACCCAGCATGTAACCACTTACCTGTTTCTCTGAGGGCTGTGCAGAGGATTTCTGTGGCAAAGGTACACTGTCAATCAAGCACAGAGCATCCTTCATCTTCTGGTCAGAAATCTGGACATGCATCAAAGGAAGTCCACCTGACACTTTAAATCTAAAAGCACAATTTACCTGTGAGGCTTCAAGGTAAGCATGTGTACATCATACAGGGAATGAGGAGAGACTACATGATACAGCCAAGTAATGGCTGGGCATGCTTTAATACACTCACACAACACGACCAGGAAAGGGGACGTTCTCTGTAAGTCATTTCCAGATAATATAAATATATCCTTCTTAAACAGTTAAACCCTTCTAAATTGACTAATGTTCACTAAAAATCCTTTTAAACACAATATTCTACCTTTAGAACCAAAAACACTATATACACTTCATTTCCTGGCAAGAAGGACTCCCCACTATTGACATTAAAAGGTGCCTACCCCATCTCTCTCCTTGTCTTGCTTTGCTTTCTTTACAGATAGCACTTGGAAGCCACTGGCATGTCACATGTGTGCTTATTTCATGTCACCTCTGATTGAAATGTAAGCTCCGTGAGGTCCTCTGCTACACTGCTAAGTCACCAGCCTGCTTTCATTTATTCATTTTGGGGGGGGGGTTCAAGGTAGGGTCTCACTTTAGCCCAAGCTGACCTGGAATTCACTGAACTCACAGTGATCCTCCTACCTCTGCCTCCCAAGTACTGGGATTAAAGGTGTGCGCCAACCATGCCCAGCTCACCAGTCTGCTTTTATTGTTCATTTCTGACAACTGTTTTCCTCGACTTTCCTAATTGTAGCAGACAGATTCAGGTTCGCTGAGATGAACTTCCAGACCAGGCACAGTTATGGAGGAAGGGATTTATTGAAGCTTACAGATCCAGGGGAAGTTCCATAAAACCAGAAGAAACTGGCCTGCTTTCACAGGCCCAAGCAGAGAGAGAGAAAAACCAGCCTAAAGGTCAAAAGCCGGAGCACACTTCAGGAACTCCAGCTAGGCACACTTTGCATATCTATACATTGGAATCTGAAACCCACCACCACACTTTAAGATCCACCCAGTGACTGCCTCCAGCCAGGTGGCTAAAGATGCAAACTACAAGCAAATAAACAACTAAATATATTGGGGGCCATCTATTCTATTCAAACCACCACACTAATGTAACTGCCTCATGCTGGTCTCCTTAAATCTGACACTGCTAATGGTAGCTGACAAAGCTAGTGTAGATTATCTCTGGCTTCCTAAGCTGTAAGCAGCTCCAGTTGACAGACATCTAACTGCTGCACGGTTAGTGGAACCCAGTGGCACAGTACTTATTAAAGGTAAATGAATGGCACCAGGGCCTATATTAGAGAAAGAAAAGTGAACTTTTGAAAGAAACTTTCTCATTTCAATTAGTTCTCCATTTTGCTTCTAGTGTGTAATCCTGATCTCTACTCTTTGAATAGAATTTTCTTCTGCATATATGGAGTTTCATCAGCTTTTTAGCTCTCATTTCCTAAAGTGGAAGCTATGGTCATTGATTAGACATCTTTCTTTTCTATTTCAGTGTGTGTGTGGCGTGTATGCATGTGTGCTCATAGGTGTGCAGATGCGGAGGCCAGAGGCCAGGTGTCTCTCTATCGTGCTTCACCTTACTGACTAGGACCGAGGCTCTCACTGAACTCAGAGCTCACTGACTAGCCAGCTTCCTCCAGGTTCCTCCATCTCTGCCTCCAGAGTGTTTGGTTACACATGGATGTCCACAGCCCTATTTGCATGGATGCTGGGGATCCAAACTTGGGTCCTCATGCTTGTACAGGCTCAGCCAACTCAAAACATCTTCAAGATGGCCAGTATTTTCCTACACCAAAACGTGAAAAGTAGATACCAATGCTCCTCATGACATAAAGCTCAGAACAAACCGTTTGCAATCCAAGTCCAACAATCTGATCAATACATTGTTCTGCTAACACAAGACTGTTTAACAGCCACCACATAAAGAGTGTGGAGGATCAATGGACATGACATTCAGGAAACAACACGAATGAATCTCAAAGCAATCATACTGAAACAAACCAAAAACAAAAGCCGAAACTAACTCTATGGTTCCGTTCATGTGAAATTCTAGAAAATTCTACCAAATAGTCAATGTCAAAAAACAGACCAACCAGGTGTGGTGTTGCACACCTTTAGTCCAAGCACTTGGGAGGCAGAGGTAGAAGAATTACTGTGAGTTTAAGGCCACCCTGACATTCCAGGTCAGCCTGAGCTAGAGCAAGACCCTACCCCAAAAAACAAAAAACAAAATAAAGTAAAAAAATAAATAAACAGACGGATGCTGTCCAGGGACTGGGGGAAAGGGAGTCAAGTAGGGCAGGGAAGAGAAAACAAAGGTGGAAGGAAACTTGGAGGTAACAGGTATGCTGCCTTAACTGGGAAGGCACATGAAGACAGAGCCATCAAAACCCGACAAAACACACAAGGTGCTCTGTTGTATCTACGTCTTGCATTAGTACCGACTAAATTCAAAATCCAGTTATTATTTTATATTCCCTTAGCCTTTTCTTGGGAATTTATGATTTTGTGACCAGAAGAACTTCTAATTATTTGTGAACTTTTAATTTCATTAATATTGAACCTTAAATTTCATGAACCATTGAAAAACCACAGATCATCCATTTTTACACAATGTAAAATTCCAAATAAGAATTCTGAGATAAAAGATGACACAACATTCAAATAACTATTTTCATTAAAATGTCTTTCTGCTACAAGGTATAACTGTCTTTATTTTTCTCACATACCTTTGCTTCCTTAAAATTCAGTAACTGACAAAGATACAGAGTTCACCTTGATGATTTCTAATACAAAAGAAATTCATACATTACCTGGCCATTCTAACATCCTTTTCCACCATTGCCTTGGCCAACTCAACATGAATATCCATGGGCTGTAAGATATGCATGCTTGATGGATGCTGAAACCGACACTTTTTCCAGTTTTCCTCTTTACAAAAGAATTTAGAATATTAAATGTTTTAAAATTTATCAGATATTCTGTGAAAAATCACTATATGATGTTAGCAAATACTTAAAAATTCAATGCACTCCAATTTCCACTTCTTTTAGCCATAGACATTTTAATAAAAGCTGACAGAAGTCAAAGACAGTATCAGAACATTGTACGTATATTACATCTATCATTTCAAAACAAACAGAGTAAAACCACAAATGTATTACTTTCATTCTATAGTTAGTAATCAAAGTGGTGCATTATGGTGAAAAGAGGGGAAAAAAAAGTTTTCTGGCTCCTAAATGCAACAGTTATAGTAGTTTAGCACAGAATTGCACGGCAAAAGTGAGTTTTATCAAACAAGACTTTATAAAAACTTGTATCATGATCATAACTCTTCCAAATATAGATTCCCCATGGCTACCAGGCTCCTCTGCAGATCTTTACTCATGGCTACAATGAAAGGGCTTGTGCTTCAGGTCATTATTCACGAGTACACACAAAGACAAGGCAGCTTTAGTGATCTATGTAAGTACTCTCCTTCAGGAAAGTGACAGAGCCTAAGTAGAACACTCTGTTGATGCCTAAATAAGTCCCATCCCTCTTATTACATATAGTAGGGATACTGCAGAGATTGTGTCCTCTATTGACCCACCACAGAGACTAAAGTGGACATACAAACTAGAGCAATTTAAAGAAAAGGAGGTGAAGGGTAGGAAACACGCAGCGGGGCTGGTCTGCTGACTATCTGATCAGGTTTGCTGTTCTCTTAGGACCTGTATCTGAAGGAACAGGCCGTTTACATTGAAAGAGCAGTACAGGACTTCCGGTTAAGGTGGCAGCACAGCAACCATGCCAATGCAGCCTAGGGGAGGAAAAGCAAAAAAAAAGAAAAGAAAAGAAACAGCACAATGGACTCTTCTACTAAAAAGTGAGTATAACAAATTATCAACTGGGCAGAGAAGCAGGAGAGATCAGAGCACCTAGAGCCCACATAGGCAGGCAGAAGCGGCTGCAGCAGCAGAACCAGGTCTACGTGGCCACAGTCGCAAGGCTCAGCGTGAGCCGCAGGAAGAGCCAGAGGCGGGGATTCTCCACTCACACCGCCTGCTTCAAACTCAAGAAACATGAAGGGAGGACAGCAGGGACCAGTGGAGCGGCTCATGAGGAAGAGATCACAAGGACCAGCAGGAGAACTTCAGCCACCATCCACAGCCTCCCCTCCCCCTTCTGGGGAAGGGAGCTCACCAATACAACACCCAGCACAGGCAGTCAGAGCGGCGATCCAGCCACTCAGCCAGCCCACCTAAGCCCACAACACAGCAAAGAGGGATCCAAGCAGGCATGCAGCATAGCTGAGACCAAAGCCATCCCAAAAGGTAACTGGGCTTATACCAGGTCAGTACCCGCCAAATAAGCCTGGTATATAGGCATGCATCGGAAGTGCTAATTGCACCTTCCATGTCAGGGTAAATTATGTGTTAAATCTGATGGATGGTCAGATTTGCCATTCTTAAATAAGCTATATTTTGAGGTTGTCATTGGTCGCTTCCTGATTTATAGTGCCTTTGTCTCCTCTTTGTTCTTTGGGGCAGAGTCTCAGTCAGTCACAAGCGGACCTTGGAACACTCTACAGAACAGAAATCTCAGCCTCTCCCAGTTGACATGGTTAAGGGTGTGGGGGCAAAAAACATCCCTAGGGACTTTGACTTTGTTAGAGGATCTGTTTGTTTTAATACCTACTCTTGCATAAATACTCTGTGCTAGTAGGTGTATATTGTTCAGTTAAACTTTAGAATTTGCCTGTATTTTGTTCTACTCAGCCTACTAGAATACTCGCAAAGCAAGCAAACCCACCACCTACGGTCACTTTTGTGGTTACTCTGAGTCTTTTAAAGCCACACCTAGCACCTTAAGCTCCTATCCTGAAGATATATAGCATCAGATTGATTGATACATCTAAGAATCCTACAGATAATTAGAAAACCCAAGCATCAAATTAATCCAAGATTCAAAAATCTATACATTATAATACAAGAAACACAAAAAAGTCAAGACAATAAAGCCAGGCGTGGTTGTGCACGCCTTCAATCCCAGCACTCGGGAGGCAGAGGTAGGAGGATCGCCATGAGTTCAAGGCCACCCTGAGACTGCATAGTTAATTCCAGATCAGCCTGGAGCAGAGTGAGACCCTACCTCAAAAAAACAAACAAAAGTACCAAGACAATATAATTCCACCAAAAATTATAAATCCATCAAAATGCAAATATAGATGATATGATTCTATACATAAAAGACCCTAAAGACTCTACCAGCAAACTGTTAGAAGTGATAAACACTTTTAGCAATCTAGCAGGACACAAAATAAACACATAGGAACGAGTAGCTTTCCTATATACTAGGAAACAACAAACATGCAGCGGATGAAATCAAGGAATCTCTCCCAATCACAATAGCCTCAAAAACAATAAAGTACTTTGGAATAAACCTAACCAAGGAGGTAAAGGATCTGTACAATGAGAATTTCAAAACATTCAAGCAAGACATTGCAGAAGACACTAGGAATGGAAAGGCATCCCATGTTCTTGGATTGGAAGAATCAATATTGCAAAAATGTCAATCTTACCAAAGGCAATCTACACATTTAATGCAATTCCCATTAAAATTCCAATGGCATTCTTCACCAAAACAGAAAAACCAATCCTAAAATTCATTTGGAAGCACAAAAGACCTCAAATAGCCAAAACAATTTTGAGCAACAAAAATAAGGCTGGTGGTATCACCATACCCAATTTTAAGCTATATTACACAGCCACAGTAACAAAAACAGCATGGTACTGGCACAAAGACAGCCACATAGACCAATGGAACAGAACAGAGGACCCAAATGTTAATCCAGGCAACTACAGTCATATAATTTTTTGACAAAAATGCAAAAAATAAAGCCAGGCATGGTGGCACACGCCTTTAATCCCAGCACTTGGGAGGCAGAGGTTGGAGTATCATTGAGAGTCCAAGGCCACCCTGAGACTACAGAGTGAATTCTAGGTCAGCCTGGACTAGAGTGAGACCCTACCTTAAAAAAACAAAACAAAACAAAACAAGGCAAAAATATTCATTGGAGAAAAGACAGCCTCTTCAACAAGTGGTGCTGGGAAAACTGGATATCTATATGTAGAAGGATGAAAATAGATCCTTGTCTTCCTCAATGCACAAGAATCAAGTCCAAATGGATCAGGGACCTTAATATCAGACCTGAAACTCTGAAACAGCTAGAGGAAAGAGTAAGGGAAACCCTTCAACATATTAGCATAGGCAACGACTTTCTGACTATAACTCCAATTGTTAAGGAAATAAAACCACTAATCAACCACTGGGCTCAAAGGACACTGTGAATATAGCAAAGAAACTACTACAGAATGGGAGAAATTCTTTGCCAGGTACACATCTGACAGAGGATTAATATCCAGAATATACAAAGAATACAAAAAAAAAAGTAAGAAATTAAACAACCCAATTTAAAAATGGGCTATAGAGAGTTCTCAAAAGAAGAAGTACAGCCTGGCATGGTGACACACGCCTTTAATCCCAGCACTTGGGAGGCAGAGGTAGGAGGACTGCCAGGAATTCAAGGCCACCCTGAAACTACAAAGTGAATTCCAGGTCAGCATGGACTAGAGTGAGACCCTACCACACACACACACACAAAAAAAAAAAAAAAAAAAAAAAAAAAAGAAGAAGAAGAAGAAATACAGATGGCATATAAACATCTAAAAAAGTGTTGTACATCCTTAGCCATCAGGGAAATGCAAATTAAAACTACTTTGAGATTCCATCTCACCCCTGTCAGAATGGCTATCATCAAGAAAACAAATGTAATAAATGTTGGCAAGGATGCGGAAAAAGGGGGAACCCTTCTACACTTTTGGTGGGAATGTAATCTGGTACAGCCATTGTGGAAATCAGTGTGGAGGTTCAAGACAGCTAAAAATAGATTTACCATATGATCCAGCTATAGCACTTCTAGGCATATATCCTAATGACTCTTCTCACTACCTTAGAGATACTTGCACAACCATGTTTATTGCTGCTCTATTCACAATAGCTAGGAAATGGAACCAGCCTAGATGTCCATCCACAGATGAATGGATAATAAAGATGTGGTATATCTACACAATGGAGTTCTATTCAGTGTTAAAGAAAAATGAAATTTGCAGGGAAATAGATGGATCTGGAGAGGATTTTACTAAGTGAGGTAACCCAGGACCAGAAAGCCAAACGTCAAATGTTCTCTCTCATATGTGGATCCTAGCTATAAATGTTTAGACTTGTCTAAGTTGGAACCAAAAATCGGTAGGAGAGGCCAGTAAGCTAGAAAATGACTATAACGGAGGAAGAAGGAAGGGCTTAAGGGGATGGTATTGTATATACGTAAGTAGAAGAACAGATTACAGGGAGTAGAATGGCCTAAGTAAGGCCAGGGGAAGAGATTGAGTGAAAGAAGGGGAGGGGAGGGTCAATCAAAGTTTAAGATATTCTGAGTAAGACATAGGAAAGCCTACTTTTTTGGATAATGGCACATCCAGAAGCCATAGATTATTATCAGAAAATTGTCAGTGCCAGGGATGAGATACCTTGCAGTGAGTTGTTGGCCAGGGAGGTCCCTGTTGCCTCCAAAACATTACAGGCTATTTCACAGGCCCTTGGTTTCCCATGAGAAACAGATGGTAAGGCCCTATTGTTGAAGACTCCACATGCCTGGGTGGCAAGGTCACTGAGAAATCAAGCTGGGGCTGAGTTGAAAATCTTTTCCCTGTAGACCAGCCAACTGAGGCTGGAAAAGGCTGCACTGCATGCAGCCCTATGGGAGACAGAAGTCATCAGCAGTGAAAACTGGACACTGGAAGCCTTAAATTTGGCCAGACAGGCCAAATAACCAAAAAGATGCAATAGTGTCATGTCTGCTCTGGGGAAAACCAACTGCTCTCTAATTGGACTGGAGACCCACTCTGTGGGAGGGAATACATGCCTGGTATTGAAAACCTAATCAAAAGCATAAGGCAAGGGAGGTCATGAGCCTTAGGGGTATAAAGCCTGCTCTTGTCTGGCTAAATGCATATATTATGCTCACCAAGCTGCCCTGTAAGCACTACACTTAGTGTTCATATTCATATATAAATGCTGCTCTCACTTTTGGTTAGAGAAACTTTTCTTTTCAGATGATGCTGACCACTGGGATGACCCAAAAGGCAACATAGTGTTGAGAAGAAGTGATGGAGAAGTGTTCAGCACTGAAACATCTCTATCACACCCTCCGAGACTCAGGGTCCATTGCGAAAGAGGTGGCAGGAAGAATGTAAGAGCCAAAGGAAGGGTATGACACCATACAATCAACAGTCAAGACAGAAATTGGCCTTGATATCCATGACCTCACAGTGCCTAGAAATGCCTTCTCAAGACCTTCATAATAGGAGAAAAAGACGATGACACCAAAATAAAAGACAGACTAATGGAGAGAGGGAGGGGATATGATGGAGAGCGGAGCTGTAAAGGAGGAAGTGGGGGAGGGGAGGGAATTATCGTCTGTAAGTATATAGAAGTTGTCAATAAAAAATTATACATTAAAAAAAAAGTAGAAGAGGGCTGGAGAAATGGCTTAGCAGTTAAGCGCTTGCCTGTGAAGCCTAAGGACCCTGGTTTGAGGCTCAATTCCCCAGGACCCACATTAGCCAGATGCACAAGGGGGCACACGTGTCCAGAGTTCGTCTGCAGTGGCTGGAGGCCCTCGTGCGCCCATTCTCTCTCTCTATCTGCCTCTTTCTCTCTGTCTGTTGCTCTCAAATAAGTAAATAAAAAACAAACAAAAAAAAGTAAAAGAGCAGTACAGAACCTCCTCCAAAAACAAAAGAAAAACAAAGAAGTACAATGGACCAAAACTCTGTACTTCAGCAATAGAAAGTATCAAAGCTTTGGGTAAATGTATTATTCTTAGAATTTTAAGAGTATACTATCACTTATTCTTCAGGAAAAAAAAAGTGTCTTAGATTTCAGATGTCAAATTATCTGCATCTATATGATAAGCTATCTTTAGGGTATGACCCAAGTTTAAACACAAAATGCATTTGTGTTTCAACATTCCTCATATACGTACTTTGAAAACCATTGCATACAAGACCTTGGGTACATCTGCATTTGGACTATTACACATCACATGAAAGCACATGGTGGAATTCTTTACTTAAGGCCTTATAGTAGCACTGAGAAAATTTCATATTTTGGGTTAGGGAAGCTCAGCCTATAATATTTTGCATATAGGTATTTCCCAGATATCTATAAAAATGACTGAACTAAAATAGAAATTTTATCATAAGGCAGTAAGGGAAAATACTAAACATTCCAAGAGCATTAGGACAGAAGAAGTGGAAGGAACTGAACTTCCATTTTGTTCTCAGCAGTTTTGGTCATGACATAGACAAGAACTGTGAACACGCCTGCGCTCAGTGGTACCTGAGAGAAATGACCACTTTTCTGTCACTACTTTAACTGTGAGGATGGTTTGCACTGAGAAGCTCCTCCTGGCCTTTCTGAAGTGACCAGCAGGATAAGTGTGTAAAACGGTCGTCCAGGTTGACATCCGTGAAGAAATATAGACAGGCACGTTACCAACGCTACACAGCCCAACCTCAACATCCGGCTTACCTGCCTTTGCAAAGAGCAGCTGCACACTCTTGATCTCCACATCAAACCTGTTATATGCTTTGTCTATTATTTCTTCCAGAGAAGAATTACCTGTCTTCTGTAAAGGTTGGTCTTGGTCTTGGTCTTTACTGTTGAGCTAAAAATGGAGGGAGAAAAAAATGTTCATATGACAGTAAATTGTGTGTGTGTACACACACACACACACACACTTTAGTTGTCCTTTCATAAAATCTACCTGAAGTGAGATTGCCTTTAATGAATGCACAATTTGCTCAACTTCTTGACAAACAGTTTCTTAAGAATGATCTACTGCAGCACACACTTCGGTTAGGCTTGAGTACCAGGGGCTGAACATATCTTCATTAACTGAACCACTAAACAGCAGAATGCCTCACATAACCTGTCTGGAAATGTGGCTCTTCCTCTTCCTGGCTCTCAGGAGGTGTTGCCACAGATGACTCAGCTCCCTCCTGCCCACCTTGAACTCTTCGCCATAAACAATAGGCTTGAATCCTTCCCCTCACTATACCATGAAAGCAACTGAGGCCACTGGAATTCAGTTCCAACCTCCACTTCCTTTTCCCCATTCCCAGTGTGAGCCAGGATGAGTTCAGTAATGTGATTTTAAATTTCTACCTCTTTCCAGACTCTTGAACTCCATGAAATGCAAAATCCAAAGTCTTGCTCTAATTAGCTACTGACAGCAATTAAATATATACATTGATATGTATTCAATTTTCTGTTGTCAAAATATACAAATGCCAAATAACACTAAAATTAACCTCTGTAAACTATGATAACTAAGACTTCTTCTCTTTGACCAGGAAAAGACAGAAATAATCTATCAAGTCCTCAGTATCAAATCACCATTATAGGAAATTCCAGAGGCATTTTCTTTCGTTTAACAAGCCATGCAATATGCATAAAATACTCTAACCCTAACCCTGAAAAATAAGTCAAAATCTAGCTTAAGGGAACTCTGAGAAAAAAAAAAAGTAGGAAGCCACCAGATAGCCAATTACTAAGCTTATCAAAGGTAAAAAGAAAAAAAGTACATATAAACCTACCTGAAATGTACCAAAATCTAAAATGAGAAGATTGGACTTTTTGTGGTGAAAACCTGTCTGTGGAATTATTAGATAAGAAGGCTTTAGGTGTATCCTTAAATCAAGGACTTTTCGAGTTTCAATAATATGTGTAAGTCCTACAAGACCAACGGAGAAAAGAAAAAAGGTTATATGGTCAAAATGAAGTACTATTAGCAAAAAGACTAAGAATTTTACTTGTCACAAATTACATTCACAATTCAGCATGTAAAATAAAGACTGGATGAAGCCAGGGCTGGATAGATGGCTTAGTGGTTAAGGCACTTGCCTGGGAAGCCTGAGGACCCAGGTTCGATTCCCCAGCACCCATGTAACAAGATGGCACATGCATCTGGAGATCATTTGCAGTGGTAAAAGATCCTGGTATACCCATCCCCTCCCCTCAATCTGCTCCCCCTCAAATAAATAAATAAATAATTTTTTTTTTTTTAAAGTGGATAAAGCCAATGGAAAGCAATCACACCATAGCATAACACAACAAACCCAAGAGAGCGTATATCCTATTTAGGCATACAATGATTTACAATTTCCAGGGTTCGACTTTAAAAGCAATCATG
Organism: Dipus sagitta; assembly: GCA_036346955.1. Taxonomy (NCBI): domain Eukaryota; kingdom Metazoa; phylum Chordata; class Mammalia; order Rodentia; family Dipodidae; genus Dipus; species Dipus sagitta. The sequence continues at coordinate 1,085,064 of CM070780.1, read as the reverse complement.
ACAGCAGGGTGAACAGTTTTGAAAACTGGGATGGAGGGATGTTGTCCACCTCCAGCTCACTTCATTTCAAAGCAAAGGTTCTTGAAGGTAATGCGCCCAGAATCATCTGCACCCCAGATTATGCTTTCTCTTTCTGTCTGGCAAGTATGTCTGATGCTGACTCAGCCATATCCACTGCACAATAAGCCCAAATTTACAGCAGAAAGGAAGTACCCTACACCATTTTAAGCAAAATGTTTACGTCAGAATAGACAACATGCTTCAAGTTTATTTGGTGTTTACATAGACACTTGAGGTCGTACCTGTAGCTGTTCTCTCTTTAATTTCTTCCAGCTTCATCAATGTAGCCGATGTAATTTGCTCAAGATCCAAACCCTTATTTGACTGAAAAAACTCAACCACAGCGTTGATGGTTTTCTGTATAAGAATTTTAAGACACAACACCCATTACATAAATTCTAATTACAAATGTTAAAGATTCGCCTCCATCCTGAACAGATGTGGCTTTGAACTGAGGAGTTAAAAGTACTCTGTCTACTACATCTCCTTTTGGAGGGAGAAGCCACGAGTAAGCAGCAGCCAGGTGTGCTCATGGGAAGGCAACAAACCTGCATACATCACTAAGGTGCACTTATCATTACATGTCCATGTCAATACAATGTGCCTATCAATACAGTGTGCAAATCAATACAGTGCACATATCACTGCATGTACACATAACTACAGTGCACCTATCAATACCTGTCCATGTCAATACAGTGGTAGATATATTCTTTGAGACATGTGTCAGTAGAAACCAACATTAGTTCTAGTTTTAGCCTCCATTTAGCCAGAAGGTAAAACTACAGTCCTCAACAGCATTTTAGGTTGATTCTCTCACACTCTTAAGTTTAGAGAAGAAATCAGCTGCACAACAGTGGTATTGGACTAGACACCACTGAAGCACAGACTCAAAAATGGGGATGATGGCAAATTTAGTTATGTACATTCCAGTGCAGCTCTCTACTGTAAGGTAAAACAAGTGAGGTGAGGTGAGGCTGACCCCTAACTAACACGGAGCAGTGAGCCAGGCCAGAGACAGCTTGCTGGTTCCCTGAGGAAAAGAGTAAACAGACTGGATAAAAAGTGAGGCTACGGACACAGAACGTGAGCACACATTTTCAGTTACATGTAAAGTCCAGGTTTTCCCACGTAAACAAGCAACTCCTTTCATCACTCCTAAGGCTCTCTGAGCTGGTTGCAAAAACGGAAAGCCAAACGAGACCAAACAAACAGGAAATGAAACTGGAAGCCAGTGTGGGTCTGGAGCAGGGATACAATAAACTTGGGTTTTTGTTTAATGCAGAATGTTTTAACTTAAAACAGAGGCAAGTAAAGCTGAGTGTAGAAAAATACCTACAGTGTATGATGAATCAAAATTTAATGGCTCCGATTAGAAGGTGATCGTTTTCCCCATAACAGACAGGCCACTATTGCACTTGTTGACTCATTTGTCCTGGCTGGCCAAATTTAAGACTGCAGGCCCGCTCCATGGGAGGGAATACATCCCTGGTACTGAAAACCTACAACAGGGTTAGTCATGAACCCTAAGGGTGTAACATCTGCTGCTGTCTGGCTAAATGTATATACTATGTTCACCAAATTGCCCAGTAAGCACTTCTCTTAATGTTCATACCCATATATTAATGCTACTCTCACTTTTGTTTAGGGAACCTTCTCTTTTCAGATGACAGTGACCTTGGGATGACTCAAAAGGCATCATGGTGCTGAGAAGAAGTGACAGAGGAGTGCTCAGCACTGCAATATCTCTTATTACACCTTCCAAGGCTCAGGGTCCATTTCAGAAGAGGTAACAGAAAGAATGTAAGAGCCAAAAGAAGGGTAGGACGCCTTACAAAATGCTCCTCCAAACATAAAATGGCCTGGAAATCCATGTCCTCACGGTGCCTGACACTACTTTCACAAGACCATCATAATAGGAGGAAAAGATGATGACATCAAAATAAGAGAGACTGATTGAGAGGGGGAGGGGATATAATGAAGAGTGGAGGTTCAAAGGGGAAAGTGGGGGGAGGGAGAAAATTACCATGGGATATTGTTTACAATTATGGAAGTTATCAATAAAAAAAAACAAAAAAAAACGCCTTTAATCCTAGCACTTGGGAGGCAGAGGTAGGTGGACTGCCATGAGTTCAAGGCCACCCTGAGACTGCATAATGAATTCCAGGTCAGCCTGGACTAGACTGAGACCCTACCTCGAAAAACAAACAAAAAACAAACAAACAAAAAAAAAAACTAAATTGATGAAAAAAAAAATTTAATGGTTCAACGTGTTCTGCTTTTGAAATAGGCAAAACCTGTTAGGAAACTTACTTTTAACAGATGCTAAATATGAAAAAGAAAAACTCAGAAAACCATGAATAAAAGACAAAGTTGTGTGGCAGCTTTTGCCCCTGCACTTACGGCATCATAGATGACCTCCACAGGCTGAGACTGCACCAGCAGAGTCTGGTCGGCAGAGCTATTCTCGGGATTGGTCTCAAATGCAATGTTAAGCAAGGATGATGCGGTGTCACCAATTGAAGCCACAAGTGATGGCACAGTGTCCTGCTGTTTCAGTCCTGTGATATACCAGTGTTCTAATTTTGCTTCTATCCTGCAATCCAATGGAGACAAAGCAGGCAATGTGATGGGTTGAACTGCAGACATACTTTAAAAACTCCTTTGAGATCCAGCCTATGCCTGTTACCTAGAGTTAAAATGCATCTTCCTGACACTGGCATCCATTTGTTTTTGTTGCTATTATTGTTTAATTAACTCCATTATCATTGTTCACATGAAAACCCACCTCCGTCCACCCCAGCGTAGCGCAGCTCTGCCCTCCACAGAGCAGTGAAAGCTCCCAGCGGATGAGCTCACCTCCCTGGCACCACGCCACCTTCACCGCCCTCCAGCTCCCTCATCCCTCCGAGGACACAGCCAGAGCCTCCCCCAGGCTCAGCTATTCCCTCCACAAGTGAGCCTCAACTGCGTAACTACAGGTCCTTAATTTCACAGCTTCTCGCTATCTGGTATGTTAAATAGTTCTAGAATTACTGACTTTTTGCCCATCCTCTCTTCTCAAATACAGCACAAATGTCTTGAAAATGGAAAGATGAACTCATGCGTGGCTGCCCTAGTCCAGAACTATAATAAAATGCTACCTAATAAATATTCATGGAGGAAAGAAAGAAAGGTAGAGCAAATAGTGAATTATATGTTTCCATAATAAAATGAAGCAAGCAGAAGATAAAAGAAAGCAATCAGTACTTTTAATGCTACATAAAATTATGTATCTTGGGCCTAAAACCATAAGTAAAAATAAAAATTAGTTTTAAAAACTTACTTGAGGGCTTGTGCTCCTGGTCGCTGAGAAACTTGGGTGCCCAAGCCAATTATCTGAATTTTTAGTATTTCTGGAATATTTGCATTTTCTCTTATTATAATAGACGTGCTTACTAACTTCAGGGTCATTATATGGGCAACATACTAAAGAGAAAGAATGAATGAAAATTGTTAGTTACAATAACTTTATTTTTAAGTTTGTTTTTAATTAAGTACAGTAAATTAAAAAGTGACCCAACAGAACATAATCAGTCCTGGAATCCATATGTTCACCATATATAAAGAACATTAGAAAAGCAAATGCAGGCACTTACTCACGTAAGACATTTGAAAAAGATCCGAAAATATATTTCTCTTGTCTTTAAAGGTAATCATGAAACAGTGACAAAACATTTGGTGACAGAAAATTCAACTGTGAAGCTTTCAATAAAGCAAGTATTTCAGAACAATCCTCTGGCTGAGGAAAATAAAACCTACATACAATATCTACTTGGTGGCAGTAGAGATTCCACAAAACACAGACAGAAAGACAGATAGAAAGACCAGTAGAAAGAAACACACACAGGCATGTGCACACTCAAATCTCCTGACCCAAAAGGGGATGTGCTCCCCCTACAGGTACTTGAAATTTTAAGCAGAGGCAGGCTGGAGACTGAAATGAAATGAGACTCACCAGGCAGAAAGTGGAAGTAATAGCCTACCCACAGGGTAATGGCACTGAGGAACCCCCTCTCCTGAGGAGGACCCAGTAACAAACAGCTAGAGATCACCCGAAGTGATCCAGATGAAGAATGAAAAGAGGGCTTGGGATATAGAATGAACCAGAGATGTGAGATGCCCTGACATTAGAAGTTCCAGAAGAAGAGAAGAAGATGGTAGAAGAGGAACTTTGAAGTCATAAATTTCCCAAATGGATGAGACCTCAGGATGGCCAATGACTTCAAACCATATAAAGAAAATCTAGGGCTGGAAAGATAGCTTAGCGGTTAAGCGCTTACCTGTGAAGCCTAAGGACCCGGTTCAAGGCTCGATTCCCCAAGACCTACATTAGCCAGATGCACAAGGGGCCGCTCGTGTCTGGAGTTGGTTTGCAGTGGCCAGAGGCCCTGGAGTGCCCACTCTCTCTCCCTCTCTCCCTCTCTTCCTCCCTCCCTCCCTCCCTTGCTCCCTCCCTCTCTCTCTCTCTCTTGCCTCTTTCTCTCTGTGTCTGTCACTCTCAAATAAATAAATAAAAATAAACAAAAAAAAAAACAGAAAATCTGTAGTAAAGAAATTGTCTAAAACCACACAAAAGAGATGGTTGAAAGAACCTTCAAGGTGATACCTAAGCTGAACAACTTAAATACACAAGAAGACTGTAGCCAAACAGTAACAGTCATACTCAAAACCCTTAAGTAACAACAGTAACACCCTAGAATTCTGAACATGGGGGAAAAGTGTTCTGCAAGAACGAGGAGAAAAAGCTATTTTCAGTAAAACAAAATTTAAGGAAACTTACTACATGCAGAACATCATTATTCAGGTGAAGGGGGAAAAAGGATGGATGGTCAGAGACATAAATCAATGATGTGATGCATTAACTGTCCAATTTGCTGAAACCCCATTCTTCCCCAAATCATTCCAGATCCAACATCATCACTAACAAAACCACAGCATGTTCTGAGAACACCTGTGACTCTACAAAGTATATGTGAGTTCAAAAGTTTGTCAAAGTACCCTTTAAAAGAATGAAAGGCTGAGGATGTAGCTCAGTGGTAGAGTGCTTGTCTAGCGTGCATGAGGCCCTGGGTTCAATCCCCAGTATAGCAGGCAGAAAGGAAAGAAAGAAGGGAGGGGGGAGGGAGGAGGAGAAAGAGAAAGAAAGAGGAGAAGGGGAAAGGAAGAAGAAGGAAGGGGACCCAACCAATGGCCTTACTATAAGATCTACAAAGCTGTGGTAGCCTGGATGGAGGACTAGTCTGTGACAGGAGGACAGACAAGCACTCACTGAAACAGAGGAAGTCCAAAAATGTACCACACACACAGCCAATTCACTATCAACAAAGGAGAAACTCAATGTGACAGGAAAACACAAAAACCTCCTTCAATTTTATTCAGAAAACTAATGGGTAAATGGAAAACAATGAACCTTGCTCTCTACAGCACTCTAAACATAAAAATTAAGCTAACATTGATGTAAGGCTAAATATAAAACCAAGAACACCATAAAACTGCTAGAAAAAAAAACAGAGTAGAATATATTTGGAACTTTGAGGTTGAATCTGTTATTGCCAACCACAAAATAAAAAATATATATTCAATATTAATTTTTTCTAATAAGCAGCCATCATCAATCAATCACTATGTAAGGACTGGAGAGATGGCATAGCGCTTAAGGCACTTACCTACAAAGCCAAAGGACCCAGGTTCGATTCCCCAGTACCCATGTTAGCCAGATGCCCAAGAGGGCTCACACATCCGGAATTCGTTTGCAGTGGCTGGAGGCTCTGGCATGCCCATTCTCTCTCTCTCTCTCTCTCTCTCTCTCTCTCAAATAAATAAATAAATAAATACAATCACTAGGTAAGTTAGGCACAGTGACTTACTCCTATAATTTCAGCAATAGGCAGGCTGAGGTAGGAGGACCACCATAAGTTCAACACCAGTCTGAGCTAAAGTGACACTTTGTCTCAAAACAAACGAAAACTAAAACTAAAAACATCAAGAAGAAACAGAATGAGCAGTGTATATATGCACAAATCACAGCATTCTGTATTTTTATATAAACACATGACGAGATTTACATGCAAGATACGTAAGGAACAAGCAACAATGGAAGGACATTGGTCAGACAACACCGTAAGGAACTTTATGAGCACATACAGATGAAGAGAGGCTGGCAGCCGTCAGTTATGAGGGACATGCAAATCAACACTGTAGTGGAAGAGCATGTTACGCCCATGTGTAATGACCAGAGTTAAACAGTGTGAGGACAGGAGTGGCCGGTGACGAAGAGGAGCCACTGGAACGAGCAGTGGGAACACAGAGCATTACAACCGACGGGAGCACTATTCTTTTTAACAGACTTACAGTGCTGTTTATGTTATACATACATGTAACCTATCACCTAACATTAAAATAAAAATACCTACTCACCAAAAAATATCATTAAGAAAATGAAAATGGGGCTGGAGAGGTAGCTTAGCAGTTAAGAGCTTGCCTATGAAGTCTAAGGACCCCGGTTCGAGGCTCGTTTCCCCAGGACCCATGTTAGCCAGATGCACAAGGGGTCGCACACATCCGGAGTTCGTTTGCAGTGACTGGTGGCCCTGGCACGCCCATTCTCTCTCTCTCTCTCTCTCTCTGTCGCTCTCAAATAAATAAATAAAAGTAAAATTTTAAAAAAATGAAAATGCACATTATGCTCTAGGAGAGGATATTTGCAGAAGGACCACATATGAAATGACAAGCTACACTGCACTAGAAAATGCTCCCCATGCAGCTAACCAGTAAAGAAGACACAAAGAATTCCTAAATAAAAAAAATAAAAACAGTAGGAAGCCAGGTGTGGTGGCGCACTCCTTTAACCCCAGGACTTGGGAGGCTGAGGCAGAGGATCACTGTGAGTTTGAGGCCACCCTGAGACACAGTGAATTCCAGGTCAGCCTGGGCTAGAGTGAGATCCTGCCTCGTAAAACAAAACAAAACAAAACAGAAAAAACAAATAAAAAAAGGCAACAGTGAAGAGACTCCAGGGCCATGTTGGGAAAGAGTGCTGAAAGGCCAGCAGATGGTGAGACAGTGCAAACCTCTTTAGTTGTCCAGAAAATGCAAATTAAAGCCACACACCCCTTAGCCTGGCTAAGCATAAAGGTTGGGGAGAGCTGCAGCTCAGCAGGGCTGGCTCACCTGAAAGAGCACAGGGGCTGCAGTCCTGGCAGCCAGGGAGGCAGAGGCAGGGAGACCCAGAGTTTAGGGCCAACCTGAGCTACATACCAAGACACCTAGCTCCAGGTCAGCCTACAGTACACAGTGAGACTGGTCAAAAGAGAGAGAGGGAGAGAGGGACTAGAAACAACGAGCACGGGTGACGTGAGTTACAACACACCTCCTGTACTGCTGACTGATTCATCTTCTCACACTGGAAACAGAGGAGCAAATCAACACCCCTGATCAAAAGCGCAGGGGAGTGTTGGTCTTTGCAATGATGGAACCCAGGCAGCAATGAAGAGGAGCAAAATACACTACTGAGAGCAACTGCAGATGGGTCTTAAAACATGGCCAGGTAACACAGTAAGTACTTCAGACCAGGAATAGAAAGATAAATCATGAACAACAAAAAAAAGGTGTCCACCGTTAAAATCAAAAGGAAGTCCAAGAAATGACTAAGTAAGCAGAAGCCTGGTTATCTGTGGGAGCACGTAGGGTCCTAAGATGGTGACAATATTCCAGATCGTAACACTGACAGTGACCCCATGCCTCTTCTCGTCTCAACTAAAGAACTGTACCCCGACTGGCAGCATGGAACGATTCAAGAGTGCAGCAGACGCTAAGGACGGCGGACTTTGATCACTTACTCATGTAAGTCGAGTGTGCAGTGGAGTGACTGAGACCCACCTGCTTGGGCAAAGCTAAGTTGTAGCTGCTCTCACTGTACCCAATGGCAGTGAAGAGCTTGTCCTTCTCCTCTGGGGTCATAAGGTCATCGATAGCTATGGGGAAAAGACAATCACTTAGGAAACTATTGTTTCAGTTTATAGATGCAATCAAAACATTCACAGAAAAACAGTTCAGGGATGCAAACACTAAAGCAAAGTCAGCCAGGTAATTTCCTCTAATACGCAACTTTGGCTTCTTGAAAAAAAAAAAAAAAGGAACATCCTATGTTTTCTGGCTTACATTAAGAACAGACGAAGGGCTGGAGAGATGGCTCAGAGGTTAAGGCGCTTGCCTGCAAAGCCTGGGGTCCCAGGTTCGATTCCCCAGTACCCAAGTAAGCCAGATGTACACGGTAGTGGCTGGTGGCCCTGGTCGCCCATTCTCTCCCTCCCCTCTCTGCTCCTCTCTCTCTCAAATAAAGTAAATAAATGTATTTTTTTAGTGGATGAAGAGACACCATTAAGGAAATTCAATTCTCCTATGTTAGAATCTTAAGATTCCCTAACAATTCCAAAGCTCAACTTGTCATTAAATAGCCATGTAAAATTTGACAACAAGGAATACAAAATGAGAATTCTGAACATAGACATTTGAAACTTTACACAATTAATTTTCCTTGTCAAAGTTTTATTTTAGTCAGGCAATCAAACATGGATAAATTTCACATGCCATATTTGCTTATACTTTCCTATGCAGTACAAGCTGACATCATTTATGTAGTTTGTTTCTTATCAATGTACAACAAATTTCCCTGCTTGGAACTTACTCTCAGGAATCAATGAATCATCATCTTTTTTCTTGGACTCTTTCTTTCCCCAGAACCCACTAAACCAGCCGCGTTTCTCGCCTGTGTCTGCAGACTTTTTCCTTAATTTTTGCCCAGACCGAATCACCTAAAAAACAAAAATTAAAAAATGATTCAGAATCAATTCACTTAATTTTAGTAAGACATTAGGGTAAAAGAAGCAAGGAAGCCAAATTTTATCAAATGATACAATATAGGGTTTTTCTGGTGTTTTTGTTGTTGTTGTTATTTTTTGTTTGTTTGTTTTTCAAGGTAAGGTCTCACTGTAGCTCAGGCTAACCTGGAATTCACTCTGGAGTCTCAGGGTGGCCTCGAACTCATGGTGATCCTCCTACCTCTGCCTCCCTGAGTGCTGAGATTAAAGGCGTGTGCCACCACACCCGGCTGCAGAATACAATTTGACTGATTCAGTCCCCTGATAATTTACTTCCTACTCCTACTGACAGCATCTATGAGAGGATACTTTTCATCTGCAATGTAGTTAAGGTTTCAAGTGAAGGTTTTCTACAAATACACTATGTATACTTTTTAAAAATTTTTTACTTATTTATTTGAAAGTGACAGAGAGAGAGATAATAGGCACACCAGGGCCTCCAGCCAATGCAAACAAACTCCAAACGTGAGCACCCTCTTGTGCATCTGGCTAACATGGGTCCTGGAGGATCGAGCCTCGAACCGGGGCCCTTAGGCTTCACAGGCAGGTGCTTAACCACTAAGCCATCTCTCCAGCCCAACTATGCACACTTTCAAGGAAGCACCACAACTGCAGACTGACAAACAGCTGTTCTTTAAAGAAAAATGCTTCTACACCCAGCTTACCCAGTCCAGAAGTCTCGTGTCACCTTGGAAGAGAAGAAGGAAGGAGATAAAAACAGCCCTGGAGGGCTGGGGAGATGGTTTGGTGGTTTAGGTTTTGCCTGCAAAGCCAAAGGACCCAGGTTCAATTCCCCAGCACCCACGTTAGTCAGATGCACAAGGAGGCGCATGCGTCTGGAGTTCATTTGCAGTGGCTGGAGGCCCTGGTGCACCCATTCTCTCCCTCTTCCTCTCTTTCTCTCTCTTAAATAAATAAATAAAGATAAAATATTAAAAAAACAAAATAGCACTGGAGTCTCACTTCATGCCCCTTCCTCGACACAGCCTGGTGTGTTTCTACTGCTCCTTCTCTTTGCACACTTTTCAGAAAGAAAAGACAGATGATGAAATAAAGGGTTAAATAACTTAGATTCTACCTTCTCATTCCCTGAGTAAGGAAACCTGAATAATCTTCCAACTCTGAATTTAAAGAATTTAAAATTGACAGTGAATTAATAACAGGCAGATTCCATGTACAATAAAGGGAAATTAAAAATCAAGAATTAAATTCCATAAGGAAAGAAGAGGCGTGGCTGCTGGATATGCAGAATAAGCCCGGGAAATGCAAGTCTCTTTTGCTATGACTGCGACTGCGAGTGCGCCAGCAGCCAGGCTCCGCTTGAATGAGGAAAGGGAAAAGCAAGACCACAGCTCAGCCAGCAAGAGGTTCCGAAAGAAGAACCTTGGCCTGGCCCACCACACACTAACCGAGTCTTGAAGCACCAGTGTTTTATGACAATGCCCCGGGGGACTGCACAGTGCTGCCAGAGCTCAGATCACCGCGATGACAACGAGGACGTTTCCTTCCACCCTGGCACAGGCGGCACTCATGCCAAGTGCAGCCGCCTCCGAGACTGAGCGCCTTGGGAAAAGTGTGTCACCTGAGCCTGGCGTACAGCTTTGAAGAAATCCTCCAGGTCTCTCAGGGGAACTGCAGGCTTAACACTTCCTCAGATTCGTGAACTTACTCTAATTATGTGTGTAATGAGACATGACTAGCGTGTAATAGGGAGTTTTGTCTGTCTTGCTCACTTCTGTACACTAATACAAATGATAATGAAAAGGAAGAAAAAACGTCACTTCTTCACTCATTACTGAGGGCCCAGGCACGTAAGAGCCTAAGCACGTGAAGTGAGTCACAGTGTATTCCCCACAATCACCGCAGGGTGCAGGTGCTGCGAGTTCATATTTTATACGTGAGGAAGCTGGGACACAAATCAAGTAGGCAGCAAAACCGGGATTGGCTACATCCAGTCAGTGCCTCTGGCTCACACCAACCATGCCCAGAATGACAGGACCTTAATGGAGAATGGCTAAATATGTGGGTGTGTGATTTCTAGAGACTACATTAAGCAATAAAAGCCCCCAATTCTTATTCGTGTCTTGATAAATCTGTCACTTCCCACAAAGGTCAAGAAGTCTTGTCCTAGGCTTACAGAAGTGATATCAACATGCTGAAACATAAAATCAGCTAATAAAGATGATTACCTCGACTTGTGCTTGTTGCCTTACTAAAATTATGTTAAAAACATCCAGAGTCTTCTCCAAGTCCTGCAAAACAAAGAGACAGCAGGAAACAAGAAAAACAGTCATTAGATGACACCAGCACTTCTGTGACTCCTAGACTATCTCATCCAGCCCACAATACCTGCAATAAACTAAAATACACACTAGGCTTTTATACTGTCAAATGTTTTTCACAGGAATGCTTTCCAAGGAAGTAAATCCTTCTTAAATGCAGTATGAAAATGAGACCTTTTCTGTGAGATCATCACAGTTCATGAATATCGTAACTGACAAAACAAGAATGCTCAGGAAAGGGACGTGCTTCCGTGCCGTCTGCGGTTCTCAGTCTCCCCTAGTCCGCGTGACTGCTCAGCCACAGTACTCAGCAAGGGGACTTGCTTTAGATTCTGTCTTTACAAATCTCACTCTCGGGCTGGAGACATGGCTTAGCGGTTAAGCGCTTGCCTGTGAGGCCTAAGGACCCTGGTTCGAGGCTCAATTCCCCAGGACCCACGTTACCCAGATGCACAAGGGGGTGCACGCGTCTGGAGTTTGTTTGCAGTGGCTGGAGGCCCTAGCGTGCCCATTCTCTCTCTCTCTCTCTCCCTCTCTCCACCCCCCCGCCTTTTTCTCTGTCTGTCGCTACCAAATATATAAATAAAAATAAACAAAAAAAATTTTTTTAATCTCACTCTCCCCTAGTCTACATGACTGTTCAACCACAGTACTCCGCAAGGGGACTTGCTTTAGGAACTGGCTTACAAATTTCTCTCCCCCCCTAGTCTGCATTGCAAACACACTCTTAAAGGCACCATTACAAAACACAGAAAAGTTAAGAGTGCAAATGTACAGGTCAATTGCAGACTGAAGGAGAAGCTGGGGTGGGGCTTCGCACTGACGAGGTAACTTGCGTTCCAGCTGATGTGTGTATTTTTCTCCTACAAGTCTCTCAGCTCAGTAAGTCAGGTTTCTCTCCATTTGTACAGGAGAATGAACACATGCTTGAGAGGTGGGGAAACTGTCCATGATCCGAACACTCAGAAAATACTCGAGCCCTGCATGTTAGGACCTGTGTCTTTCCGAGCATGCTGTTCTGGTGGCTGTCACATACTTTGGAATACCAGGAATTCTACACACCCCACATTCTTCACGCCAGGAACCAACGACAAGCGTTCTACAAACCTTGAGCAGACGGTGTCAAACAACTCTCACCAGCAAACGCAAAACATACCTGAATTTGCTTCTGCAATTCTTCTGAGACCTTGGTCTGCGTTAACTTGGTTTTGTAAGCAGTTTTGTAAGTCTTCAGTAACTGCCTGTGCTTTTGCATGTGGCTCCATGACCACATCTGTGTGCGTCTTCTTATGTGAACTTCAAGAACAGAATCGATTGCATATTTCCACCTGAAATCAAGTATTGGTATGGACACATGAATGACCAAAAACTTTCATGAAAAAAAGGAGAAAACAGCTCTGACATGTTAGGGTCCTGCCGTGTCACACTGTCACCCTTGTTAGGGTCCTGCCGTGTCACACTGTCACTCACCCTTGTTAGGGTCCTGCCGTGTCACACTGCCACACCTGTTAGGGTCCTGCCGTGTCACACTGCCACACCTGTTAGGGTCCTGCACTATTGTAAGTTTTGTTCTTCTTTACGGTAAGAGTCAAAGAGTAACACTGCAGAGTCCAGTTTTTTGACCAACAAATGAAATGAGGAAACACTCCAGGACAAGGATATGCCAAAGCAAAACTCACAAAGGCACAAAATGACCCTCTGGTAAACAGTAGGCCATACTAGATACCATACAACAAGGTTCCGGTGAATGGCAAACCCCAGATCCACAAGGGCTCCTATGATTATGTCAACTAGTGGAGCCACAGCTGTAGTGAGTCCACGTGCGTATACTGTGTGAGGCTCACACAAAGAACTCACCTGAGGATGCATTTCTGAGAACCTAAGTCTATTGTTAAGTGACGTGGCTGCAGGCCATAAGGTTGTAACACTGAGTTCACACAGATGACTAACAAGACTTGTTTTTAAATGCTCAAATGCTTGAACACAAAGTTAAAAGCTTGGGAATTTAAAAACAAAATATAACAGGATACATTTATTTTAAAAAGTGAAATGGACATATAAAAGGTATCAATCTTTTTTTAATAGTCTGGACTACCTGGCTTTAAAAGTCTGTGAACTCTGACAGCATGTAACCATGTGCTTACATATTGCTAATAAAATAAAAGCAAGCTTGGACTTACCACTGCCGGCTATTGGTGTGAAGTGGTAGATAAGGCTTGTATTTCCTGTAAGGGGCATTTCTGACCATATAATCCACTGACTCCAGAAGGTCAATCATACTCAGGTACTATTGAAGCAAAACGAAACTGTGCTTGTTACACGGAGCACATGAATACATACCTGACTTGATTCTATTGTTCAGTCACGAAGATTCTTATTTCCCTGATAACTCAATAATATACTATTTTTTATTAAACTTGAAATGAGTTATAAACTGCCACAATTTTTATGTTCCACTAAAAAAGAAAACAGTGTTGCCAAACAAACTATCACATTACCAATAATAGCTGTCCTATTTTCAGACATGCTAAAATGTGCAATAGATGTATATGATAGAATGATGCAATGTTGGGTCTGTAAATGCCAACATGTACCATGTATGTTCTGAAACTACGTATTTTCCTCTGGACCACTGTTTTAGCAGTAGCTGCACATAAACTGATTTTATATTGTCCAGAAAATGACTGTGGAACTAACGCAAGATAAAGTGCCCGCTTTACCTGCACCACCACACTCTGTGCAGACCTCACAATGGTCCAAAGAGAAACACACACAGAGGAAGGAGGACTCGGGCTAGTGACATGGCTCGTGGAGCTTTCTCCACAGTTTCCTTAATGTGCTTTTACCTAAGAGTTACATAGAAAAGTAATGGCTACCCAGCACATGAAATGTGTCTAAACTAACATGTACTATAATACGAAATATAGCCCAGATTTCAAAGAATGAAGGGAGAAAAAGATATAAAGTATCTTATTACAATATATTTTGATATTTTAAAATAATGTAGTTGCAATGTTAGGTTAAATAAAATAAGATATTAAAGTTAGTTCTAAGCCAGGTATGGTAGCATGCATTTATAACCCTAGCCTTCAGGAAGCTAAGGCAGGAGGATTGTTGCAAGTTCAAGGCCAGTCTGAGTTACAAAGGCATTCCAGGCCAGTCAGAAATAAATAAGAAGGGCTGGAGATATGGCTTAGCGGTTATAGTGTTTGCCTGCAAAGCCAAAGGACCTTGGTTTGATTCCCTAGGACCCACATAAGCCAGGTGCACAAGATGGCACATGCATCTAGAGATCGTTTGCAATGGCTGGAGGACCTGGTGTGTTCACTCTCTCTCTCTCTTTCTGTCTCTTTTCCTCTCTCATTCTCTCAAATAAATAAATAAATAAAATAAAATACTTTAAAAAAAAGAAATAAATAAACAAGAAGACCCTACCTCCCTTCCAACTCCCCCAAAAGAGTGAATTTTACCTCTTTCTTTTTGCTTTACTAATGGAACTAATAGGAAATTTAAAATTACAAAAGCAATTTGCACTCTATTTATTGGACAACACTAGGCTAAAAGCTCAGTGAGCTACATCTCGTGCCTTCCTTTTAGTACAGCTGTGCAGGTCTGCTATCAAAACTCTCTGGGCATATAACCACACTTGAGAAACAGGAAAAAAAAAAAATCAACAGAGTTGCTGTAGAAATAAAGAAACAATATTTGATAACTGCTGCTATTAAAAACTAAAAAGGGAAAGCAGTGAATTCATCCACCAGTAACTGTGAATGAAAAGGAAATAATGGCATCTGCTACCATTTGATAAGATTGAGTATCATTTATGAAAAAGATCAGAATATAAGAAAATATTTGACATTCACTTTTTCAAGACTTTCTTTCGAAGACTCAAACCTCAGCATACTGAACCAAAAGTAGTACCAGCGCATCAGAGAAGGAGTGAAGATGAGGAGAGACCAGACACAACTCAAGGCTCATCAATGCCAGAAATGTCCCAACTCACCTGCGGCCTGGTCAGTTCAATGGCAATGTTCTGCACTTCAATGTTCCCGTCAAGTTTGGGCGTTCTGAGCTCTGTCTCTGCATAAGGATTCATGTAGAACTTTGCAGAGGCTGAGACTGGCTGGAAAACTTACACCACATGGGAAGGTATTAGGTAAGTTTACATGCTCTTACATTTGAACAACTGTTAATTATGAAAACACAGTTACTCTGAAAGTAAAAGAATGATCCAAAGTACATGTCACAAAACCATTACCAAAAGTCAGTAAACTTGGCTTCTCTGAGGAATACTAACTTTCCACCTGACCATCTCAAGTGCTGTCTCCACAGAGGACACAGGAGTCCTTCCCTTCCAGATAAGAAGTGAACAAAAAGAGATAATCCTTGTATAAAGTTTGCCTTCTCTTTGATTTAATGATTTGATTATTAAAGGAAAAAAATAAATCTAATTTGTCTTAATCACTGGCACAATTTAGGAACAGAGCCATAACTAAAATCACCCTATGGGAAAAAAACACCACTTTACAGTTATCACAATGATATCACATGTGTCATCTAAAGAGTCCATAAAGAAAACATGCTTGGGGATGGATAGATGTCTCAGCAGTTAAGGTGCTTGTTGGCAAAGCCTGAGGACCTAGGTTCGATTCCCCAGCACCCACATAAAGCCAGATGCAGTAGGCAGCACAAGCATCTGGAGTCCGTCTGCAGCGGCCGGAGGCCCTGGCATGCCCTTTCTCATTCTCTTGCTCTGGGTCTGTGTCTCGGTCTCTCTCCATATCTCTCTCCCCCTTGCAAATGAATAAAATAAATAAAAAGAAAACATGTTTGAGGTGGAGTAGTGGTGTACAGAGGTCTGCTCTAGAAGATGACTGTGCTAAGCAGGGTGGTCAGTTTTAACCATGAATAGTATGAAAATTCCGTAAATGCACCACCTCATCACTATAATTTACAAACGTTTTGACTGATGTCTAGGTTCTTTACACATGCCTGAGAATGACATTGCATATTTTTACCAATGGAACCAAATGATTTCACAAACCGAAGGCACTTCAAATTTGTGCTATCATTAAATGGTTTATGAGAGTAAGAAAAAGTGTCATCCAGCAGCAGTTAGCTGTAAAGAACATGAAAATGGAACCGAGGACCACGGCAGTGTGGAATAAAGAGAGCGCTAAGGACGACCACTGCGGGAAACAAGCTGAAGGCATCATGCGTCGTGGGGCAGGACTGACGCGGAGAAGACGCCTGGCACCAAATGAGGGGGCGGCAGCCTGGCTAACAGATCTAGCTTGGAAACAGAGGAGAGGCTGCCAAAAACAGAGAGGTTCACTTAAAAATGTGGCCAGTAAGACTGCTTCTTACTACTGCAATAGTGCAAGCTTGGGGTGATCTGAATGCCAAGATTCTAGAGATTTCCAAAGAAATGAAGGGGGAAAGAGAAGGAGGGAGGGAGAGAGTGAGCAAGAAAGGGACCTAAGCCCTAAGCAGGGATCTGAAGGAAGCACAGAGGGCACAGGAGGCAGCCATGGCTGCTCGGCCCTTCTTTGCTCTTCTCCAGCCGCAGCAGGTTACAATCTAGCCCAAGTAGTTACACTCTAAGCCTAAGTGCTTACATCCCCAAGTACTATAAAGTTTAGGTACAAAATTAATACATTATGTGTTAAATAATAAAATTACGAGGAAAAAGTTTGTTAAAATATGTAATTCCCTGTTTCTTCTTATAAGATGAAGTCAAATTTCACTAGTACTTACTGTACTGATGGTTTGGAGGTATATTACTGCTGGTAAGAATTTCACATTTCAACTGATCCTAAGTAACAACAACAACAACAAAAAAAAAAGAACCATGTGAGAATGAAAAAAATACACATTCAGCAAAACGCAAAAGCACCCTTGGCTCTTACATCAGTATCTTTATTACTCTCTGTTTAATTTTTTTAGAATGTGCTGAGCAAAAATTGACAGGTAAATTTCTTTAGAACAAAGATACAGGAACCATTAAATATCTAGAAACATCACATTATGTTCCTCTCTATGAAAACTAAACCACAAATACATACACACCCACAGATTTCTAGTCAAAGGCCAAGCATTTGTTACAGTATCTTTTTGAGAAATAGCACAAAATCTTGAAATTTATGCAATTCAGAAAGTACAACTACTCTGCCTTTCTCCTCTGAGTGAAGAAACAATACTGTGCTTTGCTTAGCATGCTTAAACATGGACTTAATCTCCCACTGCACAGGACATCATCACACATGGTTACCATACTTGCAAGAAGACATATGCTGTAGATATGAACAGGATCATCATTCTTCAGAACTGATCATCCTCGTACAAAATAACATAATGAGAATGCTATCATGATCAACATAAAAGACCATAAGTAGGCCGGGCGTGGTGGCGCACGCCTTTAATCCCAGCACTTGGGAGGCAGAGGTAGGAGGATCGCCATGAGTTCGAGGCCACCCTGAGACTACATAGTGAATTCCAGGTCAGCCTGCACGAGAGTGAAACCCTACCTCAAAAAACCAAAAACCAAATACCAAAAACCAAAAAAAAAAAAAAAGACCATAAGTGAAGTTTTAACTGAACAGCTTCCCATATCAAAACATCTTCAAAATCATAAGTGGTTTTTTGAAGACACATAGTGGATTTCAAAGAAACATTTCTGGGACACCCAGTGTTGTCCTCTGGCCTTCACTTGTACTTGCACGTATGTGCAGTTTCAACCCCCCCCCCCCACACACACACAGACATGCACGCACCTACACACTGACATTAATAAAAAGTAAAATCTTGGCTGGAGAGATGTCTCAGCGTTAAGCACTAGCCTGCAAAACCTAATGACCAGAATCTAATTCCCCAGTACCCATATAAAGCCAGAGGTACAAAGTGGTGCATGCATCTGGAATTCGTTTGCAGTGGCTACAGGCCCTGGTGCTCCCATTCTCTCTCTGCCTCTGCTTGCAAATAAATAAATGAAAAAAATTAAGAGTAAAAACTGGGCTGGGGAGATGGTTCAGTGGTTAAAGGTGCATGCTTGCAAAGCCTGACAGCCCAAACCAAAAAAAAAAAAAAAAAAAAAACGTTTTTTTCACACTTCTATTTTAGTGAAATGCAAATTAAACAAATGACCGATACCTTCTCTCAGTGAGGACCTCTCTTATGAATCACATCTAGGAAGTGTAGTTAGTGTCTCTAAGTATATATGGGAATTACCAAGATGTGTTCCCTTGACCCGTGGTAAGACAGACAGCAGTTCACATTCCAGTAGGCACTAAGACTGTCAAGTCTCATAAGCTACAAAGAGAAGCAAGAAACACAGAAGTTACAGATAAATAAGAAGCACTAATCTCATTTTCAAAGATACATAATTACCCTACTGAAATGCTGACCTTTAAAGGAAAGAAAATAATGCAAAAATAAAGGACAATGTATCCATTCAGCCTTTAATTCAGATGTGCTAAATGCTTCTGAGAACACTTCCAAGAGCTTTAGTCATTCAATTATCCGATCTTTATTGAGAATTCAGAATTTACCAGACTCAGCAAACGTTTTCTTGGGTAACAAAGATGTGACTCCCTCAACAGATACCAACGGCTGCTCCCAGGGCGGGGGAGGGGGGGGGAGGTAGGAGAGGAGTCTGACCGACACAGCGGGGGAAGCCGCTGACTGAGCAAGGCCACTGTGCAGGCGCATATCTGAAGTGCTGGGAAGTGCGAGTTTACTGTAAGGCACAGTACAGCGTGCTAATCAGTCATGTTATTTGATCAAAGAATATTTTTTCTACAGCATGTAATAATGTCACAATCACTCCATCGCTTACACAATACCACTTGGGAAATGTTCACTTTATCCTGTCTCTTCACTTGGCAGCTAAACGGAGTGGGAGAGCAGCCACTGAAAGTCATATGGCAAGATGCAGAGCCAACACTAGACCTTACACTTTTTTTCCATCCCTAATTTTTTTTTTATTTATTTACTTACTGGGTTTTCAAAGTAGAGAACAAGTTAAATATTCAAAGTTAATTTTAGATCTCACGTAGGTGTATTCCATTCACTCGTATTAATATACCTTCCATAATGCCCTAGCTCTGCTAAGGATGAAGTCAAGTCTGTGAGAACACTCAACATTCAGCACATACTCCACTTCTGTCTAGTTCTACTTTATGAAGCCAAGTTTTTAAAGACTCAATTAGTATCAAATGTCTAATTATGTCATAAGATAGGCTGTATTTTAAAATTCATATATGGGTTATTTAATAAACTGACTAAAAGACAGTCTGTTTAAAATACAAAATTTAGCCTTTTATATGGAGGAGGGGTCCATACACTGATAATCTAAAACCCTGGTTGGCCAAAATTTAAGACCCAACAACCCTGAATACATTAGATTTTTTAAAATAGTAGATTACCACTTCGGTGAAACACTTTATTAGAAATATCCACTCCTGCTGGGCATGGTGGCACACACCTTTAATCCCGGCACTCGGGAGGCAGAGGTAGGACGATCGCCATGAGTTCGAGGCCACCCTGAGACTACAGAGTGAATTCCAGGTCAGCCTGGACCAGAGTGAGACCCTACCTTAAAAAAAAAGAAAAAAGAAAGAAATAGAAAAATGCCCACTGCTGCCTCCACATGCTCTTGTGACATTACACATGGTCAAAGGCTGCTCCTAAGAATCCGTTCGTCTACTGTAAGCACATGTGCTTGTGCTTAATTGCACTCTTTCCCAAAGTTTTTGAAGCCTAGATGTGTTGAATTTGGTATGTCTTCAACATACAATGTATTAATACACTGACCTTTCATGGTTTGTAAGTGTAAAGACACCTACTTACAGGAGCATGAAAATTATCTCCACAAAAGAAATTTGTAAGAAAAGTTGGCTTTTCATGCTGGGCAAGGTGGCGCACGCCTCTAATCCCAGCACTGGGGAGGCAGAGGTAGGAGGATTGCCGTGAGTTCGAGGCCACCCTGAGATTCCATAGTGAATTCCAGGTCAGCCTGGGCTAGAGACCCTACCTCAAAAAAAAAAAAAGTTGGCTTTTCAAAATACAAAAAAAAAGTCTAACTTTTCATTCACAGTAACAGCACATTCTGCTCCATTAAGGTTTCTTCAGGGAAGCATATCATGTTTACACCTAGGAACTTAACAGAAGTTTTACTCTAATTATAATGGAATACCTTATATATAATTTTTTCAGCTTCATTTAATACACATGGAGTCCAATGTTCATTTGTAGTCTGAAATATAAGGGAGAATAAACGTCACGAACTGGCATATATACCATATAACACCATACAGACAGTGACTAAATAATTTGGGGAAAAAGGAATCCAGCCAGTGCTGGCTAATACTAGCTGTGTCTGTACATATTTTTAAGGCAAAAGCAAAAGAGCCATGATAAATCAAACTGAAGAGGTCCTAATTCAACTGCGCTCCTTCATCCAGAAAAAAACCATTGGGCTACTAAGAGTCTGAAGTGTGGAAGACCTGGGTATGAGTAAAAACAGAGCCAGCAGGGACTCTGAAGAAGGCACGTGTTCCTAAGTATAAAACAGTTACTGGCAAGCAGGACACAAGCCAGACAAGAAATCACAGCGCCCCTTGGTGCACAGCGTTGCTCAGCAAGGCCAGACGCTGACATCAGACAGCAAAAGCACCACAGAAAGAGCTTCGGCCCGAGCAGAGCCACGGTACGGTGGCTGGGGGGCAGAGGAGGTACGGGAGGAAGGGTGGCACAGGTAGGAAGCTCTCAACAAGAGCTGGAAAAAAAACGAGGACAGCAGTGGTTCTGGAGTGGGGTGCGGACAGTTATGAAGAGCCTTCCTCACTGGGGACACAGGACCTGAGATCCTGCTCAGACTTGAAAGAGAACTTTAGCTTTCAAATATAGATTGTTACTGGAAAGATGGAAGAACAGTATCTTTCTCGACTGCTCTCCATCTTATTCCTTCTGGTGGGGTCTCTCACTGACCTACAGCCCACTGGGTTGGCTAGACTTGCTGGCCATGTTAGCTATCTGTAACACAAATACACCCACATACACATGTTAGCTGTCTGAAACACAAATATATGCACATGTTTGCTATCTGTAACACATACATGATCATGTTAGCTCCCTATAACACACACGTACACGTTAGCTGTCTGAAACACAAATATATGCACACATTTGCTATCTGTAACACGTACATGATCATGTTAACTATCTATAACACACACACATACACATGTTAGCTGTCTGAAACACAAATATATGCACGTTTGCTATCTGTAACACATACATGAATATGTTAACTATCTATAACACACACACACATACACGTTAGCTGTCTGAAACACAAATATATGCACGTTTGCTATCCGTATGAACATGTCAGCTATCTGTCACACACACACACACACATTAAACATCTGAAGACCCCACTCAATTGTGCCAAGTGTGAATACGGGTCACTACAGAAATTCATCTGTCCCTAATTCCCTGTATGTCTAAGATACTGCTGTTATTCCTTCCAAATTGTTCAATATTTGTTACATGGAAACAACAAAAAAATAAAAATAATTATAAAGTAGAATAACAGGATCACTAAAAATGCTGAGCTCCTAAAAAAAGCTATGGCAAGAGAGTTCATCAGAAATACAATAGCTACCCATCATAGGAATCATTTATTTTAGGCAAATCACAGATATGACTTCAGAAAGTTTACATATTGCAACATTACCAGTAGACTAAATTCTCCCAGTGTGACACCAAATGAAAGAGGCCTCTCTGGATCAGTGACCTACCAAAGAAGAAAGGGGACATGAACATACAAGGAGAGAGTGTACATCCCACCCTTTAATACAGACAGCAGGTGGATCCATCTATAAGGAAGTCACATGACCCAACTGGGTTCAAAGGAATGAAGGGAGTAGGTGGCAGTAGGGGAGCTGGTATGATCCTATTTCACAGCCGAACCACCTCTACACCACCACCAGGACATTTTCCCAGAAGCATTCTGTGATCATCAGAGGCAGCCTAAAGATGTCCAGAAGCCATGTATAGAACTGCTTGGTCATGACAGAAGTAGGAACAATGAAAACTCCCCGGGACAGGGAAAGCAGAATGCTCCAATCATCCACTGGAGCCACAGTCTTGTCCCAGGAGCCTTTTCAAACAGGGACCCGCATACCTGCTCTGGTGCCACTTTACTGGCTTTTTAAAATCAACACTAATCAACATAGTAAAGGTAGGCATGGTGGCACGGGCCTGTAATCCCACCATGCAGGAGGTAAAGGCAGGAGGATCAGAAATTCAAGGCCAGCCTCAGCTACATATCAAGTTCAAGGCCAGCCTAGGCTATAGGAGACTGTCTCAAAAAATTTTTTTAAGATTAATATATAATGATTTACTAGTTTTTCATAATTACAGAAAACTACTACAAAAATCACTTGCAGCTATTTCAGAAGGAACTATAAATGTAACTCTGTAATTGCCAATACACTGCCCACACATTACAATTACCCAATGAGTATCTCTGTGCCATATTACTACTGTTCACATTTCTTTTGCTATTTTCTCATAACGTTGAAGAAACAATAATTAAGGAAATCACATTGAGAAAGATATGATACAGGAACTCTGTACATTTTACCTTTCTTACTTTTAGATTATTTCAGTGTCTTTATCACACATGCCAGTCTAAGTATGATTGACTGAATCTCTGCACATTTCTTCTTAACTATATTTAGTGGGTATAGGCTTAATTTAACTTCAAACTGAGATTCTTGCTCAGGAAGATGTCATTAGGGGTTTCTTATTGATTCTTAAATTGACAAATACTAATTACAGATGTACAGAGTATGAACAGGGTTATTTCTACACATGTACAACCTGTGGAAGAATCAAGTACAGGTAATTAGCTTACATATCACCTCACATGCTTTTCAATTCTTTATGGTGATAATCTTTAGAATCTCTTATGGCAGTTTTGAAAGATTCATGGTTAGGAACTATAGTGCTGTTCAATACAACACCTGAACTGGTTCCTTCTGTCTGAAGCTTTGTACCTACTGTCCACTCTTCCTCCTGCCCACAACTTCTGATAACCATCACTCTACTCTCTTTCTGAGTTTGACATTTTAGATACCACACACATAAGTGAGATCAGGCAGTATTTGTCTCTTTGAGACTGGCATATTTCACTGAACATAATAATGGCCAGTTCCATCCAAGCAACTGCACATGACAGAACTGGCTGTGTTAACGTTGAATAGTATCTCATCATGAATACAGACAACATTTTGATACACACTATTTCTTGGGTTTATTATAAGCAAGAATATTGATGAGATGGGTTAAGAAAAATTTGTTTATTAATAAAATTCACTTTAATAACTCCATAAAGCCAAAGGGAAAGTGAGCCTAAGAAAACTTTTCCAGAAGCATGCACGTCTGTTCCAGGAGAACCTACGGGAGGGAAGGAAAGTCTCCACATATCACTGTGCTTTTCATTCACTCAAAGCAGGCAAATTCAAGACAAAAAGGAATTCTACATCTATTTGAGAAGACATAGAACATTTCTGCTTGCCTAGGTAGATGATAAAATTCAAGTTTCTCAAAAGTGTTTTACACTTTTATTTGTTTTTGTTTGGTTGGTTTTGTTCTTCGAGACAAGGCCTCTCTGTGGTCCAGGCTGGCCTTGCACTTGAGGCAATCCTCCTGGTTCTGCCTCCAGAGTGTTGAAATGATAGATGAAAACCACCATGCCCAACTGAGTGTTTGAAATAACATATAATAATTTAAATATATGTTGCATTTTAACTAAATTAATGTCACATCTCTCTCAATCAAGTGATGTTAAACTTCAGATTTTGGGCAAAGTTTGGTTTCTCACTCATGGTGAGGACCTGTGGCTGGTTCAACCCATCTCTGTGGACGTTGAGGAAACTGAATTAGTTATTACAGAATTACCAGACCCCCTTTTCTGCCAACTGCCATTATCAATATTGATCACTTTTTAAAATGAGTTTTTGTCTAAAAGAAAATTAGTTCCCTAAAGTTATACCTTAATTATGAAATAAATAATAGAGAACATTCCATGTGATGATTTTATACTATGTCTATCCATGAACCCACCCAACTAACACAGACTGACATAAAAGGGTGCTACTGTAGCACACTCATATTGAAAAAAAAATCAGCCTTGGATTTAAATTGGGTAAAAATAATCCAGAAATGGACAACCAAAAGTATCATAAAATATACATTTAGCTATCAACTTAACAAATGAAATGACTTACATCATCTTCATATTTAATATGGATATTTGTAATTTTTACTTGTACATTTTTTATTACTTGAGTCGCCAATTTTTCCAAAAACGTATCCTTTTTTGCTTCTTTAGGCTTATCTATAAAAAATAGAAAAATGTAAGTTTAGCAGTTGCAATTCTTACATAACTCATAACCAATGACAAAGGAGAGCTAAGGCACTACTCATTGAAAATTATACCTGTTCTCAGGTCTTTATTTATTTTAGACTTTAATATACAGTTCCAACATGAAACTTATTTTGATGTTAAACTGTAAGCTAACATTAATTTTACCTTCCAACACAGAAACCGAGTGGCAATGTGCACGAAGAACACAGGGCATAAATACTACTTTTACCTACCTTTGCAGCGATCAAGACCTTTGAAACGTTTCTTAAAATGTTTTTTGTGCTTTTTACGCTTACGTCCTTCTCAGTGGAAGCATTTTAGTGAGAAAAGGATAAAATTCAAGTTAGCAGACAAGAGGACAGAAAAGAAAATAAGAGAACTCTTCCTCATAGCAAAGCGTGGTATAGCCCACCTTACCTCAGTCTAAGCTGACAAGCACACATTCACAAGCTGTCTTAGTCTAGAGAAGTGTTCTTCAGACAAGAATGACCTTTCACGGCTGGTGCAATTACATAAAAACTGTATGAAATACCTACTCTCAATGCCTTTTTCATATTTACGACTTTACAATATAAAGATTCACTTTAATTTCAATGTTACAAAAATATTGGAAATGTAATAAAAACAATGTAAAACTTTCAGGTTTTGGTCAAAGCGTGGTAGGGACATAGGCGTGCATATGGAATGAAAAGGGTAGGGTGCAGAGGACCTCTCTGGATGATACCCCGCACAAGCAAGGTTACTTAATGATATCACACATCACAAAATATAATGGTGCAAAATGTACACTGAGTGGTATATTAAATTAGTTGAGTAATTCCTCTTTTATTTAGTAGTTGGCATTTTGGCATTATCCAACACTTTTTGTTACCCAATATCCAAACTTCATATTCAACTGCCAACCATACCCCGGAGGCAGGCCTGCACGATCTCGGCCTGGCCCTCCATCCTCACCTCAGGCTTCTTGGCTTCTTCTGAAAGACTAACCAAGCCTGTCGCCCCATGTTCAAAACCACCTGAACACTCTCTGTAGCCTGCCGCATCCAATCACATGTCTGCACGACACAGAGGGCTTCTGTGCTCTGCCCGCTCCTTGGTCCTGTCCTGCCTCTTGCCATGCTCCCTTGTACTGGACACTAGAAATGCTAATCGTGATTTTCTGAAAGCAGGCATAGTGCTAATGCCTAAAGTCTCCCTACATGCACCACTTGTAAACTTAAACTCTTTGGTTATTTACTGAGAACCTTCTAGAAGGCTTCACCACTGCCTGGGGGAATCTTTTTACAACTGCTCTACGCCCTAGGCCTGTACCTTACTTAGGACTCTATCAAATAGCACTGGCACTGTGTCTGTCTGGTGCCTGCACAAACCTTTTGCCACCAGACAGGAGGCGTCACATGGCAGGGAGCTTCCTCTAGACAGGGATTTGTATCTGACCACAAAGTACACACTATTTATCTATTCAAATGAGTCAAAAAATTCACATTTGAATATTAAAATACGTAAATGTGTACATATTTGACTGAAAATGTTTTAACTTTTCCTTTGTTCTTCCTTGGTATTTGCCGAACTGTTCTCCAAACTTAGGAACCAAACTCTGAATATAAGAATAAACTCTAAAGCCAGGTGTGGTGGTGCATGCCTTTAATCCCAGCACTGGGGAGGCAGAGGTAGGAGGATCATCATGAGTTCGAGGCCACCCTGAGACTACATAGTGAATTCCAGGTCAGCCTGGACTAGAGTGAGATCCTCTCTCTCAAAAAAAAAAAAAAAAAAAAAAAAAAAAAAAAAAAAAACGAAAAGAAAGAAAAAAAGAATAAACTCGATTAAGTATCAACAAGAAAATATTTAGTAAACACATAAAAGAACCTGGCTGACATGTATACCAGTGTTTCTTAACACAGGATCAGTTGCTGATTCTATTTTACTCACAAATCAAACATACACAGACTGAGTTCTCAAAGAAGACCATTTAAAAAGAAAGGAGGGGCTGGAGAGATTAGTGGTTAAGGCACATGCCTGTAAAGCCTAAGGACCCAGGTTCAATTCCCTAATACGCACATAAGCCAGATGCCCGTGGTGGCAAGCATCAGGTGATCATTTGCAGTGGCTGGAAGCCATGGCTTACCTATTCTCTCTCTCTCTTCTCAAATAAATAAATAAAATAAAATTTATTTTAAAAATAAAAAGAAATGAGTCAGCCTTGCTCTGAACCAAATCCTTAGGCTACAACTGTCTTGAGAGATGGGCTTGAGCCCTCTCCATCCCTGACCTGCTATCTTCCTAGCTTCACAGTTGCTCTAGCTCCATGCCCTGTCTTTAACCTCCACGTTAGCTGCTCCCTGTCAATTCTTCCCCAATGGTGTCAAGTCTAATCAAGTGCTATACAAAATTTAAAGAGAGTTTCTTATGATTCTAATAAGGAATAAAATTATGATTCTCAACTACTCTAAAGTGGCTTTTAAAAGTCTGGTCTCAGGATCTCTTAATGCATTTAAAACCTGAGAATTTACAAAAGAGGAACTCTATCACATGTGAGTTACAGTTATAAATGTATCATGCTGAAAATCAAAACATGAATTATACAAAGTTTCTATTAATTCACTTAAAATAATGAACCATTGAGTGATTACATAGACACATAGTTAAGAATAAAAAATGGAGGCTGGAGAGATGGCTTAGCAGTTAAGCACTTGCCTTTGAAGCCTAAGGACCCCGCTTCGAGGCTTGATTCCCCAGGACCCACGTAAGCCAGATGCACAAGGGAACGCATGCGTCTGGAGTTCGTTTGCAGTGGCTGGAGGCCCTGGCGTGCCCATTCTCTCTCTATCTGCCTCTTTCTCTCTCTGTCGCTCTTAAATAAATAAATAATAATAAAATTTTTTTAACTTGAAAAAAAAGAATAAAAATGGGGCTGGAGAAATGGCTTGATGTTTAAGGCATTTGTGAAGCCTAAGGACCCAGGTTTGATTCCTCAGTACCCACATAATCTAGATGCACAAGGTGACACATGCATCTGGAGTTTGTTTGCAATGACTAGAGGCACTGGCATGCCCATTCTCATTCTCTCTTTCTCTCAAAATAAATAAATAATCTGGGAATGGTGGCACACACCTTTAATCCCAGCACTTGGGAGGCAGAGGTAGGAGGATCGTGAGCTCGAGGCCACCCTGAGACTACATAGTGAATTCCAAGCCAATCTGGGCTAGAGTGAGACCCTACCTTGGAAAACCAAAACAATAATAATAATAAGATGTTTTTTAAAAATTGAAAATGACTGTATTTCCAAATTAAAAGTTGCAGTGAAGAGCCCCATGACTTTACAATCCCTTTAATGGCCGCCTTAGTAGAAAGCAGCTGGGAGCACAGGTCTGCTCTGCCTTCACTTAGCTGGATATGCTGTTTTGTTGCAGTGTATGATGAAAATGCGATTTTGAAGCAGGTATGCAATTAGAAAACAGAGGAGTGTTTCCTTGGCCAGTTTGTGTAATTATGGGTACTACACCCCTATATGGTGTGAGGGTGGTCCTTAAACTCAGTTGCCTCATACCATCTGCAATCTTAGTGAAGCGTTCATTTAAATTACAGTCAATTGGTCCACCTTGCACTTGAAGGAGACCTTTTACACACACATAAAAATGCAGCCAAGCTGGGCGTGGTGGCGCACGCCTTTAATCCCAGCACTCGGAAGGCAGAGATAGGAGGATCACTGTGAGTTTGAGGCTAACCTGAGACTACATAGTGAATTCCAGGTCAGCCTGGACTAGAGTGAGACCCTACCTCGAAAATCCAAAACAAACAAATAAAAAAAAGCAACAGGTTCAGCTCGCAACTCACACTGTGGCAGACACCTGTCCTTGGGACAGTGGCCTCCTTGGTCACACAGGAATGCTGGGGATAGGCTTTCTTTTCTGCTGTGTGGGACATCAAAGAGCCCAGCTCCAGAGCTGGTGTTGATTAGATAAAACCAGCATGCTGCGTTTCTTCTGCTGTTCTAGAGAGAGGGCAGTGCAGAAGAACCCAACGGTCGTGGCGCAGCGGGGACCTGCCCGAGAACAGGCTAGGGCAGCAAACAAGCCGCTGCTTTTGTACCACATATAAGCGTCAACTCAGTGAAATGGTAAATGACTTGCTTTTGTTTTGAAAAAAACATCCCAACTTGGTGAGACCCACTGCTCTAAATAAAAAAAAAAAATAAACTGACACCAACTGAAGAAAGAATATACCTTCAGAAACCAAAAGAAGGAAACATTACTTCTAGCTAGCAGAATGGCGATATCACCAACAAAATGAACATTCTCACTTCAGCATCACTGAAATTGTGGAGCGTACTTTTTACCCAGGCTAATTAATGCCTCTTTAAAAAACGAAATTGAGTCCATTCATTTTTCCTGTATTATGATTACTGCTGCCCTTAACGAGGCGCACTGATTTTGTGCAGTAGTTCAACAGAACTCACGTACCAGAACACAAGGCAACTGGGAGACCACACAAACCTGAGCCTCTTACAGCCTACAAAACTACCTCATATGCCACGACAACCCCATGCTACCCTCTGCTGGGTAAAGGAAGCCAACCAACTTAGTGAAGGTCAATGCGAATAGGAAAATGCCTTCAGCGCATGATCTCTTAGTGCTGTGAGTCTGCCATGACAAAATGAACACAAGCTTCTAGCTGCAGAATTCAGACTTAATGCTTACTGATCAGAATATGAGATGCAGACCCTATGTACCGTTTACTCAAAACAAATTTTAAGTGTGATTAAATTAATATAACAAGATCCTACAAAATTATGGAACCACTACATTCAATAAGTCTAATCATTTAACAATCTCAAAAATCACCAGGCGTGGTGGCGCACGCCTTTAATCCCAGCACTCAGGAGGCAGAGGTAGAAGGATCGCCATGAGCTCAAGGCCACCTGGAGACTCCA
The DNA here is from genome assembly GCA_036346955.1 of Dipus sagitta. Taxonomy (NCBI): domain Eukaryota; kingdom Metazoa; phylum Chordata; class Mammalia; order Rodentia; family Dipodidae; genus Dipus; species Dipus sagitta. Next base: position 1,055,430 of record CM070780.1, on the reverse strand, counting down.
TAGTGAATTCCAGGTCAGCCTGGGCTACAGCGAGACCCTACCTCAAAAAAACAAAAAACAAAAAGAAAGAAGAAAAGAAAGAAAGAAAGAAAGAAGGAAGGAAGGAAGGAAGGAAGGAAGGAAGGAAGGAAATAAATCAAGAAATCAAGAAAGAAATCATTACTGCATTTGGTAGGCTTCCTGGTGCACAAAATCATCTACTGTCAGCCCTGAAGCAAACGGCCTTCGTCTTGCCTTTGTGAAGCTCCCATTCCAATACAGTGATGGGACAGCCGGCCCAAGACATGGGGGAGCATGGCAGAAGATCACCAAGTGCATCCGCCATACAGGCTCTGAATAAAGCATTATAGAAACATCCCACTTAGTTACTTGATATGAGTTTGAAAATCACTGCTTTAAGACAGAAAAGTGCCCAGTTGGGAAACTACCATTGTACTGGCAAACTGAAACCAAAAAGGCAGCCCACATTTCAGTTATGTGTAGAGCAAGCCGGGAGATTCATGAGGGCAGCGAGCCGCACTTGGTGACCCACGAGCACAGAGCTTGTGTCCACAAGACACACACCATTCAGTCAATGGAGAAACGGCTACAGAAGGGAGGGGAAGGGAAATGATGGCAGAGGGGACAACATGAATTACATTTCCATATTTTTCTAAAGGGTGACACACCACCATATCAATTCTGCTGAGAGTACAAGCATTAAATGAAATTAACCATGCATACCCACCAGGCTTGACGTCCTTGCAAACCAAGTTTTCCAAACCATATATGAACTCCCCTGAATGGGCACCTGCAGTCCCACGGCAGCAGTAACCAAAATGCAAAGCATTTAAAACTCCTTTAGTTGACATGAGAATGTACATAACTTAACTCAAAAGACTTAGAAATCCAGTAGCAGAGTAAGTGGAATAATCACAGTGACTCCATTTTCATTCTCTCAATATAAGAATTTCATTTTAATAATATTCAAACAATTAAAAAATTTAACAAATGAAGTCAGGCAGGCAAATATCTATTATGGCTAATGCCTCGCTGAAATCTTTGATGAATTTTCAAACAAACAAATATCTGTTGTTTTGGTTCTCTTTTTGCTTGCCATTTTGTCCACTTTTCAGAAAATTACTGTGCAACTGACACTCATTTTAAAGTCATTTTAAAGATGTAATGACATCATCTTACTTTTAGATATGCCTGCTGGGTGCCTGATATCCATTCCCGCTAATGATGACCACACAACACCATCGGCCATCTCCCTCCCCAAATCTGGGCGAGCCTCCCCAAGCTCTGATCAGCTGCTCCCGAGGTTTTCAAAGAAGCTTACTAACTCCCACTCCGCTGACTATGGAGTCAAACTCCCTACTGCTCAGTGTTAAGAGCACGGTAGCTGGAGCAGGACTGGGCTCAAATCCCATGCCCTTCTTTTTCTTGTTGTCTGATCTAGAACCATTATTTGACAGTCAGCTCAACTACAGGGCAGAAACAACTAAACACTTGCACCATAGGTGGTGACTATTAAGTGAGGTAATTCACAGAAAATATGTGGAAGGGTAGCCGGTGACTCGTAAATCTTCAGTGAATGCCAAATATCATCATCATCATCATCATCACCAAGTATGCAAATCTCCTTAAATTGACCTAAGTGTTCTTTCTCACCTGACATCCACCTAGTCTACCGAACTCCGAGACTTCCAGCTATTCCCCACAAAGGCTCTCCACGGCCTCCTCTACCTAGAACGTCCTCTCTCCTTTCTGCATTCATTACACCAGGTGTAACACACAATTTCACGCTGTCTGACCAAAGAGGCTGAATGCAGTATGTTCACCCTGCATGTCCTAGACCGCTTCTCTAATGCATGTGTGTGTGCACGTGTGTTCATGCTCATGCAGGTGCATGATATCATCAGAATTATACCAAAAGCTACTAAATGTGTCCAGCAAACAAGGAGATAACTGAAAAAAGGAAAAATAGGCAAGGAACCCAGAGAACAGTTAATTATATACAGAGGAATAATGAGGACCAGTCTGGGGGAAAAATGTGTGTAGCAAGCCTTAAAAGGGGGCGGGGACACTGTAGAGATGGTTCAGAGGCTAAGGTACTTGCCTACAAAGCCTAGCAACCCGGGTTTGATTCCCCAATACCCACGTAAAGCCAAATGCACAGTGATACATGTATCTGGAGTTTGCACTGGCCAGAGGTCGTGGAGTGCCCATTCTGTGTGTGTGTGTGTGTGTGTGTGTGTGTGTGTGTGTGTGTGTCTGTGCTTAAAAATAAAAAATTGAAAAAAAAACTAGAAACCTAGACATTTGCAGAGCTCTTGCCTCGCAGGTACAAGGTTTGGGTTCATTACCCAGCACTGCAAAATCAAATAAAGCAATACAAAACACAGTACAAAGGGAGCATTCTAATGGGGAATAAAGGCACAGTTAGAAAGGACCAAGATAGATTAAAGCCTACTAGAAAAAAATATATACTAGTAACTGAGGACAAACAAACTTCATGCTTCATGAAAAAAAAATATGACTTCCATAAGAGTAAGTCCTAAGCAATGTCTTACTTAGGAACTAGGAAATAAGAGGATGCAAATACAGCTAAAAACTAAAATTACCTTGAAGGAATGGGTCTGAAAACTACCAAGTGTGGAACAGGGGACTGCCATTTATCTTAAGTGTTTCTGGAAAGAGTATTTGATTATTTAGTGTCAGTATACCTTAATAAAATTAATTTTTTTAATATTTTATTTTTGTTAGAGGGAGGGAGGGATCATGGGCCCACCAGAGCTTCTAGACACTGAAAATGAACTCCAGACACATACTCCCACCACCTTGTGTGTCTGGCTTTATGTGGATACTAGGGAATAGAATCTAGGCCTGTGGCTTTGCTGGCAAGTGCCTTAACCGCTAAGCCATCTCTCCAGCCCAAAATTAAAAATTTAAATACAGAAACTAACACTTGGAACTCATTTGACCTTACAATGAACTTATTTTCCTTCACTTCATGATACCCTTCCCAAGTAGAGAAAGCAAAGCCACTCCAACAAAAGGAGAAAAATGTGAGCTTGTTTACAGGTAAGGAAGAGAAAAGGAAGAAATATGTAGGCTTTTCAATCTTCTTCCATTATGGCAGCCTCTGTAGTTTTAATGGTGTTAATAACTTTTGATTTTTTTTATTTTTATTTTTTTTTTTAATTTTTATTTATTTATTTCAGAACGACAGAGAGAGAGAATGGGCGCGCAGGCTTCCAGCCACTGTAAACGAACTCCAGACGCGTGCGCCCCCTTGTGCATCTGGCTAACGTGGGTCCTGGGGAATCGAGCCTTGAACCGGGGTCCCTAGGCTTCACAGGCAAGCGCTTAACCGCTAAGCCATCTCTCCAGCCCTAACTTTTGATTTTTAAAACTCACTATTCCTTCATTATAAAAACATACTCGGAACAAAAAGAATAGAATAGTGGTAATGACCTCCAACAAACAGGATATTGCTTTCTGTTGTTATTTGAGACAGGGTCTCACACTACTGCCCAGACTGGCCCCAAAGCCCTGTGCTGAAAACATACAGCCCTCGGCAGCCTGAGCACTGGGACTACAACCACCTCACCCAGCTGGGCAGTCATTTTTAAAATAGATTTCTTATTAATTCAATTAAGTCACCAGCTGAAGCTAAAACAATTAAAATGCAACTAACTTGTATTCATATTTAAATATAATTCACTATAATTCATGTTTTTTCTAACATACTATGTGCCCTATCTTTGAGAGAAAACATCTTCCTTCCTCATTGGAATATGTACAAATACCACAAAATGATGCCAAAATGAAGCAAAATATTAACAACTTATCCCTCCATCAGCAACTGGGAGGTAAACGAGATAAGCAAGCCGGGTGCTTGGCCAAGGCCTTCAGCTCGGCACTCTGCTCAAACTGCTCCTGTCCCAGTCGGCTCCTGCTCCACAACCAAAACCACATTGTACGATGAGCACGAAAGTTTAAACTTGCAGTAAGGTGTTGAAATGTTGGACCCTGAAGAAAAGAACTGTTCTGGTCACCCTGAGAAGCATGAAGAGAGGCAGAGGCGTGGGTTAGAGGCTCGACCTCGCTCTCATGCTACAGGAGCAGACTTTACCACCTCACCTTTCAAGAACTCGCTAAACATGCATGCGTGCACGCACGTGCACTCACACACACACTCAGTACTTGGTCAGGGCAGAGCAGGAACTGACATAATCTGGACCCTTCCCTTCAGTGGTGCAGTGCAACTGACCAGCTAAGCACAGTAGGGAACCAAAGGCGGCAAAGAGAGCAACTGCGGAGCACCGGCAACCAAGCACTCCCAATGTAAGTCAGGGCAGAACTTCAAGGTACTAAGATTCTTTGGAATTGCACCTTAAGTCAACCTGTGATGGCACCCTCATTAATTACAGCTAAAGGGCTGGAGAGATGGCTTAGTGGTTAAGGCACTTGCCTGCAAAGCCAAAGGACCCAGGTTCAATACCCCAGGACCCATGTAAGCCAGATGCACAAGGTGGCACACATTTCTGGAGTTCATCTGCAGTGGCTAGAGGCCCTAGCACGCCCATTCTCTCTCTCTCTCTCTCTCTCTCTCTCTCCCTGCCTATTTCTGTATCTTTCTCACACACAAATAAATAAATAAAAATAAAATATTTAAATTTAAAACAAAATCTAGCTAAAATCCAGGTATATCTAAACATCTAAAACACACTGTACCTTTCTCTGCTGCTTTCTGCAGGGCTTCTTCAATTCTGGCAAGCTCTTTTTGTTTAATATCCTGTAAGGATTTTTCTTCTTTCTCAGCATCATATTTAACACCTAAAAATGTAGTGCATTCACACACAAAAAAATGAGATCAGTAAACAGATGGGCTCAGTCTCGTGACAATTGTGTAACATGAGTTATTTTTAAGCCCAATCTGCAAATACTGATTGTGCAAAGGTTTACACACAAATCATTCCTATTTATAAAACATGTAAACATACAAAATATATCAAAAAGAAAGAAGGGAAACAAATTACAAGGAGAAGAGAAGCTAGCAAAAAGAGAAAGATGAGAAAAGATTGCATAGATAAGTAAAAGAGAAAAACAGAAGGCAGACAAAAAATACATCAGACGTTAAACTTATTTCAATTCATTCCTCATAGATTTTTATTCTTTTCAAAAATAATATCAAAATATTTTAGACACAAATGTGGCCACTGACATGTACACATATTTAATTGAATGTATTTATTTAATTTAAATGGATGTATGCTAGTTGCATCCATGTGTGTGATTAGTTTGTGTATGTTATCTTCGACTCCCTCACTATGTTACATGAGACCACACAGCCCTGTGACACTGTAGTCTCCTGTGGGAGTTACCGAACGGGTCACAACGTACTGGCTCCAGGGACGATGAGCAGGTACAATCCCTCCAGGGAAGCAACAACTGCTTCTCCATACAGGTTCTTCCAAGGGATCTTCAACGTTAATTTATCTAAAGAAACACAATTCCAGTCTTAAACCCTTACTTGACTGTTAAGAAGATATAAATTTCTCATTTTTCTAGGAGAAAAAGGCATAAAATGTCTAGGCACTTAGTATGCGTATCATTTAGAAAAAATTGAAAACCTCCAACATTAAAGCTTATGAAGGCCGAGTGTGGTGGCGCACGCCTTTAGTCCCAGCACTTGGGAGGCAGAGGTAGGAGGATCACCGTGAGTTCGAGGCCACCCTGAGATTACACAGTGAATTCCAGGTCGGCCTGGGCCGGAGTGAGACCCTACCTCCAAAAAAAAAAAAAAAAAAAAAAGCTTACAAAGGTCTTTTCCACATAACACCACCACAGGACATGGACATTCAAATGGCGCTGTTCAAACCTTGTGCAACGGCCATCTCGTTTACTATCGTAAAACCTTAAGGTAAATGAAGCAGCTATTATTGCAATTTTGAAAACGGAGGCTCAGTTCCAGAGAGGAAATCAACCGCGTGGGTGCAGCACCATGCTCTGCGAGCATGCGGGAGCTGCAGCTCGGCACGCAGTGCCTGAACCACGCCAACAGCTGAGCTGCTACTTCCACAGCTAGAGCTGCCGTAAGCACCCTGTGCGAGAGCCCCGGGGCTGCAGCAGCGACACCGAGGAGGAGCGCCCTTCGTTATGAACCCAGACAGCAGGCCAAACTGCTACAAGTGTTAGAGACCAGCGCAAAAGACACGCCCACTGTTACAAAGAGTGTTATGCTAGTCAATGTTAACACTGGTATGCAACACGGGCTGGTCATATTTCAAGTGTGTACTTACAAACCACTTGGAAGCAGAACACATTCTCTGAGTTAGAAACAATGGTATTAAGCTGGGCATGGTGGCACAGACCTACCATCCCAGCACTTAGGAGGTGGAGAAGCAGGAGATCAGCTAATTACATTACCGTCCACTTTTTTGGGTGTATGTGGTACTAGGGATTGAACCCAGAGGCCTAAACATACTAAGGAAGTACCTTACCACTGAGCTGTATACTCAGCCCTAAGCTCCACTTTCCCTTTTTATTTAGACACATAGTTATCACTAAATTACCCAGGTTGTCCTTGAACTTGTCCTATAGCCCAGGCAGGCCTTAAACTTGTGATCCTCCTGCCTCATGAGATGATAAATTTTAAATTTAAGTAAAAAGGTAACCCAGAGATACTCACAAACATGTCTAACTAACTCTTGAGAAATCAAATAATGCTGGAATTTACACATTGACTGATAGGTTGAGTGAAACATTTTAACCTGAGTGGAAATTTAATAACCAATATAAATACTCCACAAGCCAAAATACAGAGAATAAAGGATAAAAATAAAGAAAATATACTTGCATCCTGGCTCTCACATAATTCAACAAGTAGCCCTGGAGAACTATTAAATCCTTGTGATAGTTTAAAAGCAAAGAGAGCCAATTTTGGACCATTACAAAAGCCTCTTCAAGGGCTGGAGTGATGGCTTAGTGGTTAAGGAACTTGCCTGCAAACCCTAAGGACCTAGGCTCAATTCCCCAGTACCTGTGTAAACTAGATGCACAATGTGGTACATGTGTCTGGATTTCATTTTCAGTGGTTAGAGGTCATGGCATGCCCATTCTCTCCCTTCCTTCCTTCCTCCCTCAATTAAATAAATTTTAGAAAAAAAGAAAACCCTTTCAAAATATAAATCTACTTGTGGGAACATAGTGAACAACGCAAATTACTGAAACTCTGCCAACACATGGAGAATATAGCTTCAATCTGCATCTGCTAGAAGACACGGCCATATCATCCTTCCTCTCCCAGATACTTGCACACACACGGCAAGTTCAAAGGTGAAAGGATGAGGAAATGGCTGTGATGTCTACCCTCCAGGAATTAAGCAAAGTGCGGGCATGGTACCTCTAGAACCATAAGCAGCTGGCACTACCTAACACACAGGAAGATGGTGCATGGTACAGGGCACCTTCCATCTCAGGGAACGTCTCCTACTGCAAGTGACAAGAACAGGGCACTGTGCTTTACACTAAAAGGACACATATGGGCTGGGAAAATGGTTTAGTGGTTAGGGAGCTTGCCTGCAAGGCTAAAGATCCCAGTTCTATAGCCCAGGACCCACATAAGCCAGATGCACAAGGGGGCACATGCATCTGGAATTTGTCTGCAATGGCTACAGGACCTAGCATGCCCACTCTCTTTCTCTCTATCTGCCTCTTCCTCTCTCTCTCTCTCAAATAAATAAATAAAATATTTAAAAAGGGGGGAGGGGCTGGAGAGATTGTTTAGTGGTTAAGCGCTTGCCTGTGAAGCCTAACGACCCCGGTTCGAGGCTTGATTCCCCAGGACCCATGTTAGCCATATGCACAAGGGGGTGAACGCGTCTGGAGTTCGTTCACAGTGGCTGGAAGCCCTGGCGCACCCATTCATATTCTTTCTCTCTCTCTGTCACTCTCAAATAAATAAATAAAAATAAAAATAAATTTTTAAAAAGGACACATATTAGTGGCGTGAAATACACACAAGCAGATGTGTCCATGTAACTGTTAAGAGGTGCTAAGGAGGCTGGAGAGGTGGCTTAGCGGTTAAGGTGCTTGCCTGCAAAGCCTAAGGACCTAGGTTCAATTCCCCAGTACTCATGTAAAGCCAGATGTACAAGGTGGTGCACGTGTCTGCAGTTCGTGTGCAGTGGCTAGAGGCCCTGGCACACCCATTCTCTCCCTCTCTCTATCTGCCTCTTTCTTAAATAAGTAAAGAGAGAGCTTAGCTGCAAAGGAGGCTTCATACTTACCAAAGTACATCCTCCATACCACACTGTTACGTAACACATCAAGTAAACACGGCTGAACAAAATAGGAGGGAAACAAACTATATTTAAAGTTTACTTAGTAGACTTTGGGACTTATGCATGCCTCTTTTACATAAAAAGAAAATGTACACAAAATCAGTTTGGTTACCAGGTTTGAAAATGGAGATATAGAGGCTGGAGAGATGGCTCAGCAGTTAAGGCACTTGCCTGAGAAGCGTAAGGACAGGGGTTTGCTTCCCCAGGACTCATGTAAAGCCAGATGTACAAAATGACACATGCATCTGGAGTTCGTTTGCAGTGGCAAGAGGCCTTGGTGTGCACTCATGCTCATTCTTTCTCTCTCCCTTTCTCTCTCTCTCTCCTTGCAAATAACAAATAAAAATATTTTTAAAAAAGAAAATGGACGCTAGGCATGGTGGTGCACACCTTTAATCCCAGCACTCGGGAGGCAGAGGTAGGAGGATCGCAGTGAGTTCGAGGTCACCCTGAGACTACATAGTGAATTCCAAATCAGCCTAGGCTATAGTAAGACCCTACTTCGGAAAAACCAAGCAATAAAAAAAAAAAGAAAATAGAGATATATACTGTACAACAGAACTATAATTTGAAAGATATAGCTACAGTGCAAATACCCTTCCATTTAATTTTCTACATTTTTGTCAAAAAAATGAAATGCATAAGTATTATATATAATATACATTAGGTTTAGAATTCTGAAATTCATATAAGCCAAAAAAATTCTCAAGTTTTTGTTAAAGCAAAGATTTCTTAGATTAAAAAGCATAAGCAAAAAAAAAAAAAATTAAGGTACCAAGTAATCAAATGAAGAGTAAATTACTTACCAATTTGGCCAGCCTTGACTTTAAAAGGTACATCCAATTCACTCTTCAGAAGGAAGAAAGAAATGCAAAGGACACCTTTAAGCACCCCAAAAAAATCATTTATATACCCTTACATCACAGAAAAAACAAATTTTCTACATTTGTAAAATGGCTATAAAGGTTTTCATTAAATGATGATTCTGCAGAAAGAATTCACAGGAGAACAAAATTATAGAGAGAAAAATTGTGAAAAGCTTATAAAGAACATAACTGGTTGTTCCAATAATCAAGTCAAAAGGTAGTTCCACGACTATACACATTTGGATACTGTTTACTTGAAATGCTCGAAGAGGAAAAGAACAGAGTCCCTTCACATAAATTAGCTGAAAACAATCATTCTTTCTCAAATATAATATTTAGTAACTATATAAAATAATTTAAAATAAAATTTACATTCCCAATATATTACTTAACACTTCCTTTAAATACGTCTCACATACCAACCTGTAATAAATTTTCATTTATCTAGATTCCAAAATACTAGGAAGTTTAAATGACTTTTGTAAACAAGTGCCTTTACCTGCTGAGCCATCTCCATGGCTCTCAAATGACTTTAGTATTCATAAAGTACTAAACAGTAACTCAGACCTACAAAGAGAACCTGAATCTTTAGAACTTTCTGTTGGATATGAACTTAATATATATGACTACTATGAAATACTAGTCATATTAAATAATAAATATATTTTACAAAAATCTGAACACAAAACTACCATACTTTAGAGGTTACAATTAACTAAAATCATTTCTCTGATCATCTAATTATCCAAACATTCTAAATGCACAAGAACTGAACAAAATACTAATTTTTTTGATAAAAGTTTTCCTTTTTTGTACCAAAAAAGCTGTAATAAGTAAATGACTGCCCTCCAGGAGGACAGGAAAACTAAATTCTAAATGATTCACCCTATAAATGTGGTCTTGAAATCATTTTCACACCAATTAAATATAAAGAACCCATATCAAAGTAAAACCTCAGGCCAGGATATAGAGCAGTGGTAGAGAGCCTGCCTAACACATGCAGGGGCGCAGGTTCAGTCCACAGAACCACAAAAAAAAATAAATAAATAAATTGAGTAAACCTCTAAAGGAGGTTAGTGTGAATTAATGAAGAATATAAATTACAAAATACTTTGTTCTACTTAATTTTAAGCAAAATTCAAAGAGCGGGACTAGAGAAATGGCTTAGCAGTTAAGACATTTGCCTGTGAAGCCAAAGGACACAGGTTCAATTCCCAAGGATCCACATAAGCCAGATGCACAAGGGGCACATGCATCTGGAGTTCGTTTGCAGTGGCTAGAAGCCCCAGCATGCCCATTCTCTCTCTGTCTCTCTCTGTCTCTCTCTCTCTCTCTCTCTCTGCTTGTAAATAAATAAATAAAATTTTTAAAAAATTTAAAGAGCTCCACCTATTCTGCTATGAGATGGTGGTCACTCATGCTGGGGTGCTTTGGGGTCTCCACACTCCTCCAGCCATGACTTCAGGACACTGAGACAGCGTCTAGAAAGGTCCATGGTGAGAAATGGAGGCCTCCAGCCAGCAGCCATGAACAAAGTTAGAACAAGTCCTCCCACCATCTGATGACTACAGCACTGTTCCTCCGCCCAGCCTCCATGACCCGAGAGAGCCTCAGCCACAAACACCCACCTGCTTAATCCACACCAAGATCCTGACCCACAGAAACACAGGGGATAATAAACACTTGTTTGAAATTGAAAAAAAAATCAAATTGGGCTAATCCAGGGCTCAATTTGTTTTCAAAGTATATTAGATAAATATCCGGTCACCATAACTCTATTCATACTTATTTTCTCATAAAATATTCACATAAATTGAGGAAAATAAGCTTTATTCTAATCTCTAGCAATGGAATCTAAGTTCTAGATCTTTAAATAAAATTTTGAAAGTTGTGGCCTGTTATGAAAGGATAGGGAAAGAAAATTTAAAACTATTTTGAGCATCTAACACAGATCAGACTTTATTTCTCAGTATAGTCAAGCCTCAAAGACACAGACGTGGCACTACTTCATAATCAGCTCTGATCCAAAGGTTATATAAACCAATATGCAAAGAAACTTGAACTCAGAAATATGAAATTTTGGCATCTGCCTATAATCTGAGCATCTGGGAGGTAGAGGCAAGAGGATCAGTAATTTAATGCTACATAGCAACTTTGAGGCCAGTCTGAGTACGAGATCCTATCTCAAAACATACATGGGGCTAGGGAGATGATTAAAGGGGCCTGCGTGCAAAGCCTGGCAGCCCAGGTTCAATTCCCTCATGGACAGACAAATGAAAAGCAGCACACGCATCTGCCATGTGTTTGTAGTGGCAAGAGGCCACACAACACCGACATGTACGTACACACACACACACACACACACACACACACACTCTCTTAAAAAATAACACACACATACACAATCTGAAATTTTATCTAACAGATAAATATTCCAAGTGACTTCATAAACTTAACTTCAGCATAATAAGATATCTAAAATCTAATGGGGGTGAGTGTTGTTCAATTTTAGCTCAATAGTAAATGATGCAAATTACTTATTAAAGCTACAGTAATGTATCCTTTTTTAAGGCTTAATATTACCATAGTAGAAGGTTACCCTCTCCATATATACTTCCAAAAAATACAATTATTCATTAGATAATTTGTTAAAATCAATCCCTTCTTTGCCTGAAAAAAATTATAAAAAAAGCTTAAGAAAAATATTTCTCTAAGAAAAATGTAGACTCAAAGCTATATAATCAAATTAAGTCATGGAAAAACATTCCAATTTCTAAAATATACTATTCTGATCATTGGGGAAAAAATTTCTAAATCTTTAATCTTATACTTTTCAACAGCAAATAGTTAAATAAGTAATCCTGACTCTAGTGACTCAATCACTTTATCTGGTACCTGGTACCAGATGCCTAGTAACCAAACGTTTCTAAGAGCTCTCCAAATTAACTGAGTTATTAAGCAGAGTTAAAAAAAAAAAAAAAAAAAACTTACCAGAGCATTTTCTTTTATCTGCAGATTATCTAAGGCCACATTACCTATAGAGAAGAAGAAGAGAAATGCAACATTAGCACACCTACTAGCATGCCCTGGCAGCACACAGTACCCAACACTAAGAATTCAGAGCCAGAGCACGTAGGAATGGAAGAACCCGGAGACTGGTGTCCAGTAGGAGGCAGAAGCCAGAATACACCTGAAACACGGAGCAAGATAACAAAGGAAGTGTCCACATGGTATTGTTTTTTTTTAAGAAACACCTAAGTTGGTGCAGTTTTAAAAGCACGTGTAAGCGCATGTGTGGAAAGAGCACCATCAAGCCAGAGCAGACAGTGTGGACGAGGCGCCATGCTGCCCGTGACGTGAAACAGAGTCTGTTTCTATGCAGATGTAGCTTTAAATTTCTCTAAAATAAACTGTCAAAAAAAGAAGAGACGCAGGCAAGAAACTTCACAGATAGGCAAAAAAAATTCCTACATTATGATAGCTGAGAAAGGAATAAATAGAGGTAGCCAGACAGTACATTGAAGAAAAATCAAAACCTAAAATAACTGGGTGTGGTAGTGCACACCTGTGATTCCTGCACTTGGGAGGCAGAGTCAAGAGAAGGATTGCTTAGTGGTTAAGGCGTTTGCCTGCAAAGCCAAAGGACCCTGGTTCGATTCCCCAGGACCCACATTAGCCAGATGCACAAGGGGGCGCATGCATCTGGAGTTCATTTACAGTGGCTGGAGGCCCAGGCACACCCAATCTCTCTGCCTCTTCCTCTCTCTCTCTCTCAAATAAATAAATAAAATATTTAAAAAGGGGGGAGGGGCTGGAGAGATTGTTTAGTGGTTAAGCGCTTGCCTGTGAAGCCTAACGACCCCGGTTCGAGGCTTGATTCCCCAGGACCCATGTTAGCCATATGCACAAGGGGGTGAACGCGTCTGGAGTTCGTTCACAGTGGCTGGAAGCCCTGGCGCACCCATTCATATTCTTTCTCTCTCTCTGTCACTCTCAAATAAATAAATAAAAATAAAAATAAATTTTTAAAAAGGACACATATTAGTGGCGTGAAATACACACAAGCAGATGTGTCCATGTAACTGTTAAGAGGTGCTAAGGAGGCTGGAGAGGTGGCTTAGTGGTTAAGGTGCTTGCCTGCAAAGCCTAAGGACCTAGGTTCAATTCCCCAGTACTCATGTAAAGCCAGATGTACAAGGTGGTGCACGTGTCTGCAGTTCGTGTGCAGTGGCTAGAGGCCCTGGCACACCCATTCTCTCCCTCTCTCTATCTGCCTCTTTCTTAAATAAGTAAAGAGAGAGCTTAGCTGCAAAGGAGGCTTCATACTTACCAAAGTACATCCTCCATACCACACTGTTACGTAACACATCAAGTAAACACGGCTGAACAAAATAGGAGGGAAACAAACTATATTTAAAGTTTACTTAGTAGACTTTGGGACTTATGCATGCCTCTTTTACATAAAAAGAAAATGTACACAAAATCAGTTTGGTTACCAGGTTTGAAAATGGAGATATAGAGGCTGGAGAGATGGCTCAGCAGTTAAGGCACTTGCCTGAGAAGCGTAAGGACAGGGGTTTGCTTCCCCAGGACTCATGTAAAGCCAGATGTACAAAATGACACATGCATCTGGAGTTCGTTTGCAGTGGCAAGAGGCCTTGGTGTGCACTCATGCTCATTCTTTCTCTCTCTCTTTCTCTCTCTCTCTCCTTGCAAATAACAAATAAAAATATTTTTAAAAAAGAAAATGGACGCTAGGCATGGTGGTGCACACCTTTAATCCCAGCACTCGGGAGGCAGAGGTAGGAGGATCGCAGTGAGTTCGAGGTCACCCTGAGACTACATAGTGAATTCCAAATCAGCCTAGACTATAGTAAGACCCTACTTCGGAAAAACCAAGCAATAAAAAAAAAAGAAAATAGAGATATATACTGTACAACAGAACTATAATTTGAAAGATATAGCTACAGTCCAAATACCCTTCCATTTAATTTTCTACATTTTTGTCAAAAAAATGAAATGCATAAGTATTATATATAATATACATTAGGTTTAGAATTCTGAAATTCATATAAGCCAAAAAAATTCTCAAGTTTTTGTTAAAGCAAAGATTTCTTAGATTAAAAAGCATAAGCAAAAAAAAAAAAATTAAGGTACCAAGTAATCAAATGAAGAGTAAATTACTTACCAATTTGGCCAGCCTTGACTTTAAAAGGTACATCCAATTCACTCTTCAGAAGGAAGAAAGAAATGCAAAGGACACCTTTAAGCACCCCAAAAAAATCATTTATATACCCTTACATCACAGAAAAAACAAATTTTCTACATTTGTAAAATGGCTATAAAGGTTTTCATTAAATGATGATTCTGCAGAAAGAATTCACAGGAGAACAAAATTATAGAGAGAAAAATTGTGAAAAGCTTATAAAGAACATAACTGGTTGTTCCAATAATCAAGTCAAAAGGTAGTTCCACGACTATACACATTTGGATACTGTTTACTTGAAATGCTCGAAGAGGAAAAGAACAGAGTCCCTTCACATAAATTAGCTGAAAACAATCATTCTTTCTCAAATATAATATTTAGTAACTATATAAAATAATTTAAAATAAAATTTACATTCCCAATATATTACTTAACACTTCCTTTAAATACGTCTCACATACCAACCTGTAATAAATTTTCATTTATCTAGATTCCAAAATAGTAGGAAGTTTAAATGACTTTTGTAAACAAGTGCCTTTACCTGCTGAGCCATCTCCATGGCTCTCAAATGACTTTAGTATTCATAAAGTACTAAACAGTAACTCAGACCTACAAAGAGAACCTGAATCTTTAGAACTTTCTGTTGGATATGAACTTAATATATATGACTACTATGAAATACTAGTCATATTAAATAATAAATATATTTTACAAAAATCTGAACACAAAACTACCATACTTTAGAGGTTACAATTAACTAAAATCATTTCTCTGATCATCTAATTATCCAAACATTCTAAATGCACAAGAACTGAACAAAATACTAATTTTTTTTGATAAAAGTTTTCCTTTTTTGTACCAAAAAAGCTGTAATAAGTAAATGACTGCCCTCCAGGAGGACAGGAAAACTAAATTCTAAATGATTCACCCTATAAATGTGGTCTTGAA
Organism: Dipus sagitta; assembly: GCA_036346955.1. Taxonomy (NCBI): domain Eukaryota; kingdom Metazoa; phylum Chordata; class Mammalia; order Rodentia; family Dipodidae; genus Dipus; species Dipus sagitta. Next base: position 1,040,077 of record CM070780.1, on the reverse strand, counting down.
ATCATTTTCACACCAATTAAATATAAAGAACCCATATCAAAGTAAAACCTCAGGCCAGGATATAGAGCAGTGGTAGAGAGCCTGCCTAACACATGCAGGGGCGCAGGTTCAGTCCACAGAACCACAAAAAAAAATAAATAAATAAATTGAGTAAACCTCTAAAGGAGGTTAGTGTGAATTAATGAAGAATATAAATTACAAAATACTTTGTTCTACTTAATTTTAAGCAAAATTCAAAGAGCGGGACTAGAGAAATGGCTTAGCAGTTAAGACATTTGCCTGTGAAGCCAAAGGACACAGGTTCAATTCCCAAGGATCCACATAAGCCAGATGCACAAGGGGCACATGCATCTGGAGTTCGTTTGCAGTGGCTAGAAGCCCCAGCATGCCCATTCTCTCTGTGTCTCTCTCTGTCTCTCTCTCTCTCTCTCTCTCTCTGCTTGTAAATAAATAAAATTTTTAAAAAATTTAAAGAGCTCCACCTATTCTGCTATGAGATGGTGGTCACTCATGCTGGGGTGCTTTGGGGTCTCCACACTCCTCCAGCCATGACTTCAGGACACTGAGACAGCGTCTAGAAAGGTCCATGGTGAGAAATGGAGGCCTCCAGCCAGCAGCCATGAACAAAGTTAGAACAAGTCCTCCCACCATCTGATGACTACAGCACTGTTCCTCCGCCCAGCCTCCATGACCCGAGAGAGCCTCAGCCACAAACACCCACCTGCTTAATCCACACCAAGATCCTGACCCACAGAAACACAGGGGATAATAAACACTTGTTTGAAATTGAAAAAAAAATCAAATTGGGCTAATCCAGGGCTCAATTTGTTTTCAAAGTATATTAGATAAATATCCGGTCACCATAACTCTATTCATACTTATTTTCTCATAAAATATTCACATAAATTGAGGAAAATAAGCTTTATTCTAATCTCTAGCAATGGAATCTAAGTTCTAGATCTTTAAATAAAATTTTGAAAGTTGTGGCCTGTTATGAAAGGATAGGGAAAGAAAATTTAAAACTATTTTGAGCATCTAACACAGATCAGACTTTATTTCTCAGTATAGTCAAGCCTCAAAGACACAGACGTGGCACTACTTCATAATCAGCTCTGATCCAAAGGTTATATAAACCAATATGCAAAGAAACTTGAACTCAGAAATATGAAATTTTGGCATCTGCCTATAATCTGAGCATCTGGGAGGTAGAGGCAAGAGGATCAGTAATTTAATGCTACATAGCAACTTTGAGGCCAGTCTGAGTACGAGATCCTATCTCAAAACATACATGGGGCTAGGGAGATGATTAAAGGGGCCTGCGTGCAAAGCCTGGCAGCCCAGGTTCAATTCCCCCATGGACAGACAAATGAAAAGCAGCACACGCATCTGCCATGTGTTTGTAGTGGCAAGAGGCCACACAACACCGACATGTACATACACACACACACACACACACACACACACACACTCTCTTAAAAAATAACACACACATACACAATCTGAAATTTTATCTAACAGATAAATATTCCAAGTGACTTCATAAACTTAACTTCAGCATAATAAGATATCTATAATCTAATGGGGGTGAGTGTTGTTCAATTTTAGCTCAATAGTAAATGATGCAAATTACTTATTAAAGCTACAGTAATGTATCCTTTTTTAAGGCTTAATATTACCATAGTAGAAGGTTACCCTCTCCATATATACTTCCAAAAAATACAATTATTCATTAGATAATTTGTTAAAATCAATCCCTTCTTTGCCTGAAAAAAATTATAAAAAAAGCTTAAGAAAAATATTTCTCTAAGAAAAATGTAGACTCAAAGCTATATAATCAAATTAAGTCATGGAAAAACATTCCAATTTCTAAAATATACTATTCTGATCATTGGGGAAAAAATTTCTAAATCTTTAATCTTATACTTTTCAACAGCAAATAGTTAAATAAGTAATCCTGACTCTAGTGACTCAATCACTTTATCTGGTACCTGGTACCAGATGCCTAGTAACCAAACGTTTCTAAGAGCTCTCCAAATTAACTGAGTTATTAAGCAGAGTTAAAAAAAAAAAAAAAAAAAACTTACCAGAGCATTTTCTTTTATCTGCAGATTATCTAAGGCCACATTACCTATAGAGAAGAAGAAGAGAAATGCAACATTAGCACACCTACTAGCATGCCCTGGCAGCACACAGTACGCAACACTAAGAATTCAGAGCCAGAGCACGTAGGAATGGAAGAACCCGGAGACTGGTGTCCAGTAGGAGGCAGAAGCCAGAATACACCTGAAACACGGAGCAAGATAACAAAGGAAGTGTCCACATGGTATTGTTTTTTTTTAAGAAACACCTAAGTTGGTGCAGTTTTAAAAGCACGTGTAAGCACATGTGTGGAAAGAGCACCATCAAGCCAGAGCAGACAGTGTGGACGAGGCGCCATGCTGCCCGTGACGTGAAACAGAGTCTGTTTCTATGCAGATGTAGCTTTAAATTTCTCTAAAATAAACTGTCAAAAAAAGAAGAGACGCAGGCAAGAAACTTCACAGATAGGCAAAAAAAATTCCTACATTATGATAGCTGAGAAAGGAATAAATAGAGGTAGCCAGACAGTACATTGAAGAAAAATCAAAACCTAAAATAACTGGGTGTGGTAGTGCACACCTGTGATTCCTGCACTTGGGAGGCAGAGTCAAGAGAAGGATTGCTTAGTGGTTAAGGCGTTTGCCTGCAAAGCCAAAGGACCCTGGTTCGATTCCCCAGGACCCACATTAGCCAGATGCACAAGGGGGCGCATGCATCTGGAGTTCATTTACAGTGGCTGGAGGCCCAGGCACACCCAATCTCTCTCCCCCCCCTTTCTCTATCAAATAAATAAATAAATGAAAATAAAATAAAATATTAAAACAAGAATCACCATGAGTTTGAGGCCAGCTTAGACAACACACTACTACACACACAGATGCATGCATGCATACATACATACAATCTAGCAGCAACCTTAGCAGTGTCAGGGAAGTCATAGTAATTTTGGAGGAAGAATTGACAGGAGGTTACTGCTGCTCAAATGTAAGAATTGAAGTAATCACAGAAGACTGCTGAGCAATTTGGGGAAATCCTTAAGTAGTGTGTGCTCTGAAATTACAGAGTAGAAACATGTTTCAGAGTTTGATTTGTTATAGCACGAATGCCTCTGCTCAAGCCGACAGAAGGGACTTGCAGAGCTGCCCACATCCATCTGAAGGCACTCAAAGTAACCACAAGCTCTCAGGTCTGTAGGGAGACTTTCAGACCTGCCCGAGAGTTCAGACTGCACCCGCCAGCAGCCCTCAGCTAGTGCATCCATTGTCACCTGGAGCGCTCAGGAGTCATCTGCACTAGAGGTGATGTCCTCACAGCACTGTACAGTGATGACACAATGTGCATAATATCCCAGTATGACACGGGGCTGTTTCTACTGCAGTGAACTCTGGTGCTATGATGAAGCAAGAGGTGAGAAGTACTGAGTAGTGCCAACCTAATAACAACATTGCACTTAGAAAGCCTGGCAGCCGCACTGGGTGGTGGCACTGAGGACAGCTTTTTTATTAAGTGTCCTCAGTGTTTGCTAGTTTTTATAATAATCAGATATAATTTATGTGAAATTACTTTGGAAATTATAACGGAAATGAGAAAACTAAAACACAGGTACAACCTCAATATTTAATAGCAGTTTTTCCCACTAAGTCGCTGCCTTACTTTCAGACAAACACAGCAAAGAGCTCTGGACTTCAGCTCCTAGAGTCTAACAACACGCGCCTTCCTCACTAAACACTGCAAACGTGACTGAACAAAGTGACCACGTAATGGCCTCGCACAAGGATTTGCACTCAGGGAGGAGCCCCCAGCCAGACCCAAAGGCAAAGGAGGAAAAGCTGCAGCTTTCAGATGGCCGCCTGCCTGGGAGGTGAAAGCGTCAGGCCGCCTCACCCGCACACAGGGCCCCGCCGGCCGCAGAGCGGTGCAGCTGCAGCGCTTTCATCCCACCCTTCCTAGGAACCCCAAACTTCCATCCAGATGACTAGCGTGGCATTTTATATGTAACTGAGTACTGAAGATAAGACAGAATTCTCCTTTAAGAAATAGCAAAAACAGCAATCCCTAGACCCTACAGCCCCAATGCATACAAACCCAACACATACAAGCCCCCACATACAACTGCAACACATGCAGCCCCCATATATAATCCCCCACATACAGCCCCAAGACATAACAACTGCAACACACCCAACCCCCATCTATAACCCCCACATACAACCCCAACACATATACCCCCCACAAACAACACCCCACCTACAACCCTGACACATTCAAACCCCCACATACAACCCATGACACATACAACACTTACAACCCTCGACATACAGCTCCCGACACATACAACCCATTACACCTACAATCCCAAACACATACAAGCAACTGCTGTAGAAGGATCACCAGGGATAGTTTCAGAAAAAGGCCACAGGAAGTTTGAGACAAAGTGAAGGGTAAATATTTGTATGTAATCTTAAACAGAAGGAAAGAAATAGGGCAGGATGACTCACGACTGGAGATGGGGACACTCGACTCTGTCAGCCAGGCAAGCAACGAAGCTGCCGCACCGTCAGGTGCTCAGCCCCAAGTCCAGGGACAGCTGAGAAGCTGTGAAGGGGTCTTGGGATGGGACCAACAGGCCTGGGGACGTGGGTAAGGAGCAGGTACGACAAACCTGCTTCACGGGAGACCCCACCCACACTATGCTCGGCACTGAACTACAAACCTCTTGCATGGGCACTCACTGCTGGAAAAGCATCCAGAAAGGTTCAAAACTAAGCTTCAAGGATCTCTGAACACGCAGTCCTAAGATAACAGACAGGCAGAGGTAGCAGGATCGCTGTGAGTTCGAGGCCACCCTGAGACTGCATAGTGAATTCCAGGTCAGCCTGGGCCAGAGTGAGACCCTACCTCAAAAAACAAAAACAAACAAACAAACAAAAAAAAAAAACCCAAATGGAACTGACCTAATATGGGTCAGGCCCGCCTAAGTTCTAAGTCCAACAACAGCTTTTAAACACATAATGGCTACAAAACAAACATAAGAAATTTAACTTGAGCTGTGTCTGGTGGCACACCCCTAATCCCAGCACTTGGGAGGTAGAGGCAGGAAGATAAGGAGTTCAAGGCCAGAACGAGCTTCAAGGTCAGCTACATAAGAGAATGTCTCAAATAATAATAATAATAATCAAAAAGTACTGAGGAAGCCGGGTGTGGTGGTACACACCTTTAATCCCAGCACTTGGGAGCCAGAGATAGGAGGATCCTTGTGAGTTCAAGGCCACCCTGGGAATACAGAGTGAATTCCAGGCCAGCCTGGGCTAGAGTGAGACCCTACCTCGAAAAACCAAAAAAAAAAAGCAAAAGCACTGAGGATACAGCTCAGCTGGCAGAGAGCTTGTTGGCACAAAGCCCTGGGCTCAGTTCCAGGCACTGCATAAACCTGGTACAGTAAGTAACACACACTTGTAAGCCCAGAAATGTGGAGGTAGAAGCAAGAGATCAGAAGTTCTTGGTCATCTCTGACTATATAACAGGTGTGAGGACAGCCCAGGCTATGTAAAATTTAAAAAAAAAAAAAATCAAAAAGAAAGGCCAGGTTGGGTAGCTTGTGCTTTTAAACCTTGCACTGGAGAGACTGAAGCAAGCAGATCATGAGTTCAAAGCCAACCTGGGCTACATACTGGGTTCAAGACAGCCTGGGCTACAGAGTAAGGCCTACTCTGAAACAAAAAATCAGAAAGGGAGGGAGAGAGTTAAATACTTCTAATCAGAAATAACCTCTCCAAATTTTCACAGTTTAGGTTATATCTTTCTTACAGTACTTAACCATTCACAGAAATCCCCAGTCTAATTATGAACCCCTTACTGACTTCCCTAATAACAGGTCTCAACAAATGCTGGCTAAATCGCATTATAATACATGAACTGCTGGGACAGAAGCAACTACAGTGAAGGTAAAAACTAACATTTCAGAAAACATTTTCAGATGTTAGATTACTAGAGCCTCATGAGAGGCAGGATGGATACAGCAAGGAAGGAAAATGGAGGCTTTGTGAGGTTAAATGACTGGCCTGAGAATACCATGGCAGCCTAGGAAGTCTGGCAGCGCCACTGCCCAAATCGTCAATGCTGTCTTCACAACGCCTCACTTTCTTCCACACAGCAGAACAGAAAGGGTACAGGACTTCAGTTATGTACTCCCTTTGTGCTATAAAAATGATACAAGAAATTCAAAAATGAAAGAGGAACTGGCATTAGCACAAGAGTCAAAGGGTTACACTGGGAGCATGACCAGCAGAAAGGGACGGCACCCTGGAGGGAGCCCTGTGGGAGATGGCACTGCAAGATGGCCAGTCACTTTACAGTCTTGTTTAAACATCTTCTTTTCAGAACAGAAATCCCCAAGTTATATTTTAGAATTATTCCAGGACCACACAGATCTTTCAGTCTCACCCTGTTCACTTTCCCCATGAAGACCGAGAAGTTTACAGTGACGGAGAGGTTTGCCCAAGGTTATACAAGTACTTTCTGATGACACTAAGAATAGATCTGTCTCCTGACTCCCGGGTCAGTTCTTAATATAAAACATAAAGATTAATCCAAAGCTGTGATTTCAAACAGCAACCAACAAAGAAAGATGCCAGGCCCTGATCTATGTGAGTGAAAAGCAGTGAGGAGAGAATACACAGTGCCCCTTACTTTTAAGATCTCACTTACATAGTGATTACATAAGTATGTGTTATTTATTTACTTGAAATGTTTAAGGACATTTATCTCCCAAGGAAATGAGCTAAACTACTAGTTTTTAAAAGGATGAATCCAGGGCTGGAGAAATGGCTTAGCAGTTAAGGAAATTGTCCGCAAAGCCTAAACACCCAGGTTCAATTCCCCAGAACCCACGTAAGCCAGATGCACATGGTGGGGCATGTATTTAGAGCTCATTTTTAGTGGCTAGAAGCCCTGGCATGCCCATTCTCTCTCTCTCTCTCTCTCTCTCTCTCTCTCTCTCTCTGTAATAAATTTATAAATAAAAGATAAAAAAAAGCATGAATCCAATTTATTTTAACAACTCATGGTTTAGTAAATACTGAAGAAAATATGATAGCAACAGAGTTCATGAAATCTAGCTATCTGACTCCAAATTAACAAATCTAGGATGCTTTAATGAGGATCTGTAACCATTTCTGGCTGAAATAAGAAGTCTTGGCAAAGGATGCTGGAAGGCTGAGGTGTCAACACAAAATGCTCCCCTTTCGACAACCCCACAGAAGCTGGAGTGCACATAGTGCAGCACCGCGGAGCACCAACTTTCAGCTCCACTTCTAGAGGAGTGAGTTTTTCATTAATGATGCTATTTAAATACATGAAAGGGTAGCTGGTCCGGTTCCCATTGCTTGTAGAAATCACCTGACCAAGAGCAGCTTCTGGGAAAGAGAGCTTTATTTTGGCTTTCAGGCTCGAGGGGAAGCTCCACAATGGCAGGGGAGAATGATGACATGAGCAGAGGGTGGACAGCACCCCTGGCCAACATAAGGTGGACAACAGCAACAGGAGAGTGTGCCAAACACTGGCATGGGGAAACTGGCTTTAACACCCATAAGCCCTCCCCCAACAATACACTCACTCCAGGAGGCATTAGTTCCCAAATATCCATCAGCTGGGAACCTAGCATTCAGAACTCCTAAGTTTATGGGGGACACCTGAATCAAACCACCACATTCCACCCCTGGCCCCATAAACTGATAATCATACATGATGTAAAATGCAATGCATTCATCTAACTTTAAAAATCCCATAGTTTTTATCAATTCCAATAGTCCCCATAGTCCAAGATCTTTTAACTGAGCCATAATACCAAAAAATAACCTCAAAAAACCCATAATGGTACAGAATAAATATTCACACTGCAAAAGACGGCATTGGGCATAGAAAAGAAGCATTCAACAAATACAAGATTTAAAACAACCAGGGCAAACATCAAACTCTGTAGCTTCGAGTCCAACAATTCTAGCCAGTGACAAATCTCCAAGTCCGATAATTCTAACCACAGCAACAAGTCTCTGGAATTCCAACTCCACCCCTCCAGCTAGGCTACTCACAGTCCTGGAAAACTTCATCGGGGCTTGCAGCTCTCCTTGGCGGCCATCTCGTGGTCCCAGCATCTCCACTGGGTCTCCACTGCAAGCCACGGTTCATCCTCATGGCCCCAAGAGGTCTCCATGCAGGTATCCAGCAAACCTGCTTCACACTGCCCGTGGCCATTTCCAAAACACAAGACCGTGTTGCAAACTCACTGACCCTCTCTTTCCTGCATTTCTTATACTCCACAATACCAGGTAGGGGGCCAATTTGTTAATGGGGGGGGGTATCAAGCAGACTTTGAAGAACAGGACACTCCTTGAGCATTCAGGCCCCTTCAAAAGAGTCTACATTCTTCCTGTTGCCCCAGCACAGGTCAGCTGGCCCAATCTCAAAGGTTGTAATCTCTCAGTTGCAGCTGAACAGGCAACAGTTCACCCAAAGATTTTTCTTTCTATGCCATATCCCTCTGCTCACACCAGTTCATTTCTATGCAAAGCACCCTGCACAGCTTCTCAGGACATGGGCATAACAGCAAGCCTCTCACACAAACTGCTAGTCCAGTCCAAGCAAAGCTCTTTCTCATTCTCATAAGCCAAACCTCACAGTCCATAGTTCTTACTGCATTCAGGTCTTGCAGCTCAGACCAGAATAGTCCATCAAGCTGTACTTACAGCACTGCAAGGCATCTCTTAGGCCAAGGTTTCAAATCCTCCCACATTCCTCTTGAAAATCAGCTCCAAAAGGCCAAAGCCACACAGTCAGGTGTCTAGCAGCAATCCCACTCCTCGGTATCACTTTACTGTTGCAGTCAGGTTCACTTTGCTGGTAGAAATCACCCAACCAAGAGCAGCTTCTGGGAAAGAGAGCTTTATTTTGGCTTTCAGGCTCGAGGGGAAGCTCCACGATGGCAGGGGGAAAACGACATGAGCAGAGGGTGGACAGCACCCCTGGCCAACATAAGGTGGACAACAGCAACAGGACAGTGTGCCAAACACTGGCGTGGGGAAACTGGCTTTAACACCCATAAGCCCTCCCCCAACAATACACTCACTCCAGGAGGCATTAATCCCCAAATATCCATCAGCTGGGAACCTAGCATTCAGAACTCCTAAGTTTATGGGGGACACCTGAATCAAACCACCACACACACTATTAACTGTTTCCTACATAATTCCTACAGGACAAGCTAATAAGAAACATTGCCTCCACTATACCAAACCTGGGCTAGGAGGAAAGAACTTGCAAAACCAAAACTCCCTGGATGGGTTTAGAAACATAGATACCACTATGTTTTATGTACTGAGGCAAAAGAAAGCAAAAATAAAACAAAATTTAAAAATCAGATTTTCAGCCTGGGGATATGGCTCAGTAGTTAAAGGTACTTGCTTGCAACACCTGTTAGCCTGGGTTCAAATCCTTAGCCACCCATGCAAAGCTGGATGGGCATTTGTTTGCAGGGGCAAAAGACCCTGTTGTGCGTGCATGCACACATGCACGTGTGCAAATAGTATTTCTTTTTTTAATATTTTTATTTATTAGCAAGGAGAAAAAAAGAGATAATAACCAAATAAATATGGGCATGCAGGGCCTCCTGCCAGAGTATGTGCATCTTTGTGCATCTAGCTTTGCATGGGTGCTGAGGAATAAAACCCAGGCGGTCAGGCTTGCAGGCAAGCACTTTCACAGTTGAGCCATCTCTCCAGCCCATGTTTTTTTTAATCAGCTTTTTTTTTTTCATTCTCAAGCTACCCTACAGCTACCTGTTAAGACAATGTCATATCTTAGGTGTGAATTCACAAAAGCGATGGGTACCTGAAACTTCATATTTCAGGACTATGACTCTTTATCACCAGTAGTGAGTTAAGAGGGAAAAGGCAGGACAGAGCTGTAATGCTGGACCTGGAAGAACGCTTCTCACCAAACCAACAGCTCAGGCTGCCCTGGCCTCTCTCAAGTCACAGGTGCTTATAGGCAGAGGAGAAGACAGGCCAAGTTCACCCCTCTCATTTCCAGATAAGAAACAAATGGCTACCCATCAAGAGCCTGCCTAAAAACTACACAAACAAACCATCCCAACCTAGACTGTACATTCAAACCCGAGCCCGAGAGTCCTCATCTTCGCTGCGAGTCCAGCACTCAGTCTCCCTCCTCACGCTGCTCTGCTCCAACAACACAAGTGGGGCCGTCACAACCTAAAATCCAAAATCCCAAACCTGCTGGGTAACACGTTGCCACAAATGGAAAATTCCACACCTCACCTCGTGGGACACACTGCAGCCAACACAAAGTATACTAAAAATAACTGTAGAAAATTACATTCACGCTATAAGTCACACAAGATAGATATGACATCTATATGAATTTGGCAAAGAGAGGTGAGAACTATCCCCAAGCAATTACGTTATGCACACACACTTATTCCAAAATAATTCTGGAGTAGGGACACTCCACCTGGAGCTGTCAGCTGACAACGCAGTGTCAGGGGTGGGGAAGGACAAGATGGCAAAGAGCACCGGCAGAGGGAGGCTGGCTTGGAGACTGGTGAACTCCGCGTGCTCTCTGCCCGTTCCTGGTCACCAGTCAGCTCTTGCACTGAGCACTTCGTGGCCAAGTGTTCCTTGCACTTGCCAAGGGGAAGTGTCTTCCTGCTCTTCTACAAGTCAGATTGACACAGATTCAATACTGCAACAATACAGCTTATCCCAAATTGCAAAACATATGATATTTCAACATACCTTTTCAAAAACATGTTACTCTGAAAACAATTATATCCTACACACACCCCAAATAGCTGAGGGCAGTGTAATTTATCTCCTGGTACCAGTTTGTAGGGAAACAAAAACACAGATAAACCTCTTATCTGTTATCTGTCCAAGTAACACATGTCCATCAGGCACTTCTCTCAACCTTTGAAAAGCAGCCTTAGGAACTGCAGGCAGAAAATACAAGCCCTGCTAAGCATACATTCAAGTGCAAAAAGTTGGTTTTCTTTTTTTTTTTTTTTTCAACTTTTGTTTTTTATTGTCCTCTTTAAGAAACTTGTTTGGGGGCTGAAGAGATGGCTTAGCGGTTAAGGCATTTGCCTGCAAAGCCAAAGGACCTAGGTTCGATTCTCCAGGTCCCACATAAGCCAGATGCACACAGCAGCACATATGTCTGGAGTTCATCTGCAGTGGCTAGAGGCCCTGGCACACCCATTCTCTCTTTCTCTCTCTCTCTTCCCCTCTCTCCCTCTCTCTGTCTCTAATAAATAAACAAATAAAAAAAAATTTTAAAGAAAGAAATTTGTTTGGGGTCGGGCATGGTGGCACTTATGCCTTTAATCCCAACACTGGGGAGTCCAAAGTATGGAGATTGCTGTGACTTTGAGGCCATCCTGAGATTACATAGTGAATTCCAGGTCAGCCTGGACTAGAGTAAGACCATACCTCAAAAAAAAAAAAAAAAAAATACAAAATGTTGGTATATAATGCTAGTGCAACACAAATTATCATACTGTAGAATATCAAACCTCAAAAGTCTGAAGTTAGAAGAGTGCACTGGATCTCATCTGATGTAAGAAGATACATACTTAGGAAAATAAAACAAAGTAAGCTGTTCTCATTCACTCAGATAGCTTTACTGCCACTATTACAACACAATAGTAACTTCGCCATTTCTCTCACAAACCATTTTAAAGACTAGGAAACTGGGCTGGGTAGACGACTTAGCCGTTTAGGTGCTTGCCTGCAAAGCTGAAGGGCCCAGGTTCGATTCCCCAGTACCTATGTAAGCCAGAGGCACAAAGTGGCGCATGTGTCTAGAGTTCATTTGCAGCAGCTGGAGGCCCTGGCACACCCATTCTCTCTCTCTCTCTCTCTGTCACTTCCTCCTGCCTCTCAAATAAATAAATAAAATAAATAAAAAAGACTACGAAATGGAGGATTAGAGAATTAAAATATTTCTCCAGGACCCTACAACTAGTAAATAATTAGGGCCTTGTTTTTTTGACAACAGTAAATTTTTAAAAGGCACTAGGCCTGAACTACTTTTAAATATACAGAGGAATTACTCTGCATTTAAAAGCAAACCTTTCAAGAATAAGATCAAATCAAAGTTTCAGCGTTCTTTTTGTTTTTGTTGTTATTTTGGTTGCTTGAATTTAAAATCAATTTGCATAGTATACATGTGGATGCTAGACTTCCCAGTAATTCTTACCACCCTTTCATGCTACACTTTTGCCTTCATTATAGATTTCATTATAAATGCCTATATATACATCAACACGTCCACAGGAGAAACTTTTCCAAATTATGTTAACATAATAATTTCATTCTTAAAACTCCCTAGAGCCAACCAAGCAAAGGCTATGCATTTTTATTGACATGATACTTTTCAGTCACTTAAGACATCTATTTCGCTCAAGTTAGAAATTTCGTAAGTGTGAACACACTTTCTCTAAGTCCTTTCTTACTCTCTAGTAAAATTTGTTGGTCCAGAAGGTATCCTTGTGTGCAGGAGACAACCTCAGTTTTCTCCTTGGAGCACAGTTTTTCAATTAACACTTGAAACTGGATTATTCTTCATTACAAAGAACATACACAGAATGTTTCTAGCAATATACCCTACCCCTGGGGTCTACCCAACACATGCCAAAAGCATACCTCTGCCCTCAGGGTGACAACTAAAAACATCTTAGACATTGCCCAATATCTAATCCCCCTAGGGAACAAAGTTACACACACACAAGCATGCACCACCGAAATCTGCTGCCTTAAACTAGTCAAACATACCTATTAAGAACTATTAACTTAGTTTATGTCCAGGGAATAGGAAGATCAGGTATGTGAAATTTCTAAAGGAAGAATTCTTCCCTTTCTGAAGACTTAGCCAAACCAAACATGTTCACCTTATCTGCTAATGCAAATACAGTTGTGGTTTTTTGTTTTGTTTAGTTTGGTTTTTCATGGTAGGGTCTCACCCTAGCCCAGGCTGACCTGGAATTCACTATGTAGTCTCAGGGCAGCCTCGAACTCATGGAGATCCACTTTACTCTGTCTCCCAAGTGCTGGGATTAAAAGCATGTGCCACCATGCCCAGCTTGCAAATACAGTTTTCAAGTAGGACTCCATTAAAATTTTCAGTTCTTTTCAAACCTTACCAACAACATAGTTGTCATAAATATCAATAATTTTATTAAATTAAAATTTTTAATTTAATGTTTTTAATATAAAAAGTTTAAAACAAATTTCTTCATTGCTGTTTTCAAAATGAAGTAATAATCAACTCAGATAGGCCTTTAAGTTTTAAGGGCAGTTAGGATTAAAAAGATAATATATTGAGCAACAACTTTAAAAGCACATGATTTCTGGCAAACACAAAAATAACCCAGTGCATAAAAAAAAAAAAAAAAAACAGTGCAACTTTCTAGAAGCTCAGCTGTGGGTCAACAACGCTGCAGGAATAACTGAGTGTTCACTGGGCAGTGAAAGAAATGGATTTATCTGCTTGGGCATAGTACACACAGTTAATGCAGACTAGCAGAATATTTTAATCTCAAACAAAAAATCAGATGGGACTGATGGCACATTTCAGTGCCAAGGGCATACAGAAAGACCTGAAGCTTGCTCCCTATAACCACAAAATCAATTCAATTAAAGCAAAAAATATGATGAAAGAAAATACAAGCTCTATTCCTAGATTTAACTAAAAGATGAAACAGGGGGAAGGGTGACATAAATGAGAGCACTTTAAAGTAAGTTGTGAGTTTGTCAAAATCTTCAGGCAGTATATGCATAGTCAAAATAAAGCTATTTGAAGCCGGGCATGGTGACACACACATTCAATCCCAGCACTCGAGAGGCAGGGGTAGGAGGATCACTGTGAGGCCACCGGGAGACTACATAGTGAATTCCAGGTTAGCCTGGGCTAGAGTGAAACCCTACCACGAAAAAACAAAACAAATAAATAAAATAAAATAAAGCTATTTGCAGTTGGAATTATAGAATGCTGGCACTGGAAGGCCTTTCAAACAGTTATCTTTCCCAATGTCTTGAAGATATAAGTAAGGCTTGGTGGTGAGGCAATCTTCAATTGTATCCAGATGTTTTATTTCACTAAAAAGACAAAGGCAGAGGCTGGGGAAGTGGTTCTGTAGTTAAAGGTGCCTGCGTAAAGCCTGCTAGCCTGGGTTCAATTCCCCAGCCACCCATGTAAAGCCAAAAAGGTATCCATGGACAGTGCCAAGGGACCACAGCTCATCCATACATGCCCCCCCACACACACAGGTACATCATAAATACAGCACAATATCACCACTACTTAAAATTGCAGTAATAGTTACATGACAGTATCACGTTGTCAGGTATGATTTAAAATTTTGAATGTCAAAAAAGTTTCTTTAGGGGGCTGGAGAGATGGCTTAGCGGTTAAGCACTTGCCTGTGAACCCTAAGGACCCTAGTTGGAGGCTCGATTCTCTAGGATCGACGTTAGCCAGATGCACAGGGTAGTGCATGCATCTGGAGTACTTCGTTTGCAATGGCTGGAGGCCCTGGCGTGCCCATTCTCTCTCTCTCTCTCTCTTAACTGCCTCTTTCTCTGTCTGTTGCTCTTAAATAAATAAGTAAAAATAAAAACACACAAAAAAAATTTTTTTTAAGTTTCTCTAGGAAGGTTTAATGAAGAAGAAACAAAGGCCCCAGTAAGGTAAATGGCTTGTTCAAAACAGCACACCATGAGGCTTGGAATTCAGCACTTTCCGCATCTTCTAGCCCAGGTGTTTTTCATTCCAAATGCTTACTGACTCTAAGGACTGGCTGGTATTATGACTGGCAATGTTCTGAGGAGACACAGACACTCTGCAGATAACATCAGACATTTACCTCCTTTAATGTTCCTTTACCTCCTTTTCTTTAGCGTGGGGGATGGGTAAACCAAGTATGTCTTTGTGGGCAAACCAGAAGCAACCAGGAGGCTACACAAAACAGGTTCCTCTACAATTCAGGGCAACACTCAGGTTCTATAACTTCACTTCTTGCTATAAGTATGTGGACCTATATGTGATTATTAATTTAAGGAGCCAGGCTTAAAAAAGGAAATTAATCTTAATAACATATTCAACCCAACATATCCAGATATCATTTGCACATGTAATCAACATTAAAAAGTTGCTGAGATAATTTTTCTCTTAGCACATTAAGAGAAGTTCCAAACCCAGTGTATTTGTACTTTACTTAGAGCATGTAACCACATTTCCAGTGCTGAACCACTACCATGGCTAATGGCTACTCCATCCGACTAAACCAGTCTGTATTTCTTTGACCATTCAAAGCAATTCCACACTTTTAGGTTGGTTTTTGTTTTTTCCCAAAGCTAACAAAATTCCCAAGTCTTATGGTAAGGCATAAAAAAGTATTCCTGGGCTAGAGAGATGGCTCAGCAGTTAAAGGTGCGCGCTTGCAAAGGTTGCCAGCCCAGGTTCGATTCCCCAGTGCCCACATAAAGCAAGACTCACAAAGTGGCAAAGTGGTGCATGCATCTGGAATTCACTTGTAGGGACAAGAGGCCCTGGAACACCCATACTCAGTCTTCTCTTTGTGTCAGCTTGTTTATCTGTCTCTCTCTCTCTCTCTCTCTCTCATGAATAAGTGTTCTCAATATCCTCAAAGCTTGAAAGTGTAATGCATGCAAAAAAAAAAAAAAAATTAAGAGCTGGAAAGATGGCTTAGCGGTTAAGGCGTACCTGCAAAGCCAAAGGACCTCAGTGGCGCATGCATCTGAAGTTCGTTTGCAGTGGCTGAAGGCCCTGGTGCACCCATTTATGTATTCATTCTCTCTCTCTCTCTCTCTCTCTCTCTCATAAATAAGGTGTTCCCAATATCCTCAAACCTTGAACACGTAATGCATGGAAAAAAAAATTTTTAAGCTGTTTATCTTGCAGTGCTGTAAACAAAACTCAGCCTTAAGTAGTAAAGTAAGGGAGACAAGTGCACTAATTAATAATTAAGCTTGTTGAAGAATACACAACTTATACTACTCCACATCCACTTTGATAGTCTCTAGGATTAAAAAAAACAAAACTTGGCAGACATTCCTGGACATGCAACCAAGGCAGACAGCTAATTAATGACGACACCAATGCCTGGTCTGAGTTTCTGTCGATGGTTTCAAAACAAAACTGGAGGTGCTCTTCTTCGTGAGGAAGAGGTCAGTGCTAAGGAATGATTAATCACTTTCTGGGGAGCTGGACACAGGAAGAGCGCGGAGTGCCCGGGGACACGCCTTTCTCCATCATCATCTTCACGATCCCCTTCCCTCCCGGGCCCGGCTGTCCCAAGAGAGAGAAGGAGGCCAGGTCGTGGGGCGATGCGATGCTAGAGGGAAGACATGGGGTGTCACTTCCCGGGGCGTGCACCACCACGCAGCCGTGCGCACGCTCACCCAGGCAAGGGGGGAGCAAAAAAAAAAAGACGTTTCTGAATTTTGGGGGGCTGTTTGTTTCCAATGGCGGGGCAGGAGAGGGGGGCTCGGGGCATCCTCCAGGCCCCGGGGTGGGGTGAAGGGCGCCCTGCACCTGCCGGCGGCGGGGAGGAGCGGCGGGGTCACCCCCCGCGGGGCCCGGGACACGCGACGCGGCCCCCGACTCGCCCCACGCCCGCCGCGGCGCCGCGCTTACCGCCCCAGATCCCCAGCTTGAGCTGAGACTTGTTCAGGTTCTCCACGTAGTCGCCCAGGAAGCGGTTCAGCAGGTCCGCGACCACCGACTCCAAGACCATGGCTGAGGGGAGCAGCCCCAGGCGGCAGGGCGAGCCAGCGAGGGAGGGCGGAGCCGGAGCGGCGCGACGCGCTGTGGGCGGGGCCCGCCGCGTGACTGACAGCCGCCCGGCTCCGCCCCTTCCGCCCGCCCGCCCGCCGCCCGCCGCCAGCGCGCAGGCGCGGGAAGACGCCCACCCTCCCCGCTCCTCCTCCCCTCCGCCCGTGGGCGTCCCCGTGCCCGCCGCCCCTTCGCGGGGACAGCTGCCCCGACACGCGCCCTGCATCCTTGCCCGCTAGATAGCTATGAGGCCTTGACCTGCCTTCCTTTTCTTCCTTCTTACCTCCCTCCCTTCCTTCTGTGTGTGACAGGGTCGCAGGTAGCCCTGGCCTCGAATTGGCTTTATAAGCTGAAGGTGACCTTGAACTTCAGATACTGAGAACTGGGATGACAGACATGGGCCACCATGCCTAGTTTTTTTGTTGTTACTGGGGTTTTTTTGTTCGTTTTTTTTGGGGGGGGGGTTCCAAGGTAGGGTCTCCCTCTAGCCTAGGCTGAAGGGTGTGACCCCATCACACTGGCCTACCATGCCCAGTTTTATGCGGCGCTGGGATGGAACCGGGTGCATGCCAGGCAGGCGCTCTGAGACACATCCCCAGGGCCCTAAGCTTCTCTTTTGCTTTTTGAATACACACTTGCGTGGTGGCGCCCGCCTTTAATCCCAGCACTTGGGAGGCAGAGGTAGGAGGATTGCCGGGAGTTCTAGGCCACCCTGAGACTACATAATGAATTCCAGGTCAGCCTGGGCTAGGGTGAGACCCTACCTCGGAAAAAAAAAAAAAAAAAAAAACAGGAAGAGAGCACAAAAGCACATCGCGATGGCAAATAGCAAGGAACCTCTGAGTATGTGTTCCTCTCGAAACTCATCCTCCTGCAACATTCACTTGAAATCAAGACCAGATAGTAATACTTTTTTCCCTTTTTCTTTTGAATACATTCACTCGAAATCAAGACCAGATAGTAATATTCTTTTCCCCTTTTTCTTTTGAATACCGTACTGAGAAATAAATAAAATTTGTTATTATTTATTTATGTATGTATTTGAGAGGGAGGAAGAGGCAGACAGAGTATAGGCATGCCAGGGTTCTCTATCTGCCTCTCAAGCACATAAATAATAATAATTATTATTATTATTTAAGGGCTGGAGAGATGGCTTAGCAGTTAAGGAGCTTGCCTGCAAAGCCAAAGGACCCAGGTTCGACTCCCCAGGACCCGTGTAAAGCCAGACGCACAAGGTAGCACATACATCTGGAGTTCACTTGCAATGGCTAGAGGCTCTGGTGTGTCCATTCTCTCTATCTGCCTCTTTCTTTCTGTCTTTGAAATAAATAAGTAAAAATAATTTAATTTTTTTTAAGCTCCAGATGTATGTGACACCTTGTGCATCTGCCTTACATGGGTAATGGGGAATCAAACCTGGGTCCTTTGGCTTTGCAGGCAAGCACCTTAACCACTAAGCAATCTCTAAAGCTCTAATATTTTTGTTTGTTTGTTTGTGTTTCGTTTTTTTCGAGGCTGGCCTGGAATTCACTCTATGATCTCTGGGTGACCTTGTACTCACCACACTCCTCCTATCTCTGCCTCTGGAGTGCTGAAAGGCATGCGCCACCACGCCCTGCAAGAAACTAGTTTTGATGTGCCCCCAGTAGTGTTCTAAATCTCCCAGATTTCTTTAAAAATTCAAACATGTGCAGTCCAGTATTAAAACAAGCATAATTAGCCAGGTGTGGTGGCTCACGCCTTTAGTCCCAGAACTGAGAAGGCTGAGGTAGGAGGATTGCCATGAGTTCAAGGCCATACTTGGGCTACACAGTGACTTCCAGGTCAACATAGACTAGAGTGAGAACCTAGCTAGAGGGAGGGGCGAAGCAAGCATAATTAATGTCAAGAAACACCACTGCACCAAAGTACAGCTCTATGGAAGAAAGAAACTGGGTGCAGAGGCCATCTGAAGAAAATCAGCATTCTAGTAATTAAGTTCCCAGCCTCGTGCTTGCTTAGGTATTCAAAGAACAGCCGAGGGAATTACAAAACTAAACTGCAATGAGGAACTGAGCAGCACATGAAGGAAGGAGAGTAAAGTGGGAAGAAGGGGGTCAGTGGGAGTAATAGTAGACAGATAAGAAAGGGGAAAGGGGGTGAATAAGATCAAGATACATTATGGGGCTAGTGAGATGACTTAGCAGTCAAGGCACTTGCCTACAAAGCCAGAGGACCCAGATTCAATTCCCCGGGACCCACATAAGCCAGATGCACAAGATGGCGCATGTGCACAGGTGGCATATGCATCTGGAATTTGAAGTGGCTAAGGCCCTGGCACGCCAATTCTCTCTCCCTCTCCCTCTCTCATAATTTTTTTCTTTAAAAAAGCAAATTAGGAGCCGGGCGTGGTGGCACACACCTTTAATCCCAGCACTTGGGAGGCAGAGGTAGGAGGATCACCGTGAGTTTGAGGTCACCCTGAGACTACAGAGTGAATTCCAGGGGGGCCTGAGCTAGAGTGAAACCCTACCTCGAAAAACCAAAAGAAAAAAAAAGCAAATTAGGGCTGGAGGGATGGCTTAGCAGTTAAGGCATTTGCCTGCAAAGCCAAAGGACCCAGGTTCAATTCCCCAAGACCCACGTTAGCCAGATACACAAAGGGGTACGTGTGTCTGGAGTTCATTTTCAGTGGCTGGAGGCCCTGGCACACCCACTCTCTCTCTGTGTCTTTCTCTCTCTCTCCCTCCCTCTTTCTCTGTCAAATAAATAAATAAATATTTTTTTAAAAAAAATAGCAAATTAGGGCTGAGTATGGTGGTATGCACCTTTAAATGTCAGCACTTGAGAGGCAGGGGTTAGAGGATCACTTTGAGTTCAAGGCCACCCTGAGACTACATAGTGAAATCCAGGTCATCCTGGGCTAGAGTAAGACCCTACCTTGAAAAACTAAAAAAAGGGAAGGGGGCTGGCCAAATGGCTCAGCAGTTAAGGTGCTTGCCTGCAAAGCCTATAGACTTGGGTTCAGTTCTTCAGTGCCCACATACAGCCAGATGCACAAAGTGGCACACAGATCTGGAGTTCATTTGCTGCGACTGGAGGCCCTGGCATGCCCATTCTATCTCTTTGTCTCTCTTCTGTCTATCCCTCTTTGCTTGCAAATAAATAAATAAAATTTCTTAAAATATAAAAAGGTAGATTATAGCTGGAGAGATGGCTAGTGGTTAAAGGTGTTTTCTTGCAAAGACTCATGGACCAGGTTTTATTCCTAGCACTCATGTAGAGCCAGATACACAAAGTAGCGCATGAATCTAGAGTTTGCTTGCAATGCCAAAAGGCCCTGCTGCTCTCTCCTCTCTCTCCCCTCTCTCTCTTTCTCTCTCTCTGCAAGTAAATAAAAAAAAATATTCTTGAACGAAGGAAATTAAAAACTATTAATTTGTTTTTTCTTTTTTGTTTTTTGAGATAGGGTCTCACTCTAGCCCATGCTGACCTGGAATTTACTATGTAGTCTCAGGGTAGCCTCGAACTCTCAGTGATCCTCCTACCTCTGCCTTCTGAGTGCTGGCATTAAAGGCGTGCACCACCATGTCTGGCTAAAAATGTTTTTAAAACAGAACTTTTCCCTTGCTATTACCCAGCACCCTCACCCAGTCCCCAACTAGAGAAAAATAAGTCTAAGTTACAACTGTAAAACCCTAGGAAGGTTAAGCGGGTGGAAGATGGAACAGCATGGCATGGTATGAGCGCCAAAGAGAAGCAGTAAGAACATTTGATTAACCAGCCACCTCAGCTGATAAATAGAAACACTGTGTACCAGAAAGAGCTGAGGGACTGGCCCAGTGCTCCTGAAGCTGGTGACTGTCAGGGCTCCACACTCCTCTTTCTGTGTTCTTTCTAGCACTCTTATTAGATGTGTAAATCAAAACAGAGCATCAGTTCTTATTGGTTGTACACTCTTGAAACCCATCCGCCTCTGTACTATTTGGCAGATCTTTTTATTTTTTTAAACATTTTTATTTATTTGTACAGGGAGAGAGAGATGAAGAAAGGAAGGAAGGAAGCCTTGGCCTCCTGCCACTGCAAACAATCTCCAGATGCATGTGCCACTCTGTGCATCTGGCTTTATGTGGGTAGATGGGAATTGAACCCAGTCTGCAGATTTTGCAAGCAAGTGCCTTTAACCACTGAAACACCTCCCCAGCATTATTTATTTGTTTATTTTTCTTTGAGGCAAGCCCAACAGACTGGCTTTTTTTTAAGGAGAGAGAGAGAGAGAGAGAGAGAGAGAGAGAGAGAGAGAGGATTGTCACACCAGGGCCTCCAGCCACTGTAATCAAACTCCAGACACGTGCGCCACCTTGTGCAAATGTATGACCTTGCACATGCATCACCTTGTATGTCTGGCTTACATGGGATTTGGGGAGTTGAACTTGGCTTCTCAGACAAGCACCTTAACTGCTAAGCCATATCTCCAGCCCCTATTTATTATTTTTGACTGTCATAGTAATTATGTATTTTTACTAGATACAATGTGATGTTTTGATTCATGGATACATTGAGTGATGTTCTGATCAGCCTAATTAACATAGCCATCACTAAACTTTTACTGTGTTCTTAGGATAAGTGCATTCAAAGTCCTCTCATGAGTACTTTCAGATATGATGCAATATTGTTAACTATATTCAACCTATTTGTGCCATAGGACACTACAACTTAACCTTCCTAACATTGGACTCATTATCAAACCTCTTGCCTCCCTCCTCCACAGGTCTGCTTTTAAATGTTCCATTTCCAGCTGCAATGCTGTGTAACCTGTGGTCACTTCACAGGACTGTTATCTAGCTCTGCCACTGTGTAGCCCTATGGATGTAGATAGGAACTCACCAGTCTTCCTCCCTCTGAGTAGATTTCTGTGTTCTATCTAGGCACTTGGCCTGACCTGATTACACTGATCTCACCAAGTACTGGATGGCTCATGCTTCCGTGTTAAGTAAAACATAAGGCTTACTGTGGTCACAGAGAATCAGGCCTGCGAGGGCGTATCTTGGGTTGTTTTTAAGAAACATTATACAGGAAATGCTTGGAAGGTGTTACTAAAGGAAATTAATTGTTAAAAAAAAATAAAAATAAGTCTGCTTTGCTTGGCTGGGCACAGAAATGTTTTTAAAGGAATCTCTGTATGAACCAGCTAATCCCTGGCTAAGTAAACATGCACAGTACCGTGAACAACAGTGAGTGAACTGTGTGTGAGCCACCACTCGCGGCCCGCTCAGTGAGTTCATTACACATCTTCAACCCTCACCAGGCTTATGTGGTAGATAGCACCACCTGCGCTTTACAATGTGAGCTCAAATAGGTTTGTGAACTTGACTCATGACTTCTCCTGAGCAAGCATTGTACCCATCATTTTCCCCAAGGGCTGCCAGGGCTCACACAGAACCAATGGCATCTGTCTCTACAGAAAAGGTGAGTCTGGACATGTGCACGTGGCCTTCAAGTAAACGATGTCACAACTATTCTCCCTTAGTTTTGACCCTGGCCCAAGAATTCCAGCCAGGAGCAGATGCTACAAGATAAAGGACAGAGCAGTCGAGGTCATGATACACGGAGTCCTCTCCAATCCTGCCTTCCTGAATACAAAATACAGATCAGAAGTCTCTTCTCACTCCTGCCGCAGCCACACGGGCTTCAAACATTTCATCTCCATCATTTTCCTGATCTTCTAAGAGCTGTACAGATCTGATATGACCTGCTACAGCCTGGATTCGCCTGCCCGGCATGGTGACCAGAAACCAAGAAACATTCAAGTAGAGCTTTAAACGAATGAATGAACTCGTGTTTTCTGGAACAACAATGTATAGACCAGCTGACTTGTATGCCTTGATCATGATACGCATTGCCTTTTTTCATCCTATAGCGAGCCTATAGATGGTACTATCATCACTTCTGCATTTGCCATGGACTCAGAAAAGTTAAGTAACTTGCACTTAGTGAACTACTGTTCTGAAATTTAGATCTTTGATTTTAGACACAATTTCCTTAATTATATGGTGTTCCTACCATCTTTATCATTCTCACTGCTTCTGCCTTTAGCATTTGTTAGGCTCCATGTGTGGTGCATAATATTTGACATTATACTTACCCCCAACTCATGTATTACTCATTGGTAGGTATCCCTTCATTTCCTATTGTTCTGCGACTATAAGTAAGCTGCTTGACTTCTGAAACTTGGGGTTTTGTCTATAAAACAGGGATGGTCAGAATTCCCAGGGTTTCTGTGGCAAAGAGACTGTAAATCACCTAGCACAGTGCCCATTTGTACTGGAAACAAAATACACAGGGCACACCCTATCCTCAAGTCAACTTTGCTTGAATTCAGTTTAGTTCATTCAACACTGTTTGGAGAAGTGATTAATCTGTGAGACAGCATCTTAGAAATATCATATACCCAAACCTGAATGAAAGGCCTCTGGCCTCTTTCAGCCTGAGCTGGCTGCAAGAAACTTTCTTACAGACGAACACGAGTTCTCAAAAAAAGCAAAAGGAGTCTTGGATAGGCAAAGACTCCAAAGCCAGAGATGGTCAGGTGTCTAAAGGATGATACCAACAGCCCAAATACATGAAGGGGGTATATCTTCCAAACCAAAAATCAGCACTTGGCTTAAGGTTATGATTTTTTTTAATCGAAGTATGTTAAACATACAATAACTTGTCCTAATCTTAAGTGTACAGTAGATAATTTCTTTACATTTGGATCCACCCTTGTGACCCCACCCAAGTCAAATATGGGACGTTTCCGGTACCCCATAAGATTTCCCCTAACCCAGAGTGATTTAAAACAATCACGGAAACAGCATGTAAAATTCGAACAAATGCAGAAAGTCAAGAACTGCTGAGACCAGGCAGAGGGAAGGTTGCATTTGAGAGAGGTTATTGGATAGGAGTCTCACAAACCCGACTTCTGTCTTCTTTGGAATGGCGACTGCAGAGTGCTTCCGTGTGCTCGAGTTCATTTTGTCCCCTAGTGCTCACAATCATTGCCATACAGTCGAGACTTAATCCTCCTTAGCTCCAGAGGGAACGAACTTGTTCAAGGTTTTGGAGGACTGCAGCTCCAATCCCCACAAGAGCAAGAACGGGGACCAGGATCCGCTCAGCAAATCCAGCCACGTGGCAGAAGGACCGCGGGGGAGGGCCGAGCATCAGGTTACCAGGCAGCGCCACCAGCCAGTATAAAGGCCCCAGGCCAGCTGTCCTGGAAGACTGGTGCTGAACTCCGCCCCGCGCGCTTTGTATTTCCCAGCGCACCTCCGATTAGCTGAGCCTGGCACAACAGTGCAGACACCAACTGACTCCGAACCCCAGGTATCTGAATGGAAACCCAGGGTCGTGGTAGTCGCCCGAGGGGTCAGGATTGTCTGAGGCTCCTTGGGTCCAAACGGGAGGAGCCACAGATTTCTGGAAGGGATTTAAAAAATATATATCTTAGCCGGGCGTGGTGGTGCATGCCTTTAATCCCAGAATTTGAGAGGCAGAGAGGTAGGAGGATCGCCCTGAGTTCAAGTCCAGCCTGGGAGTACATAGTGAATTCCAGGTCAGCTAGAGTGAAACCTTGTCTCGAAAAACATTAGATGGATAGATGGATGGATGGATGATAGATTTTGTCACTGAGGACTGCAGTACAATAGTCCTTTAAGGATTCAGGAAACGGATGCATAAAGCCAAGCGCTTCTCGGCACCGAGAACAGAGAGACCAAAGTTAGAGTATTTGCAAATCTCTGCCTGGGGCCAGCGAGGGCGGGTGGAGAATAAAGCCACGAACTCCCACCGGTACATGATAACCAGGTGCAGGCGGAGCAGGAGAAACACGATTGCTTTTCCCACTGGAGAAAAAGTCTGCAAGAGGGCTGAGAGATGCGCTTTGGCGAATTTGGGGGTGGAGAGTAAGAGAGACCCCTAGGTAGCAGAAGGGGGGCAGAAACTACTGCTGTTTGACAGGCTGGCTCTGATCACCAGGGTGCATTTGGAAATTTTATGTATTTATTTATTTTTGAGGAAGTGAGAGCGAGGGAGGGAGGGAGAATGGGCACGCCAGGGCCTCGAGGAAATACAAACCTTGTGCATCTGGCATACGTGGGTCCCGGGGAATCGAACCTGGGTCCATCGCCTTAACCGCTGAACCATCTCTCCGCCCCCACCCCCCACCCCGTGTGAATTTGTGCATCGTAGGCGGTCACTCTCCAGCCCAAGGTCAGCCAGATAGAGCACCGTCCGCCCGATGTGGTGTCTGGAGCGGCTCCTGCGGGACCGACACGGGCTTTTCCCCGGAAGGGCCCGCCGCGCCAAGACCCGCTCGCCCGCCGCCTCCTGCACGAACGTGCTCACGCCGGACCGCATCCCGGAGTTCTGCATCCCGCCGCGCATCGAGCCCAGCCTGGCTCTGACGGCTCTCCGGAACTCCTGGGGCGGAGCCGCCGAGCGCGACGATGGGGCGGGCCGCACCGACTGGGACCCGCGCTCGCAGGCCGCGCTCTCGCTGCCGCACCTGCCGCGCGCGCGCACCGCCTACGGCTTCTGCGCGCTGCTCGAGAGTCCGCACACGCGCCGCAAGGAGTCGCTGCTGCTCGGCGGCCCCGGCGCGCCCCCGCCCGCGCGCGCTCCCCGGCCCCGGGCGCACACCTACTGCGGCGCTGCCGACGCTCCGCTCGCGCCCCGGCCCGCCCCGGTCCCCGACGCCTCCCCGGACGCGCTCCTCGCCCCGAGGCCCCGCGGACGCCGCCTCCTGCGCGTCGCCGACGGGCTGCTGAGCCGCGCGCTGCGCGTGCGCGGGACTCCCCGCCAGGCGCGCACGCGCTCCGTGTCGAGTGGTGACGAGGACGGCGTGCGCGCCCCCGACCCCGCGCCGGCCGACCCGCGGCCCGAGCGCCTGCAGGCGGAGGGCACCGTGTCTCTGGGCCGTGCCGGCGACGCCCTGCGCCTGGCCGCCGAGTACTGTCCGCGCCGCGGGCGCCTCCGCATCCGCCTGCTGCGCGCCGAGGGCCCGGCCGCCGCCCTCGAGCCCCGCGCCGTCGGCTGTCGCCTCAGCCTGGTGCTGCGGCCGCCGGCCGCCGCGCGCCACCCGCGCGGCCTCGTGCTTGCGCGCAGCCGCAAGGCCTCCTGGGAGCGGGACTGCTGCTTCGACGGGCTCTCGGAGGAGCAGCTGCGCCGCCTGGCCGTGCGCGTGCACGCCGAGAGCAAGGGCCGCGGGCTGGAGCGCAGGCGCGCGCTGGGCCAGGGCGAGCTGCTGCTGGGCGAGCTGCTGCGGCTCTGAGCCTGGGCCCGCGACGCCCCCTCCGCCGCCAACACACGTGTGTGCAAATTAAACCTGTATTCGTTTTTCCAGTGGAACCTTGACTTATATCCAATATTGGTAGAGATGACACCGGATTATGACAGTAAATGGTGTCTTTTTATTTATTTATTTTTTTGTCCAGAGACCTTCAATTTCCTGTCCAGTAAATGGGAATGTGCTGAGCGGCCGTGTCCCAATGTAGATAACAATTGCGTATCCTAGGCATCACACACCAGCATTGGGAAATAGCAAACGCCAAGAAGCGTTAAAGTCGCCTCGTTTTAAGGTTTATTCCTTCCAGGGCTGGGGAGATGGGTCAGTGGTTAAGGTCAGCAAGCTTGCCAAAGGGAGTTCCGAGCTCCAGTGCACACGTAAATAAAGCCTGATTCTACGGCAATAGGAGGCGGAGTCAGGAACATCCTGAAACTCTTGGGTCATGTGCACAGGCCGTCCCTAAGACAAAGAGAGACCCTGTGTCAAGGTGGAAAGAGATGACCAACACCCACAGGTTGTCCACTGAGTGTGTTTCCACGTACACACTAACACACGAACATGCACACACACGAGATGGGCTCGAATGTTTATTGACTCACCAGCACCCACTGAACATTGCTTAAGACCCTGGAAAAGAAATGACATCTCCAAGGCCAAGAAAAAGTTATTAGCAGGCACCTCACTTCGTTACTCCTAGCTATATCTTGCTGGAAAACCACTGGACAAAATGAAAGCATTGAATATTCATTCAGTATTTTTGATAGTGTAATTAAAGGTGATGTGTAAGTAACAATCACAATCATTCTACAAGTTTGAACCTGTTTAATTTGGAAACCATTGTTAAAAAGTAAACAGTGCTATGCCCATTTTGCCAATGAAGTTACCAAGGCACAGAATAAAGCGTTGTTGGGATTCGAACCTCGGCTATCAGTATTTCACTCGTTAAAATACACATCTGCTTAAAGTGGTGAGATTCTGCAACTTTTCTCAAATTGTCTCCTAGGTGGTGTTTCTCCTCACAGTCCACTTTCTTCCGGGAAAGCAAATTGGTTGAAATGAGTCATGGGTGAAGTCATGCACAACATGTCAGTCAACTACTGAGGAGGAAACTAACTGGCCTCAGAACAACATAGTCAGGAATCCCAATCTCACTGGCACCAGGTAGCCTAACCTGCCTGGGCAGGCAGCCTGGAGTAGACACAAAACAATGTTCTATCTCTGACTTCTGATTTAAAAAAAAAAAAAAGTAAAGATTTGCTATGTTTTAAAAGATGATTTTCCAGGCTGGGGAAATGGCTCAGATGGTGAAGTGCTTTCCTTGCAAGCATGAGGACCCAAGGTCCATCTATTCCCAGAACCTTCATTAAAAAAACAAAAGTCATCAGGGCTGGAGAGATGGCTCAGCAGTTAAAGCAGTTGCCTGCAAAGCCTAACAACCAGGGTTCAATTCCCCAGTACCCATGTAAAGCCAGATGCACCAAGTGGAGCATGCATCTGGAGTTCCTTTGCAGTGGCTGGATCTCTGGTGTGCCCATTCTATCTGTCTGCCTCTCTTCTGTCTATCTCCTTCTGCTTACAAATAAACGAGTAAGTTTTTTAAAAGCCATCAGTGATGGTGTGATTCCATGCAGCACTAGAGGCAGAGAGGGGGGAGGGGCGGAGGCAGGCAGATCCCTGAGACTCACATATAAATAGTAAATAAATTGGCATATTTCTTCCCTTCTGATGCTAATGGTTCCAAATTCAGAAATGTTTTCTGCTTTCGTTCAACTTGTTGGCAGTTTTAACTGCGGGCGCTCATGAAAAATCCCATTTAGGGACTGAGGAAATGGCTCTGTTGGTAAAATACTGACCATGCAGGCATCATGAAGACCTGAGTTTGGATACTCAGCACCCATATAAAAGCCAGACAAGGTTTCTGTGCCTGTGAGCCCAATGCTGGGGAGGCAGAGACGGGAGGGTCCCTTTTGCTTACTACTAGCCAGTCAGCTAAATTGGTGAGTCCCGGCAGTTTAGTGAGAGACCCTACCTCAAAAAAATAATTGAGAGCAACTGAGGAAGACAGTGGTGACCTTTGTCCTCAATGGGTATATATAATACACACACACACACACACACACACACACACACATATATATATATATATATAATTTTTATTTATCTATTTATTTGACAGAGAAAGAGGGGGAGAGAGAGAGAGAGAGAGAGAATGGGTGCGCCAGGGCCTCCAGCCACAGCAATCAAACTCCAGACACATGCTCCCCCTTGTGCATCTGGCTAACGTGGGTCCTGGGGAATTGAACCTGGATCCTTTGGCATTGCAGGCAAATGCCTTAGCCACTAAGCCATCCCTCCAGCCCAGATATATATATTTATTTATTTGAGAGAGAGAGAGAGTATGGGTGCACCAGGGCCTCCTGCCATTGCAAATGAACTCCAGATACATGCACTACTTTGTGTCTGGCTTTACATGGGTATTGGGGAATCAAACCCACCGGCAAGCTTTATAAGCAAGTGTCTTTAACAACATAGCCATCTCCCTGGTCCTAACTTGTGCTCTT
Source organism: Dipus sagitta (assembly GCA_036346955.1). Taxonomy (NCBI): domain Eukaryota; kingdom Metazoa; phylum Chordata; class Mammalia; order Rodentia; family Dipodidae; genus Dipus; species Dipus sagitta. The sequence goes on along the minus strand of CM070780.1, from coordinate 1,011,265 downwards.
TCATCCATTCACTATTTATTTGACCCTCAAGCCAATTGTTATTTTTTAAATATATTTTTATTTATTTATTTGACAGAGAGAAAGAGAGAGAATGGGTGCACCAGGGCCTCCAGCCACTGAAAACGAACTACAGACGCATGCGTCCCCTTGTGCATCTGGCTTACGTGGGTCCTGGATAGTCGAACCAAGATCCTTTGGCTTTGCAGGCAAATGCCCTAACCACTAAGCCATCTCTCCAGCCCAAGCCAATTATTTTTAATATAGTATAACTTTCTTCATAATAATGGAATTCCCTTAGGAGAAAAATTACGTAAAAAATTTAGGTATGTAAACTATTGCTGTGGGTTTTTTTTTTCCTCCTCTGTTTTCAAACAAAAGTGAATTGCATTGGTAGTTGAAATGGCAAGCCCTTATTCTAGAAAACGTTGCAATCACTATTGTTACTGGATTGCACGCACACCATCTCATTAAGCACATTTTTACCCATGAAGATGAAGCAGCATGTTTCAGGTTCACACATTTTATATGAAGTAATAGTGTGTACTTCCAACTAGAATCGCCATTATTACTGCCCGGCATGGTGGTGCACACCTTTAATCCCACCACTCAGCACTGAGATGTAGGAGTATCACTGTGAGTTCTAAGCTAGCCTGAGACTACATAGTGAATTCCAGGTTAGCCCGGGCTAGAGCGGAGACCCTTCCTCAAAAAGAAAAAAAAGAAAAAGAATCTCCATTATGGCTGATCATATCATCTAAGTCACTAATCAAAAAGATTTTTAAGGACTGAAATATAATAAAAATTCATTAAATCATGGAATTTTAAAGTTGAATAGAACTCTAGATGTCATTATGTGCAAATCAATGTATGTTTAAGAGTGAATGACAGTGGAAAATTTTAGGTTACCCCAAATCACATAATTAGTAAATAAGCTGGGGGCTGAAGATGTGGCTCAGTGGTTAAGACAGTTGCCTGCAAAGCCTAATGACCCCAGAACCCACAGATGCACAAAGCCAGATGCACAAAGTGGTACATGTGTCCGGAGTTCAGTTGCAACTGCTGGAGGTCCTGGCATGCCCATTCTCTCTGTCTGTTTCTCTTCTCCCCATCTCTCTCTGCTTGCAAATACATAAACAAATATTTCTTAGAAAGAGCTGGAACTAGGACTAATTCAATTCCCATTTTGTTCTTAAGCCACATGAACTTTTATACCACTGCTTCCAAAATAGGAGGGCCATTTGTGCGTAAAGTATTTTACAAAAGTAAGTTCATATGAATTGTTTGCATTTAAGAAAGCATATTTGTAATACATACATGTTGATTCCATTGGCCTTTTCCGGGGGTCAATATAAATTTGGTTCACACTTGCTGCCCTCTAGTGGAGACCTGGTGAATCTTGTTAGTGGTCTCTCACCTTACCAGACCATCCCAGGTGAAGAAAGCCCAATGTGATGCCAAAACCCAATGTTTAGAGTGCTTGCTAGCTAAGCCTGCCAGCCCAGGTTCAATTCCCAAGCTCCCTCTGCAAGCCAGAGGCAGAAAGTGACACAGGTGTCTGGTGTTCATTTGCAGCAGCAAGAGGTCCTAGCACACCCGCACACACATACACATGCAAATAAATGATGCTTTTGTTGTTGTTTTGAAGCGGCGCCTCATGTAGCGCAGTCTGACCTCATGGAACTGGCTATATAGCTGAGGATGGAATTGGAGTCCTTATCCTCCCGCCTCCACCTCCTTGGGACGCGGAAACACAGGCATACGCCACCATGACCCACCCTGAACCCACTGTTCTCAAGATGTTCGCCCATACCAGTTTGCAGATCCGCATTGCAACATAACCAAGTAGAGAAAGGGTGTGAAAATAACTTTTCATAAAAGGAAAAGGCAGAGCATGGTGGCGCATGCCAAGAATCCCAAGCATTCTTGGAAGGCAGAATCAGGAGAATTCCTACAAGTTCAATAACAGCCTGGTCTACATAGCAAGATGGGGGGAGAGGGAGAGAAAGAGAGAGAGAGACCTCACCCAGTACTTTGGGATCCCTGAGAGACTGATTTCAGGATCCCTAGGAATACCGAAATCTGAAGGTGCTCAAAGTCTATGATGAGTTTTGGCTTGTGCTCCATCAAACCGCCACTCCCATCAGGATGCTGTACCTATCCCTCACTCCTAGCGGCTTCTTCATGCTCCTCAGTACCCTCTCTCTCTCTCTCTCTCCCTCTCTCTCTCTCTCTCTCCCTCTCTCTCTCCCTCTCTCTCTCTCTCTCTCTCCCTCTCTCTCTCTCTCTCTCTCCCTCTCTCTGTCCCTTCCTCTCTCTCTCTCTCTCTCTCTCTCTCTCTCGACACCTGCCACCTCCTATCACCAAGGAACTGTTGATCTTCCTGTTATTACAAATTGGTTTGCAATTCACAGAATTTCATGCGGAAAAGTACTCACTGAGCATGGCTGTCCCGAGGTGTAGCCACGTTACTCTCCAAACCACTAGTCCCTTTATGCTGCTGAATGGATGACTAAGGACAAAGCCACCGTTTGGTGATCCATCCACTTATTTGTAATGTTGTTTGTTTTCAAGGAGAGAGAGAGAACAGGTGCACCACAGCCTCTTCCAGCTCTTCATGCATCTGGCTTCACGTGGGTACCCAAGGCCATAAGACTTTGTAAGCAAGCACTTTTAAGTGCTGAGCTATTTCTCCAGCCCTGTTTCCTATTTCTTTTTCTTTTTGGTTTTAAACTTTATTTTTATTTATTTGACAGAGAGAGAAAGAGAATGGGTGCACCAGGGCCTTCAACCACTATAATAGAACTCCAGACATGTGCGCCCCCTTGTGGGCATGTGCAACCTTGTGTGCTTGTGTCACTGTGCGTCTGGCTTACGTGGTACATGGAGAGTCTAACATGGGTCCTTAGGCTTCACAGGCAAGCACCTTAACTGCTAAGCTATCTCTCTAGCCCTTGTTTTGCCTTTTTATTTTATTTTATTTTATTTTATTTTCAAGGTAGGGTCTTGCTCTAGCCCAGGGTGTCCTGGAATTCACTATGTAGCCTCAGGGTGGCTTCAAACTCGTAGTTATCATTCTACCTCTTGCCTCCTGAGTGCTGGGATTAAAGCATGCACTACCACACCTGACTGGAAGTTTTAAAAAACTGCCTTATTGATAATTTTCATACATGTACATAGTATATTTTAATGATAATTCCCTTCTGTGACCTTCTTTTGTCTTCACTCATCTGTCCCCCTGCCACTGGAACCCTTCTTTCCAACTTGTAAAGGGAAGTTTTTAAAAGCAAAGTGAGAGGGATTGTATGAGATATCTTGAAATGATAAACCTTGAATTCAAGAGAGGCAGTTCACTATTCAACACAGTTGTTGAGCAATGTCCTCACAGAAATGTGTGTGTGTGTGTGTGTGTGTGTAAGGCCTGGTGACTGTTATACAAGATTATGATTCTGAAGGTGTTTTGTGAATTAATTGTTATCAGTCAAATCTGTACATTTCTTCCTGTACAACTTCCTTCTTCCCTTTTTTTTTTCAAACAAATATTTATTTATTTATTTCAGACAGACAGAGAGAGAGAGAGAGATAGAGAGAATGGGTGCACCAGGGCCTCCAGCCACTGCAAACGAACTCCAGATGCATGTACCGCCACCTTGTACATCTGGCTTTACGTGGTTCCTAGGGAATCAAACCTGGTTCCTTTGACTTTGCAGCCAAGTGCCTTAACTAATAAGCCATCCCTCCAGCCCCTTCTTGCCCTTTTTTAACCTTTATTTTATTTGTTAGAAAGAGGGAGAGAGAGAGAGAGGGACAAAGGCAGATAGAGAGAATGGGTGCCCCAGGGCCTTCAGCCACTGCAAACAAACTCCAGACATTGCCTGCAAAGCCTAAGGACCTGGGTACAATTCCTTAGTACCCACATAAAGCCAGATGAACAAGGTGGTGCATTTGTTTGGAGTTAGCTTGCAATGGCTAGAGGCCCTGGGGTACCCATTTTCTCTCTCTCTCTTTCTCCCTTTTCCTATATATGCATCTCTCTCATAAAGAAATAAATAAAATACTTTTAAAAAGTAATGAAGGGTTGGAGAGATGGCTTAGTGGTTAATGTGCTTGCTGGCCAAGCTAAAGGATTCAGGTTCAGTTCCTCAGGACCCACGTAAAGCCAGATGCACAAGGTGTTGCATTCGGCTAGAGTTTGTTTGCAGTGGCTAGAAGCCCTAACACAGCCATTCTGTCTCTGTCTCTCTCTTTTCTCTCTCTCTCTCAAATAAATAAATAAAATATTTTTTAATTTTTTAAATAAATTATTTTATAAATTAAAAAAAAACTAATGAGGATTAAAAAAAGACCCCTCATAGAGCAATATTCAGTTCTGTGAGAGTCGACTGAAGAACGATTCTACCCTTAGAGACAAGTGCAAATAGAGCGGGAACCTAGAGGCTCGGTTTTCTCCAAGGAGGGTTAACAGAGATGCCCACTGGCAAGATGCTGACAATTCCACCCTTCCTTTCTGTATCGCCCTGCAGCTGGCATAGCAGAAACATGAGCTCCCTGGTGACATCAGCACTGGGACAGGCTGCAGAAGCCACTTCTAACCATCCTTAGTCCAAGGCACCAGTCCCTCCACAAATCAGGATTGGATGGTGGGCCTGGGCCCTCTGCAGCAACTCCACGTGTTGACTGCGCATAGTGCTTGTTCTTTCTGGAAGCCCAGGTGGCTGCTGTACATTTGTTTTTCAAAGAAGAGCTTAAATTTAAAATAAGAAAGATGAGGGCTGGAGAGATGGCTTAGTGGTTAAAGCACTTGCCTGCAAAGCCAAAGGACCCGGTTCGATTCCCCAGGACCCACGTAACCCACATGCACAAGGTGGCACATGCATCTGGAGTTCGTTTGCAGTGGCTGGAGGCCCTGGTGCGCCCATTCTCTCCCTCCTTCCCTCTCTCTCTCTCTCTCTGTCAAATAAATAAAATATAAAATAAGACAGATCTTGTTGTTCTTTAGTATCTGTGATTTTGGGTCACACCAGTTAGACTTTCTAAGTACCACTTCTTCATGAGCGAAAACATTACCTACCACATGCAATTTTAAAACTATTTTTAATTACTTATTTGAGAGAGAGAGAGAGAAACAGACAGAAAGATAGTGAGTATGGCACAACAGGGCCTCCTACCACTGCAAACAAATTCCGCTTTGTGCATTTGGCTTTACATGGGTCTTGGGGAATTAAATCTGGGCTGTCAGGCTCTCCAAATAAACACCCTTAACCACTTAGCCATATCTCTATCCCCCATATTAATTATGAAACTCATCAATATTCATATATCTTTTAAAACAGGAATTCCCCATAGGTGGTCTTTCAGTTAACTAGTTAACTAGTAATTAACTAGTACAGAGATACAGCCTGTAGTTTGTTGTGTTGGAAACATTTTTAAAAAATATTTTAGGGCTGGAGAGATGACTTGGAGGTGAAGGCACTTGACTATGAAGCCTCAGGACACAGGTTCAGTTCCCTAACACCCACATAGGCCAGAAGAACAAGGTGGCAAATACATCTGGGGTTCGTTTACAGTGGTTAGAGGCCCTTGTGTGCCCATTCTCTCTCTCTATCTGCTTCCTTCTCATTCTATCTCTCTCAAATAAATAAATTAATTTTAAAAGGTTCCTTACAAGACAATTTCTCTCAGAGGCTCTGTAAACTTCTGTCACTACCCTTCTGGCATTTCTCCACCTACGCAACTTTGCATGGAAAAGTACAATGAGATTATAAAAGTTCTAGGCCAGAAAGACTCATAAATTTAACTTAGTCCCCTAATCTAGATACACATCAAGGGTTATAATGAAGGAGTTTCCTAAATAGTAGAAAACAAGTAAAATGTTGCTATAGGATTTACAACGGTGTGAGTCATTATTCTGGACTTCAGATCTCTTCCAGGGAATTCAATCAAGTGTGCAACCACCAGGTAGGAAAAACATTCTTTTCTGTTTTTGAGGTAGGGTCTCTTTCTAGCCCAGGCTGACCTAGAATTCAAGAATTCACTATATAGTCTCAGGGTAGCCTTGAGCTCACAGCAGTCCTCCTACCTCTGCCTCCCATGTGCTGGGATTAAAGGTGTGAGCCACCACACCCGGCCTAAAACATTCTTAACATAAGCAGGACAGAAAGAAAGGGGAAAAAAAGGATGGAAGGGAGGAAGGAAAAAGGAAGCAAAGAGAGAGAAAAAGAAGGGAGAGAGGGGGAGGGAATGAATAGAAATTATCCAGGCATATATAAAAAGTGCAAATAGAAAAAAACACTACATAAAACAGTTTTAGAAATTTTCTTTAAAAGTCGTCCTAGGGGCTGGAGAGATGGCTCAGCAGTTAAGATGCTTGCTTGCAAAGCCTAACAACCAGATTTGATTCCCTAGTACCCACATAGAACCAGATGTACAAAGTAGCGCATGTATCTGGAGTTCCTTTGCAATGGTTAGAGGCCCTGACACACCTATGCTCTCTCTCTCTCTGTCTGCCTCTCTTCGGTCTATCTCTCTCTGCTTACAGATAAATAAAAATGAAAAAAAAAAAGTCACCTTAAATTGAGACTCAAAACTGTAGACTAATGGTGAAAAATAAAGTTTAGAAGTTTTTCTGTTTTTCTTTTGCTGTTATTGTTTAGACAGGGTTCTAGCTATGGTCTCTGATGGCAGGTTAGTTACTATATAGCCCAATCTGACCTTGAACTCAAAGCAGTTCTGCCTCAACCTGCTGAGTGTTTAGTATTTTTTTTGTTTATTTTTATTTATTTATTTGAGAGCAACAGACAGAGAAAGAGGCAGATAGAGAGAGAGAATGGGCTTGCCAGGGCTTCCAGCCACTGCAAACAAACTCCAGACGTGTACGCCCCCTTGTGCATCTGGCTAATGTGGGTCCTGGGGAATCGAGCCTCGAACCGGGGTCCTTAGACTTCACAGGCAAGCGCTTAACCTGCTAAGCCATCTCTCCAGCCCTGAGTGTTTAGTACTATAGGCAGGTACCACCAGATTCCACTTGGAAATTTGTTAAGCAGTGTTCTGGCACAGACCCAACTCTGAATTAAAGGCAAGCTTTGTTCCCTCCATTTACAAAATGCTCTAAGTACATATAGTAGGATTTTATCAGGAAAAAAAAAATAGCAGTATTAAAGTGTCAATTTAAAAAATATGCAATACGTGGTTAGCCATTCCCATAGCTTTATAAAGCAAACTAAACAAGAACTAGGACAATTGATGAAACCTAGACAAAGCAACCCAGAGTCCCTCTCTTCTGTGGATCTGTGCTGTGCTGACTAATTTTGAGCACAACACGATCAGATTCAGAAGTTCAGGGGCTGGGGTGAGAGCACGTGTCACGTCAGCACGCAGGCCTGAGACTGCCAGAGCTTGAGCCCCAGCACCACGTAAACAGCCGAGGATGAGCACACGCGTCTGTAAGCCGGGTTCTGTGGGAGCAGAGGCTGGGCAGTCTCTTGGGCTCCCTGACCTATCGTTGTAGCTCCAGGTAGAGGAAAAGATTCAGTCTCAGGGAAACACACGGAGGAGTGATGGGGGCCCCTGGCATTCTCCTCTGATCACCCATGTGCTCATGGGCAACAGACTCCTCGGACAAGACAGATTATCAGAGCAGTGCGCTACAGGACTCTCCACGGGTTCTTCCTGGAATATACACACTTTTGTTTTCACATAAACATGAACAGGTTAGAGCAAGGTCTGCGAATGAAAAACCTGATGCCTGGGAAAGTCTACCTTATCATTCAGGACCAATCCTTAGGCTCACTGCCTTGAAGCAAAGGAGGAGAAAACACGGTGAATTTATGAAGCGTTTCAATATGTCTGCGCTAGTTTCTCTTTGCTGTGACAAAATACAGGACAGAAGCAACTTAAGGGAGAAGTAGTTGATGTTGGCCCACTGCCCAGAGGGCGCAGTCGGTCACGGTGGGGCAGGCATGGTGGCTGAAGCAGCTCGTCCTGGTGGTAAGAGCTTCTGTAGTGGCTTATTCACATCTTGTCACAGAAGAAGGAGAACCCCGGGCTGGAGGGATGGCTTAACAGTTAAGGTACTTGCCTGCAAAGCCAAAGAATTCAGGTTCGATTCCCCAGTACCCACATAGAACCAGATGCACAAAGTGGCACATGCTTTTGGAGTTCATTTTCAGGGGCCAGAGGCCCTGGTGTGCCTATTCTCACTCTTTCTCTCTCTCTCTCTCTCCCTATCGCTCTCTGTGTGTCAAATAAATAAATAAAACATCTTTTAAAAAGAGTAAAACTGCAGGGCGTGGTGGCGCAGACCTTTAATCCCAGCACTAGGGAGGCAGAGGTAGGAGGATCGCTGTGAGTTTGAGGCCACCCTGAGACTACATAGTGAATTCCAGGTCAGCCTGGGCTAGAGTGAGTCCCTACATCGAAAAATCAAAAGAAAAGAAGAAGAAGGAGGAGGAGGAGGAGGAGGAGGAGAAGAAGAAGAAGAAGAAAGAGAACCCAGGACAGTCGGTTCATCAAGGCCCACCCCTGTAGCCTACATCCACCCACTAGGCCTCACAGCCTCCCAAAATAGCACCACCACCTGGGGACCAAGTGTTCAAACACACGATAAGCCTCTGGGGGAACTTTTCTATTCAAACCATAACAATATCTTACCACCTATAATAAATTCTTATTGCAAACAGAAAGTGCTATATATTTTCTACATTCTAAGCTCTTAACTACTTATGAATTATTGTTATTTTCTTTATTCTTATTTATTTTATTTTAGTTTTGATTTTTCGAGGTAAGGTCTTGTTCTAGTCCAGATTGCTCTGGAATTCACTATGTAGCCTCAGGCTGGCCTTGAACTCATGGCAATCCTCCTACCTCTACTACCTGAGTGCTAGGTTTAAAGGCATGTGCCACTATGCCTGGCTTATTTTTTATTTTTTAAATAAAAAACTTTATTAAAAAATTATATAATCCCCTCCCACCAACATTCTTTGTTCCCACTCCCCAACTCTCCTATACTGAACCCCCTTCTTCCCTACCATTTCTTCTTCTATTTTTTAAAAATTGATTTGAGAGAGAGAAAATGGCAGAGAGAGAGAGGAGGGGAGAGAGAGACAGAGAGAATGGGTGCACCAGGGCCTCCAGCCTCTGCAAATGAACTCCAGATGCGTGTGCCACCTGTGCATCTGGCTTATATGGGTCCTGGGGAATCGAACCTGGGTTCTTGGTCTTAGCAGGCAAAACACCTTGATCACTAAGCCATCTCTTTAGCCCTCTCTTCTATATTAATGTTGAATTTTTTCCCTCCCCCATCATCATCTGTGATAACCTGATGATCAGCCCAACATTATGCAGGCTTCTCTGCCAGTTACGACCCCCAATGACTTTTCTCCCCTAGCAGGCATATGCATAGCACTATGGCCACTGGTCAGCAGGGAGGAGGTTTTGTTCTTTTATATATATATATATATATATATATATATATATATATATATATATATATATTCTCTTTTTTTTTCAAGGTAGGGTCTCACTCTAGCCCACCCAGGCTGACCTGGAATTCAGTATGTGGTCTCAGAGTGGCCTCAAACTCATGGCAATCCTCCTACCTCTGCCTCCTGAGTGCTGGGATTAAATGCATGCACCACCACACCTGGCTTAGATTTTCTCTTTTTAATATTTTATTTTTATTTATTTGAGAGAGAGAAAGAGGTATATAGACAGATAGAGAGAATGGGTATGCCAGGGCCTACAGTTGCTGCAAACAAACTCCAGACACATGCACCACCTTGTGCATTTGGCTTATGTGGGTCCTGGGGAATTGAACCTGGGTCCTTTGGCTTTGCAGGCAAGTGCCTTAACCATTAGATCATCTTTCCAGCCCTACTCTTATATTCGTATCTACTACTATGGGCAGTCTTAGTCTCACAACTTGAATCTCTGTATTCAGTGAAGGAGATTCCCAGGTCTGAGTTTCTGTAACTCTGGAAGCGTTTGCGGCCAGAGCAAGAAAACAAACAAACAAACAAAAAAGAACTTGTGGGCTGAAGAGATGCCTCAGAAGTTGAAGTCGCTTGCTTGCAAAGTTTGATGGCCCAGATTCAGTTCCCCAGTACTCACATAAAGCTAGATGCACCAAGCGGCGCTTGCATCTCGAGTCTATTTGCAGTGGCAAGAAGCCCTGGTGCATCAATTTCCTCCCCAACCCCGCTCCCCAACAAACAATAAGTAAAGTTTGTATAACTTAAACAAGAAAAAAGCTTCTGTGCTTGGATTTCTCCCACTTCATAGAGATAGCAGCCCACCCAGGGCATGACCTTCAACTTGTCATGGGTTAATGCTCAGTAAGATGTGGTAGTAACCTACTTGAAAGCTGAGGGAAGGACCACACAGCTGGGCGACATGCCAGGAGCCCTGGGGACTTGTTTTCTTGGGCAGGGTGAGAACATTTTGGGTCCTGGCTTAGGAAAGCCTTCCTGTTCCTTTTCATAACGCATGACCGGTTATTCTTAGTGGCTCACACTTGTGCAATGTCTGCCGGCCTGAGAAGACACTGTTCACATGATCCAACCATCCTTTCGCCACGCACAGGACAAAATCATGCTGATCCACAAAACACGCAGGTGGCCACCCAGGAACTTCACCTTTGGGGCAATCAGTAACCGTGGTGAAGCAATGGACACTCCTAGATGATCCCTCCTGTCACTTTGCCTGAATGAGGACCAGAAGGCAGACCCAAGAATAAACACATTTATAGCAGCATAAGAAAGGTTGAATTGTTCTAGGGCCAGCGTAATAAGAGGCTTGTTTTAAGCCTGCTCCATTGACCAACACCATGTTTTTGTAAGCCACCCAACCAGGATCCAGTGGTTCATAAACACGTCTCTGAGCGCCAGCCAATCAGCAGAGAGCTCAGAGAGTCATGCCCACTTCTGCAGCAAAAGCAACAAGTAGACAATCTCCAAGTTCTCCCGTGCCTGAACGCCATGCTTCCTCTCAGCTTTGCCTGGCAGTAGCCAACTGTCCTGCTCAGAGAAAGAACTCTGTCTTACTCTAGGGAACAAATTCAGCTTTGCTCTGTGGTTTGAAATTTCAGGGCCTGAGTGGTGGTCTCATCTTTCTTGGGTCTAGTTATGAGAGCTGCAAATAAGTTATTTCGGTGACAATTTCTCCCACAGGGTTAGAAGGAATGTGACATCAAGTGGGGCTCAAGAAGTGACTCAGAAATGAGTAATTCCGGGTGAGCCACAAGCTTGAAAGCTAGTGGTTAAATGAAAGAGTGTGCTTAACTTATAATCAGCCTTCTTCCAGGCCTTAGTAGGGTAGACAGCAAGGAACAAGACAGATGAGACTGCAGTGTTCTCAGGGACAACATTCTAGTTAGAGTGGGAGACAAATAATAATAATAAAAATAAAATAGACCAAGGGGCTGGAGAGATGGCTCAGCAATTAAGGAGCTTGCCTGCAAAGCCTGACTACCTGGGTTTGATTCCACAGTACCCATGTAAAGTCAGATGCACAAAGTGGCACATGTATCTGGAGTTCATTTGCAGTGGCTAAAGGCCTTGATGCACCCATTCTCTCTCTCTTCTCTCTCTCTCTCTCTCTCTCTGCCTGCAAAAAAAAAAAAAAAAAAAAAAAAAAGATCAATAAGGTACCTTTGGTTCTGATAAGCAACATGAAGATAATACAGTGGAGTGAGGTGCCAAAGATTATAGCTAGGGGAGGCCTATCTTGGCAGACAAAGATTATCTAAGGCTGCTCGGACCAACCTACCAGTGCTGGGCGAAAAGCACCACTGGCTGAGGCTACAGTGGCTGGCAGTGCCCTGATCACTCACCCTAGAAGGAGCATTTATCCTCTGCCCTGCCAGGCTACCCACTCCTGACCCACTAACTCTCGCTGAATGAGCATTAGCTACATCTTTGAGGAATTTTTTTCTTTCTTCTTCCAGTTTATTTAAAGTCAGAAACAATACCAAAAAAAAGCAGGGCATAGGGGGCTGGGAAATGGCTTAGCAGTTAAGGCATTTGCCCGTGAAGCCTAAGGACCCTGATTCCATTTCCCAGGACCCACGTAAGCCAGATGCACAAGGGGGCGCACACATCTGGAGTTCATTTGCAGTGGCTGGAGGCCCTGGCGGGCCCATTCTCTCTTTCTCTCTGCCTCTTCCTCTGACTCCTTCTCTCAAATAAAAAATAAAATATTAAGTTCTGTAAAAATTCTTAAAAAAAAAAAAAAAGCAGGGCATAGCAGCACCCACCATTAGTCCCAGCACTTGGTCGGCTGAGGTAGGAGGGTTGCTGTGAGTTTGAGGCCAGCCTGGGACTACAAAGTGAGTTCCAGATCAGCCTGGGCCACAGTGAAACTCTGCCTTGAAGAAAGCAATAAATCAATCAATAAATAAATAAGTCCACAAGGTGTATCTATGACCTGGCCCAACTGTTCTCCCCTCTCACAATCGTGAACCCGCAGCAGCAGCTCCGTTTACCTGCACAAAACGTTCTATCACGGATGGGGAGGGGCTCATGTGCTTCTGCCCCTCCCTGGCTGACACTGGCAAGAAATGCTGGCCAGGGGAGGGCCAATCATTTTCTTCAATGGTGAAGCCATGGGTAAGATGCCCATGTGCCAAAAGGTAGCCACCCTTCATTCATGCTCATGAACGGAACCCCAGTTAAACTTAGTGAGTCTCTCTCTCTCTCTCTCTCTCTCTCTCTCACACACATACACACACACACACACACACACACAAAGAAAGTAGGGGCTGGGAAAAGGGGGTTCATCAGAGATTGGAAGGGATAAGTGAGGATAATGATGTTGAATATGATCAAAATACATGTATAAGCCAGCGTGGTGGTGCACGCCTTTAATCCAGCACTCGGGAGGCAGAGGTAGGAGGATCGCAGTGAGTTCCAGGCCACCCTGAGACTACATAGAATTCCAGGTCAGCCTGGGCTAGAGTGAGACCCTACCTCAAAAAACCAACCCCCCCCAAAAAACATGTATATATGCATGAAATTGTCAAGAATAAGTTTTAAAAGGCACAAAAATGTAATGGGGGAAACACCTGCTGAGGAGGAAAACACGGAACAGGTGGTGATGTTTACCACCTTTGTCCGGCCACCTTTGCATCTGTGAGAAAGTGCTTGCGAAATTTCTAGGAACTGGGTGTTGTCAGAAGAAGAAGAAGGAAAAAAAAATATATATATATGTATGTATGGAACACTAATTACTAGTAATAACAGCCTCAATAAGCCCAATCACACCTGAGCTAGAAATAGAAACCCCAGCTTATCACAGCCTCACAAACCTGTCAGTGGAGGTAATGAGAGATGGGGGGAGGGGGGCTTTTGGACAGCACAGTTCCTGTTACCCTTTGTCTGCTGGGAAAGTCCTGATTAGAGCGATTGTGAAACATCCGCATCTGAGGCAAGCGCCAGGACTGAAGAGCTGATAGCATAGTGGGGAAAGTGCTTTATGAGAAAGGACGCGTGGGAAACAGGCTGGGAGCCCTGAGTCAGGCGAGAAGGCTCGTGTGACTCTCTGGACACAGGCTTCCCTGCTGTGAAAAGGAGGGTTTGCTTCTCAGTGACAGTGCTGTCTTTTCTGCAGACATAGAAGGCCAAAGGCAGAGCTGGTTTTAGAGATAAGGTTGCTCTGGTTGATGAAGAGGTAGTTGGCCTGAAGACCTGATCACTCACCCATTGGTCAACTCAGTGAATTTTTTTTTTAAATACATGTTGTTTTCAGTGTGTGGGAGGCTGTGTTCTTACTGTCTGGGAAATAGTGAACAAATACCTCAGCTCTTATAGAACTTACACTCTAGCAAGGGAAGCAAGATGAATAATTGTAGTCAATAAAATCTATGGTGAGCTAGAAGGTGAGATGTAAAACAGAGAAAGGAGAAAGGATAGCCGGGCGTGGTGGCACACGCCTTTAATCCCAGCAGAGGCAGAGGTATGAGGATTGTCATGAGTTCGAGGCCACCCTGAGACACCATAGTGAATTCCAGGTCAGCCTGGGCTAGAGTGAGAACCTACCTCAAAACAAACAAACAAAAAAAAAAAAAAGAAAGAAAGAAAGAAAGAAAGATAAAGGAACCAAGAAAAGGGGACATCAGAGTGTCCAAGAGTTGGGAAGCTATGACAGAGAAGGGAAGGCCTAGGGGAGAAAGGGAGGTTCAGCTTAAGGCTTGGCGAAGTTGTGAGGGAATCACTGTATTCCTTACTTTTCTTGTTAGTGTGACAAGATACGAGACAAAAGTGACGTAAGGAAGGAAGGGTTCATTTGGCTTACAGTTCAAGGGGATCTAGCTCATCATGGTGGAGGAAGGCGTGGTGGCAGGAGCATGACCAGGAGTAGCAGGTCCATCACATCTGCAGTGAGGAGGCAGAGAGGGAGGACGCGGGCGCCCAGCTGACTGCCTCCTTCCTGTCCAGCCGGGAGCCCCAGCCCATGCCGTGGCGCCACCGACAGTCAGGGTGGGTCATCCAACCTCCTTAATCTAGAAACCCCCTCACACACATGCCCAGGGATTGGTCTCCTGTGTGATTCTAGATTCAATCGGGTTGACAGTAAGATTCGCCATCATGGCCTTTAAGCCAGCATCTTGGAGAAGAGCAGCCCCGGCCGGGGGCCACTGGTGCAAAGTCCCACCTCCCATGCAAGCATGTCTACACACGGGAGGCCACATTGAAGAGGAGAAGGGCCCTGATGGGGAGAGGCCTTCCAGTCCTGTAGAGAATTTGGCTTTTGCACCAAATGACAGGCTCACTGCAGGGTTTTGAATTCTAGACGAGTGGCCTGATGTCTTGTCCGTTTCACAGGCTCACTCTTTTTTTGGTAAGATTTTTTTTAAAGTTCATTTATTAGAGAGAGAGAGAGAGAGAGAATGGGAGTGCCAGGGCCTCCAGCCACTGCAAACGAACTCCAGACGCATGAGCCCCCTTGTGCATCTGGCTAACGTGGGGCCAGGAGAATCAAAGCAGGCTCCATCTCTCCAGCCCCATAGGCTCACCCTTTCTGCTGTGTTGAGCATAGAGCAGCCATGCCAACAGAAGCAGAGACTAGTGAGGAAGCTGGTACCTCTCACAGGCAGGAAATGAAGAGGCGCAGACCAGGGCAGTAGCAGGCAGGGAGAATTGAGTCCAGGGTCTAGCCTCAAGACCCACCCTTCAGCCTCCTCTTCCTCTTCCTCACTCACACAGCCACTTGGGACCTCTGGCATTCCTCGAGGCTTCTCGAAGCAGAGTTTCAATGACCTGTAATTCTGCTTTTTTTTTTTTTTTTTTCCTGTTCTGAACCCTGGCACCAGGGAAGCTCGGCAGGCTTCACTGTGTTTGCTTTCAGCCCAAACATTTGAACTTTGGATAATCAGAAACATTTGGGCTTATAATTTATTACCGGTGTCTAGCCCAAGCCCACCTCCACACCAGCTGTCTTGGCTTTGAAGGCAGACGGTGCTACCCTGACTATCATGGTCCCTGGTACGCACGTGTTCCTGCCCCTTCTCTGGGTGGCAGAAAGGTACCAGCATTCCTTTGAGACCTCAAGGCATAGATCTTTCTGTGGTAGACACACCCTCTTGGTTATGATCACAAGGTGTATTGCATAGAGTGAGTTCTCAAGAGGAAAAACGCTGCATTGAGTCTATGCCAATAACTACACACACACACACACACACACACACACACACACACACACAAATATGAGAGGCAGTAAAGCAGCAGGAGAGACTGAGGCTTGTGTCTGGCCTCTGTGGCCTAAACTGACGGGCAGCTGCTGTGGTATTACCTGAAGAGCCGGAGTCCCCACCTGCCTGAGAGATCTGCCTCCAGAGACTTCATTTCTGCAATGATCCAAATTTAAACCAGGATAACAAACAGGATTGATCTCATCTACCAAAAAATGATCAATCAGTAAAGAGAGAGAGAGACTGTGTGTGTGTGTGTGTGTCAATGTTTGAAGTCAGAGAAGCTGTCTCCAGGTTCAATTTCAACAACCAGAGGACTGTAATTGATTAGTAATGCCTACCATGGGCACAGACTATTGTCACCTGGTATCCTCATCTGAAGCCTTGCTTTTTACATGAAAAGGCTTTCTATTTAGAAGGCACCAGTTAGACCACAGACATGAACAGCTGGAAGTGCCTGTAATGAAGCCAGTTAAACATCCATTCCAATGCTTTGTATGTGTCGAGGGGAAATTGTAATTATTTATTTATTTATTTTATTATTTCATGAGAGAGAAAGGAAGAGGAGGAGAAGTGGCATGCCAGGGCCTGTAACTACTGCTGTCAAACTCTATGTGCATGTGCCACCTTGTGCAGCTGGCTTATGTGGGTCCTGGGGTAGTAAACCTGGGTTCTGAGGCTTTGCAGGCAAGTGCCTTAACCACTAAGCCATCTCTCCAGCCCTAACCTGTACTTTAAAAAAAATGTATTTATTTTCAAGCAGAGAGAGACAGACAGAGAGGGTATGCCAGGGCCTCTAGCCACTGCAAAAGTACTCCAGATGCATGTGCCACCTTGTGCATCTGGCTTTACATGGGTACTGGGGAATTGAATCCAGATGAACAGGCTTTGCAAGCAAGTGTCTTTAACCACTGAACCATATCTCCAGCCCATACATTACAATTCTGAAGTACGTAGTTGGATGTAGCCTGACCCAAATCTGCTTAGTTAGGAAATAATTTTCAGAAAACAGCTCCTGCTACTATTTCTTAAAAGAAAAATGTGTGTGTGTGCATGCGCACGCATGTGCCAGGGCCTCTTGCCACTACAAATACTAAGACGCTTGTGGCTCTTTTTGTGTCTGGCTTATGTAGGCAGCTTAGGAATTGAACCTGGGCCAATTCCCAAGCAAGCAAGCAAGCACCTTTAACCACTGAGCCATCTTCCCAGCCCATTCCATTTTTTTTTAAATCACAAAGAATGCTATTTGGTTATTAATAAAGTTATGTAGTCATGCATGGCATAGTCAATCTAATTCATGTGGTGAGGGTGGGTGTGGGAGGATCAACATCTGTTGTTTTTGTCTGGTTAGCGTCCTGACCTCTCTTCTGTGACAGCACCGTTCCTTCTGAGGTTTTATTAAAGTAGAAGGTTTCCCTCTAGCCCGGGCCGACCTGAAATTCACTATGTAGTCTCAGGGAGGCCTCGAACTCACAGCAATCCTCCTACTTTGGTCTCCCAAGTGCTGGGATTAAAGATGTGCTCCAACACGCTGATCCTGCTGTCATATTTTGTTCTCACAACTACTCCAGATTTGTTTGTTTGTTTGTTTGTTTTTGAGGTAGGGTCTCACTCTAGCCCAGGCTGACCTGGAATTCACTATGTAGTCCTAGAGTGGCCTCAAACTCACGGTGATCCTCCTACCTCTGCCTCCCGAGTGCTGGGATTAAAGGTGTGTGTGCCACCACGCCCGGCCACTCCAGAGTTTTTATAGGTACAATTAAAGCACCTGCTCTAAAGTGAAGGTTTCTGAGGCACAGTGAGGTCAAGAAAATGTCCAAAGTCACAAGGTCAGTGGGTAGTAAAGTCAGTGAGCAGTCTTCACCACAAATAGGGCTCGGATGGCTGACCAAAGTACGATTGCACCAATGCCAGTTTGGTGAACCCATGAGTTTATTGGGATTACATGCCGAGCGTGGGGAGGGGTTATTTGGGGAGGGGCTATTTATAGGAACATGGAGCCCCCAAAGCAGCCACTTTGATGGGGCTCCCTGTGTCAAGATTACTCCTTGGATGCTCCTCCCTCAGCCTCAGGAGGAGGGCTGATTTACAGAGCATGGGGAACCCAGAGCAGTCACACCCTCAATGACTTCCTCATGGCCACTTAAAGGAACTTCTTGTCCTAGTCCTTAAATATGGACACCCCAAAGCAGCACTGCAGCGGGACTCACTAAGCTAAGATTACCCCCTCCCCTCCCCCGTGCTCCTCACTCAGTCTCAGGGTGAGTATGAGACCCCAAAGCAGCACCTCAACAGGGCTCAGTATATCAGGATGACCCCCACGGATGTCCTCCCTCAGCCTCGGGGTGATGATTTACTTACAGAGCATGGAGACTCCAAAGAAACTTCTTCAGTGGAGCTCTTTGCCCCTGATCTTCTACCCTCTGTATACTCCGTCTCCCACTGAGGACCAGAGACCTCGTGTGTCATTGTCTACAACTGGTGCAAGAGGCGCCTGAAGCTCGGGTGGGGTTTGATCATCCTCCCCATGTCCTCTCTGGCGACTCGTCCTGGCTCCTTTAGAATAAAAGCCAGTGGTAGTTGTTTACTGCCTTCAACGCAGAGGAATTTTGCTATTAAACACCAGGTTTCCGAGCAGAGAGAGAGAGAAATATGATGGTAGATACTGAGGAGACTCAAAAAAATTATCAAAGCTGAAAATAAAAGGCTCTTAAGAGCTCCACACTAAAGGAGACATCTCTATTACATCCCACTCTCCCAGGCTCAGTGAACATTGCAAAGGGTTGGCAGGGATGGAAGAGCCACGGGGTGGGAAGGCACTTTTCTCCAGATATGAACTGACTGGTGCATTCATGACCTCACAGCCCTTGTGGTTACCCACAAAAGACCTGCCCAGTTCCCTAGCCCATAAGCATTTTCACACAGAGGATGGAGAAAGACAAAAGGAATGAGACCTCAAAACAGAGGAAGGACTAATGGGAAAGAGGAGGGTGCTCCTTGGAAAGTGGGTGGGTGGGGGGAACAAAAGAGAGTAATGGGATGGGAAGATGATCAAATTATAGAATGCTCATGTATTAAAGTTCTCAAAAAATATTTTTAAGGGCTGGAGAGATGACTCAGCCATTAAAGGCACTTGCTTGAAAAGCCTAGTGGCCTAAGTTCGGGTCCCCAGTACCCACATCAAGCCAGATGAGGTTAGTGGCGCATGCATCTGAGTTCATTCTCAGCGGCAAGAGTTCCTTGGTGGGCCCATCCATTCTGCATCTCCTTTTTCTCTGTCAAATAAAATATTTAATTAATTAACTAATTAATTTTGTTTTTTCGAGGTAGGGTCTCACTCTGGCTCAGGCTGATCTGGAATTTACTCTGTAGTCTCAGGGTGGCCTTGAACTCACGGAGCTCCTCCTACCTCTGCCTCCCGAGTGCTGGGATTAAAGGCGTACGCCACCACGCCTGGCTAAAAATGTTTTTGAAAGAGAAGCAGACAGGGATTCATGCCACTTCCATGAAGCCCAGTACATTCCATAGGCCATAATGGCCTCCCAGTGTCTCTGACCTTTTTGCTCGAGACCATTTTACCACCAAGTGATTAAAGCAAGAGACAGTGTATGGTTAAACATCTAGATTCAAATCCTAACCCAGCCTCCTCCTGGCAGTCTGAACTCAGTGTCCTCATTTTGAGAAGGAAGGTTAAAAAAAATCTAATGCTGTTCCCTTAATACGTGCAACACATTCAGAGCAGAGTGTGTTACAGGAGAAACTTCTATGAGAGCATTCGCTGCTATTTTCTTGACACCCACTTTACCTCCCCAGGTAGTTTAAGGTCTGTCAGCAGCAGCTTAGGTCCCATGCATAATATTAAAAGGCTATTGTAGGGCTGGGGAAATGGCTTAGTGGATAAGGTGTTTGCCTGTGAAGCCTAAGGACCCTGGTTCAATTCCCCAGGACCCATTTAAGACAGATGCACGAGGGGACGCATGCGTCTGGAGTTCATTTGCAGTGGCTGGAGGCCCTGGCGTGCCCATTCTCTCTTTCTCTCTATCTGCCTCCTTCTCTATCTCTCAAATAAATAAATAAAATATTTTTTTGAAAAAGGCTATTGTAATGCAGGATGTAGGTGCCTGTGAGTTAAATGCTTGCAGGTAAAATTTGCCACATGCTAGTTTAGAAGTCAAAAATGCTCATCTGGAAATTTGCTTCTTGCACCCTCAATCAAAACCACCTGTGTCAGCAGGAAACCAGCACCCAGTCCTGGGCAGCTTCCCACCCCTGGCTCAGCATTTGGAAACCTGACACCTGCCCAGTCCACCCAGCAACCACTTTGGCAGGAGGTGTGGGGAGGAGCAGGAAAGGTAGGAGGCAGGAGGGAAATGTGAGCTCCGAGAAAACACTCATGTCTTTCAAAATATCACCAGCAGAAGGAGGCGTCACACATCCAGCTGACATTTCCATTTTATTGAACAGATGCAAACAAACGGTTGGGTGAGGGTTTAGGTCTTTATTGAATCATGTGAATTGCCCTTGGGGCTTTACTTAGTGAAATCACAGACCTCACCAGGCTTAAGCTACTAGAATCATCTGTGAGACCTTTGGAGACCTGCCATAGGTAAATCCCTTCTGTGGGAGGTTACATTCTGGCGCCTAGGGCTGCTATCTTTTTTTGGGGGGGGCGTGTGTGTGTGCGTGTGTATGTGTGTGTGTGTGTGTGTGTACACCCTGTGCACGTATGTGGCAGTCAGAGGAGAATATCCACTGTCCTTGATTGCTTCTCTTTGAGATGGAGTCTCTCCTTCAACCTGAGCTCAAATCCCCAGCACTCATGTATAGAAGCCAGGCATGGCCGTGCTCACCTGAAATCCTAGCACTGGGGAGGTGGAAGTCTAGCTTGCTGGCTAGACTGTCCAGGTTCAGTGACAACAACAACAAAAAAAACAAGGTGCACAGAGGTGGCGCACGCCTTTAATCCCAGCACTCAGGAGGCAGAGGTAGGAGGATCACTGTAAACTTCAGGCCATCCTGAGACTACCTAGTGAATTCCAGGTCAACCTGGGCTAGAGTGAGAGCCTACCTCGAAAAACAAACAAAATAAATAAATAAATAAAATAGATACCAAAACCAGACAAAGACAGGACAAAAAAAAAAAATTACAGACCAATCTCACTCATGAACATAGATGCAAAATTCTCAACAAAATGTTAGCAAACAATGCAAGCATATATTAAAAGAGATTATTCATCCCGACCAAGTAGGCTTTATTCCAGAGATGCAGGGACGGTTCAACATATGCAAATCGATAAGTGCAATGTACCGTATAAATGGGTTGGAGGACAAAAATCACGTGATCATCTCGATAGATGCAGAAAAGACATTTGGCAAAATCCAACATCCCTTCATGGTAAAAGATCTACAGAAACTGAGAATAGAAGGAACATACCTCTGCATAATAAAGGCTATTTATGACAAAACTACAGCCAACATAATGCTAAATGGGGAAAAACTTGAAGCTATTCCATGAAAATCAGGAACAAGACAAGAATGTCCACTGTCCCCACTTTTATTTAATATAGTACTAGAAGTCTTCCCCCCCCCCCCACTTTATTTAAGAGAGGGAGAAATACACAGGTAGAGAGAGAGAAAGACAATGGGCGCACCAGGGCCTCCAGCCACTGCAAGCAAACTCCAGAAATGTGTGCCCCCTTGTGCATCTGGCTTATATGGGTCCTGGGAAATTGAACCTGGGTCCCATGGCTTTACAGGCAAGTGCCTTAACTATAAAGCCATCTCTTCAGCCCTGCAAGTCTTAATTATAGCAATAAGGCAAGAGACACACATAAAAGGGATACAAATTGGAAACGAAGAGATTAAATTATCATTATTTGCAGATGACATGATTCTATACATAAAGAACCTTAAGACTCTACCAGCAAACTGTTAGAGCTGATAAACACTTTCAGCAATGTAGCAGGATACAAAATAAACACACAGAAATCAGTAGCCTTCCTATATACTATCAACAAACATGCTGAGGGTAAAATTAGGGAATCTCATTCTACAATTGCCTCAAAAAAAAATAATAAAGTGCCTTGGAATAAACCTAACCAAGGAAGTGAAGGATTTCTGCAATGAGAACTTTAAAACACTCAAGACAGAAATTGCAGAAGACACTAGGAATGGAAGAATCAATATTGTGAAAATGGCAATCTTACCAAAAGCAATTTACACATTTAATGCCATCCCCATCACAATTCCAATGGCTTTCTTCATGGAAATATATATTTTTAATCCTAAAATTAATTTGGAAGCACACAAAAAAAACCTCAAATAGCCAAAACAATTTTGAGCAACAAAAATAAGGCTGGTAGTATCACCATACTGTATTTCAAGCTATATTACAAAGCCATAGTAACAAAAACAGCATGGTACTGGCACAAAAACAGGCATGTAGATCAATGCAACAAAGTAGAGGACTCAGATGTAAGTCCTGGGAAGCTACAACCACCTGATTTTCAATAAAAAGGCCAAAAAATACTCATTGAAAATAAGACAGCCTCTTCAACAAATGGTACTGGGAAAACTGGATATCTATATGTAGAAGGATGAAAATAGGTCATTATCTTGCTCCGTATATAAGAATTAAGTCCAAATGGACCTATGACCTTAATATCAGACCCAAAACTCTGAAACTGTTATACCACTCCTAGGCATATATCCTAAGGACTTGTACTACCTTAGAGATACTTGCTCAATCATGTTTATTGCCACTCTATTCACAGTAGCTAAGAAATGGAATGAGCCTAGATGTCCTTCAACTGATGAGTAGATAATGACGATGTGGCACATTTATACAATAGAGTTCTATTCAGTGGTAAAGAAAAAATGCAATTATGAAAATTTCAAGGAAATGGATGGATCTGCAAAGGATTATACTTAGTGAGATAGCCCAGGCCCAGAAAGCCGAGTGCCACATGTTCTCTCTCGTATGTGGATCCCAGCTACAAATATTTGGACTTGAGAGTTTGAATAAAACTCAACAACAGAGGTCATTAAGCTAGAAAGTGGCTATAAGGGAGGGAGAAGAGGGGAGGATTTAAGGGGATGATATTGTATATATGTAAGTAGATGAACAGATTACTGGGAGTGGAAAGTCCTAAGTGAGGTCAGGGGAAGAGATTGAGTAAAGGAAGGGTGGGGGGCAGTTAATCAAAATCTAAGAGGCTATGAATAAGCTGTGTGAAAACATAATTTTTTGGACAATGGCACACCCAGAAGCTATAAATTCTTACTAGAAAAATTTCAGTGCCAGGGATGGGATACCTTCCAGTGAGCTGTTGGCCAGGGAGGTCCCTGATGCCCCCAAAACATTACAGGCCATTGCCAAGGCTCTCAGTTTCCCTCCAGAAATAGATGGTAATAGCCTATTGCTGAAGACTCCACATGCTTGGGATGCAAGGTCACTGAGAAATCCTGCAGGAGCTGAGCTGAAAACCTCCTCCCTGTAGACCAGCTGACAGAAAGCTGGAAAAAACTACACTGCATGCAGCTCTATGGGAGAGAGAGAAGTCATCAGTGGAGATAAACAACAGTGGACACTACAAGCCTTAAGTCTGATCAGCCAGGCTAAATGAGCTAACAGGTGCAGGGGTGGCATGTCTGTTATGGGGGAAACCAACCGCTCTCTAATTGGAGGGAATACATGCCTGGTACCGAATACCTGTGATGGGGGAGATCATGAGTCCTAGGGGTGTAATGCCTGCTGGTGTCTGGCTAAATGCACATATGTTCACCAAACTTCCCAGGAAGCACGTTTCTTAATGTGCATACCCATATATTAATGCTCACTTTCACAGGACTGGGGTGACAGGCATGTGTGGCCATGTCTGGCTTTTTACCCTGGTGCCGAGGATTAAAATTAGGTACTTAAATCCTCATGCTAACCCGCTGAGTTGTTTCCCCAGCTCAATCATTATTAATTTTATAACTCCTTATTTTCAGCTATTTAAGCTATGGTAATTTGTTAAACATTCTCAACCTACAGAGTTCCTTAAATAGCTTTTGTTGGTTTTCTTGGGATGAGAGAAACATTCCACTACAGATACAGTGAAACAAGTGGTCAGAAATAAAATTTGTAGGGCTGGAGAGATGGCTAAGTGGTTAAGGTGATTGCCTGTAAAGTCTAATGACTCAGGTTCCATTCCCCAGTACCCATGTAAAGACAGATGCACAAGATGCTGCATGCATCTGGAGTTTGTTTGCAGTGGCTAGAAACCCTGGTATGCCCATCCTCTCAATCTCTCACTCTCTCTCTCTCTCTCTTTGCAAATAAATAAATAAAATTTGTCAAGAATATGGTCTGAGAGGCTGGGGGGATTGATTGTCGATTAAAGGCACTTGCTTGCAAACCTGCCAGCCCAGGCTCGATTCCCCAGTACCCACATAAAGCTGGATGGGCATTCATTTGTAACAGCTAGAGACTCTAGTATACCCACCACCACCATACCCATACATGCAAATAAATAAAAATTTAAAAGACAAGAGTGTGGAGACATTAGGGAGATGGCTTGGTGGATAAAGCACTTGTTATGTAACTCTTTAAGTACCTGAGTGCGGATCCTCAGACCTGGCATAAAATCTGGGAGCCACGGCAGGTTTCTGTATTCCCAGTGTTCCTACAGAAAGAAGGAGAGACAGGAGAATTTCCTGGAAGCTCAGAAACAGAGCAGTGACCAACAAGAGATCCTGTCTCAAAACAAGGTGGAAAGCAAGGACTACAGAAAATTGTCCTCTGATCATCACGCTTGAGCCATGACACACATGCACACACAAATAAATAAATAAAAATTTTAAAATAAACAAGTAATCTATTTCCCAACTGGCCTTGAGATAAAACTGAGTCTTGCCAGGTATCTTGGCGCACACCCTTAATCCCAGCACTCGGGAGGCAGAGGCAGGAGGATTGGTATGAGTTCGAGGCCAGCCTGGGACTACATAGTGAATTCCAGGTCAGTCAGGGCTAGAGCAAGACCCTACCTCAAAAAAAAAAAAAAAAAACAGTCTCTTAAAGGCAAAAATTTGGGCCAGGAAGATAGTTAAATGGGTAAAGTGGGCCTGAGTTTGGTCCACAGTACCCATGGAAAATGCTGGCCATGATGGTGTGTGTAATCCTAGCATTGGGAGACAGAAAGAGAAGGATCCCTGGAGCTTTCTAGCTAGCCAGGCTAGAGGAATTACTGAGCTGCAGGCTAATGAGAGACCATGTCTCAAAAAGGGGTGTGGTGGCACACGCCTTTAATTCCAGCTCTAGGGAGGCAGAGGTAGGTGGATCACCATGAGTTCAAGGCCACTTGGACACTACATAGTGAATTCCAGGTCAGCCTGGATTAGAGTGAGACCTGACCTTGAAAAATCAAATAAATAAATAAATAAAAGGGGTGAGCTGGATGTGGCTGCCCACGCCTTTAATCCCAGCACTCAGGAGGCAGAGATAGGAGGAGTTCAAGGCCACCCTTAGACTACATAGTGAATTCCAGGTCAGCCTGGGCTAGAGTGAAACCCTACCTTTAAAACAAAAAAAGGCTGAAGGGATAGCTTAGCGGTTAAGGCATTTGCCTGCAAAACCAAAGGACCTAGGTTCGATTCCCCAGGACCCACGTTAGCCAGATGCACAAGGGGGCACACACATCTGGAGTTCATTTGCAGCAGCTAGAGGCCCTGGCGCCCATTCTCTCTCTCTCTCTCTGTCTCCTCTCTCTCAAATAAATAAGAACTTTTTAAAAATAATAAAAAGAGCAGAGGTGAATTACATTTGTAAACACCCAAGGTATGTGCCCCCACATACATACACACATCATCCACGCAGAAAGGGACAAGAAATTACAGTGCACCAGCAAGATTTAGATTCCAAGGTACAGAAGAGGCTAATGCAAACCCATATTTTGTTTGCACACATGTGCACACGTGAGGGTGTGTGTGTATTTTAGGGTCTCTTGCTGCTGCAAACAAATGCCTCTGTGGCTTTACGGGGGTAGCTGGGAAATTGAACCTTGGCCTGGCAAGCTTTGCAAGCAAACACCTTTAACCACTGAGCCATCTCCCCAGCCCAAGCTCATCTCCTTGAAATGTCTAACTTGCACAATCTGTCTTCAAACCCCATATCTCATACGCTTTCTGTAGCATTGGTACAATAGCAGCTGTATCTCTATCTTGAAATCAGCTACCGTAAAGTGCAGTAATTTATCTAATATCAAGTTCCCCCATCTAAAAGCAGCAGCCAGGGCCACATGTAGCAGGCTTTCCTATCATTCACTTAAGTGATGAACTGCTCACGAGGTCATCTCTTGGCTCCTTTTATGCGCCCCTCTCAATGCAGGGTTTGGAGCTTTACATCTACCAGTTGACTAATGAGTGCTTGTTAATTTAATCCAGAGTCAGAATGATCCGAGGCAGCCACGGTCAGGAGGTTGCAGTGGATTGAATCACATCACGCACACAGGCAAGGCTGGGCTGCCAGTACGTGGGCAGACAGTACACCGGAGGAGGACTGGGGCAGGGAATGCTCACAGTGAAGGCAGTACAGATCTGAGGATGTCATATGACAGGACTGGTGTACTTTGGCATTTCCTACAGAAGTGTCTAGCACGGTTGCCTGTTAGTAATGCGTACGAAAATGTCATCCCCACCACCATATGGGCCAGTCCCTAAAGAGTGGAACTGATGGATAGGCACTCCCCATAAGGAAATCTTGAGCTCTCAGCCTTACTTTGAGGGGGCAGCAGGATAGTATAAAGAATCTTGCGGGCTGGAGAGATGGCTTAGCGGTTAAGCGCTTGCCTGTGAAGCCTGAGGACCCTGGTTCGAGGCTCGATTCCCCAGGACCCATGTTAGCCAGATGCACAAGGGGGCGCACGCATCTGGAGTTCGTTTGCAGTGGCTGGAGGCCCTGGCGCGCCCATTCTCTCTATCTGCCTCTTTGTCTGTCACTCTCAAATAAATAAAACAAAAAATTAAAAAAAAGAATCTTGCTCTGCAAACATTTGCTTACATGCTCTATTTGCAGCAAAATAGTTGTATAAGACGTCACATGTTCAGGAGAGATGGCTCAGTGGATAAACACTTGCTCAACGAGCATGAGTGCCTGAGTTCAGATCCCCAGAACCGGTGCTGTGGCAGACATCTATAATCCCAGCGTGCGCCTAAAGGTAGGAGGGAGGGAGAGAAAGTAGAATCTTCCAGAAGCTTTGTGGGCCACTAGCCTGGCAAACACAGTGGTGAAGAAGAGATCATGTCACATGCCTCGCGCTTGCATTCACATGCGTGACCATATACACACATAGCACACACACAACACAAAAGGTTAGGTTTGGGACTCAGCACATTGTACCATGTCAATAGAGGCCATCATCAAAGTCTCTGCGCCTGGGGCTGGAGAGACGGCTCAGCGGTTAAAGCACTCTCTCCAAGACCCAGCGACCTGGATTAGATTCCCCAGTACCCACGGAAAGCCAGATGCACAAAGTGGTGTGTGCATAGTTTGTTTGAAGTGGCTAGAGGCCTTGGTGTGCCCATTCTCTTCTCTCTCTCTATTAAATAAATTAAGAGCTGGAGAGATGACTCAGTGGTTAAGGTGCTTGTTTGCAAAGCCTGACGGCCTGGGTTCAGTTTCCCAGTACCCATGTAAAACCGGGTATACACAGTGGCATGTAAGTGTCTGGGGTTCCTTTACAGCAGAAAGAGGTCCTGGCATGCTCATATTCATCCTCTCTCGCTCTTTCCTTCTCCTTTTCTCTCATTGCAAATAAATAAAAATATTTATTTATTTTTTTTTAAATCTCTGCTCCTCCCTCTCTGTAGCTCATATCCTTGTTAGGGGAGTTCATGGCACTGGCTGCTAGAGGGAGGGGCAGGTGAAAGAGTGGGCTGTTAGTGACGTGCAGGATCACAGCAGCTGGGTCACGTCCCAGGCAAGCCACCCGGGCCAGGTGCAGGGCAGCAGCCATCGGCACCGTCGCTGAGATTGCTCCTTGCCTGAGAGAGTGGAGGGGCTGGGGGCAGGTGGCTCTGGCTGGAGCGGCTGGGCAACAGCCAGATCTGATAAGTCCACGGCTTAAAGCAGTGGCTTCAGTGGGCAGAGAACACGTCTCAGGGGGCACCGTGGTGATTTGCGGGGGAGCTCTTTGCCAGCACAAGGATTATGGGAACAGTGTGCACAGTGTGCACATTTGGTGAGTAGAGTGGGTGTGATAAACCAGCCTTTCACCAGGCTTCCACCCAGCAAGCTGTTTCCTCACACCTAGTGTGACTTTGGAATGTTCCAGCAGATGGTCAGATAGAGGGGAAACCTTTGTATAATTGTGGGAGCCTAGAATCTGTGTTTTGTCCATAACACGAAGTTGTTTTGCACTAGAGATAGATAGATGAGAGAGAGAGAGAGAGAGAGAGAGAGAGAGAGAGAGAGACTTAAATTTTCCAGAACATAACTACTATGAGAACTGGAACATTTGCATTTTGTTTTGTTTGGAAATGTACTAAGTGTTGCTTACCATGGTGGTAAATCATGCCATGTGCTTTGGGTGACATACAACCATGTTAGTTTGTACTTAACACTTAACCCCTGTTAAAATGCAATGAAGATTTGAGACCCTAATTAGTATATCCACCGATTATTTGGCATATTTAAGTGTAAACACTATTAAAATAAGGATTATATTAAATATAAGAACCTTATTGTATTTCCTTAATTTTTTTCTGATTTTTATTTATTTGTTTATTTATTAGAGACAGAGAGAGATGGAGAGAGAATATGGGTGCACCAGGACCTCTAGCCACTGCAAACGAACTCCAGACGCCTGCACCACCATGTGCATCTGGCTTATGTGGGACCTGGAGAATTGAACCTGGGTCCTTAGGCTTCACAGGCAGACACCTTAACCACTAAGCCATCTCTCCAGCCCTCCTCAAATTAACTTTAATTTTTGTTTATTTGTAAGTAGAAAAAGAGAATATGGGCACACCAGGGACTCCAGTTGCTACAAACAAGCTCCAGATGCATATGCCACTGTGCATCTGTCTTTATGTGGGTACTAGGGAATCAAACACAGGTCATCAGGCTTTGCAGGCAAGTGCTTTGACCACTGTGCCATCACTCCAGCCCCCCTTAAGTTAATTTTAAATTTATAAATAGTAGTTTATTTGGTTCAAGGTTCTGGAAGCTGGATCCCACTTCTCTAGTATCCTGGCAACTAGGAACCCAGCACTTCACATCCCCCCCCCAACTCAGCTCAGTCCATACCTGCACCCCTTACCACCTCAACAAACCTCTTTGGAGTGTCACTGTCCCTGGAGATGGGTCTGTAAGCTGGGCTCTGAGCTCCAGTGGTGGTCCCTGGGCCATGCTACCCTGCAGCTCTGCCAACCTAACTTCCTCCACATGTCTGTAACTTCTGGTCCAATGGCCACACTGTCACCTGGTCCTTTGCCAGCTACGTTGTTCCACCAGGCCCCTGCATCCATCACCCCAATGCCACACATAACCCTGCAGAGCAGTAGTGCCCAGTGTTCTCAACTCAGCCACCTAAAGCCCTCACAGAGCCAAGTCCCGGGTGTTGGGATCTGCCTGCCGCCATCGGCTCTGGTTCACTCATCTTTAATTCGTGCGTGCTATGTTCAGTACGTCCCCAAAGTTCATGTGCTAGGAAAAATCAGCAGGGGTGGGAAGTGGGGGTGGGTATGAGTGGTACTTTGATCCTAGCACTTGGGAGGCAGAGGTAGGAGGATTGCCATGAGTTTAAGGCCAGCCTGGGACTATAGAATGAATTCCAGGTCAGCCTGGGCTAGCTAGGGTGAGACCCTACCTCAAACAAGCAAACAAATAAACAAAAGGGTGAGTTCCCTTTTGTTCTCTTAATATTTAAAATTTTAGCATCATCAATTTTTAAATTTTTAAAGAAATATGAGAAAACTAGTATAGAAACCATACATTTATTTGAGGGCTACCTACTATTTTTCCATATCACTGTATTAATGATGCTCAGTGTCTACTCCAGAGTCTCCTGAAAGTTTGTTCTTTTTCAGAAAAATTTTTTTAAATTTGTATTTATTTATGTGAGAGAGAGGGAGAGAGAGAGAGAGAGAGAGAGAGAGAGAGAGAGTGAGCATGCAGTGCCTCCAGCCACTGCAAATGAACTCCAGACGCATGTGCCACCTTGTGCATCTGGCTTATGTAGGTCCTGGGGAATTGAACCAGGGTCCTTTGGCTTTTCAGGCAAACATCTTAACCGCTAAGCCATCCCTCCAGCCCCAGAAAAAATCTTTTAAATACTTATTTATTTGAAAGAGGTAGAGAAAGATGCATACGGAAAGAGAGAATGAGAATGGGCATGCCAGGGCCTCTAGCCACTGCAAACAACTCCAATGCATGTGCCACCTTGTGCATCTGGCTTTACATGGGTACTGGGGAATCGAACCTGGGCCTTTTGGCATTGCCAGCAAGTATCTAATCACTATACCATCTCTCCAACCCTTGAAAATATTTTAATTCCCCGTCATCCATTAAAAAAATATAGGACTAGAGATATGGCTTAGTGGTTAAGGTGCTTGCCTACAAAACCCAAGAACCCAGGCTCAATTCCCCAGTACCCATGTAAACCAGATGTACAGGTGGCACATGTGTCTGGAGTTTGTTTGCAGTGACTGGAGGTCCTGGCGTGCCCATTCTCTCTGTCTATCTGTCTCTTCCTCTCTCTCTCTCTCTCTCTCTCTCCCTCTTCTCTCTCAAAAAATAAATAAAATATTTAAAGTATGTTGCAGTCAGGTTCACATTGCTGGTAGAAATCAACCAACCAAGAGCAGCTTGTGGGAAAAAGAAGTTTATTTTGGCTTACAGGCTCAAGGGAAAGCTCCACAATGGCAGGGAAAATGATGGCATGAGCACAGGGTGGACATCACCCCCTAGCCAACATAAGGTGGACCATAGCAACAGAAGAGTGTGCCAAACACTGGCAAGAGGAAGCTGGCTGTAACACCCATAAGCCTGCTCCCAACAATACACTGCCTCCAAGAGACATTAATTCCCAAATCTCCATCAGCTGGGAACCTAGCATTCAGAACACCTGAATTTATGGGGGACACCTGAATCAAACCACCACAAAATATATGCTCTCCAAATACTCTTTTCCACATACATGTGTGTGTGAGAGGATGCACGTGTCCACGTGTGGGGGTAGAAACCATAGGACCACATCAGGAGTAGTTCCTCTCAGGAGCCATCCACCTGAGCGAGGTGGGAACAAGTTCTCTCCTTAAATTGGAAATTGACAAGTAGGTTACATTGTCTGGCTAGCAAGCCGCCAGAGATCTGCCTAGCTCCATCTCCCCAGAATGTGTCACCATGCCCAGCATTTTTTTTTTTTCAAGGTAGGGTCTCACTCTAGCTCAGGTTGATCTGGAATTCACTGTCATCTCAGGGTGACCTCGAACTCACGGTGGTGATCTTCCTACCTCTGCCTCCCGAGTGCTGGGATTAAAGGTGTGCGTCACCACGTCTGGCTTTTTTTTTAATGTAGGCTCTGGGGATCAAACTCAAGTCCCCATACTTGCAAAGCAAGCCCTTTACTGCCTGAACCATCTCCTCAGCCCCAAAGGCTCTTTAAGTATTAGAGATTGGATTGGACACACGGTGACCAGCCCTTGATGGCTCTGCAGGACGGAAGCTGTACTTTCCACAACGCGTCACTCCTCAATCCATGTCATCACACAGGCAGTCGTGGGCACGGCCCTATAAATAGGTCCTAGTTCATTAGCGAGGAGATGTCAGGCTTCCTCTTCATCCCACTATGTCAGTATGTCATTTATTTTGGTCTCTTATCCTATTTCTATTAAGGCTGTTTCCTGCTTTCTCTTATCACAGACAAATAACCTGGCCGGCTGTTACGCATCCTCACCATCGGGTCCTCCCGGGTACTGTGGCCCTTTCCCTTTCCCTGGCATTTGGAATATTGAGTTGCTTCTTATCTGCGGCCCCGTTCCTTTATTATACACGTGTATAACCACCCGACAGCTCTTCCGGTGCGATTGTGCCTTGCCATCCGCATGTTGGAAGGAATGTGTCATTGCCGCTCTCGTTTTATTTCTTTATTGCGGTTGTAACATTATTTTGATGTTTTTAATTTTCATGTGTGGGGCTGGAGAGATGGCTTCATGGTTAAGGCATTTTCCTGCAAAGCCTAAGGACTCAGGTTCAATTCCCCAGAACCCATGTAAGCCAGATGCACAAGGTGCCACATGCGTCTGGAATTTGTTTGCAGTGACTAGAGGCCCTGGTGTCCCCATTATCTCTATCTGCCTTTCCCCCCCTCTCTATCTCGAATAAATAAATGAAATAAAATGTTAATTTGTGTGTGTGTGTGTGTGTGTGAGAGAGAGAGAGAGAGAGAGAGAGATGTATGTGTAAGGCTACATGCATGGCATAGCATATGTGTGGAGATCCAAGGACAACTTTGGGTGTTCGTCCTTTCCTTTCACCTTTTATTCTTTTTTGTATTAAAAAAATTTGTTTTTCTTATTTTTTAATTTATTTATTTGGTTGGGAGAAAGAGAGAGAGAGAATGGGCACACCAGGCTCAGCCACTGCAAAATCTCCAGAAACATGTGCCACCTCGTGCATCTGGCTTATGTGGGTCCTGGGGAATTGAACCTGGGTCCTTTGATTTTGTAGGCAAGAGCCTTAACCACTAAGCCATCTCCCCAGCCCTCCTTTCACCTTTTAAAAATATATTTTATTTACTTATTTATTTTTGAGAGAGAGAGGGAGCGAATGGGCGTGCCAGGGCCTCCAGCCACTAGAGTTAAACTCTTGACACAAGCACCACCTTGTACAGCTGGCTTACATGGGTACTAGGGGATTGAACCTGGGTCCTATGGCTTTGCAAGCAAGTGCCTTAACTGCTAAGCCATCCCTCCAGGCCAGCATTGGTTATTCTAAAATCAAAACGTCAATCAATTCTGATGGTGAACACCATTCTGCAGTATCAAATATTCAACCAAGATTCAATTCTGTTTTTTGTCTGTTTGTTTGTATGCACACGTGTGTGACATGTGTGGTGTGGTATATGTGTAATGTATGCACATGTATATGTAGATGCTTGTGCCCCATGAGCATAGGTATGGAGGCTCCAGGAGAACACTGGGTGCCCCCTGTCACCCATCGCACACATATACACACGCACCAGCCAAACAAAAAGTGTCCTCAAGAGCTTTCTATATTTTTCTTCGCCATGCCCCAGTAAGGAGCATATTTACACCACAGTACTTTCGTGTATGAATCTAAAAGTTGGTGAGATGATTTCTTGTCCTTATGATGAACCCTGATATCTTTTTTTTTTTTCGAGGTAGGGTCTCACTCTGGCCTAGGCTGACCTGGGATTCACTATGGAGTCTCAGGGTGGGCTCGAACTCACGGCGATCCTCCTACCTCCACCTCCCAAGTGCTGGGATTAAAGGCGTGTACTACCACGCCTAGCTTAAACCCCGATATCTTTTTATCCTATGTGACTCCATTCCATTTTACTTTCAAAAAGTCCCGACTATAACCCAGTATGCCTCCTATGAGTGGAAATTTCCCACTGCTTAGATTCTTTTTTCAAATGTGCTTACAAGGAAGTTGGCAAGCTTCATTGACGTCAGAGGAAGTCAGGCAGCCACGGGCAACTGAAGGGGAAGTGACTGCTCTCCAGGAGTGTAACGTGAGCTAAACCCCGACCACGGCTGCGTTCAGTGGGTTTTATCACCTGAACACACTTTCAGAATCACGCTTTATGACTGTAAGGTGGGAGCCTTTGGGCAGCTTCTGAACAGCCCCACCACCCCTAGGGCTGGCTTCTGATGGTGTCATGCACCCCACCTTCTCTGTTTGCGACCCCCAGGGAGGGTCACTGATCTTTCTATTTTGAGCTGTGAAGGATGTGTCTGCATCCTGAGGTTATTTCTGAGCTGTCTAATTGCCATCGACTGCTTTGATGCACTCGGTAGGTAGGCACTTAGTGAAGTCACATTAGAAAATGAGCTGCTCAAATATTGAATCAGCTGTGCATGGAATCCAACTGTGAAGAGCCTTCTGGATAGAGTTCTAGCACCGGGTTACAGGGCTCCTGGCAAACGTGAAGAGGCTGGATTTGGGAGACGGTCCCCCAAACGGCTTCCTTGCCAAGGAAGAAAGCTCAGCACTGAACAACTTTGCCGTGCCTCTTCTTGACAATTTGCTAGGACTTCAAGGATCTTTAATTTAACATGCTCAGAGGGACAGGTACCTGCTCTGTACCAAACATGTAAGAAGCATTTACAAAGATTAAAATAAGGGGGCTGGAGGGATGGCTTAGCAGTTAAGACGTTTGCCTACAAAGCCAAAGGACCCAGGTTCAAGTCCCCAGGATCCACTTTAGCCAGATATACAAGGGGAGTTCGTTTGCAGTGGCTGGAGGCCCTGGCGTGCCCATTCTCTCTCTCTCTCCCTCTTTCTCTGTCAAATACATAAATAAATAAATTAAAATTTTAAAATAAAATAAAATAGGGGCTGGAGAGATGCCTCAGTGGACAAGGCATGAGGACTGTAGTTTGGGTCCCCAGCACCCACTCCTGGCAGCCACCTCTAGTCCCAGCACACTTAAGAGTCTAAGGCAGGGACCCCTGGAGCAAACTGGCAGCTATTCTGGCAAATCGGGCAAACGTCAACATCAGCCTCTAGCCTTCACATGCACGCACACTCCCCCACACGAATGCCTGTACACGTGAACATGCATATATACACATGTAAAAAAAAAAAACGGGCTGGAGAGATGGCTTAGCGGTTAAGGCATTTGCCTGCAAAGCCTTTGGACCCAGGTTCAATTCCCCAGGACCCACGTAAACCACATGCACATGGTGACACATGTGTTTACAGTGGCTGGGGGCCTTGGTACACCCATTCTATCTCTGTATTTGCCTCTCTCTCAAATAAATAAAAATAAAAACATTTTTTTAAAAAAAAAAAAAAACCTCTTCCCCCAGGATTTTTCCAAAGTTATTTAGAACTGAAACTCAACTAAGAATCTAGTTTAGGTGAATGTCCTCAACATGCCAGTTATTGCTGGGAAAATGAAGTATGAGATCTTTTGAAGTAGTTCAAAGTCTAATAGGTCTGTAACATTCAGTGACACAGACTGAGGAAAGGGTTACCATGGTTAGAACCTTCAAAAAACCACGGGAGCTCCGAGGATGAAGGACTGATTCTGTCTTAACGGGGGATTCCCAATGGCTTGGGAGTTTGAGAAGCAGAATCGGCAAAAATTATAATTCAGTCTCCTTTTGAATTAGAAATTTATTTTTTGATGATGAGATTATGGTATTCCTTGACTCAAATATTCTATGCATTAAATATGGCATAAAGTAGATGAGCCACTGGTTAATGTTTATAAATCTTTGTGGCCGAAGGGAGGTTGTCTTGCCTTTGGATGGATACTGCATTTAGTCTGGATGATCAAGAAACTAGATGCCTTCCGCTTTGTAAGAGAATAGTTTCTGGGTTTAAAAACATTTATTTTCATTTGTGCATGTGCGTATGGTGTGCCAGGGCCTGTTGCTGCTGCAAACACCAAACACCAGTGCCACTTTTTAAAATATATATATTATTTATTTAATTGAGATAGAGAAAGAGGGAGAGAGAGAGAGAGAAAGAGAATGGGTGAGTCAGAGCCTCCAGCCACTGCAAACGAACTCCAGATGCATATGCCCCCTTGTGCATCTGGCTCACGTGGGTCCTGGCGAATCGAACTGGGATCCTTTGGCTTTGCAGGCAAATGCCATAACTACTAAGCCATCTCTCCAGCCTGCCACTTTGTTTCTTGTACCACCTTTTGTGTCTAGCTTACGTGGATGGCTTGAAAATTTAACCAAAGTCAACAGGCTGTGCAAGCAAGTGCCTTCAACCGCTGAGCCATCTTCCCAGACCCTCAGGTTTCTGTTTCTTATACATTCTCCTCAATTCATCTCTTCTCTCCTTTGGCACCAACCTTGGCATCTCTTAACCCAGTGAGAGGACATGAATTCCATTTCCCCAACTATTACAAAAGTAGCAAGGAAGGCTAAATTTGGTATCATTTTTCCCTCTTTCCAAACCAGCTCACAATTGGATCTGTGATAGGGAAAGGAAAGTGCTATGCAGAAATAAATAAAATATTTTTTAAAGGTTTTTTTTTTTAAAAAAGACGTTTACCTTTTTATAGAAACTATATTATGCTGGGCATGGTGGTGCACACCTTTAATCCTAGCACTCAGGAGGCAGAGGTAGGAGGATTGCTGTGAGTTTGAGGCCACCCTGAGACGTCATAGTGCATGCCAGGTCAACCTGGGCTAGAGCAAGACCCTACCTTGACCCTCCCCCAAAAAATTATATTATAAAAGCATCTTTCTATAAAGAGTAGAGGTGTGTGGAGTATTCACGTGTGTGTGTGTGTGTGTGTGTGTATGTATGTCCTAGGCCAGGCATGGTGGCGCACTCCTTTAACCCCAGCACTCAGGAGGCTGAGGTAAGCACATTGCCATGAGTTTGAGGCCAGCCTAAGCTAAAGTGGGACCTGCCTCAAAAGCACCAAGCAAAATAAATGTTTTGCTGACTTCCTGGATCTTGTGATGCTTGTTAGTATTTACCAGTTCTTTCCAATTTGTTATGACTTCTTGTTCAAGTTAAATATATACATCTGCACAGGCGCGGTGGTGCATGACTTTAATTCCAGTACTCGGTATGCAGAGGGAGGAGGATCACTATGAGTTCGAGCCCACCCTGAGACTGCATAGTGAGTTCCAGGTCAGACTAGGCTAGAGCGAGACCTTACCTTGAAAAATCAACAACAACAAAAAAAAATTTTTTAATATAATCTCCAGCTGGGCGTGGTGGAGCACATCTTTAATCCCAGCACTCGGGAGGCAGAGGTAGGAGGATCTCTGAGTTTGAGGCCACCCTGAGACTGCAGAGTGAATTCCAGGTCAGCCTGGGCTAGAGTGAGACCCTAACTCAAAAAACAAAAACAAAACAAAGATATATATATATATGTATGTATAATCATCTGCACTTACCTTTTTATTTGCAAATGTGCTCGTGTTGTTCACTGGCTTCATGACAGCAGCAAACACATGTGAACTGTAGACCCAGTCAGCCCGCAGCCTTCCCTGGGTTCCACCTCCGGGCAGGCGCGGACTTTCTCTTCGAGCTTTCAGCTGACATCTTATGGCCGCAGCATTTCCTGACCATAGATCCGCACACCACGAACTCAGAGAGGGGAAGGTCTCAATGGCCCGGCAGTCCCAGTGCAAGTCACAAGTTCCCTCTTTGTGGAACGCCCTGAATCAACAGCTCTTCGGGGAAGGCTTATGTTGAGAGCTGAACCATCCGGGTCCATTGCTATGGCTAGAGGGAGGGTTGATCCCATAATCGCTGTGTAACTAAGAATAAAGGAGGAGCAAATGCTCACAGCATTTCAAGTACTTGGTGTGGGAAGGAGGGAAATAATGCTGGACAGAAAAATAAGAAATGTTTTAGGGCTGGCGTGATAGCTTAGTGGCTAAGGCACTTGCCTGAGAAGCTAAAGGACCCAGGTTCAATTCCCCAGTATCCACATAAAGCAAAAAGTGGCATATGCATTTGGAGTTCATTTGCAATGGCGGGAGGCCCTGGTATATCTATTCTCTCTCTCCGTCTCTCTATGTGTGTGTGTGTGTGTCTCTCTCTCTCCTTCTTTCTCCCTTAAGTAAATAAATAAATTGAATAAAAGAAACAAAGATTTTTTTTAAAAAAAAGAAGTGCCAGGCGTGGTATGGGAGGCAGAGGTAGGAGTATCGCCATGCGTTCGAGACCACCCTGAGAATACATAGTGATTTCCAGGTCAGCTTGAGCTACAGTGAGACCCTATCTTAAAAAAGCAAATAGTAAAAAAAAAGAAAAAAAAAAAAGAATAAGTGTCTCAGCATGCCTTGTTTATGTAGAGCTGAGGACTGAACCCAGGGCTTTACATGCTAGGCAAACACTCTACCATTGAGCTGCACCCCCAGACCCCTGCTCTTACAACTTTTGTTACAACGGCTGAGCTGCCTGCTTTGGGTGATAGACCCCAACTTTGTCACTGTCTATATTATTGTTAATGCTTCACATGAAACTGCCTGGGTCCTGGGGCCCCTTTTGAGACACGAATTGTGAAATTTACCTATCGTCTGACCCAGATCCAATCGACTTCCCGATGCTCTGAGGTGTGGGCGCAGGTGTCTGCGTCTGTTACCACCTCGGAGCTTCCTCCGTGGTCACAGCACAGCTGTTAGCAGAGCGTTCACAGATAACGAACGGAGAAGAATCTGCACTCAGGTTACGCCTCGGCCTAAAAATAGCCCCAAACTCAAGCTACCTCTCTCCAAGCCAGCTTCGGTCCGCTGCTGGGCTCTGCTTAAACCTCATGCCCTGTGTGCTGCCTGCCCAAGGCATCCTTGCTGTTCTGGATGGATATGCCATGTGTTCCATGACTGAACCAAGGATTAGCCTCTGTGCCAGCTCATAAAGTCAACCCACTCATGCTGTCAAGAGCTGGTGCCCAGCAGTGACCCCGGGCACCGATGAAAGAAGGCGTCTTCCGGCTCATGAGTGTGACCGGATGGCCACAGCCAGCCAGTGGCACCAACGAGCCACGCACAGGTTATCGAAACATGTACTGCGAATACAAAGTCATTTCTATTTCCTTCGAGGAAATGCATCCCTAGATTGCCAGTAAGAGTCACGTGTGGGTTCTGTGACCCCGGTGAGTCACTTGGACACTTAACTATTTACAGGCACTGGGCTTTCACTTGTGTGACACGAGCAGGCACCTCTGAGGTCCTGTCAGCTCTGGCCTGCTGGGGTGTCATGAATGCTAGGCAAGCACTCTATCAACTGCGCCGCATTCCCAGCCCCTGTGTTTCTAAATCTTGTTACAATGACAGGGTCCCTCCCTACTGCATTAATACCAGCGGGAACGTCCTTACCCTCCTCCCATCCTCCATCTGGGGCAGGCAGTGCCAAGATATTTGTGGGACCCTAAGTGTCAAGACAGGAAACACAGCTGTACTGACCTACATTAGTGAGTGAGGCATAAGTCAAATAAATGTGAGCTCTTTCCTTCCTTCCTCCCTCTCTCCTTCCCTTCCTCCCTTCTTCTTCCTTCTCCTCTTCTTCCTCCTCATCCTCTTCCTCCTTTTCCTCCTCCTTCTTCTCCTCCTTTTTTTTTTTTTTTTTTTGAGAGAAGATCTACTCTGGCCCAAGCTGGTCTGGAATTCACTATGTAATCTCAGGCTGGACCCAAACTCACAGCAATCCTCCTATCTCTGCCTCCTGCATGCTGGAATTAAAGGCGTGTGTCACTACACCTGGCTTTTCTTCTTTTCTTTTTTGGTTATACTAGTAATTGAACCTAGGGCCTTTCACATACTAGGCAAGCACTCTACAACTGAGCTACATCACCAGTTTTTCTCTCGTTCTCTCTATTTCTTCTTTCTTGCAATGTTGAGGTAGAGTCTCACTAAGTTGCCCAGCCAGGTCTTGAACTTGTAGTTGGAATGACAGGCTTGTACTATCAGGTTCAGCTGGGCTTATTTTTCAAGAAATCTATCACTTCATGTGAGAATTTATTTTTTTAAAGTTTATTTATTTGCAAGGAGGAGAGAGCGAGCAAGAGGGAGAATGGGTGCACCAGGGCCTTTAGCCATTGCAATCGAACCACTTTATGCATCTGGCTTTATGTGGATGCTGCGGAATTGAACTCAGGTCATTAGGCATTGTAGGCAAGCAGCTTAACTGCTGATCCATCTCTCCAGCCTGGTGAATTTATTTTTTAAATAGTCTCAGCAATATGTTACATCTCTGAATGAGATCATCTTCACTTTTCTTAGAGTTTGGGTCTTCTGAGGAGGAGATGGACTGAGCATGCACAAGCTCTTGGGAGGGTTCCTGTGAGGGAGAGGGAGCACGGGGAGCCTGGGGAGGCAGAGTTCAGGTCAGCCACCCCACAGGAGGAGGGGAAGGAGGGCCACCTGCGGAGGCAGAGCCTCAGACTATGACACACAGTTCCAAGAACATGTCAGCCAGCATGTGTTTAGTCTGTGAGGGCGCCCATAACAAAAGACCGCAAACTGGGTGACCTGAGCATCAGAAGTTTGTTTTCTCACAGTTCTGACAGCTCCAAGTCCAAGAGCAAAGTAGTGGTGAGGTGTTGTTTTCATTTTTTTTTTAAATAAGGCCTTTGTCCTTGGCATAGTGATGGTCATTTTTCCCCATGTGTTTACATGACCTTTCTCTCTGTGCGCGCCTGTGTCCTAGACTAATCTTTTCATAAGGACAATGGCCCTGGGCTGCGGAGATAGCTCAGCAGTTAAAGTCACTTGCTTGAAAAGCCTGCTGGCCTGGGTGTGATTTCCCAGTACCCACATAAAGCCAGATGCAAAAAAGTGGTGCACACATCCAGAGTTTGTTTGCAGCGTCAAGAGGCCCTCATGCACACCCACCCAACCCACCCACCCTCTCTCCCTTAAATAAATTAATTTTTAAAAAGGCACTAGTTTTATGGGATTAGAACCCACCTACAAATTAGTAACCTCTTTAAAGACTGTATTGGGGTTCTCTAGAGGAACCAATAGAATGAATGCATTTTATAAAGGGGATTTATTCACGTGGTTTACATGATATAGTCCAACAATGGCCATCTAGAGCCTGGGAGCCGCTCAGTCCACGGGGCTGGATGCCTTAGCAGTCCCAGTCCGGCACTAAAGGCCTAGAGGATTCCTGGGGCTTCCGTCCCCACTGGAAGGCCAAAGAAGCTGGGTCCCATGTCAGAGAAGGATGGCAGCAACAGGGTCTGCAGGGTAAATGCACTCACGAAAGGTGGGCAGGGAAAAGGAGCCTCACTTTTCTCCCAGAACCTCTTGAAATACAGGTTGCCACGGAAAGGTGTGCCTACTGTGGGCGAAGGTCTTCCCTCGGTTACTGCTTCCTGAAAATGCCCACACAGACCTGCCAAGAAGAGAGTCTCTCATGTGAGTCCTGATCTGATTGAGTTTGACAGTATAGATTTGACCTTTAGAAAGACCTCTCCCTGAATACAGTTACATTCCGCCATCTGGGGGGTAACCATTTCAACATAATGCTTATTATACACAGCAGGCAGGTAAAGTGGCCTCGAACTCAAGTTGTCTATCAGAGATGCCCTGCCCCTTAGAGTAATGACCTAACTTTTTAAAAAAATTTTAATTTATTTGAGAGAGAGAGAGAGAGAGAGAGAGAATGGGCACCCCAGGTCCTCCAGCCACTGCAAACAAACTCCAGATGCATGTGCCCCCTTATGCATCTGGCTAACATGGGTCCTGGAGAGTCGAACCAGGATCCTTTGGCTTTGCAGGCAAGTGCCTTAACCACTAAGCCATCTCTCCAGCCCCAATGACCAAACTTTTAAAAATATATATATATTCATATTTAGAGCTGGAGAGATGGCTTAGTGGTTAAGGTGCTTGCCTGCGAAATCAAAGGATCCAGGTTCAATTTCCCAGTGCCCATGTAAAGTCAGATGCACAAGGTGGTGCATGCTCCTGGAGTTTGTTTGCAGTGGCTAGAGGTCTTGGTGCACCCTCTCTCTCTCTCTCTATCTATCTATCTGCCTCTTTCTCTCTCCCTCTTAAATAAATAAATAAAATATTTAAATAAATAAAATATTTCTATTTATTTATTTGAGATAGAGAGAGAGAGAATGGGCATGCCTCGGGGCACCTGCTGCTACAAACACACTCCAGATACATGTGCCACTTGGTATACCTGGCTTTACATGGGTACTGGGATATCACACCCAGACCATCACGCTTTGTAAACAAGAACCTTTAACCATTGAGCAATCTCTTCGGGCCCGACAGTAGAGACTGTTCTAGAATCCCCAGTTAGGTCAGCATCTGCCAAGAAGCAGCCCACATTGTGTGAACAGTGTGGATTTAAAGGGGTCACAGCATTGGCAGTGAATCATCTTTCTACCCATCCAGGGAACACTGAGCAGTACGTTTCCATGGACACGACATCCAAGCTTCGCCTACTAATCGGCTCAAAAAATAAACTGGCCACTTACTAAGCACAAGGAGAATACATACACATCAATGTCAGTTATGTCACGTGCTGACTTTAGTTTTTATTATGCTTTTCTGGGCTCCACTTTGGTTGGAGACAGCTAGGCCAGAAGATTAGTGTGAAGGAAGTCATAAAATGGGACAGCCTCTCGAACACCAGGCTATTTTCATAAGCTTTGGGCCCAGAGTAGCAGCCGTATAGCACCACCGCGTGCTGGTTAAATTGCTAAGTCGAACCAGCTGGATGTAAGGAGTCAGGCTATGTATGGGTAATAAATACAGCTTTCCACGCACACATACAGACGTTGGAATTCACCGTGTTCTCCTGTGTGCTTCCCAGCCAGGGATCTTATCTACACTTCTTCAGGCCCAAACTAAGACAGGTGCCCGAACTCAGGTTATAGTGATGCACTGCAGAGACCAAATCCACAACCTCAACAACTTGATTCTATAACCCATGCTCCCTTGCCCTCCACTTCCCTTGTTGGCTGTCCCTCCTGGCTGTGTACCACGGCAGGCACCATCTTCTTCCAGATGGAGCAGGAAGGAGAGAGGCTATGTCCTCCCACGAATGTGGACGGCAGGGAAAGGACCAGGTTTTCTGTCCCAATTTTCCTTTCGTCGGACAGATTGCTTTGAGCGAGTTAGTATCTCAGCTGTTCCATTCCTCATCTTTTTTTTTTTTTTTTGAGGCTGTAGATGATGACTTTTATTTTCAATTATTATTAAGATATAATAATATCTGATATCACAGGTCATTCCAATAAATAATTTCAACCATCCTCGTCTTTTTAAAAATTTATTTATTTGACTTAGAAAGAGGGAGGGGGTAGGAAGAGAATGGACACGCCAGGGCCTCCAGCCACTGCAAACGAACTCCAGACGTGTGCGCCCCCTTGTGCATCTGGCTAACGTGGGTCCTAGGGAATTGAACCAGGGTCCTTTGGCTTTGCAGGCAAATGCCTTAACCGCTAAGCCATCCCTCCAGCCCTCCTCGTCTTTTTTTTTAATTTAG
Source organism: Dipus sagitta (assembly GCA_036346955.1). Taxonomy (NCBI): domain Eukaryota; kingdom Metazoa; phylum Chordata; class Mammalia; order Rodentia; family Dipodidae; genus Dipus; species Dipus sagitta. Next base: position 968,429 of record CM070780.1, on the reverse strand, counting down.
AATAGTAATAACCACCCTGCAAGGTTGTCGCGAGGATGCAAAGATCACACGTGACAATGTCCCCAACACACAGTAATCCATAGATATTGGAAATTATTTTCTCTGCATAGAACAAAAATTCCCTCATCAAAACCATTGAGGAGGGCTGGAGGGATGGCTTAGAGGTTAAGGCATTTGCCTGCAAAGCCAAAGGACCCTGGTTCAATTCCCTAGGACCCACGTTAGCCAGATGCACAAGGGAGAGCACGTGTCTGGAGTTCGTTTGCAGTGGCTGGAGGCCCTGGTGCACCCATTCTCTCTTTCTCTCTCTCTCTCTCTTTTCCCATATTCCTCTGTTAAATAAATAAAAATAACATATTAAGAAAACATTGAGGAACTCAGAAAACTTCAGTTCCCACTGTCCTTGAAGCTCCTCATTTCTTCCCCATTTGTGACGCCCAAAGCTCCCATAGGCTCCAGTATCCACTCAGAGGATTTAATACCATGGTGTTCCATTTCCTTCCAGAAGCATGATCTGATGGACACTAAGCCCCACAGTGGACAGGAAAGCCTTTGTCTCTTGTTGAAGTTATCCTCATCAACAACAGGATCATTTTGGGTGGCCCCAAATCACACTTAGTGGGTGTCCCCCTTTCACAATGGCAGCCCCAGGTAATAGAAGTAGGGAAGGACGGTCACCATATTTAGTAGGAAACACTTGTCTTCTGATAAATTAAGTTTTGTTCTGGATCTAGTCTACATAAGAGCTATACTTCTTACATTATTAATATCAGTTGGTTTTAAATGTACACATGTAACCTTTGCTTATCCTAACCTGAAAAAGTATTAATAAGCAGATGTTTTGAACTTAAGACATTTAATGCCAGTTACATTTCCTGTCACTTTCAGTACCTTCTGTTTTCAATGCTATTGTTTTTTTTATTATTATTTTGGTTGCCCAGTGTCAGGAAAACCCTGTCACACAGATAAGTAACTCTTAATGACGCCTGTCCAGCGGTCCTTCGGTTGGCCTCAGGAGACACTTTAGTGAAATTGTTAAGGCTTGAGACGATGTTACATATCTGTATGTACAAGGTGTGTGTGTGTGTGTGTGTGTGTGTGTGTGTGAAAAGTTGACAGAAAGAGGCACTCAGAAATCACAGTGAAAACTTACCTAGAACATTTTCACATTGCAATGTGCTTGGTACAGACTCGGCTTTGCTGCCAAGGAGAAGCTGTCTGTGATGGAAGTGCCAGGCAGCTGCATCGGAGCTTGGCATGGCCTTTAAGCCAGTGGGCTGTGCAGGAGCTATGCTAGTGCATCCACACACAGCCCTGATTTTAAAGGCCAGTGAGGAGTGGCAGCTTTTCCGGTCGTCACACACTTAGAAAACATTCCATAGCTGCACAAGGGAACTGTCCAGCAGGACTCCTTCCAAGGCTCTCCGTCCCATGAGTTCATGAGGAGATCAAATGGACATATTCCCAGATGCTAGTGGCAAAAATTAAGATATAAACTACCTGGTTTTTCTCCTTATCCCCCATTATAGATTAACGACACTTTCAGTTTCAACTGGACTCAAGGATTTGTACATCTTCTGAAACATCCCTGCAGGAGGGTTTGACAGCCTCGGATTCTCCTGAATTCCATCTTGATTCACATGGAGAAACCAAGCCAGACAAGCACAGTGGCCAGGAGTTTGGGATGCTTGGCCCATTTCTGACAGAACCACAATAAAGCCCTCAGCCTCCACGGTCAAAGCTCTGGCCACTACCCAAAGCACCCAGAGAGTCAGGGGAGTGGCAGACACCAGGCTGAACTCTTCCCCCATGTGGCACAGAAAAGTCCTAGAATGACCGGTGACCTTTGAGACAACCTGTGCTAGAGAGGTCAGAAAAACAAAGGTTTGGTTTGTGTGGTTTGGTTGTTTTAGGAAGAGTGAAGTCAGGGCTGGGAAGATGGCTCAGTTGGGAAAGTACTTTCTATGCAAGCATGAGGACCTCATTTTAATCCCCAGCACCCACAATCCAGGTGGTAGCGTTTGCCTGTAATCCCAGCACTGGGGGAGGCAGAGGCAGGAGGCTTACCTAGAATCGCTGGCTAGCTAGGTTAGCTGAGTGGGTGAATGCTAGGTTCCGTGACAGGCTCTGTCTCAAAGAATAAAGTACAGGGCTGGAGAGATAGATGGCTTAGTGGTTAAGGCGCTTGCCTGCAAAGCCTCGGGACCCACGTTCAACTCTCCAGATCCCACGTAAGCCAGACACACAGAGGTGAGGCAAGTGCAAGGTCTCACATACCCACTAGGTGGCACAAGCATCTGGAGTCAGATTGCAGTGGCTGAGGCCCTGGCATGCCATTTCTCTCTCTCTCTCTCTAAAAAAATAAAATTACAGAGAGACTGAGTAAGATGCCTGCTATCAATCTCTGGCCTACACACACACACACACACACACACACACACACACACACACACAAACACGAACAGGTAGACACACCTGTGTACACATCATGCATACATACACACAGGCAAAAATAAAAATAAAAGAGTAACGCCGAGGTAATGCACCTGTCCTCAGGCGGACAGGTGGCGGGTCTGCACTGGCGAAGTGCCTCATTCACTGTCTATGGGGAGGGAAGAGCAGCTGGGTGAACTGAGGCACAAGCAGGTAGGTTTTGAACCTGAGCCAGCAGGAGAGCATCAGTGAGCCACAGAACAGCAGTCTCTCCACCTACCAGACCGTTGCAACATCTATTCCAAGCACTGGCCCAAGGCCAGCTGTTATTGATTTCAGCAATAAAGTCACATGTTCCAAAGCTCATCTGTTTTGGGCCATAAATGACAAAAAGAGCTATTGCAGAATGTGAGGCGCGCCCCTCTGTTTGGAGCGATGTCTCGGCATCAGTGCTTGTCTGGCCCCCTCACCAGTGACTCACTGGGGACAGCAGAGTTTCTGAGTCACCCAGAGTCATGCACTCACATTTCCCTCGTCACTACTCTGTGCTCTTCCCTGCTAGCACCACACGTTACTCACACTTTCCTCTGTGTGTGTTAATACAAACGTCACGGGTGGGCTGTGCTTTTTCTCTGCTAAACAAAGACGTGGTAACTATGGGACGAAAACAAAAGGCGTTTCCAGTGCTGGGGTTGCCGTGTTTTTCAAGAGATAAGCCCACAGTTACTAACCATGAAACAAAGGAATTATGATCACTTTAAATGTTTTAATTAATTTGAGAGAGAGAGGCAGGCAGACACAGAGAAAGAATGGGTGCACCAGGGTCTCTAGCCACTGCAAATTAATTCCAGATGCATGCACTGCCTGTGCACCTGGCTTATGTGGGTCCTGGGGAATCAAACCTGGGTCCTTAGGCTTTGTAGGCAAGCACCGTAACCACTAAGCCATTTCTCCAGCCTGATGGTCGAATTTTTTTTTTCAAATTAAAAAAAATTTTTTTTTGTTTATTTATTTATTTGAGAGCAACAGAGAGAAGGAGGCAGAGAGAGAGAGAGAGAGAGGGAGAATGGGCGCGCCAGAGCTTTCAGCCTCTGTAAACGAACTCCAGATGCGTGTGCCCTCTTGTGCATCTGGCTAACGTGGGTCCTGGGGAACTGAGCCTCGAACCCGGGTCCTTAGTCTTCACAGGCAAGAGCTTAACCGCTAAGCCATCTCTCCAGCCCTTTTTCAAATTTTTATTAACAACTTCCATGATTGTAAAAAATATCCCATGGTAATGCCCTCCCCCCCCCCCACTTTCCCCTTTGAAACTCCACTCTCCATCATATCCCCTCCCCCTCTCAATCAGTCTCTCTTTTATTTTGATGTCATGATCTTCTCCTCCTCTTATGATGGTCTTGTGTAGGTAGTGTCAGGCACTGTGAGGTCAGGGATATCCAGGCCATTTTGTGTCTGGAGGGAGCACGTTGTAAGAATTTTTAATGAACTAATAAATTCCTCTTCCCACTCAAATGGTGTGTGTGTGTGTGTGTGCCTGAAATCAGAGGACAGCCTTAGGCTTTGTTTCCTCAAGCACCATCCACCTCTTTTTAAAGATAAGATCTCTCCGGCTTGGAACTCACCTACAAACCTGGACTGGCTGGCCAGTGAGCCCCGGGGGTGCCCTTGTCTCTCTGCCTCCCTAGCTCTGAAATTTCAAACACGTGTTACCACGGCCAACTTCCATTCTTGCGTGCATGTAGGTGTGTCTGTAATATGGCATGTGTGGTGTATGCACACGTATGTGCCCTTGCAGCACTCCATGCATTTGCCTGTGTTGGTTGGCGAAAAAAACATCAGGGTGACCCGCTTCATCTCTCTGCTGCCTGCTCTCATTTTGAGCAGGAGTCTCTTACTGATGCCTAAAATTGCTTTGTGTGTGTCTGTGTGTGTGTGTGTGTGTGTGCCAGGTGATTCCCTAGTCTTTGCCCACTTTTGAGGAACTGGGGCTGCAAGTGCAAGTGGCCATGCCCACCTGTTTTTGTGGGAGATTCAAACTCGGGTGGCTTCTGGCCCCCTCAGGCCCTCGTGCAGGCAAAGTAAGCACTTTACCGACTGGACTACTTTCTCGTTCCCTGGAGGGTGATTTTATGTCTTCAAGGGCAAGGAGGTTTTTTTTTTTTTTAATTTTTTTTGGATTTTCGAGGTAGGGTCTCACTGTAGCCCAGGCTGACCTGGAATTCACTATGGAGTCTCAGGGTGGCCTCGAACTCATGGCAATCCTCCTACTTCTGCCTCCAGAGTGCTGGGATTAAAGGCGTGCGCCACCATGCCCGACAAGGGCAAGGAGTTTTTGCTACACTCTATATCACCCCACGAAAAAGACTTCAACCATTCATGAACTTTGGACCATTCATGCAGCACTAATCAATGTGACCGCCCCCCTGCTAAGGGTGGAGGGACCCCCTAAACTTATACCTCAATTTCATGTCTTCTTTCTTCATTATTTCAAAAGACTGTCTTGAAAAGGAGTGTATATTTTTCCAAAGCATTGCTCAGCGTACAAATTATGGATGTTGTAGGTTTGTCGCTAGCCATCTACAGAGCGATGAAGATGGGGTATGTGGGAAGGGCAAGAAACTTGACAGACATAGCTGCTGCCAGGAGAAAGGTGGTTAGAATGTGAAGACCTATTAGCATGTGACTAGGAAAGACAGAACTGATGTACTTACATTCTCATTGCTGGGACAGAACACTAGACCATGCACCACACTGCGCAGGGTGGTGCACACCTTTAATCCCAGCCAGAGGAAGGAGGATCGCCAACAGCTTGAGGCCAGCCTGAGTCTAAATAATGAATTCCAGGTTAGCCTAGGCTACCTCAAAAAACAAAACAAGGCCGGGTGTGGTGGCGCACGCCTTTCATCCCAGCACTCAGGAGGCAGAGGTAGGAGGATCTCTGTGAGTTCAAGGCCACCCTGAGAATACAAAGTAAATTCCAGGTCAGCCTGGGCTAGGGTGAGACCTTACCTCAAAAAACCAAAAAAAAAAAAAAAAAACAAGGGCTGGGGGACATGGCTTAGCAGTTAAGGCACTTGCAGGTTCAATTCCCCAGGACCCATGTAAGCCAGATGCACAAGGTGGCACATGTGTCTGGCTGGAGCCCTGGTGCACCCATTATCTCTCTCTCTCTCTCTCTCTCCCTCCCTATCTCAAATAAACAAAGAAAAATAAAAATTATAAAAATAGAGAGGCTCGGCAATAAACAAACAAGTAAATAAATAAATAAATAAAAATAAAAACACTGGACCAGCCGAGTGTGATGGCGCACATCTGTAACCCCAGTGCTTGGGAGGCAGAGGTAGGAGGGTCACTGTGAGTTCGAGGCCACCCTGAGACTCCATAGTGAATTCCAGGTCAGCGTGGGCTGGCGTGAGACTCTACCTCAAAAAAAAACAAAAAATAAAAAAATAAAAAAATAAAAAACTGAACCAAAACCAGCCAATGGAAGGACGGGGTTTATATTTTGGCTTATGGTCTCAGGGGGAGGCTTCCTGTTGTCAGGGGACAGCAATGGTGTGACCATAGGCCGCACAGCACCTCGGCCGCAGCAGGTGGAAAACAGCAGCAGAAAAACAGCAGAGTGGGAGTCGGGGTCTTGCAAGGGGGGTCTGGAGTCTGACATCCCAGAAACACCCTTCTTCCAGCAAGGCTCCACCTCCACAGTTGCTACCAGCTGGGCCCAGCTGGCCCTGTCTTGCTACAGGACCACTTATCTTTGATTGTACCTGGAAAGAGGGCACCGTGTGGTCTCTGCCAGCTTATGGCAGTTGAGAAAATGAATGGAAAAGATGAAAGGAAAATTGAACAGGGAGGAAGAGGCACTTGCTCACCTCCTCTCGGGACTCAGCTCTATGCCAGGCACCAGCTTCCGTCAGGCCCCGAGAACTTACTGACCCCTTCTCCCTGCACACATGCTGGCGTTCCTGTCCACGTCAGACGGGAAGGGACACAGGGGCTCCCAGAGCTAAGGGACTTGCCCGAGGACATAGTTTATTGGTAGCAGGGCCAGGAGTTGGCTCATGACTTGTCGCTGTCCCCATTCCTTGGATTACCTTACCCAGCTTATCAGGGTTCAATAGTAATTAACAGTCATTTCCCTCATGTCTCATCCTTTCCACCACCATCCCCCACACACGGTCACATAGATCAAGGCTCTGCTGTCCTTTAATCAACAATGACACTCCCTGCAGATGTCTGTCCCCTGTCTGTCCCTTTAGTCCCACACCATCCCTGCCTCCCACACACTTAGCCCACAATGGTGGCCCAGGTGGCTCTTGTGACCCCCCTCCATGCTCAACCACTTTTTTTTTGCATATGTGTGTCTTTAATGTGGATGTGTGTGTGCACTGTCATGTCTAGTCTGTCTAGGGTCTACAAGAGTGTCTTTTGTTCTTCTCCCATAGTTCTTGTCCTTTTGAGGCTAGGCATTCTCGGGACCTCTCAAAGTCCTCCCGGCATGTGTTCAGGTCCCCAGCTCATCCCAGTGCCTAAATGATCCCCTCCCATGCATCAAAGTCACTTTTAATTTGCATGATCCAAAATTGAACCCAAGGCTCTTGACACCGTTTTCCCCACAAAAAAACCCACCAAAGTATTTTTAATTTTTTTCTTTTATTTATTTGAGGGGGGAGGCAGAGAGAGAGAGAATGGGCATGCCAGGGCCTTCAGCTGCTGTAACTGAATTCCAGACAGGTGTGTCCCCTTGTGCACATGTGTGACATTGCATGCTTGCATCACTGTGCGTCTGGCCACGTGGGACCTGGAGATTTGAACATGAGTTCTTAGGATTTACAGGCAAGTGCCTTAACAACTAAGCCATCTCTTCAGCCCCACCAAAGTATTTTTAATTCAGACACTATACTCTATCTCTTTCTTTTTATTGTATGTGTACATGTTCCATGTTTGAGCAGGTGCACGTGTGTGTGTGTGTGTGTGCACATGCAAGTGTGAAGGTCAGAGGACAACCTTGGACATCATTTCTCAGGTACTCTGTCTACTCTTTCTTTTCTGAAGCAGAGTCGTTCATTACTCTGGAGCTCACCAGTGAGCCTAGCCTGGCTGGCCAGTGAGACTCAGGGATCTGTCTGTCTCCACCTCTCTTACACGAGATTACAGGCGGGCATCACCATGCCTGGCATGCTACATGGGTACTGGGGATCAAACTTGGTTCCTGTGTTTTTCATTCTGCACATCATTAACCTTGAAAGAATGGCAAAGTTAAAAAAAAAAAAAAAGAACTCCTGCTGTCTCCTGTAAACACGTAACCTGTAAACACGGCGTGTCCTCTACCCCAAGCAACAGGCTCATGTCTTCCTGCTCAGACCCAAATAAAAACAGCGCTTACCATTGTCTGCAAGTCAAAATCACCCTGCGCCTCAGCTCATCCTGACGCTGTTTGCCACAAAGGTGTTCTGTTTACTCACTCATTTGACAAACTTTCATTCAGAAATGTCTAACAATACTGCCCTGGAGGTACAGAGCAGGATAAATGACACCTTGCTCTTGAAGAGCTAGCACTGGGGTGGGGGGGGTGAGATTCCTATGTGGACATTCCCAACCCCATCAGTGTCTTCCACCTACTCCTCAGTGGTGGTAATGAAGGTCATTAATGCAACCTCCTTTCACCAGATTCTAGAGTTTGCAGATTCGCTTATGCACATCTCGTCGGCAACCAGAGGATAACATGTCACTTACTTTCATATACAGTCACATGCTGCTCAACAATAGAGGTATATCAGAGAGTGTCCTTACACAAACGTCGAGAGTTATGACATCACCTGTGGGACTACCACCATGCATGCAGGCCCTCACTGACTGAACCATAGTTCTGTGGCACATGACTATAATTAGGGGGAAAAAAAGGGATGGTAGACCATATGCCAAGGCCAAATGTTTAGTATGTACAATGTATTTTGGAGAGAGAGATAGAATGACAAGGACCAGCAGACTCTGGAATGATAGCTGTATCCCTCCATTTGTGAAGGAGAGTTATGTGTCCCCTGAAGTGAGTTTCTGGGACAAAGTGAGAGAAGGAAACATGAGTCACTAGGTCCAACCCCTAAGATCAGGTCACGAGAGCACGCATTTGTTCTCTGCTTCCTGAGTGTGGATGCGATGGGACCAGCTGCCTCATGTACCTGCCTCTACGCCCTCCCTGCCTTGATGGACTGTCACCTCAAACTGTAAGCCAAAATAAATCCTTCCTTCCTTAAAAGAAATCTGGCCAAGAAAACGCTTCTCAGGATGCATGTAATCAGCAGTAAAGTGGGCACACACGCAAGCCTGTCATGAAATCTGTGACGGAGACGGATTGGAACATGTCTGAAGGATTATCATCTACTTAATATGTGTCAAATATTGTTGATGGTCACGCAGGGTGGCACACGCCTTTAATCCCAGCACTTGAGAGGCAGAGGTAGGAGGATCACGATGACTTCAAGGACAGCCTGAGACTACATAGTGAATTCCAGGTCAGCTTGGGCTAAAGTGAGACCCTACCTTGAAAAGCCAAATATATATTTGATGGCTTAGCAATGGTATTGTTTTATTTAAGTGTAAATTATTTTTTTAAAAAAAGAGTATTTTGTGGATTTGTGGTCTCAGAGTCAATAATTCTGGGTCTCTCATAAGGCCTTGGACTATTTATGAAATCTCCCATCTCAGGAGTTTCAGAATCCCAGTCCCAGGACCTATGGCAGAGTTGCTGGTGCATTGAAACATAGGAGCCACGTGTGGCCGTGGTTGTTGGAAGAAGCAACAGGTGTGATTGGAACATAGAAGCTTTCGGAAGCAGCAGCAGTTGAAGTGCTTTAAGCGACAGGCCAATCTGAGCAGAGTGACTGGCTCGTACAAGGTCCAGGGGTCTTAGTCCATCAGGTATTGCTGTCACAAAATACTTGGAGCTAGGCAGTGCATAAAGAAAAAGACATTTCCTGGCTTCACATCTCTGCTGGAGGGAGCTCCAATCAGCATGTCACCTATAGCCTTACTGTGTCACAACATGGTGGGGAAAAGGCTTGAGAATCAGTCCTGTGCAGAAGAGGCACATGGACGAGCGAGAAAGAAAAAGTGACCCATCGTTAGTATCACAGCCCATCTTCTAGCAAGAACTCATCTGACCCATTACTCCACCACACACACTCCCAAGGGACTAATCCATCTGTGGAGATGGGGTCCCCATGACCTCATCACCTTCTGCTAGGCTCCACCTCTTAAAGGTACCACGACTGCAACATCTCCATCCTATGACCAAGCTTCTAGCGGATGACCCTTCCCAGCATAGACCACACATCCGTAGCCAGAGGGTTGAGTGCTTGGTGGGCAAACAACTGAGGCAGGGAGACCAGGCAGAGGACCTGTGCCCAGCTTCCGCAGAGCCTCGGGCCTTCATAGTTTAGGACTTCCCCCAGAAAGATGCGGAAGCCATCCAATCAGTGATCAGAGGGGACATGAGACTGTGATTTCAGAACACACCGCAGGAGACGTTTGCAAGCTGGCCTCTCTGGAGAGCGGCTCTGCTGCGCTGTCCGTACCCTGTCTTGCGTGTCCATGCGCATTCATAGTGTGCGTGCACATGCAGGTAGGGATAGGTGGTAGTGTGTGGAGGCCAGAGGACAACCTCAGACATTGTTTCTCTCAGGTGCCACCCAGTTGTTTGTTTGTTTGTTTGTTTGAGACAGGGCCCTTCATTGGCCTGGAGCTTGCCAAGTAGGCTATCCTGGCTGTCCAGGGATCTCACCTATCTGTCTCTGCCTCCCTAGTGCTGGGAGTACAAAAGTGTACCAGCATACCCAGTTTTTTTCTTTTTTTTTTTAGTGGGTACTGGGGATCAAACTCAGGTCTTCATGTTTTTAAGCACTTTACTGACTCCCCAACCCAGCATACCTCTCCCATACGTTATCTTTAAGATGTCTCCGATGGGGGTCAGGTCATAGAGCAGGAATCCATCCAGCTCTGTCCCTAAGAAGCTAGGGAACACTTTCTGTGTCCCCTCAGAACACAATACCTTCCCAAGCACCTCTTAGCCCAGGAGAAGAGCAACTAGAGTTTTGACATCTTACTGTGTGTCCATGCACATGTGTCGCTTAATCCCCACGGAAACTGTCTTAGGAATGAACTATTAATGTCCCTGCTGCAGAGATGAAGAAAATGAGGCTCAGGGTTTCCATGTGGGGTAGCCTGGAGATTTCTGTATTGGATTTCCCAGTCACCCCGCAGGTGATTCTAATAAGGTTCACATCCTTCCTGGGGCCCCGTGGCTGTAGGAAGCAGCAGGTAACCCTTTCACCCTGCCTTAAGTGACACATTTGATCTCCTAATACACTGGTGCCTTTAGACTATGGGGTTACTATTTTGATTTCATCCCCTCTCGGGCCTCTCCTGAGCATGTCAGTTATGGGAACATTGTGCCACGGTCACCTTCTGCTGTCCTGAAACACCCACCTGACTTCGTTCTCTCTGCTCACTCATGACACTGGTGACTCAGAAATCCCTGGTTCTGACAATTCTCATCCCGGCTATTGTGAACGGGCCTTGGGCCCGACTTCCTGTTAGTGTCTTGTTCTTGTTTTTACCTGCACAGGGATTAGGTTGACCGAGCTTTTAGCAAAAGTAGATCTAGAAGTCCCCGGAATCCGTCAAATGGTTTTGATTTTTTTTTTTGGCATGGTTTTCTTTGATGAAGCAAGACAATAATATCATAATATAACGAAGGTGGATGGAGTGTGACAGGAAGAAGATAAGACTCTTCCTCCTTCCTTCTGCTCAGTGCAGAGCTGGGCTTGCTGCTTAGGGCATAATCCACACACTATTAAAAAATTCCCCCTTGGAAAAGGGCACTCACTGTCCAACAGCTCTTAATATGTTCACAGAGTTGTGCAACTATAATGTCCATAAAATTCCAGAGCATTTTAATCACCCCCATAAAGCAATGCTGTGCCCACAAGCAGTCCCTCCCTCTACCCTTTCCTGTATGCTGACGCCATCTGGGCTTGTTTGCTTCTCCTCACGTATCTTTCTCCCCTCACCTCCCCCAGCAGCCCAGCCTCCCAGCTGTTACCGCAGGTCACCAGACAAGTTCCTCTGGCTAAACTCAGGGCCAAGGTCAATGCGACTTCACTGACCATACAGGTTGCTCCGGGGGCTACTGAGGAGGTGGCTCAGCAGGGAAGAGCACGTGCAGTGCAAGCAGGAGAGGCTGAGTTTGATCCCCAGCACCCGTGTAAAAAGCTGGGCGCGGGGCTCGAGAGATGGTTCAGAGGTGAAGGCACTTGTGTGCAGAGCCTAATTACCTGGGCTTGACTCCCCAGCACCCATGTAAAGCCAGCTGCACAAAATGGTGCATGTACCTGGAGTCTGTTTGCAGTAGCAGGAGGCCCTGGTATGCCCATTCTCTCTCTCTCTCTCTCTCTCTCTCTCTCTCTCTCTCTCTGCAAGTAATTAAACATTTTTTAAAGCTTCCATGGCCATGCACATCTGTAACTCCAGTCCTTTGGGGGACAGATACAAAAGAATCACTGGGGCTCTCTGATCATCCAATCTGGCCCATTAAATGGCAGATTCAGTGCGCGGCTCTATCTCAAGGAAACAATGTGGGTAAGAGATAGAAGGAGATGTCCAAAGTTCTCTGGCCTCCTCGCGTGTGTGCACATGGGGCACGCATATCTACACACACATGTGCACATGCCACACACAAACCGCAGCACACATATACCATATCACACATACCCCCCCACACACACACATACACACACACTCATGCAAACGTGCCAACAAAGTAACAAAATAAGCCAGACTTGGTGGCACACGCCTTTAATCCCAGCACTTGGGAAGCACAGGTAGGAGGATTGCTATGAGTTCAAGGCCAGAATAGCCTGAGACAGCAATGAATTTCAGGTCAGACTAGAGTGAGACCCTATCTTGAACCCCTCCATCCAAAAAAGTAATAAAATAAAGGTGACTTTGCTGTCCCCCACAATATCACCTCTGACTTTGAGGAAGTCCTACCCTCTTTCTTGTCGGGTACCCTGAGGGACCTCAACAAATGGGAACCAGACAGAAAGCTGGAAGTATGCCATGCCTCTCCCAACAACCATGGTCTCCAAGACCAGTTACACAAGAGAATAGGCTCTGGGGCTGGAGTCATGGCTTAGGACTTAAGGCACTTGCCTGCAAAGCCAAAGGACCAAAGTTCAATTTTCCAGCATCCACGTAAGCCATATGCACAAGGTGGCACATGAATCTGGAGTTCATTTGCAGTGGCTGGAGGCCCAGGCGCGCCGTTCTCTCTCTTTCTCTTGTTCTCAATAAAGGGAGAATGGGCTTTTCACACCTGGGGTCAGACTACCGAGTTAGGAACACAGAAACTGACTCACTGGGGCTGAGCATCTGCCCTCCAGTTGATCCCTGGTTCCCGTTGGGGAGACACGCACCCCCTAGCCCCCAAGTATCAGGAAAGGGAGGGATTTCATGCTGAGCCCCAAGAAGTACAATGTTCAAGGGACGCCACACTGTGGCCCTTGTGTGGGATTCGGAGCACTCGCTTTTCATTCACCGTGTCTCTCTCTTCAGCCCTAGAACTCCACTAGAAACATGATGCTGTGGGGCTAAGAGCTGGTTTCGCCTCATTATTATTATTATTATTATTATTTTTGTAGCATCTCCAGAAACTGAGGAGGCGCTGTCTGAACAACTGTGGCATAAATGAAGGCAAGAGACAGAATAGAAATGTGACAAGAAGCCATCACTCAACATGAGCCGGGTATGCCTGTGATCCCACACCCCAGAGAAAGCAGGTCATGGGTTGAAAGGTGGCCTGGGTTATATGCTGAGGCCCAATCTACAGAAAAACACAGAGAGAAAGAGAGATCAATGCACAGTATTTTCAATAATGTGAGCAGCACTGAACGTCAACACTCATGTTTCTTTACAAATTATATTTTTGTCACATTATTTTATTTTTTAATATTTATTTATTTATTTGAGAGAGAAGAGGCAGATAGAGACAGAGAGATAATGGGTGCGCCAAGGCCTCCAGCCATTACAAATGAACTCCAGACACATGCGCATCAGACCTTGTGCATCTGGCTTACACGCATCTGGGGAATGGAACCTGGCTCCTGAGGCTTCACAGGCAAGTGCCTTAACTGTTGAGCCACCTCTCCAGCCCTCTGTCACATTTTGAAGTGCTGCAATTCATGGGCACTTAGCACAACAGGACCATATTGAGTGATCCCAAGCCCACACAGGCAGAGCTGGCTGCCACTACTTCCTAGCCACTCTTCTGTTGTCAGGATTCCGCTGTCAGCGCTGTCCTGCTGACCCGTGTGGCACTTTCACTGAGCGGGGGAGGGGGTTACCCTGACTGACCCTCAGGCCAGGACTGCTGACCACTGCTTCTTCCCTCAGCCCTGAGACCTTGCTAGAAACATGATGACGTGGGCAGGCATCAGAGTGTGCCACCTCTCAGGATGGCATATAGATGCTATTTAATGTGGGTACAAACCTGGAGAGCCATGGGCTCCGTACGCACCAGGGAAGGCTGCCATGGGAGTGGTGCTCTGCTGAGTGCAGTGGCCATGGTCACACACCCTTTAGCAATGCTTTGGTCAGCTGTGGACGGCATAGACATATGCTGATGATCCTCTCAGATTCCATCACTTGGGCTGGAGAGATGACTTAGCTGTTAAGGCACTTGCCTGCAAAGTCAAATGACCCTGGTTCGATTTCCCAAGACCCACGTAAGCCAGATGCACATGGTGGTGCATGCATCTGGAGTTCGTTTGTACTGGCGGAAAGCCCTGATATGCCCACTCTCTCTCCCTCTATCTGCCTCTCTCTCTCTCTCTCTCTCTCTCTCTCTCTTCTTCAAACAAATATAATAAAGTTTTAAAAAAATTTTTTTTGAAAGATTCCATCACTTGATTGATGCTGCAGCTGTCAGGTCATGTACTGACATATTATGATATTCACACAATGAAGAAATCACCCAGTGACGCTTGTCACAGAATGTGTTACCATTGTGAAGCAACGCACAGCTGTTTTCAGATCTAGAGATGAACTGCCAAGACCAGAGAGCAGAGGCTTTGACTAGTGACACACTATCTTCTCTCCCCCCAGGACAGGAAGTATCTTAAATAAATGTCCCATTGTTTTCCAAAGGGGTTCTAAACTGCTATGCTGCTTAGTATCCATGCGAAGGAGACCACACTCAACCTCATACTGTACCTGTCAATAAACCCGTCCACTCTCTCCAACCCTATACTGTACCTAACAATTACGCACCATTTCTACTAATTAATGTTTGTGGCCATCCTGGCCCTGCCCTTCGTGCTAATCTCAGCCACAGCCACCAGTCACTCCGAGCTAGTGGTCTGTAAAATGACGTTTGTTTCAGCCACATTTCCTGACAGTGACGGGCGCCCTGCAGGCGCAGTCCTGTTTCACTTCAGAGGCTCCTCAGTGGCACGTTAGGCATCCTACACTGAGTCCTTCCCCAGCAGAACCCTGGGCTGAGCATCTGCAATCACCAGGGCAATCCAAAGTGCGAAGGAGGAAGTGAAGGTCATGGCGAACTAGGCCAGCGTCCCTTAATGGTATTGATTCAGTGGCGAATGTAGGTCAGCCACGGTTTCTGTCATGGCCCACGTTGTGGCCAGCTCTTGAACGTGTTTCCCTTCATCCCCGCCAGAGAAAGCGAAAGCACACCTTTGTGAGCGAGGCTGCCCAGTATATGCGTAACAGGTCGGATGACCTACTTGGCTCTGGGTCTTTCTGGCCACCCTTGGGGCATCTGGGTAGTTGGCCCATGGCCACTGAGGGTTTTCAGGACAAAAGGCCCTTTATCCTCCTCTTTGCCGGAGTGTATTTAACACCAGAAGAATGAGGGTAAGCAAACTTGACTTTAAGGCTATGACGTCAAAAAGGGTCAGGCATCAGTTTGGTCTTGCAGGTGGCTTCACACGGGCTTGGGCCATATGGAGCCAGTTTACCAAGTGTCACCCCAAGTCCCTTGACATCAGCCCCATACACATATGAAGAAAGTCCCAGAGACCGGGAGGTTTATGTGCCCCTTAGACAAGTATAAAAAATCACCAGGTCCTGAAAATGGGAGTGTGGCAAAGACGACCTTGAGCTATTCAATGTCATGTAGCAGGCACGGCACTGATAGGAAAGACTGACAGGAAACAAGGCAGATAGTTGCTATGGTGGCTCGATGTAGGTGTCCCCCATAAACTCTGTTCTGAATGCTTGATCCCCAGCTGATGGCACTTTGGGAACTGGAGCCTTGTGGGGAGATGTGTTGTGGGCGGCCTTCCTGGCACCATGGCATGACCGCCAGCTTCCCCTTGCCAGTTGTTCAGCACACTCTTGATGCTGTTGTCCACCTGATGTTGGCCAGGAGGTGATGTCCACCCTCTGCTCATGCCATTGCTTCCCCTGCCATCATGGAGCTCCCCCTCGACACTAAGCCAAAATAAACCCTTTCCTCCAGCAGACGGCTTTGGGTCAGGAGCTCTCTGCCGGCGACAGGAAGGTGACTGTGACAGTTGCTATACCTGGTGTGAACGCTCTCAAGGGTCCTTTCAAGATCTACACTTCTGACTTGTTACGCGCTTGCACAGACCTCCCTGGTAGTGTAACAGTTGTGACATGCACATCATACAGGTGTGTGCAGCGTTTTCTAGAGCCCAGCGTTGTGCAAACTGCGTTGTACGGATTGACGCACAGCGCCCTTGCAGCCACGCGAGGGGCCCGTGAGGTGAGTATCCACATCGTGAGGACATCTGAGGCTCAGGGACACCGACCAGCTTCCAAGGCCGTGTGGCTTTAATGGTGCCGTCAGGATTTGCCCTGCGAGTCTTTCCCCAGAAGCTGTGCGCTCCTGTAAGTCATCCGGATAGCCGGAGCTCTCTGCTTCACCAGAAGACTAATTTCATGTCTGTAAGGGGGGAAAGCATATTCCAGAGACAGGAAATTGCTTGGATTTTGTTCTGATAGACAATGATTTGTAACCTTAGGTAAGAGAGGCTAGTACAAATATTGACTTTTCCTGAGCCACTGATAAGGCGGAGAAACTGCTTGAAATGCACACATCCCTGGGAAAATTTAGACACGGTCATCTTTACAGCAGTACTAGGGAGCCAATGAAGTGGGGATATTTTAGGTAAAATGAAGCAGGAATTAAGAAGGGCCTATCCGTCAAAGCTTGCTCTCCCCTGAGCTGATGGCCTGCCAGCCTCTGCCCTCTCGGGTCCACCCTGTGTCTCTCAGCCAATGGTGTTCTCTCATTGCTCTCAGCCTGTTAAGGCCGAGCAGACTTGTCCATTCATTGTGCATCTGCCAGGCCCTAACCGCAAGCCCAACCTCTGAACCACTCTTCTAGACTTGAGTTAGAAAAAGCGCTCCAATTCACAGAATTCAGCCCAGTTCCGCAGTTGGTAGGGTGCAACTAGTTCCTCAAATTAAGTTGACCAATAGGTGGAGCATGAGACCCAGTCATGTTTCCTCTCACTGGAACCTGAGCAGCTTCTACCAGTTAGGAAAGGGCACTCCCCTTTTTTATTTATGTGTGTGTGTGAGGGGGGCGGTGACAGAAGAGAAGAGAAGAGAAGAGAAGAGAAGAGAAGAGAAGAGAAGAGAAGAGAGAAGAGAAGAGAGAGAGAAGAGAAGAGAGAAGAGAAGAGAGAAGAGAAGAGAAGAGAAGAGAAGAGAAGAGAAGAGAAGAGAAGAGAAGAGAAGAGAAGAGAAAGAGAAAGAGAAGAGAAAGAGAGAGAGAATGAGCACACCAGGGCCACTTGCTACTGCAAATGAACTCCAGACACATGCACCACATGGTGCATCTGGCTTTATGTGGGTACTAGGGAATCAAACCCAGGCTGGCAGGATTTGTAAGCAAGCAACTTTAACCACTGAGCCATCTTTTCAGGCCAGCAAATGGCATTTCCCACTGATGAAGAGCCTGTATACAATTCGCAAAAATGGTACTTTCTCTTGCATCTTTACTTATTCTTTTTAAGTTTTTAAAATTTATTTGAGAGAGGAGGAGGGAGAGAGACAGAGAGAGAGGAAGAGGCAGATAGAGAGAATGGTGTGCCAGGACCTCCAACCACTGCAAGCAAACTCCAGAGGCATATGCACCACCTTTTGCTTCTGGCTTATGTAGGTACTGGGGGATCGAACCTGGATCCTTAGGCTTTGCAAGCAAGTGCCTTAACCACTAAGCCATCTCTCCAGCCCCCATCTTTACTTATTCTTATCCTCTATTCACTTCTGCCTATCCGAGACTAATCTTTATGTCCCAAAAACTTTGGGCCTCATCTTTGCTTTCCTCCTATGAAAGAGGCAACAAAATAATTTCCAATTATTTATTAAATACATTACTGAAGGGGCGGGGAGATGATTCAGTTGGAGAGCGCACAAGAATGAATTGTTGGATCCCTGGCACACATGTAAAAGTCGAGCACAGTGATGTGTGCCTACAATCCCAGTGTTGGCAAGGCAGTGTTGAGGATCCCTTGGCTTGCTGGCTAGCTAGTCTAGTCAAATTTGTGAGCTCCAGGTTCAGTGAGTGACCCTGTCTCAAGAAAAACAAGGCGGCAAGCAATAAGGAAGACACCTGATGTTGACCTCTGGCCTGCACCTGAATCTGCACACATGTGCATGAACACTCTCATACACACAAGCATGCCGCCATACCCACGAACATGCATACACACACATTTTAAAACGAATAAATACGCCAGTGGAACCTCCTTGAAGAAAGTAAGACATTACGCACAAGCCACAAGTTCTGAGGGTAGTTGATAATTTGTGTCTTGAGGCAGGTCTGGGAGTAGTCGCTGGAGTTGTAATTGAAGGTGTTTTCATTGTTAAGATTGTGAGGAGGAATTGCCCCTCTGTCTTAAACATTTAAAGACACTACTTTATGTTAGGCATGCTGGCTCATGCCTTAAATCCCAATAAAAGGCTGAGGTAGGAGGGTGATCGTGAGTTCAAGGCCAGCTTGGGCTACAGAGAGAGTTCCAGGTCAGTGTGGGCAAGAGTAAGACTCTGCTTCAAAAAATAAAGATAATTTACAATGAGGCGAAGGAAACTATGTCAACTCTTTTCCCTCTTCCGAAACAAAACCAACAAGAGAAACCCCCAAACTTCCCTTTTCCTGCATCTTCTTATGGCTACCACCCGTCTCTTTCCCTCCCTCATCCCCTGCTCTCCCTGGAGTGTGCTCAGCTTCCTGCGGCTCCTGCTGTCGTATAACAAGATACCTGGCTTTTATGTAGTTTGGGTTAATTCTAATGGCAACACAGACAACCAACATTAAAAAACAAACCAGGGCTGGGGAGATGGCTCGGCAGTTCAGGTGCTTGCCTGCAAAGCCAAATGACCAAGGTTTGACTCCCTGTATCCACGTAAAGCCAGATGCACAAGGGGGCACACGAATCTGGAGTTCATTTGCAGCGGCTGGAGGCCCTGGTGTGTCCATTCTCTCTCTCTTTATCTCTCTCTCTGCTTGTAAATAAATAAATAAAGCTGGGTGTGGTGGTGCACGCCTTTAATCCCAGCACTCGGGAGGCAGAGGTAGGAGGATCACCATGAGTTCAAGGCCACCCTGAGACTGCAGAGTTAATTCCAGGTCAGCCTGGACCAGAGTGAGACCCTACCTTGAAAAACCAAAATAAATAAATAAATAAATAAAATATTTTTTAAAAACAACGACAAAAATCAACCAGGCATGGTGGCTCAGTATTTGCAGGCTGAGGCCAGACAGGGCCCCAGAGTAAGATCCCGTCTCAAGCTATGGGTCCCATACCACTGAGGGGATCAGTTAGCCAAATTGAGAGCAGTTGGTTCCCCACCATGGCTGTGTGCCACTACTGCACTTGTGTGGGCATCACAACAAGTTATTTGCTGCTAAGTAGGTTAGACCATGCGTTGCTTCGACAGATATTGGTCATTTTCCCCCAGTTGCCCATGTAGCACCTTCTGGCACTAGACGCACTGACTGTCTGGGGACTGACTCTCTTCCAACTTCCAGCCATGCCATTCTAATTTGCATGTCAATCACATAAGGTGTCTTCATAGCTGGAGCTGGGAAACAAGTCAGAACCATATCCAAACATAAGCCCACTCTCCAATATCAAGCTACCATCAATTGTGGGCTACAAGAGGGCCTACACCTATTAAATTCTCTATAAAAAAAAAGTAAGGGTTATCTCATTTGTAACTGGTGCTAACTTCTCCGTTGGAGAATCTGCTTCTCTTTTTCAGATAGATGTAGATCCTAAGGAGAGAGCCACCCCATCATACCTCAAAAGGGCCCCGGCTGAAACTAAGAAAAATTGGTGAAACAAGCAAGGGGGCTGTTTTCCTGATGAACCGGATACCAGCACAAGGGGGAAGGAGATCAGCACAGAGAAAAATCAACTCCTACCAAATCAGAGAGCCAGAGCCTCAGAGGCCCCCAACACCTCATCACTGAAGCAGACCAAAAATGAACCTAACATGGCTCAGGGAAATTTTGCGGAAGAGGGGGCGGAAAGAATGTCAGAGCCACATGTTGGGTCATGATATGCAGAGACATTTAGCTTACCCATAACTGTGGGCTAACTCCACAATGCATTACCCATATACCTCAACGAGGGGACAAGGGGAGGGGGTAGGTCATGGATGAGCCTAATAATGGTACCAAACTGACTGTATTTGCTGAATACAAAACTAACTAATAAAGAAAAAAAATAAAAAATAAAAAGATCCCGTCTCAAAACACACAAAACACCCACGTTTGCCTTCTTGCTGTCTTCTGCTACCCCTTGTCCTAAAGAGCTGGGGGAGAGGGTGAGACACCCGCATGATCCTGACCAGCTATACTAGCCAGCAGACAGCAGGTCCCGGAGGTAAGGGGCAGCTTCTGCCTTGCATCCGGGGTTCCCAGCATTGGCAAGCCTCCAGGGGCACTTAGCGCAGGTCCCACAGCAGAACATTGCTAAGTCAGGCTCTTCCTTTGTGGCGAGCTTATCTGGGTGTAACTCATTATTACCAGAAGTGCCTGGCAAGCTTTCAGCTGAGCTCCATCCCAGCCCATCAATCATACTTACCGTATTCTCTGACATCATCCTCTCACATCATAATAAAATGTTTACGCTTGTAAGCCCAAGAGCCTTCTCATTTATTCTGGTGATCCTATATATATATATATATAAAGGAGTCTAATCTTATGAAGTATTAAGCCAATAAATCCCTAGATCCAATGGGAAGGTCCAAATTTTCACGTGACAATATCATCATATGGATTCAAGCAAACCAGAAATGAAGTCTCTTTAGGAAAGGATAGCTAGTTGTCTTAATAAAATTTAACAAATATTATCCATCCTTCCCTGGAGAGATAGCTTAGTAGTTAAGGGGCTTGCCTGCGAAGCCTAAGGACCCAGGTTCGATCCCCATGTAAGTCAGATGCACCTGGTGGTGCATGCTTCTGAAGGTTGTTTGCAGTGGCTAGAGGCCCTGGCACACCCATTCTCTCCCTCTCTCTTTCCATTTCTCTCTTGCTCTCTCTCTCTCTCTCTCTCACACACACATACACACATATACATAAATAAAAATAAGAGAAGCCAGGTGTCATGGCGCACGCCTTTAATCCCAACACTTGGGAGGCAGAAGTAGGAGGATAGACATGAGTTCAAGGCCACCCTGAGACTACATAGTGAATCCCAGGTCAGCCTGGGCCAGAGTAAGACCCTACCTCAAAAAACCAAACAAATAAATATAAAATATTTTTAAAATACCATGACTATTATAATCCTCATCTTCAACTATGCAGGGCTCTGTTTTCTTTTTCTTTTTCTTCTTTTTTTCTGAGGTAGGGTCTCACTCTAGCCCAAGCTGACCTGGAATTCACTATGTAGTCTCAGGGTGACCTCAAACTCTCTGACTCCCTAGGGCTGGGATTAAAGGCATGCACCACCATGCCCGACCTGTTTTCATTTCTTAAAGGTTCTTTGATACCTTTCTTTTTGGCATGTGTGTGTGTGTGTGTGTGGTGTGTGATATATGCACCTGTATTTGACTGTGACTGATGCAGTGCCCTGTACCCATGCTTGAAGATGCCAGAGAAGGAAACCCCATGCATCACTTACCTGCTTTTTCCATGACATAGAATGCCTCACTGATTCCAGACTTGACCATTTTTGGCGAGCCCCAACAATTCTCTGGTCTCTGCTCCCCCACAGGACTGGGGTTTCAGCCACTCATGGCTAAGGCTCAGCTGCTTGCATGGGTGCTGAGGAATCGAACCTGAGTGGTCTCAAGGCCCCACAGGCCTGTTTGTGCAGGAAGCACTCTTAAATGCTGTGTGCTCTCTAGCCCCTGATACTTAACTTCAGCCCACTAATATTATGCTGTTTCTGCTCCTACAGTTTTCTATTGCATTTTGGTAGGATAAATGTCCATTTGTTGTTATTTTGGGCAAAAGTATGCTACCTTCCATGAGACCTTTAGAGTTTAGTAGCTTTACTATTAAGCTATTCTTTTGAAACCAGTAGACCAAATCAGTGAGGATGAATTGGACTTTATGCTATTCTAATATAGGCAATAACTGGATACCAAAAATAAAGCCATAAAATAATCTATGCTATTCTATTTATCAAGGTACTTTCCTTTTAAAAATGTTTTATTTTTATTTATTTATTTGACAGAGAAAGAGGAAGAGAGAGAGAATGAATGGGCATGCCTGGACCTCCAGCCACTGCAAACGAACTCCAGACGTGTGTGCCCGCTTGTGCATCTGGCTAACGTGGGTCCTGGGGAATCGAACCTGGGTCCTTTGGCTTTGCAGGCAAATGCCTTAACCGTTAAGCAATCCCTCCAGGCCTGTCAAGGTACTTTCAGTGTAGATAAGAGGCTAATGTACATATAAAATCATACAAGTACTTAAAGAAAGCATAGTGAGTTCCTCTGTTAAATAGTAAACTGGAGAATTTTAGTCTGGTTCAATATCCACACACAGTAAGACAAGTGCTGGGATTAAAGGCATGCGCCACCATGCCCGGCCTATCCTCTGTTTTAAGGAACGTCCTTAGTTATGACTTAATATTTACCTTTCTGCCAGCCTATGCCATGTATGCACTCAATACTGTCAACTGCCTCCTAGTCCTATTTTGACTGGACCCATGCTTTTGACTTGTGGAGTCTCTATACTGTCACTTAATTTTAGATGTGGGCTAATTCCTATGACTTAAAAAATATTTTATTTTTACTTATATTTGTGAGACAAGGTTCACTATCTAGCCCAGTTTAGCCTTGAACTGGAGTTCCTTCAGCCTAAGGCTTCCAAATACTGGGATTATAGGTATGCACCACCACACCTGGCTCTATTTTTTTTAATATTTATTTATTTATGAGAGAGAGAGAGAGAGAAAGAGGCAGATAGAGAGAGAATGGGCATTCCAGAGCTTCTAGCCACTGCAAATGAACTCCAGACACATGCGCCACCTTGTGCATCTGGCTTTACATGGGTCCTGGGAATCAAACTTGGGTCCTTAGCTTTTGCAGGCAAGTGTCTTAACCGCTGAGCCGTCTCTCCAGCCCTCCATGGTTTTCTCAAACATGAAAAGGTCCGGAGTAGGCTGACGTGCAAAAGGCTTCCTGGAGGAACCACTTAGATTAATGACTCAAAGTCAGTCCATCCATACATTTATTATGCATTCTGCAACTGCCTTGTGGAAACTCTACCTGTTGCCAAGCACCGAGTGAAATAAAAGTAGAAATAAAAGCCTCTGGTCCTGACTTCAGTCTTGGTGGGACAGATATACAGTGCATGCTCATGCAAAGCCTTTCAGGAGCTCAGGAGGAAGCATCGGCTCCCCCTGGGTGCAGAAAGGGTTCATAGCAGTTCAGGGTTATAAACGCGAAATCCAACAGGTTTAGGAGAGGGAGGAGGCGTGGAGGCACAAAAAGGCACCTGTAAGACCAGAGAATGACGGGAAGTGAAAAGCCTGTGGCAGAGAGGGGAGGTGTGAGGCTGGTGAAGGCTGGACTGGTTACCTCCTAAAGCGTTTCGACCTGGATCCTGAGCAGTGGTCAGCGGGGAGAGTGTAGGATCTGTGTCTGGGCTCTGCCGGGCCTGGAGCCCTGGGGGGCCATTCCTGTACTCCCCTGATTAGCAAACGCACTCAGCTCACTCCTGTGCAGAGGAAGAGGTGCTGGCCCCCTCCTCATTTTGCCTTAGAACAGAAAGCAAACAGGAGGGACAGCACCCCTGCAGGGTCCCTGTGACCTCCCGAGTGTGCTCATCTGCTCTGGGAGTCCCTTCTCTCTCTAGACCTTACCGCAATCACCGGGAGACATTGGGGATTTTCCTCTCTGCTAAAAACACTTCAGTTTTGCTTAGTGCCAGCACTTGCCAGGTCTCAAAGTCTAGAGCCATCATAAACAAGGTCCGGATAGATAACTGCTGTGAGTTCCTGCCCCCCTTAAACTAACAAAAACACCCTTATCTCCCAACCAAAAAAGAGAAAAATACATATATTCCCACCATCATCCAATGACACCAGCTTCCTATTTTTCCTGGCCTGCTGCCCTTTCTTCTTCGTTGCCCCCTTCTTGTTTCCTAGCAACATCTAACATCCTCTAACATCGCCCGCAGCCTGGGCAGCAGGACCTGGTTGGCACTACCCAGGCGCATGGAAGACACAAAGCTTTGGAGGGAGACGTGAAGGGTGGCATAGCAGAGTTCCTCGGCTTGCACCAAGAGCCAGAGGCATTTGGGAGGCTGGTCTGGGTACCCAACCTGGTGGCCTTCTCTAAACAAACACTTCAAACCTCCGATAGAGTCCCTGTGGGTCACACATTTCAGTGTTTACAAAGGAAGCAGCTTCGTGTTCGTTGCCTCTCGTCATCTTCCAGTAATGCTTCCGGGATCTCATTTTTCTCTCAAAATGAGGAAAGGAAGATCCAAGACACTTGGGTGATAGATCTAACATCACCCGGCAGCATCTGGGACTGCATTTAGGACTTGTGACTAAATCTTGGAGGTGACGCCTGCTGCAAGAGCTTTTCCTAGGGAGGCATAAATGAACACCTGCTCGTCCCCAGGTCGGGCACCAGTGACAGAGCAAGGTAACTGATGCCTCCCAAGGGAGCTTGGTGAGCCAATGAGTTTAATGGGCTCTATTTTTTTTAACATTTTATTTATTTATTTGAGAGAAAAAGAGAAAGAGGCAGATAGAGAGAGAAGGCTTACTGAGAGGAGCATGGGCCACCCCAAAGCAGTGACACCACCAAAAAGTCTCATTCCAGGGCTGGGGAGATGGCTCAGCATTTGCAAAGCCTGACAGACAGGGTTCAATTCCCCACATAAAGCCAGATGCACAAAGTGGCACATGTGTTTGGAGTTTACTTGCAATGGCTGGCGGACCTAGTGCACCCATACACACTCTCTCTCTTTCTCTCTTGGTCTTGTAACCTCTCAAATAAATAATATAAAAAAATCTCACTCTAGCATGGATGATAACTTCCTCATAGCTGCATAGATGGTGTGGGGGTTTTAATGTGAAAATTCCCCCATGGCCTCTGATGTTTGTGATTAAGCCTCCTTAACCCCCAGCTGGCGGAGTCTTTGGGAGGTGGAGCCTTGCTGGAGGAGGTGTGGCACAGTGGGCGGGCCCTGGGGTTTATTAGACCAGTCCACTGGGTGTTCAGAGATGGGTCACTCCAGCCACTTCCTTTCTGCTGCTGTGAGAAGATGTGACACCCTCACTGCCTGCTCTGCCATGCGTTCCCCACCACAGTGAAGCTTCCCCTGGAACTATAAGTTGAAATAAACCCTTTCCTCCCATAAGCTGCTTCTGGCCAGGTATTTCATCCCAGAACGTAACTGCAACAGATGGAGCCCCTCCTTCAGCTAACCCTGCACCCTCTGGATACTTAGCGTCTTCCGAGCATGTGTGCAGCTGGGATTGAAGCATATACAGCTGGTGGGGAGGCCCAGGAGGGAACAACTGAGCTCTCAGGTGAGGGTTACACCCCTCCTTCTATGAAGAAACATCAACAGGCCTAATCTTGAGGGTCTCCTGCAAGTCCTCCCAGCTGCTCTGATGGAGACGGGAATGGCTGTGAGCTCTAAAGTCACACATCATCGTGGCAGGACAGCAGGGGTATAAAGGAGCTGGTCTCATTCAGTCCATGGTGAGGAAGCAAAGAGCGTGAGGGCTTCTAAACAGCCAGCCTTCTCTCTTATATGCAGTCCAGGACGCCAGCCCATCGAATGGTTAATTGGGTCTTCCCACCTTAATTTGCCTAATCAAGATAATCCCTCACAGGTGATTCCAGGTCAAGAAGGAGAGAGCGAGAGAGAAAGACTTGGGCACTTAGTTTGGGGACAGCCAGGGGATCGGAGTGGGCTAGCTTCATATTTCTCAGCTTCAAGTCTCAGTTCTGCACCCGACTTGAAAAGGAATGGTATTTCAACAGAACGATTGGTTGATCTCAGCCACAAGTTTTGGCTGAGACCCCCAAATCACAGGTGCTCATCACCCCACATTCCAACATGAGATGCACTATGAGGACCTAGGAAGATTCAGAGACAAATGTATTTAGAAAAGCTGGGCGTGGTGGCACACACCTTTAACCCAAGCACTTGGGAGGCAGACGTAGGAGAATCACCGTGAGTCCAAGGCCACTCTGAGACTCCATAATGAATTCTAGGTCAGCCTGGACTAGAGTGAAACTCTACCTCGAAAACAAACAAACAAAAAAAGTATTTATTCTTCAAGGAATTCAAGGGCGTCTGGTTTCAGATTGGAAGATTTCAAGTAAATAAATTTGCAATGGATATTCAAGCCGGGGATGGTGGCACACACCTTTAATCCCAGCACTTGGGAAGCAGAGGTAGGAGGATCACCATGAGCTCAAGGCCACCCTGAGACTACATAGTGAATTCCAGGTCAGCCTGGGCTACAGTGAAACCTCGAAAAACCAAATAATAATAATAATAAAAAGTTGCAGTCAATATTTAAAAAGAAAAACTCAATATTAGCAAAGTTGTTGATACTCTTATTATTTCAATATAAACAATGTTTTATTATTAGTAATTATTAATAATAATAATATTATTATTATTAGCCTGTCCTAATGGAAAATCAGGGGTTGTGAGAAGCCTGGGTAAACTTCTTAAGGTCAAGTACCTCCTACCTTACTGGGAGAGAAAGGGATTTCAAGGATTAGAAATGGAACCTTAGGATGGAGACATGGCTTAGCAGTTAAGGCAAGGCACTTGCCTGTGAAGCCTAAGAACTCATGTTTAAATCTCCAGGTCCCACATAGCCAGACACACAGTGATGCAAGTGTGCAATGTCACATGTGCACAAGGGGGCGCATGCGTCTGGAGTTGGTTCACAGCAGGCTGAAGGTCCTGGCATGCCCATTCTCTCTCTCTCTCTCTTTCTCCCTCTCAAAAAAGAAAGAAAGAAAGAAAAAAAAGAAGAGAGGAGAGGAGAGGAGAGGAGAAAAGAGAAGAGAAGAGAAGAGAAGAGAAGAGAAGAGAAGAAGAAAAGAAAAGAAAAGAAAAGAAAAGAAAGAAAAGAAAAGAAAAGAAAAGGAGTCCTACTAAAGAAAATCAAGTTTCACTTCAACTTAGGGACCAAAACTGATGCAGTGGTATTATTTTTAGTTTTCCTCATCACTTGGAGGTGGGGACAACTGCACAGATACTTAAAATGGCAACAGGGCAAAGGGTCAGGTTTGTTTGTTCCAATAGAAGTAACTAGAAATAAGTTATCACCTACACAAAGTTAGAGAGCTACAAGGAAGTTGGAAATTGGTGCATCTCTTTAGAAAATGTTGTCATAGCCTTGATCCCCCCCCAAAAAGGTGGGAGCTATGTGTGTGGGGTTCTTCCCACCAAACCCGCTGAGCAGCGTGAAGACTCAGGAAGAGCAGTGGCTACAAGGTGGAAGCAATTTTGGAAATGGATGCACAGAGCTGAGGTTGAGGTAGGTCTAGGTCCACGGTCTCAATGGATCGTCCTCCTTCAGCCATCATGCATGTAGCTAGCGGCCACCAGCCTGAGGGAATCCAGAAAGAAACTGCCTTAACATTTCATCTTTTTTCCTGTGATTCCTTTATTTTTTTATTTGCATATGTGCACGCACGTGTGTGTGTGTATGTGTGTGTGTGTGTGTTGTTGCTACAACCAAACACCAGATGCCTGTGCTACTTTTTGTGTCTGCTTTATGTGGTTAGCTAGAGAATTGAACCTGGGACACCAGGCTTTGAAAGCAGTGCCTTTATCCACTGAACCATCTTCCCAGCTCCCTTCTAATTTTACCTACACATTTAGCACAATTCTTACAGCATTGATTTTGACATTTTTTTTGTTACACCCCTTAATACATTCATTGAATTTTTGTTTATTCACTTTTTCCATCACAGGGCAATATTCTTTTTTCTTTAGTTTATTTTTTCCTTTTGTCTCCTGTGCCCCCCGCAACATGCAGTACTCGTATTTTGACTTTATCTTATTGGCTTTAAAAAATATGTTTTTTGTTTTAAGTCCCCTTCTTACATTTATCTAATTTTGCTCTTAAACTTTATTGCTGTGGGGAAATCAAATGGAAAGGAAAGCATGTCTTACCAGAACCTTTGGTATATAGCGAAGGTGTTTTGGGAAACCGAGTCACACAGAGATGGCACCAGAGATAGAGCAGAGAATCAGAAATGTTATTCGTGTCGACATGGGCTCGGGGGAATAACTTCCAAAGCCTGAGTCCTGAGCTCTGATAGTTCAGAGGTTTTATAGACAATATGGCATCTGACATCATCTTGAATTCCTAACACTATTGGTGGGTTACGAGTTTCTAAAGTTACATGAATTTGGGGCACAAACAGAAAACTCCTTAGTAATCAGTCAGTGGGTGATAATTAAAAATGTAGAACAGAAAGCTGCGTGTTCAGGGGTGTTTGTCCCTGTGGCTGCGCTGACCAAGTAACATACACGCAGGGGCAGCTGCAAAGCTAGGGAGGAGACTTGGGGTCACGCCGGCTCCCTGGCAAAGGCTCGTACAGTAGAAACTGTGTTTTAGAGGACCCTCTGGGCCTGATTTCTTTGTTAAATTTCTCCGACCACAAAGGCAGGTTGAATAGGAAAGTTTATAGCTATGAGGATTTAGATTAAGAAATCAAAGAGATCTTAAATAATTTAATGATATACTCCAAGGGCCTAGAATAAAAAGAGCCTGAACCCAGAAGCAGTAGATGGCAAGACATAGCAAAGAACTGATCAGAAGTTAATGAAATGGAAACTAAATGGACAATACACAGAATCAATCAATCAAAGACTCTGTTCTTTGAAAAAAAACATAAATTATGGACAACTCTTAACCAAACTAAATAAAAGGTATAGATGACTCAAATTAATAAACTTAGAGGTGGAAAAGAGGAGCTTGCTACAGATTCCAATGAAATACAGAGAATCATAAGGAAGAGCTTTGAACGCACAAACATACCTACAATAACTAAAGACTGAAAAAGCTTCACAATGAAGAAAGGTTTAGGACCAGCTGAACTACCAACTTTGAACAAACCTTTAAAGAACTAAGATCAACCATCTTTAAACTGCTCAATAGAAAGAAAATTAAGGGGGCTAGTGAGATGGCTCAGTGGCTAAATGCACTTGTTTGCAAAGCCGGAGGCCCTGGTTCAAGTCTTTGGTATCCACATAAAACCAGATTCACAAAGTAGAGCATGCATCTGAAGTTCCTTTGCAGTGGGCAGGAGGCCCTGATGCACCCATCTCCCTCTCTCTCTCCTTCCCTCACATTCTCTAGCTCTCTCAAATAAATAAATAAGAGGAACACTATCAAATTCATTCAATGAAACCAGCACGGCTAAGGACACAACAAAGAGAACAATAGACCAATTTTCCTGATAAGCATAGATGTAAAATTTTTCAATGAAATTCTTGTAAGTTGAATTTAAGAACACATCAAGATAATCATACACAATGACCAAGTTAATTTCATTTCAGAGACACATGTGTCACTATGTGCATTTTTAAAATAAATTTTATTTATTTGAAAGAAAGAGAGAGTGGGCTGGAGAAATGGTTTGGCAGTTAAAGCGTTTGCCTACAAAGCCAAAAGACCCAAGTTCTATTCCCCAGGACCCATGTAAGCCAGATGCGCAAGGTGGCACATGTGTCTGGAGTTCATTTGCAGTGGCTGGAGGCCCTGGTGTGCCCATTCTCTCTCTCTATGCCTCTTTCTCTTTGTCAAATAAATAAACAAAAATTAAAAATATTTTTTAAAAAAAAGAGAGAGAAAGAGAAAGAGAAATAGGAAGATAGAGAGAATGGGCATGACAGGGCCTTCTGCCACTTCAAATGAACTCCAGACGCATGCACCACCTTGTGTATCTGGCTTACGTGGGTCCTGAAGAATCAAACCTGGGTTCTTTGGCTTCACAGGCTAATGCCTTAACCGCTAAGCCATCTCTCCAGCCCCCCTTTACTTTTTTGATGATGGTGATGATTATTGAGTTTAGACCATCTCCTGAACAACTATTTTTATTCTGATCAACAGACATCTCCTTTCATTTTATTCAGCATTTTAACAATTCATGCTAATCCCTGAATTCCTTATCCAATCACCAACCTCCCTTTGGGAAACATGGCTACCTGAGCCGGTGGCGGACATTTCATATTCAAACCACAACACCTCCCAACACCGTTGAGCAGCTATGTCATCAGGATTCTTGCAAACATTTGTAGTTCCAAACATTTCACAAGGATACTATTTGTAAAATAGTAAAAGGAGGTAGGATTGTGATAGGGTTATCAATGTACTTAGAAAAGACTCAATAGTAACCAATAGCAACAGAACCCTGTTTTCTCTGAACAAACAGAAATGTGGCTCAAGAAACCTGTTATCGAGACTTGATAAACCTTTTTTTCTGTTAAAACATGTGCCTTGTAACATCCACTCTTGCATTAGTATTTATTCTCAGTGTCAATAGTGAAGTGGAAATGTCAACATCGTATCTGAAGACTGGGTTCTGGTCACAGTCTATCAGATATCTCTTTGATATCTTTCTTTGGTTTTATGTTTAACACCAGATAAATAATATTTATTTTTTTAAATTGGATAGAACAAAGTCAAAGGATAGGGCAGAAGTTAGATAGATTTGTTTTTTAGTTATTTTACTTTTTAAAAGTAAAATTAGGCTTGGCTAGGGAGTATTTTTCCTGCACTTTTTAAAACTGGTCTCAGAGGCCCCTAATATCAGCTGGTACAAAAGAGAATAAGCAAACCACATGTAAAATACCCTTAAAGGGCTGGAGAGATGGGTCAGCACTTAAGACACTTGCCTGCAAAGCCTAATGACCTGGGTTCAATTCCCCAGTACCCACATAAAGCCAGATGCACAAAGTGACACATGTATCTAGAGTTCATTCGCAGTGTCTAGAGGCCCCAGTATGCGCTCTCTCTCTCTCTCTCTCCCTCTTTCTCTCTCTCTGTCTCTGCTTACAAGTAAATAAATCAAAAAATAAATTTTAAAAAGCTAAAATAACAGCATTACAAAACCAGGAGGGACACCCATGCCACACTGCACTGGGGAGGTAGAGGCAGGAGGAACAAGAATTCAATGTCATCCATCCTTGGCTACGTAATGAATTCAAGGCCACTCTGCACTACCTGAGACCATGTCCCAAATATAACTAAATATGGATGTGAGGGCGATCTGGTCGTGACATCTGTCATCCCATTGATCGCCAGGGTCAATTTGGCTCATCTGGCTGGCTAGTCGGGTGTCCCCTTCCTCCCTCACCACTCCATGGTCATTCCTCCCGAAGAGGACAACTTTCCTTGAAGAGAGGAGAACCGTTTTTTGGCCAAGAGTATGTGAGTTGCTACGCTCCTCTGCTAGAACCTCCAAACAAGCTCTCAAATAAACATTAAACAAACATCAGTATTTTCTGCATAATATCAGGGTATAGAACTGGGCATGGTGGTGGCCTATGCCTTTAATCCCAGCATTAGGAAGGCAGAGGTAAACAGAGCCCCATGACTTTGACGCCAGCCAGAGATTACATAGTGAATTCCAGGTCAGTCTGGGCTAGAGCAAGACCCTACCTTGAAAAAACACTTTTTAAAAAAAAAAGTTACATAAACATCAGGGTATAGCAGCCCTTCCTACAGCTAGAAAAACCAAATAATTATAAGTCTCACACAATTTTGTCTCTTGTTGATCTTCTTTAAAAGTATCTTTAGGGCTGCAGAGATGGCTTAGTGGTTAAGGCACTTGCCTATGAAGCCTAAGGATCCAGGTCCCACATAAGCCAAATGGACAAGGTGGAGCCTGCATATGGAGTTCGTTTCCAGTGGCTAGAGGCCCTGGCGGGCCCATCCTTTCTCTCTCTCCCTCTCTCTGTCTCTAATAAATAAAAACTTTAAAAAAAAAACATTTTTTTAAAAAAGTATCTTTAGCTGGGCGCAGGAGTGTGTACTTCTAACCCCAGTGATGAGAAGCTGGAGGCAGGGCAACTGTGAAGTCAAAGCCAGATTAGGCCCCACAGCAATACTCTGACCGAAAAAGTAAAGGAAAAGGGCTAGAGAGATTGCACCGTGGTTAAAGGCACTTGGTTGCAGAGCCTGTGGTTCTGGGTTTGATTCCCAAGTACCCATTTAAAGCCAGATGCACAAAGAAGCACAAATAGTGGTAAAAAGCCCTGGTGTGCCCATTCTCCCCCCCCCCACCTCTCTCCTCACAAATACATAAATTAAAAAAAATAATACTTGCAAAATACATCCTGATCTTGTCAGAGCTCTGGTGTCTGCCTGGACCTTATGCCTCAGAACTCAAGGCCACTCTGCACTACCTGAGACCAAGTCCCAAATATAACTAAATATGGATGTGAGGGCGATCTGGTCGTGACATCTGTCATCCCATTGATCGCCAGGGTCAATTTGGCTCATCTGGCTGGCTAGTCGGGTGTCCCCTTCCTCCCTCACCACTCCATGGTCATTCCTCCCGAAGAGGACAACTTTCCATGAAGAGAGGAGAACCGTTTTTTGGCCAAGAGTATGTGAGTTGCTACGCTCCTCTGCTAGAACCTCCAAACAAGGCTCTCAAATAAACATTAAACAAACTCAGTATTTTCTGCATAATATCAGGGTATAGAACTGGGCATGGTGGTGGCCTATGCCTTTAATCCCAGCATTAGGAAGGCAGAGGTAAACAAGCCCCATGACTTTGACGCCAGCCAGAGATTACATAGTGAATTCCAGGTCAGTCTGGGCTAGAGCAAGACCCTACCTTGAAAAACCACTTTTTAAAAAAAAGAGAGAGAAAGAGAGAGAGAGACAATGGATGGGCCAGGGCCTCTAGCCACTACAAATGAACTCCAGATGCATGTGCCACATGTGCATTTGGCTTACGTGGGACCTGGAGAATTGAACCTGGGTCCTTTGGCTTTGCAGGCAAACACCCTAACTGCTAAGCCATCCCTTCAGCCCTTGTTTTGTTTTTTTTTGAGGTAGGGTTTCACTCACTCGACCTCAGGTAGGTTGTCCTGGAATTTACTATGTAGTCTCAGGGTGGCCTTGAACTCACAGCGATCCTCCTACCTCTGCCTCCCTAGTGCCAGGATTAAAGGCGTGCGCCACCACGCCCGACCTCCAGAGTTGTTTTTCACGTGGGTTCTGGGGGTTGCACTCAGGTCCTCATGCTTTCGTGACTGAGTTATCTCCCCATCTCATTTCGTGCATTTTGCCAGTTCTTAGACCTAGCCGTTCCCATCATTCCCAACCTCTTTCTTACTCAAAGCACCCACTGATTTTCCTGAATTCACCCATGCCTCCCCCCACATAGATTTCCAGCTGATGCACTCTTCAGACTGGTGAGCAATGCTCCCTAGAGTGTTTTGCAAAACCCAAAGGCAACTGGAACAATGGAGCAGCCATTGAGGCTGAAAGTCTTCCCTGTGAGGGCCGCAGTCAGCTGCCAGCCGTTGTCTCAAAGTCACAACCGCCTCGTCGGAAACAAAGCCGGACCTGGCTCGTGTAACCCAACCCTCGATTTCCCTCAGCCACCTGCTTCTCCTGAAGCCACCGCTCTGATCAAAGTTCAAGCCAGCTGTAACGCTGACAAGCGGCCGCCTTGCTGAGAAACAATTGGTTATCAAATTAACTGTGATCTTGACATCTGTAAGGCCAAATCAACTCACAAGAATTTTTAGAAAGCAAATGGTTTCACTTTGCTTTATTACCCTTGTGATATTTGAAATCACATGATTTTAAATACTTGATTTTTGATATCATAAAACCTTTCTGTCCGACAGGATACCTGGGTAAAATGTGTTCTTATGTTTTGGGCCTAAGGTAACTCAGCAATGGCATACATAAACAAAGAGAACTCAGTTGTGTGTGTGTTGTTGTTGTTGTTATTTTATTTATTTGAAAGAGAAAGAGGGAGAGAGAGAGAGAGCAAGAGAGCACATGCCAGGGCCTTCTGTCACTGAAAATAAACTCCAGACACATGTGCCACTTTGTGCAACATGGATCTACATGGGTACTGGGGAATCCAACCTTGGTTCTTAGGCTTCTCAGGCAAATGCCTTAACCACTAAGCCATCTCTCCAGCCCCCCTTTCTTTTTATTTGCTTAATTCTTTTAAAAAATATTTTATTTTTATTTATTTGAAAGAGAAAGAGGGAGAGAGAGAGAGAAAGAGGCAGAGAGAGAGAGAGAGAGAGTGAGAGAGAGAGAGAAAGAGGCAGAGAGAGAGAGAGAGTGAGAGAGAGAGAGAGCAAGAGAGCACATGCCAGGGCCTTCTGTCACTGAAAATAAACTCCAGACACATGTGCCACTTTGTGCAACATGGATCTACATGGGTACTGGGGAATCCAACCTTGGTTCTTAGGCTTCTCAGGCAAATGCCTTAACCACTAAGCCATCTCTCCAGCCCCCCTTTCTTTTTATTTGCTTAATTCTTTTAAAAAATATTTTATTTTTATTTATTTGAAAGAGAAAGAGGGAGAGAGAGAGAGAGCAAGAGAGCACATGCCAGGGCCTTCTGTCACTGAAAATAAACTCCAGACACATGTGCCACTTTGTGCAACATGGATCTACATGGGTACTGGGGAATCCAACCTTGGTTCTTAGGCTTCTCAGGCAAATGCCTTAACCACTAAGCCATCTCTCCAGCCCCCCTTTCTTTTTATTTGCTTAATTCTTTTAAAAAATATTTTATTTTTATTATTATTATTATTATTATTATTATTATTATTATTATTATTATTATTATTATTATTATTATTTATTTATTTGAAAGAGAAAGAGGGAGAGAGAGAGAGAGCAAGAGAGCACATGCCAGGGCCTTCTGTCACTGAAAATAAACTCCAGACACATGTGCCACTTTGTGCAACATGGATCTACATGGGTACTGGGGAATCCAACCTTGGTTCTTAGGCTTCTCAGGCAAATGCCTTAACCACTAAGCCATCTCTCCAGCCCCCCTTTCTTTTTATTTGCTTAATTCTTTTAAAAAATATTTTATTTTTATTATTATTATTATTATTATTATTATTATTATTATTTATTTATTTGAAAGAGAAAGAGGGAGAGAGAGAGAAAGAGGCAGAGAGAGAGAGAGAAAGAGGCAGAGAGAGAGAGAGAGCAAGAGAGCACATGCCAGGGCCTTCTGTCACTGAAAATAAACTCCAGACACATGTGCCACTTTGTGCAACATGGATCTACATGGGTACTGGGGAATCCAACCTTGGTTCTTAGGCTTCTCAGGCAAATGCCTTAACCACTAAGCCATCTCTCCAGCCCCCCTTTCTTTTTATTTGCTTAATTCTTTTAAAAAATATTTTATTTTTATTATTATTATTATTATTTATTTGAAAGAGAAAGAGGGAGAGAGAGAGAGAGAGAGTGAGAGAGAGAGAGAGCAAGAGAGCACATGCCAGGGCCTTCTGTCACTGAAAATAAACTCCAGACACATGTGCCACTTTGTGCAACATGGATCTACATGGGTACTGGGGAATCCAACCTTGGTTCTTAGGCTTCTCAGGCAAATGCCTTAACCACTAAGCCATCTCTCCAGCCCCCCTTTCTTTTTATTTGCTTAATTCTTTTAAAAAATATTTTATTTTTATTATTATTATTATTATTATTATTTATTTATTTGAAAGAGAAAGAGGGAGAGAGAGAGAAAAAATGGGTATGCCAGGGCCTCCAGCCACTTTGCAAATGAGAAACCTGAGCTTGTGGAATTCAAGCAAAATGCCCTGAAGTCACACAGGTATTTATTTATTTGAAAGAGAAAGAGGGAGAGAGAGAGAGAGCAAGAGAGCACATGCCAGGGCCTTCTGTCACTGAAAATAAACTCCAGACACATGTGCCACTTTGTGCAACATGGATCTACATGGGTACTGGGGAATCCAACCTTGGTTCTTAGGCTTCTCAGGCAAATGCCTTAACCACTAAGCCATCTCTCCAGCCCCCCTTTCTTTTTATTTGCTTAATTCTTTTAAAAAATATTTTATTTTTATTATTATTATTATTATTATTATTTATTTATTTGAAAGAGAAAGAGGGAGAGAGAGAGAGAGAGAGAGTGAGAGAGAGAGAGAGTGAGAGAGAGAGAGAGAGTGAGAGAGAGAGAGAAAGAGGCAGAGAGAGAGAGAGAGAGTGAGAGAGAGAGAGAGCAAGAGAGCACATGCCAGGGCCTTCTGTCACTGAAAATAAACTCCAGACACATGTGCCACTTTGTGCAACATGGATCTACATGGGTACTGGGGAATCCAACCTTGGTTCTTAGGCTTCTCAGGCAAATGCCTTAACCACTAAGCCATGCAAATAAACTTGAGACACGTGCGCCCCCTTGTGTATCTGGCTAACGTGGGTCCTGGGGAATTGAACCTGGGTCCTTTGGCTTTGCAGGCAAACACCCTAACTGCTAAGCCATCCCTTCAGCCCTTGTTTTTGTTTTTTTTTTGAGGTAGGGTTTCACTCACTCGACCTCAGGTAGGTTGTCCTGGAATTTACTATGTAGTCTCAGGGTGGCCTTGAACTCACAGCGATCCTCCTACCTCTGCCTCCTGTGTGCTGGCATTAAAGGCGTGCGCCACCACGCCCGACCTCCAGAGTTGTTTTTCACGTGGGTTCTGGGGGTTGCACTCAGGTCCTCATGCTTTCGTGACTGAGTTATCTCCCCATCTCATTTCGTGCATTTTGCCAGTTCTTAGACCTAGCCGTTCCCATCATTCCCAACCTCTTTCTTACTCAAAGCACCCACTGATTTTCCTGAATTCCCATGCCTCCCCCCACATAGATTTCCAGCTGATGCACTCTTCAGACTGGTGAGCCATGCTCCCTAGAGTGTTTTGCAAAACCCAAAGGCAACTGGAACAATGGAGCAGCCATTGAGGCTGAAAGTCTTCCCTGTGAGGGCCGCAGCAGCTGCCAGCCGTTGTCCTCAAAGTCACACCGCCTCGTCGGAAACAAAGCCGGACCTGGCTCGTGTAACCCAACCCTCGATTTCCCTCAGCCACCTGCTTCTCCTGAAGCCACCGCTCTGATCAAAGTTCAAGCCAGCTGTAACGCTGACAAGCGGCCGCCTTGCTGAGAAACAATTGGTTATCAAATTAACTGTGATCTTGACATCTGTAAGGCCAAATCAACTCACAAGAATTTTTAGAAAGCAAATGGTTTCACTTTGCTTTATTACCCTTGTGATATTTGAAATCACATGATTTTAAATACTTGATTTTTGATATCATAAAACCTTTCTGTCCGACAGGATACCTGGGTAAAATGTGTTCTTATGTTTTGGGCCTAAGGTAACTCAGCAATGGCATACTTAAACAAAGAGAACTCAGTTGTGTGTGTGTGTGTTGTTGTTGTTGTTGTTATTTTATTTTATTTCTTTTTCTTTTTCTTTTTCTTTTTGGAGACTGGGCCTCATATAGCCCAGGCTGGCCTCAAACTTGATATGTATCCCAGGATAACCTTGAACTTCTAATACTCCTGCCTGTACCTTCACAGAGTTAGAATTATAGGCATGTGTACACGACAGGTAGTGGTACTAGGGAACAAACCAAGGCTTTATTTTATTTTTATTATTTATTATTATTATTATTTTGGTTTTTCAAGGTAAGGTCTCACTCTAGCCCAGGCTGACCTGGAATTCACTATGTAGTCTCAGGGTGACCTCGAACTCATGGTGATCCTCCTACCTCTGCCTCCCTAGTGCCAGGATTAAAGGCGTGCGCCACCACGCCCGGCTTGAACCAAGGCTTAGTGCATGCTGAAAGTCACTCTATGTACTGAGCAGCACCCCCAGCCTGAGAACTCTGAGTGTAAACTCAGTCAGTTCAGTTTTCCTCACACCTCTTTCAAGAAGGGCTGTCTGGACCAAGTGTCACTGCCAAGAATGATGTTCCCTGCCAGGCAATCCAGTGGTCTTCGTTTTTGTCCCTGTCCTCCTGAGCTGGTCTCCCTGTGGATGGTCACGGTCCTGCAATGTTCTCTTTTTCAGGTCTCCTCCTATGCACCTTCCGATTCTTTTGCCAGACACTGATGGATTGCCAACTCATGCTCAGCCATTCCTGAGTCCCTCTCGGGGCGGGGTGGGCTGGGCTGGGGGCATGAAGGGAGTGTGTGGTATTTTCTTAAGCCTCCGGAGCGCTCTGCCACATTGTGCTTTCCCCAAGTGCACAGGCTGCAGCTCCTACTCGGCCATCACGATCTTCCTGTGCAGATCCAGGAGAAGGCCCTTCGTTTATTGGCATTTGTGGGGTCACCAATGTAATCGGAAACTCAAAAGAAATGGAACACCATTCACCACAGCCAAAAAAAGGGAAACCAACCTCAGGGTCCGACAACTGGAGAATGGATAAAAGACAGCGTGGAACATGCACGTCCCAGAACATTATTCAGCTATAAAACAACCTGGATGGAAGTAGAGATTATCATGTCAAGTAAAAGAAGCCAGACACAGAAAGATGACTACTGTAAGGTCTTACTGACATGTAGAATATACAAAAGTTGACGGTAGGGGCTGGAGAAATGACTCCACGGTTAAGGTGCTTGCCTACAAAGCCAAAGGACCCAGGTTGATTCCCCAGGACCCACGTAAGCCAGATGCACAAGGTGGTGCATGTATCTGGAGTTTGTTTAGAGTGGCTGGAGGCCCTGGAGGGCCTATTCTCTCCTTCCCTCCCTCCGTCCCCCCTTCAAATAAATACAAATAAAATATTTTAATGACTTTTTTTCAAAGATTTATTTTTATTTATTAGAGACACAGAGAGAGACTGTGTGTGTGTGTGTGAGAGAGAGAGAGAGAGAGAGAGAGAGAGAGAGGGAGGGAGAATGGGTGTGCCGGGGCCTCTATAGCCACTGGAAATGAACTCCAGATGCATGTGCCACATGTGCATTTGGCTTACGTGGGACCTGGAGAATTGAACCTGGGTCCTTAGGCTTCACAGACATGCACTTTAACCACTAAGCCAACTCTCCAGCCCAATAAAATTTTTCTTAAACTAATCAATTTAAATTTTAAAAGAAAGGAATTTTCAGATACATAGACATAGCTGTATTTCTTTGCCTCCTTAAGCAGTTGAACAGAAATCACCTGACTGCACGGTTATCCAGGAGGAAGTGTCTGTGGGTTGATGCCCACTATGTGTGAAGTACCACTTGAGAGACGGGGAAGGCAGCCATAAGCAAGGCGAGGCATGGAAAATAGGTTCTAATGTGTTAAGACAGACAAAAGAAAAAGCGGGCTGCATTTCACACTGGAAATTGAGCTTATTTTGAGTCTTACATCCAAACAACCCATGAAATATTAAACTTTCCCTCAAACAAGACATACCTGAAAGCTGCATCAGTTTTAAGGCAATTCTCACGATATAAGAGTTACTAATTCCTAGGATTATACCCCAGGTTGCTTTCCGGCGCATTGAAAGGTATGAAAATTGCCTCTTTTAATACAATATGTGGAATTATCCAGGACAGTTTGCTTATTATGTGCCAGGTTCTTTGGATATATTCTCTTTAATTCTCAGTACAGGTCTGGGTAAGATATTATTATCGTCAACCCACTTTGCAAATGAGAAACCTGAAGCTTGTGGAATTCAAGCAAATGCCCTGAAGTCACACAGGTATTTATTTATTTGAGAGTGAGAAAGAGGCAGAGAGAGAGAGAGAGAGTGAGAGAGAGAGAGAGAGAGCAAGAGAGCACATGCCAGGGCCTTCTGTCACTGAAAATAAACTCCAGACACATGTGCCACTTTGTGCAACATGGATCTACATGGGTACTGGGGAACTGAACCCAGGCCATCAGGCTTTGCAAGCAAGTGACTTTAACTACTGAGTCATCTTTCTAGCACAAACAAAACTTTTGTCCTTGATATTTCAGAGTGTGGATAAGTTGAGGCATTAGAGCATGTTGATTTTGGAAGAAGACAAGGTTAGTTGAAGCTAAAATATGGACCAAGTAGAAATAAAACCTGTCAGAAATCATCATAGACACACCCTCAAGCTCAGGGACCCTTGCAGGAGAGGTGGCAGGAAGATGTAAGAGCCAAGGGAAGGGAAGGACAGCTTATAATGCTGTCTTCTAGACAAAGAGTGGCTGTGGTATTCATGACCTCACAGTGGATGATACTAACTTCACAGGACCTGCATAATAGGAGGGGAAAAAATGATGATATCTAAACAGAACAGAGAAGGGTTGGAAGGAAGAGATTCAGTGGAGCCGGGACTTAGAAGGGAGAAGATGGGAGTGGCCAGGAGGGGATTATGATCATGGTATGTTGCCTATATTTATGGAAGTTGACAATAAAAAGTTTTAAAAAGAGAAAGTGTGATAGAGGAAGGTGTATGCATAGAACTCACTTTGCAAACGTTCAATTCCCATACAATCTTCTGGGAGTAAATCTCGGTGTGTGTGTCGGGGCAGATAGGGAAGTGAGCCCAGGGTAACCACTCTGCGGGCATCCGACACTAGTCCTAACTGAGCACTCTACCCTCGCTTTGACTGAAGCTGAGCGTGCGTAGACCTGGCTGTCTCCAGTAAGCCAGGCCTTTAGGAAACTTTGCTCTCGTCATCCCTCAGTCTCCCCTCTTTTTCTCCTCTTCTCCTTTCCCTTTCTGGACTTTTATTTATTGGAACAAAAGTAACACTGTGACCTTGACCGCACTACAGGGAATGGAAATACAAAGAACAGAACTGATTAAACTATCTGGGGTTTCTTGTCATGTGGTTTGCAAAGAAACCACAACATCAGATGTTCCATTCACAGCTCTGAAAGTTTTCCTTGGTTTCTGTCTCAAGCTAACTGTGTGAGAAACCACTGTCATTTGTCCCCTTTCTTTTTATTTGCTTAATTCTTTTTAAAAATATTTTATTTTTATTTATTTTGGGAGAGAGAGAGAGAAAGAGGCAGAGAGAGAAAGAGAGAGAGAGACAATGGATGGGCCAGGGCCTCTAGCCACTACAAATGAACTCCAGATACATGCACCACCATATGCATCTGGCTTATGTGGGTACTGGGGAATCCAACCTTGGTTCTTAGGCTTCTCAGGCAAATGCCTTAACCACTAAGCCATCTCTCCAGCCCCCCTTTCTTTTTAAATTTTTTCTTATTTATTGGCAAAGAGTGAACGAAAGAGAGAGAACATGCCAAGGCCTCTAGCCACTGCAAACAAACTACAGACACATGCACCATTTTGTACATCTGGCTTTAGGTGGGTACTGGGGAATCGAACCCAGGTCATTAGGATTGGCAAGCAAACACCTTAACTACTGAACCGTCTCTCCAGCCCCATTTGTTCCCTTTCTAAGCATGTATTTACTTTTTAAAAAAAAAAAAGTGCTGAACACTGGGCTGGGAAGATGGCTTAGCAGGTAAAACACTACCCAAGGATAAAGATCAGAGTGTGGGTCCCCAGGACTCATGTAAATGCCAGGTGGGCATGGCAGACTGTAACCCCAGTGCTCAGGGGGCAGAGACGGCGGATCTCCAGGGCAAGGTGGCTAGCTGGACTAGCCAAATCAGTGAGCACTGGGTTCAAGCAACACACCTTGCTTTAAGTAGGTAAAGTAGAAAGTGGGCTGGAGAGATGGCTCAGCAGTTAAGGCACTTGCTTACAAAGCCTGATGGCCCAGGTTTGATTCCCCAGTACCCAAATAAAGCCAGATGCACAGGGTGGCATATGCATCTGGAGTTCTTTTGCAGTGGCTAGAGGCCCTGGTATGCCCATTCTCTCTCTCTCTCTTTCTCTTTCCTTTCAAAATAAATAAATAAATAAAATATTTCCTTTAAAAAAAAAAAAAAGGGTGTAAGCCTGCTCCTCTGACATGAAGGTTGCTTCTCGCTCAGGAGTCGTACAGGCTCTGCCACTGTCCTGCTTCTCGGAGGACCTCTCTTCAGTGGTAAAAGTTCCAGCCCCTTCCACAGGGCTCTCCCTCACTGACTTCTCTCCCCTTGCGCTGAGGAGGTGCATTAAGTGATTCCTCTCACAGCTGTGACCAATCGCTGACAAGAAGCAATTTAAGGAAGAAAGATTCACTTTGGCTTACAGTGACTAGTGACACATCCCATCGCAGCAGAGACAGCATGGTAGCAGGAGGTCATCTTATAGCCAGAATGCAGAAGTGGAGGGAGAACGGGAAATGGGGCCAGCCTATAAAACCTCAAGACTGCCCACAGTAACCCACTTCCTCCAGCAAGCCTCCACCTCCTAAGCGCTCCACTCCCTTCCCAAACTTCACCACTGGCTGAAGAAGATGCGCTCAACGTCACTTGCCTATGGGGGTCATTTTATATTCAAACTACAAAAGAGAGATTAGCATGGCACACCCCTAAGGGTTACATGGTCTCTTATCTATTAGGCACATCTCCTATAAACCAGGCTCTGCCCCCACCTGTCTCAGAGGTTCCCTCTAGCAACTGACATCTTTGTGCAGCATGACTCTGCCCCCTCCCCCCAGCACCTAGCAGCATGAAGTGCTGATGGCAACCACTGGGCCCCCCATGGAGATGCCCTTTCCTCACTTTCTAGCTCCCGGAATCACTCACTCATGTAATGGAGGTCTTCAGGACCCACATAGCAATGGCTTCAGGGCTAGAGCATTGATGGTCTATGTGAATTCACCTGGGCATCTCCACACCTGCTCAGGAGCAGGCAAAACAGACCAAGAGTTACCTGACCTGAACCTGGGAGGTGAGGCTGGGACAGGGTCAGGGGACAGAGCAGAGCCAGTGTTAGGCAGGTGTGTGCTATCTGATTAAGGCTGGGAATAGGTCACACTTCATGTATTAACTTATATGATCCTTATATAAGCTCCCAAAATAGATGGTATTACATATCTACTACAGGGCACAGAGAATGAAAGTAACTCCTAGGCTGGAGAGATGGCACAGCGGTTAAGGCTCTTGCTTGCAAAAGCCAAAAACCTAGGTTCGATTCCCCAGGACCCACGTAAACCAGGTGCACAAGGTGGCACATGCGTCTGGAGTTCATTTGCAGTGGCTAGAAGCCCTGGCACACCCATTCTCATTCTCTCTCTCTCTCTCTCTCTCTCTCATCTCTGACTCTGTCTCTTCTCTCATCATTTCTCTCTCTCTCTCTCTCTCTCATCTCTGACTCTGTCTCTTCTCTCATCATTTCTCTCTCTCTCTCTCTCTCTCATCTCTGACTCTGTCTCTTCTCTCATCATTTCTCTCTCTCTGTCTCTTTCTGTGCTTGCAAATAAATAAATATTTAAAAGCTAGATTACAGGAGCTAGGGAGATGGCTCAAGGAATAATGCTAGCCATGTAAGCATAAGGACCCGGATTCAGATCCACAGCATCAGTAGAAAATCTGGGTGCTGGGGTGTACACCTGCAATCCTGACACTGAGGAGACAGACACAGGAGGATTCCCTAAGGCTCACTGACTAGTTTAAAAGAATTGGTGAAGCTGACAGAAAGCTGGAAGAAGCCATTCTGCATGCAGTTCAATGGGAAAGAGACAAATCACCAGTGAAGATACTCAACAGTGGACACTGCAAGTCTTAAATTTGGCCAGCCAGGCCAAATGAGTCAACGGGTGCAACAGTGGCACATCTGTCATGGTGGAAATCAACTGCCCTCTAACTGGACTGGAGGCCCACTCCATGGGAGGGAATACATCCCTGATACTGAAAACTTAAAACAGGAGTAGTCATGAGCCCTAGGGGTGTAACGTCTGCTGCTGTCTGACTAAATGTATATACTATGCTTATCAAACTGGCCAGTAAGCACTTCTCTTAATGTTCATACCTATATATTAATGCTACTCTCATGTTTGGTAGAGAACCTTCTGTTTTCAGATGGCAGTGACCTTGGGATGACTCAGAAGGCATCATGGTGCTGGAAAGAAGTGACTGAAGTGCTCAGCACTGCAGTATCTCTATCACACCTTCCAAGGCTCAGGGTCCATTGCAGAAGAGGTGGCGGAAAGAATGTAAGAGCCAAAGGAAGGGTAGGACTCCTTGCAACATGCTCCTCCAGACACAAA
Source organism: Dipus sagitta (assembly GCA_036346955.1). Lineage (NCBI taxonomy): Eukaryota > Metazoa > Chordata > Mammalia > Rodentia > Dipodidae > Dipus > Dipus sagitta. Next base: position 924,410 of record CM070780.1, on the reverse strand, counting down.
ATGGCCTGGATATCCATGACCTCACAGTGCCTGACACTACCTACAGAAGACCATCATAATAGAAGGAAAAGATCATGACATCAAAATAAAAAAAGAGACTGATTGAGAGGGGGAGGGGATATGGTAGAGAGTGGAGTTTCAAAGGGGAAAGTGGAGGGAGGGAGGGCATTACCATGGGATACTGTTTACAATCGTGGAAGTTGTTAATAAAAAAAAGTAAAGAAAAAGAAAACAAACAAACAAAAAAAGAATTGGTGAGTTCCAGGCAGGTTCAGTGAGAGACCCTGCTTCACAAAGTTAAGGTGGATAGTGTTTATTGAAGACACCCAATATTGACCTTTGGCCTTGACATCACACAGACACACACACACACATGCACGTATGTGCACCCCACACACATGTGCTCATACATATGAACACACATACACACATGCATGCACATGCACACACATATACAAGCTAGATTACAAACAGAAAATTATAACAAATATGGGAACGTGCTATCATTTGAAAAGTCTGGTGAGGGCATAGAGGAGGTAGTGTAGTGTCGAGCAAATGTTCTATAAGTCTGAACTATTTAAAAATAGAAGTAGGGGGCTGGAGGGATGGCTTAGCGGTTAAGGCATTTGCCTGTGAAGCCTAAGGACCCAGGTTCGAATCCCCAGGACCCATGTTAGCCAGATGCACAAGGTAGCTAGCGCACGTGTCTGGAGTTCATTTGCAGTGGCTGGAGGCCCTGGTGCACCCATTCTCTCTTTCTCTCTCTCTCCTCTTTCTCTGTCAAATAAATAAATAATTAAAATGTTTAAAAAATAGAAGTAGGACTGGAGAGATGGCTTAGCAGTCAAGGCGTTTGCCTGAGAAGCCTTAGGACCCAGGTTCGAATCCCCAAATCCCACGTGAGCCAGATGCACATGGTGGCACAGGTGTCTGGGCTTTGCAGCAGCTAGAGGGCCTGGCACACCCATCATGCTCTCTCTCTCTCTCATATGCTCTCTAACTCTATCTCAAATAAACAAAATATTAAAAATAAAAATAGAAGTAAAAACGGTGGTGATGGTGAAGAGTACAATTTGAACTGGCCAGGTAAAGAGCGAATGGAGACTCTCCACGTGACTAGGAGGAGGAAGACAGAGACTCAAGGCTGCGCATGCGTGCTCCTCACAAACAAGCCACTGTCTCCTGAGACAGAAATGGGAGACCTCAGCTCATTTCAGCATCACGAGCTGTTGGCAACAGCAAGATAAATCCTACCCTTTTGCCAAATAAAACTTGGACTTCCCCTGGAAATGCCTGGCCCCATGAAGACATGCTATCAAGGCCTGCATGGTCCTGAACGGTGCAGAGCTGTTTGCGGTGATGGCCGGATTTTTGGAAGCACACATCGGCCATGCTGTTGTTCCTCTGCCTGGAACGTGGCAGATGGGGTGTGAAGGGTGCTACCGGTGGAGTGGAAAGGCGCTATGCCTTGTGTTTTTGTCACTTAGTGCACTCACCCAGACATGTTCCTAGAGGACTGCCCTTTGTACAGACTTGAGAGAGAGCCACAGAGGTGCTTATGCCAACCTGCAGAATCACACACGCACACACACACATCTATGCGAGTGGGGAGATGAGCCTGCAGCACATTTGCAAGGTCTGCTACTGGGAATCCTATTATAATTAAGGGCAATTACCTTCTTTCTCTCTTCCCATCTTTAGACACATTAAAAAAAAATCAAAGCTACAGGAAATTAAACATTGAACCCAAGGTCATACAAGGCCTGTACTTGAAGCAGGTCTGTTCTTTCTCTTCTTATTTTTTAAATATTACTTGTATGTGTGTGTTAAGGGCCACTTGCCACTACAAACAAACACCAGATGAACCACTTTGTGTCTGGATTTTATGTGGGTACTGGGGAAGCCGACCTGTATAATGAGACTTTGCAAACAAGTGCCTTTAACCACTGAGACATCTCCTCAGCTCTATTTTTGTTATTTTATGTTAAACTGAAACAAACCTTTGGCTCCACATTCTTTTCAACTTAGAGCTTTTTAAACCCCTCCCTTATTATCAAAATCTTCAGTCAGTACCTACCTTCCATCCAATTTTAAATCCATTCTAGCCTGGTTCTTCTCAATCCTATACTCACAGAATCTCTTTTGTCTGCCACTGACCTTCTTCAGACAATGCCAACCAGCATGCCTCTGCTGGCATTTCTCTTGACCTCCCACCTGGACATGATTGTTTAAGTGGTCCATCCTTCTTGGATCCCGTTCCTATCTGGGCTTCCATACTACCCTGTTCACTTGCTCTTCCTCTGCCCTTATTGATTCCATTTCTATTTCCCACACCCTCTCGTCTATGGAGTTTCTGAGTGTAGAGAGCCTTACCCTTCACTCTTCCTGTCTCTTCCACACTCAGTTTGCACAATGTTTATTGAGTGTCTAACACAGGCTGGACATTGTTTTAGGCATCAGAGATAAAGCAATGAATAAGTAAACAGTCCCTGCCTCTATAAAACACACATTATCATGAAAATAAAAATGAGCAAATAACAATAAAGTAACTGTGTAATGTGATATCGGGAAAATAAAGAAGAATAAATGCATAATGATGATTATTTTTTAGCCATTTGTAGACAGAGTGACCAGCCAGTGACCTTTTGAGGAGCTGACATTTCATCTGAGAATGTGAAAGGAAGAAGTCAGTGGTAACTTCCCTATTAAGATAAGGACGTGTGGTGGCCTACATCTTTAGTCCCAAGACTCAGGAGGCTGAGGTAGGAGGATCCCTGTGAATTCAAGGTTATCTTGGGTCTACAGAGTGAATTTCAGGTCAGCCTGGGGTAGAGTGAGACCCTGCCTTGAAAACAAAACAAAATGATAAGAGAAGATATAGGAGGGGGGACCAAGAGTACTGTGTTAGATCTATACATATAACCTACTAAGGGACTTAGTTGTAGTGAGGTGCTATTTAGCTCTATTGAGCTGTGAATGATTCCTTCTTCATGTCTCAGGGAAGCTTCCTGACCACTCTGCTTCCGACAACATCCATCACTTTCCAGGGCAGATGGGATGTGGCCTTTCTTAGTTCGTTGTCATGATAGTTCTGTGATTTGCAGTGAGAAGGGTTGGCTGTTCTTGCTGCTCCATCCCCCTCCTACTCCCCCTCCCCCATCGTCCTCCCTCTCAGCTGGTCATCTGTATTGTCAGCTCTATTCCAGGACCACAGAGAAACAACTGGTAAGAAGGAGAAGGCCTTTGTTTTTGGATGTTACTGAGCACCTATTCCGCAGTGCAGGTCCAGCCGCTTTGGCCATGGTATCACACTCAAGGGTCGTTTGGTGAGGAGCCCTGTGAGGCAGGTGTCACCCCACTTTGCTGATGAGGCAAAGGGGGGCTTGGGCCAGACTGTCTCCCACTCCACTGCACATTCCAGTACACCTTGGGTGCGTGTAGCCAAGGGCGAATCCATGGGCATCAACGGGTTCCGGTGGACTCAGATATATTTGTTGAATCAACTAATGAAAATGAATTAGATTCAGACACTCTTGGAACCCAGTGTTCGAGAAATGACAATCTGCGAAATCCAATTGCAAAGCTAATCACTATATGGCTGAGCTGCATAGCTAGGCAGGAGAAATGCTGCAAAATATCAGTTTGTTCATATAGACAGGAAAGATTTCCCCTTGCTTCTCTGCACAAGGAAGAGGCGCCAAGAGTGCCTAGTCCCCAACATCCAGGGATGTCCAACCTTTTGATGTGACATGACGTCACCTACAAATGTGCTGGACCACAGTTTTAGGTGTCCTGGGACTTATGCCACCTCACCCCACATATTGAACATGCCTGAAAGACCCTCCAATGTCGTCACTTTCTTCCATCGTAGTTTATAAAGAATTCACTTCCTAAGCCATCCTGAGTGTCCTTATAATAAAAGAGGATCTGTAATGTGTGTGCCTAAGAACTCAAATGCCAACTATGCCACCTCACAATTTGAATGAATGATGTTTTAAAAATATTTATTTATTTGAGAAAAAGAGGCAGAGCAAGAGAGAGAACGGATACACCAGGGCCTCCTGCGGCAGCAAACAAAGTCCAGACGCATGTGACACTTTGTGCATCTGGCTTATGTGGATCCTGGAAAGCGAACCTAGGTCCTTTGGCTTTGCAGGCAAGTGTCTTAACCACTGAGCCATCTCTCCAGTCCTTGAGTGAATGATATTTTTTGTTATAAAACTATTTAGAGGTCACATGAAGAAAGAAGAAAGGGAAAAACCAAAAAAAAAAAAAAAAAAGTGGGTGTGCTTCTTTCGAGCTCTTTAGACCCAAGTCAATCCTTTATCCCTGACTGTAAAAATAGTGTGGAAAAGAGAGGTCAGGTGTAGGGACCGTAGGAGAGGGCGTCCTGACTTTTTCCGTCTCTACCAAACCACGATGGTAAGGGTAAAGGCCGAGGAACAAATGCAAACGTCATAAATAGAATAAATAAATAAATAACGTTTATTTTGCACACACGTGCGTCGGCGGCGGAGGGGGCGTCGCGGGCCCAGGCTCAGAGCCGCAGCAGCTCGCCCAGCAGCAGCTCGCCCTGGCCCAGCGCGCGCCTGCGCTCCAGCCCGCGGCCCTTGCTCTCGGCGTGCACGCGCACGGCCAGGCGGCGCAGCTGCTCCTCCGAGAGCCCGTCGAAGCAGCAGTCCCGCTCCCAGGAGGCCTTGCGGCTGCGCGCGAGCACGAGGCCGCGCGGGTGGCGCGCGGCGGCCGGCGGCCGCAGCACCAGGCTGAGGCGACAGCCGACGGCGCGGGGCTCGAGGGCGGCGGCCGGGCCCTCGGCGCGCAGCAGGCGGATGCGGAGGCGCCCGCGGCGCGGACAGTACTCGGCGGCCAGGCGCAGGGCGTCGCCGGCACGGCCCAGAGGCACGGTGCCCTCGGCCTGCAGGCGCTCGGGCCGCGGGTCGGCCGGCGCGGGGTCGGGGAGCGCGCACGTCGTCCTCGTCGCCGCTCGACACGGAGCGCGCGCGCGCCCGGCGGGGAGTCCCGCGCACGCGCAGCGCGCGGCTCAGCAGCCCGTCGGCGACGCGCAGGAGGCGGCGTCCGCGGGGCCTCGGGGCGAGGAGCGCGTCCGGGGAGGCGTCGGGGACCGGGGCGGGCCGGGGCGCGAGCGGAGCGTCGGCAGCGCCGCAGTAGGTGTGCGCCCGGGGCCGGGGAGCGCGCGCGGGCGGGGGCGCGCCGGGGCCGCCGAGCAGCAGCGACTCCTTGCGGCGCGTGTGCGGACTCTCGAGCAGCGCGCAGAAGCCGTAGGCGGTGCGCGCGCGCGGCAGGTGCGGCAGCGAGAGCGCGGCCTGCGAGCGCGGGTCCCAGTCGACGGCCGCGCGAGGCCACAGGTCCGGTTCGGCGGCGCAGCGGCGGGGCACGGAGTCCGCCGGCGGCGGAGGAGATTCGGGCGCGCAGGGCGAGGGCAGGCGCGGCGGGATGCAGAACTCCGGGATGCGGCCCGGCGTGAGCACGTTGCAGAACGGCGGGTGGTGGAGGCGAGGAGCGGAGCTTCCCGAGGAGCCGCATCCTCGGTGGCGGGAGCTGGGGACGCGGGGAAAGATGTCCTGCAATACCGAGAGGAAGGGAAACTTGACTTTGCACTCCTGGAGCTGCAGGTGGCCCGAGGGACCAGCTGGATCCCACCCCCACCCCACACACACGTCTCTGGGCCCCGGAGCACCCCGTCTTCCCATCTACCCATGCATACTAAAAGTACACGAATATGCAGAAATCACACCTTTTCCTCTTCTCGCGTCCTCCCGGTCTGGTGGCAAGAGCAAAGCTTACCTCTCCAGTGGCAGCGGGGACACCGGCTTCTGCTCGCAGCGGAACAGTGGCGCTCCGCTCTTATACCATAGCCGGAGCCCCGCCCAGCGGTCGGGAGCCCTACCTCAGGGGACAAGGGACAGCCCACCGGTCCCATCACCCTTTCCTACCGCGTCAGGAGTCTGGGCATCGGGTGCTCGGATTGGATATGGGGGGGGAGGGGGAACGAGCGCCTCTGGTGAACTCTGGGCTCTGCATTCGCCGTCCCTGGGCTGAGCGCCACACATGGGCCTGGGGAAGGAAGCAGGTGACCAGAGGGCACCCTGTCACCCTGCCAGAGAAGAATTGGCAGCTGAATAAAAATAAAAATGATATGAATGTGGCTGCTTGGAGAAGGTGAAGCCGGGTGAGGAAACAGGAAGTTTCATTTGGCTAGGAGGTAAATCCGGTCCCCAACTCTGCATGTGACCACTGCACATGTCCGAAGGGGCTTCTGTTTTCCTGGCCCCACTCGTTCTCTCTGCCTGTGGATGTATAACTAATGCCAAGTATAGATGCTTCTCCACTTAAGTTGGCGTCAGGTCCACAGAAACTCACTGTCAATTGATAAATTTTGTTAGGTTAAAAATGAGTCCACCTATCTTAAACGTGTTCCTTCAATGTGGTATAGCCACTGGTAAGTTATCCATTCTCCAGTATATAACACCCCCCACACACACACGCTCATGCAAGCAGCCCTACCTTAACTCGGGGTGACAATAAAAGGCAAGAAAGTAGGAGAGGGATTAGTTGGGAAAAGGTATTTAATAGGAATAGTACGAGGATAAGTGAGGGTAATGGGGTGATGTGATCAAAATGTATATACATGTATGAAATTGTCAAAAATATTTTTTATTTTCATGGAAAGGAGAAGAATGGGTGTGCCAGGGCTTCTAGCCACTACAAAGGAACTCCAGATGCACACATCACTTTGTGCATCTGACTTTATGTGGGTACTGGGGAATTGAACCCAGGTTTTTAGGCTTTGCAAGCAAGTGCCTTCACCACTGAGCCATTTCTGCAACCCAACCCTGGAAATAAAATTTAAAAACATGGTTTTCAGTTGGGTGAAATCTAACACAAGCCCGGTTTATTTTATACTAAAGTTGAATGTCTCGTGTAGTTTTATTGAACACTGCATTAAGGGAAAAGCAGGTTGGATGGGTACACTTGCACATCATAAATCAGAATCTTTCAGTCCAACCACAATAAATCCAGATGTCTGTACCTTGCTTAGGTCTGTCTCCCTCTGCTGGACTAATCTCAGTGTCACAGGCCCTGGCTCATTGGTGACCTGAGTGAACTAATAGTTAGGAAATTTTCTGAATGCTGGCTCTGCCAGGTGTCCTGGTCGTCACACAGCAGAGTTTCTGGCTAGTCCCCTAGAAATAACACTTGATTTTCCAAAGCTGTCCTTTCTTTCTGCTCTAACAGGAAAGCACCCAGCTAAAAAGCACCTGACAAGAAAATCCAGTCACCTGCTTTCACTGCCTAACCTTCATTTTTTTTTCTGAAATGAGAAAGCTGAAATCCCAAAATGACTTGGGAAATTCCATACAGGCTAGAAAGAGCTTGCTAATCTAGAAACCTGCAACTAGCCATTTCCTGTTTATTTGGCTTTTGCCTGTGATATTTCCTGCTGTCTGAAATGCACTTTCTGTTGTTTTTCTTTTGGGGTGCAGGGTACTAGAGATGGAACCCAGGTCTCCTACATGTTAGGCAAGTGCTCTACTGGTGAAAAATGTCCCATCCCTCTTTGTATTTTTTATTTCTTTTCTTTTTTTTGTTTTTGTTTTTATTTATTTATTTATGTATGTATGTATGAATTTTTGTCTTCTCAAGGTAGTGTCTCACTCTCCCAGGCTGACCTGGAATTCACTCTGTAGTCTCAGGTGGCCTGGAACTCACTGCAATCTTCCTGCCTCTGCCTCCCGAGTGCTGGGATTAAAGGTGTCTGCCACCACACTAGTTGTATTGTGTTTTTTAAGTTCAGGTCTCATTAACTTGCTTAGGCTGACCTTGAACTAGCTCTATAGCCCAGACAGGTCTTGAACTAGCAATGTTCCTGCCTTGCTTTCCTGAGAGCTGGGATTACAGACCAGGCTGTTTTGTTTCTTCCCCCTTTCTGTGGGAATTCCTGCTCCCCTCACCCCCATCATTCAGTCCACATATCATGCCCCTCAGGAAACTTTGAGTCATCCCCCTGCTGGCGTGCATCCTCATTCAGCCTCCACACATACTTTATGTGCCATCATCATTGCATTTGAAATCTCTGCTTCCAGGTTTCTCTTTCTTTTTTTTAACTTTTTTGTCAATTTTTATTAATTTATTTGAGAGCAACAGACAGAGAAGGAGGCACAGAGAGAGAGAGAGAGAATGGGCACATCGGGCCCTCCAGCCCCTGCAAACGGACTCCAGATGCATGCACCACCTTGTGCATCTGGCTAACGTGGGTCCTGGGGAATCAAGCCTCGAACCAGGGTCCTTAGGCTTCACAGGCGAGCGCTTAAACGTTAAGCCATCTCTCCAGCCCATCCAGGTTTCTCTTTCTTAATTGATGGAGTTCCCTGCCACACAAGTGACACAGGGCCTCAAACACCATAACCTCAGTGAATGACAGGGACAAGAGTGAATGGATGGAGAGAAGAAGGAAGACACTAGAAGGACTAGTTTAGGGAGCCTATTATGAATTATGTGTTAAGTAAATAGAAGTCATGCCATACAGAGCCTAGCCCAGCTTCCCTTCCAGTTGCCCTATCCAAGGGACGAACCTGCCTGTCTTATCCGTTCTTACCAATTCCAGCACCGAGGATACAGTCCTGGACAAATAATAAGGGCTCAGTAAATATTTGATGAATTATATTGCATTAAATTGATACTAATCTTATAATCCAATTCTTATGACTATCAGGTGCTTTCAACCTCATGGCTTTCTATCTACGTTATTTGATTATTTTTCTTACAGTAAACCAGTGAGACAGATGTTTCTGTTTGCCAGATGAGAAACTTACTTTGAAATAAGCCCCATTATTTCTAAATCTTTAAAGTTAGGAAGAAACATCTCTGTGTTAATACCAAATGCTTTGTTTCTTAATCACTCTTCTCTAGAACATTCCTTTTCTGATGGGGTAACTATGGGTTCACATGCAGCCACTGAGGACAGGGAGCAGTAGCTGTTCTGCCAAAGCCAAGCTGGCTGGTGACGGTGACCTTGTGGGGGAGGGATTTCTGAACTGATGATCCCCTCTGGGCCATCAGGAGAGTCTGCAGTCGTGGGCAAAGGGTGTTCTCTGAAGCACAGCACAGCACAGCACAGCTGTAGTACATCTTGGGGTAGATGTAGCTCATTTCAAATAAGACCACCAGGACAGGGGCCATCAGTCTTGCCTGGGTCTTTGTGACAGGGTCATGGGCATTTCATCAATGGGTGAAGACCATGAGAGCAGGACCCAACACTTGAGTGATGGCTGACAGCATTTCTATGTGTAAAAGCCATTCACATTCATATCCCAAGGGCGGCCCAGTAGAGGGTTCTCCTAGGCTATTGAAGCAATATGGAGAAGAGAAAGATTAGAGAAGTTAAATTACTTGCCCAGAGACACACTTCTGTTGCTCATTCACTTGACTCTATACATGCAGGAAGTCTGGCTTCCTTTGGAATTCTCTTTGTGTTTTGTGTTTTCAAGGTAGAGTCTTGTTCTAGCCCAGGCTGACCTGGAATTCACTCTGTAGTCCCAGGCTGGCCTCGAACTCATGGCGATCCTCCTACCACAGCCTCCAGAGTGCAGGGATTAAAGATGTGCACCACCATGCCTGGTTTCCTTTCGGATTCTTAAATCATATGGGGAGAAAGTGAAAAAACTTTCAGGACTCTGATCTCTCCACTTAATTTTCTGCCTAATTATCCACTATCATTTTGCATTCAAAGCTTTGAAATTATTTCAAAGAATTTTCCTCATTAATATTTACTGAAGGCTGTCTGCATTTGGTAAATGCCATGCTTAATTCTTTCTATTTTTTCTTTTACTTCTTTTTTTTATTTTAGAGAGAGGGGAAGAGGGAGAGAGAGAGAATTGGCACACCAGTCCCACTCAGCCACTGCAATCAAACTCCAGATGCTTAGTGGGCATGTGCAACCTTGTGCTTGCCGCACCTTTGTGCGTCTGGCTTACGTAGGATCTGGAGAGTCAAACCTGGGTCCTTAGGCTTCACAGGCAAGCACCTTAACCACTAAGCCATCTCTCCAGCCCACTTTTTTTTGTTTTTTGTTTTTTATTTATTTTTCTTTTCTTTGACTTTTGAGTATTTTGGCAATACTGGAGATAAGTCTAGGGCCTCACACATGCAAGGCAGTACTCTACTACTGAGCATCCACCCCAGCACTATATTTTATTTAAAACAACCCCTTACAGAAAATACAGATGTGGAAACTGAGGTTCCCATAAAGGAAACACAATTTTTCCAAAGTCCCACATCTAGCAAGAGCAGAGCTGGGACTCACCTAGATCCATCTGGCTTGCAGCCACATTCCCAGGGTGCCCTGCCCAAGCCACAGTCTTGAACCAGCATCTGTCTAGGTGGGTAGGTAAAAGAGAGACACTGGGTCCAAGGTTTTGAGTTGAAAATCAGCAACATTGATTTAAGCAGGACCTCATACATGAAAGCATGAAATTGCCGTTAGTAGGAAGCCATGCCCTAGCTACCCACAGCAGGACTGTGTCGTGTAAACAGAGTGCATGCCGTCACAGGAAGTGCAGTCGGGTTTGGGTGACTTGTGTAGCAAAGACCCAGGGAATTTGTCAGCCACTAGAGCCTGACAGGGCAAATGGAAAATACATGCAGCCACCTGAATAGATGACCTTGTCTGAGGCCACAAAGAGCCACCGGTCACTAAGCACTCCCCTGGAATGGGGGGGACATGACATGAAGGCAGTGAAGAGCTTTAGGTGGGAAATCTTGGGGACCTTCATAACCCACTAGCCTCGGGGAGACATGGGAGAGCCTGTGAGAATACCTAGCAAGGGGCTGGGGAGACGGCTCCATGGGTAATAGCACCTCTCTGCAGACAGAGGACCTGAAGGGGCCTGAGCCCGTGAGTTCAATCTCCAGTACCCACGAGAACAGCTGTGTATTGCAGTGCATGTCTGTTGCCCAGCCCCGTGGGGAACAGACACCAGAGAATCACTGGGGCTCACGAAAACTGCGAGCTCCAGAATCAGTGAGAGACCGTCTGAAGGAAATGTGTGCATGAGTGATGGGGAAGGGGGTCTCCTCTGGCCTCGGCTCATGTGCACACAGGGCACCACACATCTGCACACACATGTGCAAACACATACCACATACACACACACACTACCATACATACAACAAACAAAAACGGGGCCTGGAGGGATGGCTTAGCAGTTAAGGCATTTGCTTGCAAAGCCAAAGGACCTTGGTTCGATTCCCCAGGACCCACTTAAGCCAGATGCACAAGGGGGCGCATGCGTCTGGAGTTTGTTTGCAGTGGCTGGAGGCCCTGATGCGCCCATTCTCTCTCTCTCTGCCCCTCTGTCCCTCTCAAATAAATAAATGAAAGTTTTTAAAAAGTTTTTTAAAAAAATTTAAAAACCAGGCAATGTGGGAAAGGCCACTGCCCTTTACATAACAAAAATACAGTTCATGTAAATTCTCAAGAGGACAAAACATCAGAAACATATTTCTGATGGAACTTCCAATGAAACTAGCAAGAATGTAAAACTATCTTTCAATGTCACAATTGAATAATGATGTGATTTCCTAAGATTCAATCCTGGAAAGGAATGCAAAGCATTAATGGGGTGTGTTGGGGTGGTGGCCGTATGATTCTTCTCATTATTACTTCCTCTGTGTGGCTGTTGAAGATTTTATCAATTGATGGTCTAGTCCATTGAAAAATTGAGCCCTGGCTTACAAAAATATGCATAACATGATTACATAAAAATAAAGTATAGAATGACAAGCTCTCACTAGCCTTTGGCTAAAAGAAGGGCAATGTCCATCAATTCTCCCTAAATTAATAACACTTATCCCATTTTACCTATGCTGACTTCACTCTCCATTGGAGAA